>CM055316.2:73289551-74489551 GCA_029255685.2 Silene conica
ACTCTACCTTACGGACCCTTTTAAAAAAAATTAATGACATATTTGGATTCGGCATGGGATTTTATGGCTAGAGAACATATTTATTGGTCTAGAAAATAAATACTAGTGACGGAAATCATCAAGGGGAGATACGTTTTATTAATTTTCATGCACCTATTACCGATTTTTTACGTATATATCATTTTTTATGCACTTAGAACTCGTTTTAATGCACATAGAGCCTATTGTTTCATGCACCTAGTTATCATTTTCATGCATGTAGAAAATTTCATGCACGTAGTGGTTGTTTTCGTGCATTTATAACCGTTTTGGTATGCCTAATTGTATCATATTAGTTAAAATCGAAAAATAAAATTTCATTAGCTCAGACCGTCGTCTTTTATTAATTAAATAATTAAGGAAATTAATATAGTACATAAACTTATATATATTACGAAAATTATATATAAAAACCTTATATATAAAGAGCTTATATATATATATAGTATATATATATATATATATATATATATATATATATATATATATATATATATATTATAAGAGAGAGAGAGAGAGAGAGAGAGAGAGATGAGAGAGAGAGAGAGAGAGAGAGAGAGAGAGAGAGAGAGAGATGAGAGAGAGAGAGAGAGAGAGAGAGAGAGAGAGAGAGAGAGAGAGAATTGGGATCCTATGAGAACCACCAATATAATGAGAACCATGAGAACTCTACCTTACGGACCCTTTTAAAAAAAATTAATGACGTATTTGGATTCGGCATGGGATTTTATGGCTAGAGAACATATTTATTGGTCTAGAAAATAAATACTAGTGACGGAAATCATCAAGGGGAGATACGTTTTATTAATTTTCATGCACCTATTACCGATTTTTACGTATATATCATTTTTCATGCACTTAGAACTCGTTTTAATGCACATAGAGCCTATTGTTTCATGCACCTAGTTATCATTTTCATGCATGTAGAAAATTTCATGCACGTAGTGGTTGTTTTCGTGCATTTATAACCGTTTTGGTATGCCTAATTGTATTTTGGTACACTAAGTATATATATTTTGTTAATAAAATCAAAAATTTTTGTTTAATGATACGAAAGTGTGTATTTGAATAACTAAAAATAATTAGAAATGATCCATCGAAACTTTCAAAGCGAGATATGATGGAGATTTAGTGAGGGTTCTCATGGTTCTCATTATAAGGGTGGTTCTCAACGGATCCCGACCATATATATATATATATATGCATTATCGACGATAAAAAATAAATTGTAAACAATAATAAATAATTAAATAGATAATTTAGAAAATAATTTGAAATAGTTAAATAAAACGATCAAAAGTGTACAAATAAATACCTTGCATAAACTTAGGCGCTTTCTTTCTTTTCCCAATCTTGTACATGTTATCTTTTAATCGCTTCCTTTTATCTAATTTATCTTCCAAAACCGGACCGGACCGGACAAACCCCTGGACCGGATACTCACCAACCCCAAGACCGTGGACCAGACCGATTGGGAGGGGACCCGGACCGGACCGGACCGAACGGTCCGGATCGGTCGGGTTTGCCGGTCCGAGTCTATTTTTGTTCAGCCCTAATCTTCGTACATCCATTTGCGTTCCGATCTCTTCATTTTAATCTAAAAAAAATATTCCAAATAACAATTTTAAACAATAACTCATAAAACAATGCAATATACAAACTCATAACATATATTATATTATACTAACTACATACATTTTTAATTTCCTAGCATAGATATCACTATCAAATATTAGCCTACTACCATGATTCAAATTACATCTCCCTACTTCTTATTTTAAATTTGTAATAGTGAGCTACTTTGTTTCGTACGTGGTTTGTGCGCTTTTAAATAGTTGAGGGCAGGGGGAATGGGTGAAGTATACATTAAATACAAATTGTAATTTCCTCTACTTCACTGCAATTTCCAATTGTCATTTAGAAAACAAAGAAATGCCCGACTTGATATGGAATACAGTACAAAATATCATACGAAGTATTAATCAATTCTTTACAATCTCTCATTTAGAATCCACAAACGGGTGAACTATACATTAAACACAAATTGTAAACCCTAACTAATTTAAGTTAGCTTTTATACTAATAACACAAAATCTGTGTTTTGAGGTATTGTGTAACATCCCGTATTTTCGTAAAATCTAATTTAAGCGTTTTAAAATTATTTTAAGTAATAAAATAATATTTTAATAATTTATTGTGAAAGGTTTTAATTTAATTAGTAAGATCCGTCTTAAGAACCTTAAGTCCTTAAGACGAATACTACTTGGTGAACTTAAACTCGTATCATAAATATCCGTTCAAGTGTCCGACCCATTTTATTTACTCGGAAAGGACAGTCCATAAAACCCCCACAAAACCCCTTCCATCGACATAATGCTTCTCCTTCAATTCATTTCACTGTAAAACACAAACCTCATAAACCTCCATTTTATTCCTCCTTCTTTTGAGAAATTCTTCATCATCCGGTACTCGAATCGAGGTAACAACGACATTTTCGGAATCCTCATTCGATTTCCAAGCCATCTATCACTTTCTTTTTGTAAATCCTTTCACTCGAAAATTGGGCTGTTTTCTCTTAATTCCATTTCAAGTGCTTAAAATCCGTTTCTATGCTTGTAGGTGTTGGCTTAGAGGATCCAGAGATCGATAGCTACATTGTTGAGGAAGATCTTTAGCCGGATAAGCTTGAAAGGTGACGATAATGAGAAACTCGGCCTTTATGTGTAAATTAGCACTTTTGTTGTGATTTTCCATATGGTTTCTGATTTTATTCAAAGGATTATGTTTAATGAACTTAGAAGCATGCCTAGGATTGTTCTTATGTGAGAAATCCATGCCTTATGATGTTGTTACAAGTTCATATGCTATTTTCAGTTTTTCACAAAGTTAAGACGAATACTTGATATAATCGCTTGAGGATTGTTATGGGACTTATGTGCTGTTAGATTAGTTGTATTTGGTGTTTGATAATGTTGGGAAATCACCAATTTTAGTCTTCCTTGAGTTGTTGTGTCGAATTATGAAGTTTTCAATAGGTCGCGATTTTGCGATTTTCGTATCAGGCTCTCTGAGCCGGTCGACCGACCGGCCCGCCGGTCGACCGGCTGAGGGTGTTTCTTTGTGTTTTTGTGATTTTGGGAAAATTTGGCCTTAGGACTGCCAGCCGGCCGACCGGCTGCCTGCCGACCGGCTGGTAGTCTCATAGTGTTGTTTGTGTTTGCGAAGAATATAGGATAGAAGGGGAGCCCAGCCGGCAGACCGCCCGCCTGCCAGCCGGCTGGGAGTGTATGTGGGTTGGTGTACGAGTTAGTGAAGGCTAGGGAAATGGGGTCCCAGCCGGCCGACCGGCTGCCTGCCGACCGGCTGGGAGTCCTTTGTGTTGTCGTTGTTTTTAAAAGAAAGAAAAGAAGGCTGGGTTGCCAGCCGGTGGACCGGCTGCCGGCCGACCGGCTGGGAACCCCTGTAGCATATTTTGGTTTCGTAATTCATTTGTAACTTTCAAACGGTTAATCGGTTTTGATTGAAACTCGTTGTGTATACCCGTGACATGTATTTGAGGTCCTCGGAGGATGGGCAACATTTTATTGGGTTCGGGAATGGAGTAAGGATAGAGACCCCCCGGTCGGGTAACCGAAAGGGAAACCGGCTCTCCCTCAACTTAGATCTCGGGGTCAATTAAGTGTTGATTAGAAGTTAAGAAAAGTAGAACTACAGATTAGTTCATAGACTTTGGTTGATATTGTATTGATGCGTATTAAGTTATGCCTTAAGCTGGCCTCTGAACTTAATACGTGAGTTGTTTGTCATATATGGAGATATGCCTTAAGTTGGCCTGTGAGCCCTATATGTGTATGTTTGTCGTGTCTGGAACATGCCTTAAGCTGGCCTCTGAGTTCAGACATGTGTGATAGTGATCGCGTTGGAACATGCCTTAAGTTGGCCTCTGAGTCTGACGAGTAGAGCAGCTGCACAACGGGGTAGCTAAGGAACTGACACCTTGCCCGGGGTGTAGATGTTTGGTGCTAGAACATGCCTTAAGTTGGCCTCTGAGTTTAGTACCTTGTGATGTGGTGAAGGGACATGCCTTAAGCTGGCCTCTGAGTCCTTTACTTTTGGATGCTAGTCTATGCCTTAAGTTGGCCGCTGAGTCTAGTGTCTTGCCGATTGGCAGGTCCATGCCTTAAGTTGGCCTCTGAGTCCTTGCTTGCTGAATGTTTGGTGTTTAGGTTATGTCTTAAGTTGACCGCTGAACCTTTACACTTGCTGAATGTTTGGTATTAGGTTATGTCTTGAGTTTACCGCTGAACCTTTTACTTGCTGATTTTATCTGCTTGCCTTGAGTTGGTACGTGTCAGATATAGATATTGATAATGATGAGTATATGATTGTTTGTTAAGTTGTGGTTTGATCATCCAAGGCATTGGGTGACTCTTAGTTCGGTTTCATAAATAGTTGGATTGAAAGACCCCCCGACTGGGTAACCAGTAGGGAAACCGGCTCTCCTTCCTAACGGTTTATGAAGTTGGTTGAGAGCCGTGCACTAGAGTTGGCATGTTTATATGAGACCAATTGATGAGATGTTTATGCTTCACATGTTGATATATGTCGGAGTATTCTGTATTGTTTTATGTGTTACGTGTTGTCACAAAAGGTGGCTAGGAGAACTCTAGTCACTCCCCACTGATTGTGGCGTACATGTTTTCATGTATGTAGGTACATGCAGGTTGGAGCAGGGTTACGAGAGGGCTAGCGAGTGATGATCCTGTTGTCATCATATGACTTACCTTATATCGCCTAGCTAGACTCTTAGACTTTCGATACATTTGTTTTGGTGCCTGTAGGGATGTTCCATCCCAGGCTGATGTACATATTTCATTTCAGTACTTAGAACTGTTACTTATCTATTTTGGTTTTAATCCAGTTTCAGTTTCTGTTTCAGTATAAGACTTCTCGCATGTTGTTCAGTTTACTTTAAAAAGTTTAAATTCCGCTGCATTTTTAGTACTTTTGTATGTTTAAATTTCCGCTTTCGCGAGGGGTTTTACAGTTGGTATCAGAGCATTATTGCTCCCGACGCACTCATGTGACCCCCAACCTTAACTTGACCAGATAAACAAATAATGAATGAGAGATGGGTAGATCTAAGGACTTATTTTGTAGTCTATTTGTGATTGCTAATTGATAAGCTAATACTTGCTTTCTCTTTTGAAGGATGGTGAGACCTAGGGATGCTGATAACATTGTGCTGCAAGCAATTCAGCATTTGCTTGAGACTCAGAGACAGCAAGCAGGGAATGTTCCACCTCCGCCACCGCCAGGCAACGAGGCTAATCGTCCTGGTAGTTTCTCATGGATAGCTTCGCAGATGTCCCGTAGCCACGTGAAGACATATGGTGGCGAGGTTGATCCGGTAGCTCTTACCGAGTGGTTCAGGGAGATGGAGAGGAGCTTTGCTATGTATTCGGTGGGTAGAGAGGATAGGGTGCGGTTAGCCACTCACTTTCTTACCCTTGAGGCCGATAGGTGGTGGGCGTTGACAGGATCTACTTTCACTCTTGATCCTTTGTTCGATTGGGATGCTTTTAAGGATAAGCTCGAGACGAGGTTCTATCCTAAAGAGCTCAGATCACAGCGACTCAAAGAATTCATGGATTTAAAGCAAGGCAAGATGTCAGTTCAGGAGTTCACATACCGTTTCAACCAGCTAGCTCACTTCGCATCGAGATTTGTTAGAGATGAGGCCGAGAGAGTCTACTTTTACCGCGGCAAGCTAGGGCCACGCATCGAGAGCATGGTTCGTCGTGACTCTGCTTCTTTCGTGGAGGTGTATGATGATGCTATTTGGGACGAGAGTTCTATTCGTGCCATAGATGCTGAGACCCGTGCTGCTACTTCTAGTGTGACTCCTCACCAGAGATCAGTGTACCAGGGGAAGAGACCATTTGTTCCTTCTACTTCTTCGCCTTCTTCTCAGAAGAAGCGTTTTGAGAGGTTCTCTGCTCCGGTTGCTAAGACCATTGTTCACACCGACACAGCTGCTAGTGTTTGCCACCGTTGTGGTAAACCATCTCATCCGGGTTTTGACTGTTTCAAGAATGCTTTCAAGTGCTATACTTGCAATGGATTTGGGCACAAGTCTTATGAGTGTCCTGAGAGGAACACCGCACTTGGCAAGGCTGCCACTGCTGCTGCAGCGACTAAGGGAGGAAAGCCGAAAGGGAAGATCTTTGTGATGACTAGGGCTGAGGCAGAGGCTCATCCAGATATTGTTGCTGGTATCTTTTCTGTTCTTGGCGCTGAGTGCCTTATTTTGTTCGATACTGGAGCTTCTTTATCATTTATATCGACTCAGTTCGCCGACCGTTTAGCTCTTGAGTCTTCATTGGTTGAGGAGACTTCTATTTCCTTACCTTCTAGAGACGTGTTTTCATGCTCTTCGTCCCATAGGGATGTTCCTATTATTATTGGTCAAGCCACATTTCCAGCGGACTTACTGAGATTTCCTCTCGAGGAGTTTGACATTATCCTCGGTATCGATTGGTTATCGCGATACCATGCTCGCTTCGAGTGTCGCGACCAGAAAATCTGCTTGAGGAGTTCTTTAGGAGTTCGTGTTTCCTATAGGGGAACTCGCCCTCAAAGGGGTGTTCGTGTTATCTCTTCGATGAAAGCTTCTCATCTTCTTAGGAAGGGTTGCCAAGCCCTCCTGTGTGTTGTTACAGCTGCTAAACCATCGCTACCGAAGCTTGAGGATGTAGCCATTGTTCGTGAGTATCCAGATGTGTTCCCAGATGACTTGCCAGGGATACCGCCAGAGAGAGATGTGGAGTTTACTATTGAGCTTGTTCCAGGTACCGGACCGATTTCTAAAGCTCCTTACCGTATGGCTCCGCCAGAGTTGAAAGAATTGAAGCAACAGTTGGAAGAGATGATCGAGAAAGGTTTCATTAGACCTAGTGCTTCTCCGTGGGGTGCTCCCGTTTTGTTTGTCAAGAAGAAAGATGGTTCCATGAGACTTTGCATTGACTATAGAGAGCTGAACCGAGTGACCGTGAAGAACAGATATCCTTTGCCTAGGATAGATGACTTGTTTGATCAGTTGAGAGGTGCTTCTAGGTTTTCTAAGATTGATCTTCGATCGGGTTATCATCAGATTCCAGTGAGAGAGGCTGATATTGCGAAGATTGCTTTTCGTACCAGATATGGGCATTTTGAGTTTGTAGTTATGCCTTTTGGGTTGACTAATGCACCTGCCATCTTCATGGATCAGATGAACCGTACCTTCAGTGAGTATCTTGACACTTGTGTTGTGGTGTTTATCGATGACATTCTCATTTATTCGAAGACCGATGAGGAACATGCTGAGCATCTTCGATTGATTCTTGGGATATTGCGTCGTCAGAAGTGGTTCGCGAAGTTCTCAAAGTGCGAGTTTTGGCTTTCTAAAGTTGCTTTCCTTGGACATGTGATATCCAGTGAGGGAGTTATGGTTGATCCCGCGAAGATTGAGGCCGTAGTTGATTGGGAGAGTCCCAAAGATGTTGGGGAGATCCGTAGTTTCCTTGGATTGGCTGGTTATTATCGTAGATTTGTTGAGGATTTCTCCAGATTAGCTCGCCCGATGACTCAGTTACTGAAGAAGGAAGCTAAGTTTGTTTGGACCGACAAGTGTGAGAGTTCTTTCCAGGAGTTGAAGACTAGGTTGACCTCCGCTCCTATACTTGCTTTGCCAGAGATCGGGGTTGACTTTGATGTGTATTGTGATGCTTCGATGTTAGGACTTGGATGCGTACTGATGCAGAGTGGTAAGGTGATAGCATATTCATCTAGACAGTTGAGAGTTCATGAGGTGAACTATCCGACACATGATTTGCAGTTGGCCGCAGTCGTTCATGCTTTGAAGATGTGGCGTCATTACCTGATTGGATCCCATTGCCGTATTTTCACTGATCACAAGAGTCTTAAGTACATTTTTACCCAGAAAGACCTTAACATGAGACAGAGACGTTGGCTAGAGTTGGTGAAAGATTACGACATCGAGTTGTTATATCATGAGGGAAAAGCCAATGTAGTTGCTGATGCGCTTAGCCGCAAGACTTCTCACTCGATAAGTGCTATGAGAGTATTGCCCGACGAGTTGTGTTCCGAGTTCCGAAAGCTGAGATTAGAGATGGTGGGTAGTGGTTTTGATTGGTTAGCTGCTATGACCGCCGAGCCGTCCTTATATTGGGAGATTCGCCAGAGTTTACCTTCAGATGCCGATTTCAAGAAGTTCGAGGCTAAGATTTCGAGTGGTGTTGCACCTGACTTGTTGATTGATGCTGATGGTTTCCTTAGGTTCCGTGGTAGGATGTATGTTCCTGACGTGCCAAATTTGAGGAAGAAGGTTCTTGATGAGGCTCACTTGTCACCGTATTCCGTTCATCCAGGAGGAGAGAAAATGCACAAGGATTTGAGGCTTATGTTTTGGTGGCCTGGTATGAAGAAGGAGATCTTGGATTATGTTAGTAGGTGCTTGACTTGTCAACAAGTCAAGATAGAGCATAGGAGACCTGGTGGTTTGCTACAGCCGCTCCCCGTTCCTCAGTGGAAGTGGGAGTGTATATCTATGGACTTCGTTACAGCATTGCCTAAGACTGTGGGAGGCAAGGATGCGATTTGGGTTATTGTTGATCGTCTAACTAAGTGTGCCAGATTCGTGCCGATCAGAGAGACATGGGATATGGACCGTTTAGCCAGGGCTTATATTGCTGAGATAGTCCGCTATCATGGTGTCCCGAGGGAGATAGTTTCAGATCGTGATCCTCGTTTTTGTTCTAGGTTCTGGAAGGCTTTGCAGGAGGCTATGGGTAGCCGTTTGTTGATGAGTACCGCATTTAATGCCGCGACCGATGGGCAATCCGAGAGGACCATTCAGACACTAGAGGATTTGCTCCGTGCTTGTGCCCTTGATTTTCAGAGTTCTTGGGAGCAGTGTTTGCCGTTGGTAGAGTTTTCTTACAACAACAGTTATCATGCTTCCATTGGTATGGCTCCGTACGAGGCTCTTTATGGTAGGAAGTGCCTTAGTCCGATTTGTTGGGACCAGGCTAGTGACGTTCGTGACCTAGGACCGGACCAGTTAGCTGTTACTATTGACCAGGTTCAGCTTATCAGAGGTAGGATGAAGGCCGCACAGGACCGACAGAAATCCTATGCTGATGTTCGCCGTAGACCCTTAGAGTTTGAGGTGCGTGGGTGACCGAGTCTTCTTAAGAGTTTCTCCGATGAAGGGTGTTAAGAGGTTTGGAGTTAAGGGCAAGTTGAGTCCTAAGTATATTAGACCTTTTGAGATCGTGAAGAGAATTGGTGCTGCTGCTTATCGTTTGGACTTGCCTCCTAGTTTGGGCAAGGTTCATAGCGTTTTTCATGTTTCCCAGCTCCGTAAGTATGTTAGTGACCCGAGTCATGTTGTGCCTAGAGAGATCGAGAACTTAGAGCCGAGTCTTGCCTTCGAGGAGCGTCCTGTGAAGATCCTAGACCGTCAGGATAGGAAGCTTAGGAGCAAGGTGGTGCCGCTAGTGAAGATCCTTTGGCGTTGCGGTGATGTTGAGGAGCAGACATGGGAGACTGAGGCATCGATGCGTATCGCGCATCCATCTCTTCTCGATTGAGGTAGAGTTAGTTAGAATTTATCTGCGTTCGAGTTTCGAGGACGAAACTTTTTGAAGTTGGGGTGATTGTAACATCCCGTATTTTCGTAAAATCTAATTTAAGCGTTTTAAAAATTTTTTAAGTAATAAAATAATATTTTAATAATTTATTGTGAAAGGTTTTAATTTAATTAGTAAGATCCGTCTTAAGAACCTTAAGTCCTTAAGACGAATACTACTTGGTGAACTTAAACTCGTATCATAAATATCCGTTCAAGTGTCCGACCCATTTTATTTACTCGGAAAGGACAGTCCATAAAACCCCCACAAAACCCCTTCCGTCGACATAATGCTTCTCCTTCAATTCATTTCACTGTAAAACACAAACCTCCTAAACCTCCATTTTATCCCTCCTTCTTTTGAGAAATTCTTCATCATCCGGTACTCGAATCGAGGTAACAACGACATTTTCGGAATCCTCATTCGATTCCCAAGCCATCTATCACTTTCTTTTTGTAAATCCTTTCACTCGAAAATTGGGCTGTTTTCTCTTAATTCCGTTTCAAGTGCTTAAAATCCGTTTCTATGCTTGTAGGTGTTGGCTTAGAGGATCCAGAGATCGATAGCTACATTGTTGAGGAAGATCTTTAGCCGGATAAGCTTGAAAGGTGACGATAATGAGAAACTCGGCCTTTATGTGTAAATTAGCACTTTTGTTGTGATTTTCCAAATGGTTTCTGATTTTATTCAAAGGATTATGTTTAATGAACTTAGAAGCATGCCTAAGATTGTTCTTATGTGAGAAATCCATGCCTTATGATGTTGTTACAAGTTCATATGCTATTTTCAGTTTTTCACAAAGTTAAGACGGATACTTGATATAATCGCTTGAGGATTGTTATGGGACTTATGTGCTGTTAGATTAGTTGTATTTGGTGTTTGATAATGTTGGGAAATCACCAATTGTAGTCTTGCTTGAGTTGTTGTGTCGAATTATGAAGTTTTCAATAGGTCGTGATTTTGCGATTTTCGTATCAGGCTCTCTGAGCCGGTCGACCGGCTGAGGGTGTTTCTTTGTGTTTTTGTGATTTTGGGAAAATTTGGCCTTAGGACTGCCAGCCGGCCGACCGACTGCCTGCCGACCGGCTAGTAGTCTCATAGTGTTGTTTGTGTTTGCGAAGAATATAGGATAGAAGGGGAGCCCAGCCGGCAGACCGGCCGCCTGCCAGCCGGCTGGGAGTGTATGTGGGTTGGTGTACGAGTTAGTGAAGGCTAGGGAAATGGGGTCCCAGCCGGCCGACCGGCTGCCTGCCGACCGGCTGCCTGCCGACCGGCTGGGAGTCCTTTGTGTTGTCGTTGTTTTTAAAAGAAATAAAAGAAGGTTGGGTTGCCAGCCGGTGGACCGGCTGCCGGCCGACCGGCTGGGAACCCCTGTAGCATATTTTGGTTTCGTAATTCATTTGTAACTTTCAAACGGTTAATCGGTTTTGATTGAAACTCGTTGTGTATACCCGTGACATGTATTTGAGGTCCCCGGAGGATGGGCAACATTTTATTGGGTTCGGGAATGGAGTAAGGATAGAGACCCCCCGGTCGGGTAACCGAAAGGGAAACCGGCTCTCCCTCAACTTAGTTCCCGGGGTCAATTAAGTGTTGATTAGAAGTTAAGAAAAGTAGAACTACAGATTAGTTCATAGACTTTGGTTGATATAGTATTGATGCGTATTAAGTTATGCCTTAAGCTGGCCTCTGAACTTAATACGTGAGTTGTTTGTCATATATGGGGATATGCCTTAAGTTGGCCTCTGAGCCCTATATGTGTATGTTTGTCGTGTCTGGAACATGCCTTAAGCTGGCCTCTAAGTTCAGACATGTGTGATAGTGATCGCGTTGGAACATGCCTTAAGTTGGCCTCTGAGTCTGACGAGTAGAGCAGCTGCACAACGGGGTAGCTAAGGAACTGACACCTTGCCCGGGGTGCAGATGTTTGGTGCTAGAACATGCCTTAAGTTGGCCTCTGAGTTTAGTACCTTGTGATGTGGTGAAGGGACATGCCTTAAGCTAACCTCTGAGTCCTTTACTTTTGGATGCTAGTCTATGCCTTAAGTTGGCCGCTGAGTCTAGTGTCTTGCCGATTGGCAGGTCCATGCCTTAAGTTGGCCTCTGAGTCCTTGCTTGCTGAATGTTTGGTGTTTATGTTATGTCTTAAGTTGACCGTTGAACCTTTACACTTGCTGAATGTTTGGTATTAGGTTATGTCTTGAGTTGACCGCTGAACCTTTTACTTGCTGATTTTATCTGCTTGCCTTGAGTTGGTACGTGTCAGATATAGATATTGATAATGATGAGTATATGATTGTTTGTTAAGTTGTGGTTTGATCATCCAAGGCATTGGGTGACTCTTAGTTCGGTTTCATAAATAGTTGGATTGAAAGACCCCCCAACTGGGTAACCAGTAGGGAAACCGGCTCTCCTTCCTAACGGTTTATGAAGTTGGTTGAGAGCCGTGCACTAGAGTTGGCATGTTTATATGAGACCAATTGATGAGATGTTTATGCTTCACATGTTGATATATGTCGGAGTATTCTGTATTGTTTTATGTGTTACGTGTTGTCACAAAAGGTGGCTAGGAGAACTCTAGTCACTCCCCACTGATTGTGGCGTACATGTTTTCATGTATGTAGGTACATGCAGGTTGGAGCAGGGTTACGAGAGGGCTAGCGAGTGATGATCCTGTTGTCATCATATGACTTACCTTATATCGCCTAGCTAGACTCTTAGACTTTCGATACATTTGTTTTGGTGCCTGTAGGGATGTTCCATCCAAGGCTGATGTATATATTTCATTTCAGTACTTAGAACTGTTACTTATCTATTTTGGTTTTAATCCAGTTTCAGTTTCTGTTTCAGTTTAAGACTTCTCGCATGTTGTTCAGTTTAAATTCCGCTGCATTTTTAGTACTTTTGTATGTTTAAATTTCCGCTTTCGCGAGGGGTTTTACACATTGAGTTAGCTTTTTATACTAATAGTAACAAAATTGAAAGAAATGTACCATAATAAACACTAATTATCAATTTATATAAACCCTAACTAATTAAACATAATAAAAACAACCAAGAACACAAATTAACGTATACTAATAACAAAATATATTAAAAAAACTCACAACAATCACAAATTAAAGAACTAAAATAATATTAGTAACTCTGAAAGACTTCACATTTAATCAGAATCGATCTCTCAACATAATTGGATTGTGCGTTTGCGGAATCTACCACTCAACATAATTGGATTGTGCGTTTGCAACTTTAATCAAGGCAAAACAACAGGCTCTCAACTAATCACTCCTTTAAGCCTGTATAGGATTGAATAAAAACTAAAAATAATTAAATACACACCTTAAAATAAGATAGACTGGCAGTTGGTGACAGGATCAATGGCGGTAGTGAGACGATAATGGAGCAGCAGTATAGCGGCGGTCAGGCGGCGGTGGGTGGTGGCGGTGGCGTGGCAGTGTCGAAGGTGCGGTGGTGAGGCGAGTGTTTGTTTTTGTGTTTAATAAGAATTGGTAAAGTAAGAGGGAGGGGAGGGGAATGTTGTTTTAATCTCAGGAAAAGCGGCGACCAAATTATTACTGAGTCACCAATTTCGCGACCGAATTCAGTCGCCCGAAATAAATTTATGTCGCTAATTTGGCGACTATCGTTTTCAGTAGCCTAATTCAGTCGCCCGAACGCGAATTTCTTTTAGTGATGTTGAGAGTGTGTGTGATAGAGTTTGGGGGTAGTGGGGAAGAGCGACTGGATTTGATCAAGTTTTCCTACAATAACAGTTACCATGCGAGCATTGGGATGACACCGTTCGAGGCTTTGTATGGGAGGAGGTGTAGGAGTCCAGTTTTCTGGGATGACAACTCTGAGGCTGCCGTGCTGGGTCCTCAGATGGTTCAGGATATGATAGAGCAAGTGAAGGTGATTCGCCAAAAGATGAGACCAGCCCAGGATCGATAGAAGAGCTATACGGACCTACACCGCAAAGTCATTGAGTTTTAGGTTGGGGATAAGGTGTTACTTAAGGTTTCACCTAAGAGAGGCGTCATGCGATTTGAGAAGAGGGGCAAACTGAGCCAGAAGTTTATCGGCCTTATGAGATTTTGTATCAGGTAGGAGAGGTTGCTTACCGTTTGGCCTTACCACCAGCCTTGGACCGAGTCTATAATGTATTCCATGTATCTCAGCTAAGGAAGTATGACCCATCTCACATCCTCGAGGTGGAGACCGTTGAGCTTGATGAGACCTTGTCTTATGTGGAAACACCTAAGGCTATCCTTGATACCAAAGTGCGAAAGACCAGAACGGGAGAGACGAAGCTCCTTAAGATATTGTGGTCAAACCACGATGTCGATAAGGCTACCTGAGAGCCTGGGGCAGCTATGAGGGAGTGGTACCCTCAGTTGTTCGATTAGGTATGTGAGATTACGGGGACGTAACCTATTTCTTTTAGGGGGTATGAGATGATCGCGCGCTAAGTTTACATTTGGTTGAGTCATATCTCTGTCTATCTATACCGTTCTAGTTCTTGAGTTAGCTTCCTTTCTGGAGGTTGCTGTGAACTTCGTTCTAAGTGGGGAAGATTGTAACATCCCTCTTTTAGATTGAAGCTCAGTTGTGAACCAACTCGGCCGAGTAGGTGATACTCAGCCAAGTAAGTCGCACTCGGCCGAGTATATGGTACTCGGTCGAGCTCTTTTAGTAAGAAGCGTACTCGGTCGAGTAGGTCGCACTCGGCTGAGTATGTCTTACTCGGCCGAGTGAGCTATTTCTAGACGTCAGACCGCAGTAATTATACAAGTTAAACCGAGGTTAAAAACCTTATTTACCTAAATGAGAAAAAGAGAACAAAACCCTAATCCCTTCCCTTTCCCCCTTTCAAATCTTTCAATAGTGTTTAGCAAAGGTTTAGACGCGCCAATTATCTACCTAATCCATTTCTACCAAGTAAGTGTTACCCTATCGTACTTATATCATACTTATGGTGTTTAGTGAGTAATCCATATTTATATAATCCTTAGGAAGAGGATTAGTAGAGGAGCGTTGGTAGGAAGATTTGCTTTTCACACCGTTGTATTGCTGTTGAGGTAGGGTTTTTTTACTCAGTTTATGTGTAATGTTGATTGTAACGATACCGTCTTATTATCTGATATCACTGTATTATTGTAAGTCTATTGAGATTGAAAATATAATGTGTGAGACCGTTGTGGGAAACGGATCTCACTCCTACGATCGCTCTTCGTGGGACTCGCCACGGAGACGATGTGCACATTTATGGTCAGGTACCCCTTGCTGCGGTAAGTGGGGGAATTGGTGTGGGGATAAAGGTCACCACGGATGTTGTGTAACAGTGATAGCAGTGATGGGTGTTATCAGATTGTGTTGTGCCTTATTATTGTATCCGTCTTATCATTCAGTTGCTGACGTTGTTGTTGTTTTACTGTGATGATCCATGTATTGGTGAGCAGAGTCTCGGGTTCGTAGATGACCAGTGATTGCTGGCTTGGGAGGTTGGGTCACCGACAATTTTGTAGAGTCATATGAGTTTAGCTTCCCCAATGTGTTTTGGTTTAAAATTTTGGTTGTCAGACGGTTGTATTTCACATTTAAACTTTTGTTCTTTAGTTATAATAAAGTGGCTATTGTTGTTTATTTTATACTGTAACTCAGGTAACTGAGATGATAATATCCGCATAGTCTGATGGTCCTATCTAAAGGCCTTGGGTTATGAGGGTGTTACAAAATTGTCGATGAACGAAAAGGAAAATTGTTTTAAAGCACGAGTGACATACCTTACTATACTTTTAGGCAATAACAACGAACCATTGTTAATCCAATGGATGATATGAGCGCCATTTGTGGGAAATTTCATAACAACGGGTGTTACAATATAACTAGTAATTCACAATCAAAGACTTTGTCTTGTGACGGATACTATCCGTCACAAACTAAAAACGGAATGTAATCCTCTCACAATAAGGCAAGTGGGAAGACAAGTGGGAGAAAATAGATCATTTCATGCTTTGTGCCATTTGCATTGTGTAAGGGGGGCACAATCTGTCTTCAACGTGTGACGGATATTGGCGTCTTCAATGAGAATATGTGATTCACAATTATATGTATATATAAAATGGGTCATTTTGAATTTAGCTAACATAATCTACAAAGATTTGTTATTATAACAAACTAATTATTCTTATCTCAAATGTTTCATAAACATTAATAAATTTTAGTAAAATAACATTTTAATTACTAAAATAAATCTTATTTAATCATATTGCACAATAAAATATAAAATTCTCACTTATCAATAAATTTGTTCAATTTAAAGAATTAATTAATCTGTATCAATATACAATTAATTAACTTTGCTATTAATGAAATTGTTCTATAGGTGTGACCTTAATGGATCAACTTAGCACCACCGTCAAACGACAATAACATCAAACTCTAGTCCCAATTGTTACCGATAAATGTTGATCAGTTGAGTACATAATTTATCATCCCTTACGTTTTCTAATTATGGGAATTCAAATATGTGATTTAAGCATGTGATCGCACAATAATTATAGAGGACACTTACTCCAACACGGAGAACACTTAAATAATCTTTGAGCTAGTGCAAGGAATAACACGTATAGTAAACATGTTCAACATACAATTTTAAATACAATACAAGCTTACTCTTGTATTATAACTCTTCGAGATAATTTATATCATTCTCGCAACAAAGCCAACTTTTACAATTAAACATAAAATTGGAAATTACGCATTACAAAAACGTAAACAAAAAATCAAGGTTATGGCACCTGTATACAAGAGACACAAAATCAAAGAAATTTAAAAAGTTGTAGTTGTGTTTGATCATGTATCCTCTGTATTAGGTAGTTTTAGTATTTGAAATTAAGCGGATTCTTGGCGTTCATCGTGTGAGGAATCCTCCTCAACCTCACCAGAAGCCTCCTCAAGAGACAATCCGTTTGCCTCGGGCACAAGAAAGGTGAAAAGCATTCCAATAAAGTTAATAACACCAAGAATAATAAGAGAGTTTTTCTTGCCAATACCGGCAGGGTAACCATGCTCTCTCTTAGCTGGATCGGGATCTTGGGAAAGGTAGACGAACGCGAAGGCGCCAATAATGGCCCCGGCTTTGCCTGTGGCAGCGGATATTCCATGACAGGTGGACCTAAGCCTAGCAGGAAATATCTCCGCCGGTACTATAAATGTTGTTGCATTTGGCCCGAAATTGGCAAAGAAAAAGGTGAGGCCATACATGACGATGAATCCTATGCGATTCTCCTTCTTTTGCCAGTGTGCGTAGGGAAATGCGATAGCAAACATGAAGATTGTCATCATTATGAAACCCATCATTTGGATGATCCACCGACCGATTATGTCGATGAAGGCCACAGTGAACCAGTAACCCGGGACAGTCCCACAAAGAGCGATCAGGGTTTGAGCTCGAGCAATCACGTAAACCTCTTTGATGGCACTCATGTTTTCTGAGGGACCGATCCACCCCACTGAGGTAAAGACATCTCTTTGGAATAAATTTTGACTATAAAAGGCAATATCGAGTAAAAACCAGGTGGAGGTGGTTCCCAGCAAGCGAAGGCCATACTGTCGGGCAAACTGAACAGTGAATAGACCAAACTGGTTTTTATCGCTCTTTGCGATTTGATCCACCCGTTCTTCCTCCGCTTCAATTTCAACCTTTAGGACTTTAGACATGTCGGATGCTGCTTGCTTGGCATTTTTTGCAACAAGGGCAGTATATCGGGCGGTCTCAGGCATCTTCATCCGCCAGTAGTAAGTCAGGGCCGCGGGGATGGCTCCGAACATAAGAACTATCCGCCAGATATAGTCAGCTTCTTCTGGACGAGACAAGGCAGGGTTCTCGGCATAAGACGGGGACTTGAATTTACTATCAAACGCTGCTGAGACAATGAGTGCCACGACTCCCCCGGCCAAAATACCCATGCCCTGCAAAGACGGCAGCCACAAAGGCTCCTCGGGTTTTCTTATTGGCATACTCGGACATGATGGTGGCGGACAAAGGGTAGTCCCCACCAACACCAAATCCTAGCCAAAATCGGAAGAAGCAAAGAGTGGTCATCACCCCCTTAGCGCTATTTCCAAAGGAAAGCCCCGAGGATAAGGAGGAGAAGACCATCATGACCAAGGTCATTCCGTACACCTTCTTCCTCCCCATCTTGTCCCCTAGCCAACCGAAAAATAGTTGACCAGCAAGGGTCCCACATAGGGCCACCCCACTCACAGCTGCTGCCACGTTAATTGGCAGTGACCCTGGTTTTTTCGCGCCCTCAACTTGGTAGTATATCCGACCCATTAACCTTGTCACCAGGGAGATGCAAAACAAGTCATAAGCATCCGTGAAAAATCCCATTCCTGCTATGATGATCGTCGTGAAATGGTACCATTGTGTTTTTGCTACGTCAAGTGCGTTCAGCACCTGTAGTTGCTCTGCTTTTACCATTTTTCTCTTTCTCTTATTTTTTCTCTACAATAAATCAGTCATTGTTATTCTTACCTTAAATATGTACACTTATAGAAAAAAAAACATGGGACTTTATCCATTCTACTCTACGATAAAACTTGCCAAATTAATTTTTAAGCTCAAATATAATTTCTGAATTCTGACTATATCAAGAATTATATTGAAATGGTCGATCTTTTAGTCACATTTTTTAAAATAAGTTGTCAATAATTAACCTGTAATTATTAATTTTATGAAAGTTGTGGTATATGAATATTAGTGAACTAGGTTGAGCTACTCTGTCAAGTATTCTATAAGGGTCAACCTGTCGGAAATGAGAATTTGTTAACAACAAATCCCCAATACAACGAGTATATCAATCATAAGTTTGTGACAGATTAAATAATATCATGTAGATTGATAAGTACAGTTTACTAACAAAATATATATATACTTCAATTAAATTAACGTAGTTTATTATGGACACTCATATTATTTGGGACAAAACTTAAAAAAAAAAGGCTACCGCACATGGAAAAATATGGATGCATGACATGACATAATTTCTTATCCAAAAGACTTATATATAAGGCGGTTTTACACAAGTTAATAGTGAAGCGAAATCTTTTAATAAACACTTTTGCCCACTAATTTTGTTGTGTTTGAATCTGTTTTACAATTTTATTGTTATAAAACCGCTTTATGTTAGATATTTTTTTTATATTGAAGACTTACCAATTTGAAAGGTTGCGTATTTTGCCTACATGAGGAGGGCAAGCAAGAATTATTGGAAGGAATTGAGAACTTGATTGTTGTGAAGATAGTAGATGAAGTAATCTGTGTATTTATATGAAATTTATGTTTGATGAGTCAAGCACCTTATGAAATCAGTCCGTTTTTGGTAAGACGGACATACCCGTCGCAAGCTTGCGACGGGTCAAGTAAGTGTAATACGGGGCAAGTTGGTACCGTATTTGATGGAGAATGGGTCATGCAAGTTGTGTTGATGTCAGATTTGGGAATTAAAAATAGGAAATAATCCTTTGCACTTCCCCAAACCCCCCTCGAGACTACAAACATCAAATCCCATTTACCCTCTCTCACTCAACCGTCATTTCCCCCTTTACTCACATCTTCAAACTTCCTTCTCCTCTAATCACTTCCTCTCACTAACAAAAAATCTCTGTAAACCCCAATCTCCCTCTAACATTTCCTGCAAAAACACCAAACACAAATAAGTAAAATGGTGACTAAACAATCTGCGAGGCGTGCATTGGTGAAGAAGACGACTACAAATGCTGAAGGTATGAAATATTCAAGCTTTGATAATTTAAAGTGTTTTTTTAGTTATTTGTTAGTTTAAAAATGTGAGTTTTTAAAAAAACCAAATTAATGAACACATTTTTTTGGTGTTGTGGGTATTTTTTAGGGTTTTATCACATGATAGTTACATTTATCGTGTTTTTTAAAATATTAAATGTAAGTTACATAATTCGTGTTTGTTGGTGAATGCATGTTGATTTAATTTATTTTGTAGGGCTGTGTGGGTATTTTAGGGATTTTAGTAGTTTTTTTAGGGTTTCTGTTTTATTTTGTTTCGTGGGGTTCTGTGTATTTTTTAGGGTTTATGGGTATATTTTGGGGTTCTGGGTATTTTTTTGGGTGGTATTTTTTTGGTGTTCTGGGTACTTTTTAGGGTTTTTTGTTGTTATTGGTAGGGTTCTTTGGGATTGTGGTGGCAATTTATTAATTTTTGTTTTGTTGTTTTGTTGTTTTGTGTTTTGTTGTTTTGTTGTTTAAATAATGTAGGTTGTGGTATTTTATATGGTCTTATTGTAGTTTATCTATGATCTCCAATGTTCTGGCTTTTTAGGGTTGTTAAAGTGTCTGACATTATAATGCCTGACATGGTGAAAAAGACATGTCAGACAATTTTTAAATGACGATCAAATATGTTTTAAAGAAGACGTGTCTGACAAAGTTTTTATGTTGGTTGTTAGAAATGTGTAGTTGTCAATATATGTTGGTATTTGTTCTGAGAATGTAGATGGTTACATGATATCTGTATAGTAATACATAATCTCTGTTGTTAATATTGTAATGTGTTTTGGTTTGTGTGCCACGCTTTATGCGTAAAGCGCCACCAGATGAGGTCGTTGCAGAACAGACAGCAGCAGCGAAAGGTAGAGGTGGAGCTAAACGCAGAGGGAAAGCGGTTGAGGAACCGACAGAAGAAGAGAACGTAGAGGAGGACCCAGCGGAGGAGGACGAGCAACGTGATGAGGTACATGATAAGGTCGAAGGTGTCCGAAAGAAGGTTACTTTCACTGCTTCGAGTAGAAAGGCAAAGGGGAAAGGGAAGGCAGTAGTGGAGGCTGAAGACGATGAACTTGCAGGCGACAACCGTGGTGATTCTGAAGCAGAAGAGGATGCTGACATTGATGACGATGCAGATGCAATTGATCAGACTATCGAGAGGGCCATAACGTTGGTTAGAAAGCCGGCGCGTAAGGGCCCGTTGAAACCTAAAGTAGTTAACAAGGGTAGGGCACGTGGCTTTGTCTTTGTTTTTTGGAGTTTGCACTACTACAAAAGTTGCTTACTACATAGGATTTTTTTACTAATAGACATAGGTTTTTGAACCGATGTAGAGTTCAGTTATGTCCTTTAGTTTGTAATAGACATAGGTTGTACAACCTATGTGCATTACTATAATGGACAGCGGATTTTTCTAAAATCCTATGTCTATTGCTTATAATGGACAACGGACTTTTGTAAAATCCCATGTCTAATATGTAAAAATCCTATGTCCATTGTTGTTATTTACATCAGATTTTTCTTAAAGTTAATCCTATGTCTATTGTTGATTTTTACATCAGACTTTCGTTTAAATCCTATGTCTATTGTTGTTATATATATCAGATTTTTACAAAATCCCATGTCTATTATTGGCTAGTATACATCAGATTTATTACAACCTATGTCCTTTAATGTGTTTTTTTTTAAAAAAAAAAAATTGGAATTGTTGTTGCCAATGCTAATTTAATGCTAAAATCTGGGATTGTACCAAAACGGAGGTCGTTCATTACACATTACGACAACAAAGGTCGTTCTCAATACATTGTTTCATCAATACAAGCTAAGAACGAACCAAACAAAGGTCGTTCGTAATACATTGCTGCTAGGCTGCTACCTGCACTACAACACTACTGCTAATGAGCTGATGTGTAACAGAGAAACACAATGGGTAATATGGACTGTCTATCACTCATTACTTCATCTGGCAGCAGAGAAACAGTGCAAGAGTTGACAGCAGACTGATAGCTCCAAAACACCTAGCTACTATTATAACAGACAGAGTGAAGGAATGCCCGAGGGCTCAAAATCTGGCCAACAGCAGCAGCAATGAGAAACACTGGTTTAGCAGTAGAAGCATTAGCTCTATCTGATTGTAAGACATTACCTAATTTGTACAATGGGTATAGTGAGTACTAAGAAGGGAGGTAAAAGTAGCAAACAGCTAATGAATTTCACAAAATACAAGCAAGTATGTGACTAACCTTCTCCACAGCTTTCACATTTTTACACCATTTGCTACCCTTGCTACCTCCCTTTTTTTCCTAACGAAGAGCATCAACAGCTTTCACAAACGGACAAATATTGCAGCAACGTACACCTTTATTTTTTCAAACTGCTCACAGCCAGAAAAAAAAATCTATCCAAGGTTAGATTATTCTTACTAATATTTATGGTTCCATATACAACACAACCTACTCAAATCTCACTTTCCAAGATAACTTACAAGGTGACATTCAATTGCGAAATCTCTGATGAAACTGGCACACTACCAACTACAGATGTTGAACGAATCTTCGAAATGCCTGCACTGATATTTTCAGAATGAAACACACAATACATCATTTATTATCCTTTGTTTACTTTTTTATTAAAAGAAAAAACATAGACTCTTTACAACAACCAAATTATCAGAAGGACAAAGATAGATTTGAAGTGCTCAAAAATCAACTCCAGGCATCACTAATAACAATTGAAGTTGGCTCAATATAACCCTTTCAACAAACAACGCATTGCATTGGGTACTAAGGAAAGTTGCGCACCTCACTGAAGCGTCACCACACTCACCAACAATTTCTGCTGCACATTACTTCTTCCCCTAAAGACGCCTGCTCCACTGAAACTCAAATTCAATATCAATTGCAAGCAAATGTATTTCTCAACAGTATTATTTTAACCCTTACAATTTGAACCAAGTCAGTCAGCTCAATCATCATTCATGAAAGTGAATAAAACATAAAAAAAACAATTAAATGTTCATAGAATACCTGAACATTAGAATCAATATGAGGAATAACTTCGAGATTAGAAATCCTAGTTTGCAACTGCTGATGCTACTGCCTGCTGGTGCTGTTGCTGCCTGCTGGTGCTACTGTTGGTTGCTACTGTTGCTGCTGTTTGTTGCTGTAACTACTGCTGCTGTTTGTTATTGTTACTACTGCTGCTGCTGCTGGTTGCTATTTATGTTGATGTTGGGTGCTAGCTGCTGCCTGATGGTGAGCTGCTGCCTACTTATGTGAATATTTTCCTTACCCGTGATAAATTCTTACAAAAACTGGAAACAAATAAAAAAGTGTATCTCAGTTCCACTTACGACCCGACCCTACTAAAAAGTCTACTGCTGGTGGTGCAAAAAATGACAGTGGTTTCATGCAGTCTACACACAAGCTTCTCTGGACAGCCTATGCATACTACATTTGGAAACAACGAAATAAGGTTTCCATACCAAAGGTTGCAGCACCAGAATGACAAAAAGTGTATCAAGACACTCAGCTGCATTTCCATACCAAAGGTAAGAGACATTTCATAATTCATACTTACAAAAATCAGCAAGCAAAACGACCATCCATCATGGATTAGGTCCAGGTTGTTTAAATTGCATCAACATAACAAAGAGATGTTCTACGACCTGCATTTACAATAAAAACCATAAAATAAGAGTGTATCGAGACAGTCAGCTGCATAACATTACAAGAAAATAAACACGTTCATCACAATGCAACCATGCCTTATCCACATACCAACATGTTCTCTATAGTAAAAAATAATAATAATGTTAAAAGAAGATAAGAGTCCGAGAATAAGGAGTCGGAACTGAAATTAACATATACCTGCTCAATGAAATATGTTAATAACTAACACCCAAATAAGGTGAGGATATACTGTTTGTAGAATCAAGTTACCATAATGAAACCTGTGCGCATTGCAAAGTAATCTGATTCGCTCACCGAACCGTAGAGTTGTTTGGCGAATGATTGTGGACAAAATAAAGAAGAGAAATTATATTTGGACACTTTAGCCTGCAACATGGGAGTATCAGGATTCAGGACATACCAACCAAGTTCACATGTAGCCAGCACCTCAACTTAAAATTGGAAAATGAGTAAATGACTTAATTCACTGCTCGAAAGAGTAAAGAACAAAGTGGACATCTTTGGATTTCAGTTGCTCATACCTTCACCAATAGCAAGAAGTTCCTTGAAATGGTTCCAGTCACGCAAAGTCTCTCTGTACCCCGCGTCTAGGAAAACTTTCATATTTTGTCCGAAACTCATCATGTAATCGCTGCACATCTGATCTCGACACAAAAATTATACAAAACAGATTAAAAAATGAATCATTTTAAAACCTAATTTCATCATTCAAAAACCTAATTTCATCATTCAAAAACCTAATTTCATCATTCAAAAACCTAATTTCATCGATCAAAAGCCCTAATTTCATCGATAGAAAACCGTATTCTCAAACAACTTTCATCAATATCAAATCGCCGAAAAAATGGAAAAACAAATTCTAGCATATTATTAAATTTACGCAGATGAAAAACAAATAAATAAATTAAAAAATGATGAAATTTAGCGTTGACAAAAGAACTTTCTCGAAGCAAATTAAAGGTCGAATAAACTTGATTCATCTCTTTCTATACTAAGGTATCCACCTCTTCCCACGATAAAGGCAATCCCCGTTACAAACATGGAAACTATACTGCAAAGAAGGAATCTAATGAAAAGATTTACCTCATAAACAAGGCGATGAATAAGATTTACCTCTCTAGAAAAAGCGGTGACGACGACGGGAGGCAGAACGAAACAAGAGAAGAAGAAAAGAAAGTAATAAAGGAAGAGAAGGCGGTGGCCGGTGGTTGCCAGCCGTTATGGAGGCGGCGGTAAGGACACTGATGGTGGCCGGAGGGAGAGAGGGAGGGTAAGTACAGGATTTGGGGGTTAGGGTTTCGGACTTGCGAGTATGAATGAGGAGTTGATTAATTACTTGGCATCTCTAATAATGTTGTTTACGATAGAGAAACCAGCGAGAGCGTATATCAATGTGTTAAGCAGCAGAAATGGACATGGGTTGTGTCTGAAATCCGAGGTAAACAAGAAGATAATAGACATAGGATTTACAAAACAACAGATGTCCATTATTATCATCACTCATGGACATCAGTTGTAAAAAACAACCGATGTAAATAAGTTCACAAGGACATCGGATTTTTGAAAAATCCGATGTGCATTATTTACTACATAGGCTTTTTAAAAAACCCATGTGCATTCACTGATGTAGTTAAGAGGTTTTGTAGTAGTGTTGGTCATTGACATACACATCGTACATGTATTAACGTTTATCGTCTGTTCCCTGCGAGGCCATACAGAAGCTAATAAAGCGTCGAAGGTGCTGGCAAGAAGGCGAGAGAGTGGGGAGAGCTCGAAGAAACGGAAGGTTGCCGATGATGATTTGGACATCATCAAGTAAGTTTAATCTTTCGTTTTTGAAGACTTGTTTTGTTTTAATCTTTCGTTTTTGAAGACTTGTTTTGTTTTTTGGCTGTAATGTAGTCCAAGTTACATATTTCTGTATGTTGTCCACATCTTGTTAAACTGATTTGTGATTAGATGTTGATAAACTTGAGCATTATGTTGGTGGTTACATAGTTGTGTATGTTGTTCACATATTTTAATCTTTCCTTTTGAATACTTGTATTGTTTTTTTGCTGTAATGTAGTCCAAGTTACATATTTCTGTATGTTGTCCACATGTTGTTAAACTGATTTGTGATTAGATGTTGATAAACTTGAGCATTATGTTGGTGGTTACATAGTTGTGTATGTTGTTGACATATTTTAATCTTTCGTTTTGAATACTTGTTTTGTTTTTTTGCTGTAATGTAGTCCAAGTTACATATTTCTGTATGTTGTCCACATGTTGTTAAACTGATTTGTGATTAGATGTTGATAAACTTGAGCATTATGTTGGTGGTTACATAGTTGTGTATGTTGTTGACATATTTTAATCTTTCGTTTTGAATACTTGTTTTGTTTTTTTGCTGTAATGTAGTCCAAGTTACATATTTCTGTATGTTGTCCACATTTTGTTAAACTGATTTGTGATTAGATGTTGATAAACTTGAGCATTATGTTGGTGGTTACATAGTTGTCTATGTTGTTCACATAAGTTAATCTTTCGTTTTTGGAGACTTGTTTTGTTTTTTTGCTGTAATGTAGTCCAAGTTACATATTTCTGTATGTTGTCCACATCTTGTTAAACTGATTTGTGATTAGATGTTGATAAACTTGAGCATTATGTTGGTGGTTACATAGTTGTGTATGTTGTTCACATATTTTAATCTTTCGTTTTGAAGACTTGTTTTGTTTTTTTGATGTAATGTAGTCGAAGTTACATAATATTGTATGTTGTCCACATTTTTTTAAACTGATTTGTGCTTAGATGTTGATAAACTTGAGCATTATGTTGGATAGTTACATAATTGACTATGTTGTTCACATAAGTTAAGCTTTCGTTTTTGGAGACTTGTTTTGTTTTTTCGCTGTAATGTAGTCCAAGTTACATATTTCTGTATGTTGTCCACATCTTGTTAAACTGATTTGTGATTATATGTTGATAAACTTGAGCATTATGTTGGTGGCTACATAGTTTTGTATGTTGTTCACATATTTTAATCTTTCGTTTTGAAGACTTGTTTAGTTTTTTTGATGTAATGTAGTCGAAGTTACATAATTTTGTATTTTGTCCACATTTTTTTAAACTGATTTGTGCTTAGATGTTGATAAACTTGAGTATTATGTTGTATGGTTACATAATTGACTATGTTGTTCACATAAGTTAAGCTTTCGTTTTGGGAGACTTGTTTTGTTTTTTTGCTGTAATGTAGTCCAAGTTACATATTTCTGTATGTTGTCCACATTTTGTGAAACTCATTTGTGATTAGATGTTGATAAACTTGAGCATTATGTTGGTGGTTACATAGTTGTGTATGTTGTTCACATATTTTAATCTTTCGTTTTGAAGACTTGTTTTGTTTTTTTCATGTAATGTAGTCGAAGTTACATAATGTTGTATGTTGTCCACATTTGTTTAACTGATTAGTTACATTATGTAGCATGTCTTACGTATGACGATTTTATATGTTCAAATGTTGTAGGAAGATCAAGGAGGTGGACGGGCATGGGTCACCTCGCTCAGTATTCAACCTCATTGCTGCCCTGACGGAAGCTCAGAAGCTGGATGTGGAGGACATCGGTTTTGGTGGTCTACTGGAGCTGAAGACTCACGCCTACCTTCACCAAATGGCTGACTGGTTATTGAGCAAATACGATCCGGCATCAAGAATGTTTTTATTCAACAGATATCACCAGTTTCCTTTGACAAAGGATGACGTTTATGATGCATTCATGCTACCGTGTACAGATCAGAGCATCGGAACAAGGAACGATCAGGCGTTAATGCTGAAGTGGCGCAAGAGATTCAACATCAACGACAAGGACGAGTTGCCTTTAGAATCTTTGAGGCAGGAGATGATGGGGATGCCGGATGGCGGTCCGGATTTCAAAAAAATGTTTGTGCTATTCGCCATGGGTGCATTCTTGGCCCCCACCGTCCACAAACGTGTCGACCTCCGCCTTGTGCACGCAGTGGAAGACGTCGATGCGATAGCTGGGCTAGACTGGTGCTCGTTCGTACTTCAGAGGCTGGACGCCGCGGTGGTCTCGTGGAGAACCCACGGAACAAAAAATGTAGGGGGGTGCCTAATGTTTTTACAGATGGCGTATTTCCACCGCCTAACCTGGAGGGGTGTCCCCGAGAGGTCCAGCCTCCCTCTGGTTCAACACTGGCCTTACGAGCGGCTGAAGAGAAGGATTGCGGAAGAGGTCCGCGCATACCAGATCCACGAGTGTTTCGGAGTCGGGGTGTGGAACAAGGTAAAGTACCCAGTTTCGGAAGGCCGCATTAAATGCCTTCATCGCCGAACCAGTACGCCTGAACCAGAGTCGAGGGCACCAGCAGCACGGTTTGTGACCTTGCCCCTGCCAGATGGCGTCCCCACTGACGAGGAACTGCGAGCCTCGTACGACGATGTAAGGCTGATACGTTCCCCAAGTCTCTTCATGCATTTTTTTTTTTTGTGTTTTGCCTTTCCTTACGTATGACCTGGTGTTCTCCATGACAAATGTACCGACAGGTGCGTACTCAGAACTAGATGACAACCAGACGAAACCTGTCTGCTGTGTCGGCCCTCCACAAAACCCTCTTAAAGGATGGTGCTTTGGGCGAAGTCAGTGGTGCGGAGCAGCAGGTGGGGACAGCGGGCAGTGAAGGATTGGGAGGGGGTTCGGCAACAGAGGGGTCATTCACACAGGCCCTAGGCAGCCCGGGCTTCCTTGCTGCGTGGGATGCAGTGGGCACACGGTTGGATGCAATGATAGAGGTTGAGATGATGACGCCACCTTCGTTCTCCCTTGGACTCGATGACATTGGGAACCCAAGCCCGCAAACCCAAGCCGTAGCCCGCTACACCCGCAGGAAGGCAGGAGCATCGAAGTAAAGTGGGCATCTGTTGGACATGACAAGTTTTTGGGGCCGGTATAGTGGCCTAGTTTTAATGTATATATTTGGGGTCCCTAATGTAGGGCTTTTCTGTGAACAGTTTAGTGGGTAGATTTTGGAGGCCTTTATTTGGCCTTAGTAAACTGTATTTCAGCTGGCACCTCACTGCCATAAACTGTGGATGGTCTTCATTGACCATCGGTAAGGGGGCTCATCCCCGTTTTGGAGGCCTGTGTTGCGCCTTTAGTTTAAAGACGTTGGTTTTATGCAGCTTGTGTTATTGGTAGAATGTCACCACAAATTGGCAGTATGTTCACCCCCGTGGGGGGCACACATTCCTAAGTTTTGTGGTACCAACTTATGTCATAATAAAATGTCTACACAAATCAGCGTTTATGTATCGTATATGTGAACTATGCGAATGACTATAAACATTACGTGACAAACTAAACATGTCAAAAAATACTATTTGAGAGCATGTCACCAAGTGAATGACAAAGAATAGTAAGAATAGTAAATAATCGCGTTTTGATTATGACAAAGAATAGTAAGAATATAAGAATATAAAAAAAAACACTAAATAATGACAAAATATTTGAGAGCATATGTCACCAAGTGAATGTAAAATACCGAGAACAATATGTAATGACCAAACAATTGAAATGTATACCCCTGTGCATGGCGACAAAACACGTCAACACACTTGAATACAAAAATCTGTTTACCTGTGTATGTGTTGTACCCACAATTGACTACAAATGTATTCACCTGCGTATGGGTACAAGAATGCAGGGCATGTTTTTGGGAGGCCGGGGTAATGGCGTACTTGGATGTAAAGGAAAAAGAAACATGTAAATAGAGTTGAATAGAAATGTATCCCCCTGTGTATGGGTTAAAAAAAAAGTTGGAGAAAATATAATAGATCTATTTTAACAAACCCAAGGCACTATGGCCACGTTTTTTACCGACCATCATAACGTGATACTCAGACATACATATATACAATCTCCAAAAGATAACGACCGAAAATATGTAAATATGTACATATTTTCGGGTAATATGTGTCCCTGTAACTAGAAGGGCTCTAACATATTACATCTCGGGGCGTACATATTGGTGACACAAAACGGGTTACGTACTAATTGCTGATTTTGCAAAACCTGTCGGATCATCTTCAGCGCTCGCCCCCCTTGCGGTAAATGTGGCGACATTACTGCAAAAAACGCCCACAAAACAAGAAGATTCGCATTCCCCTTCCCAAAACGGTAGCAATCCTCGGTCACTCAAAGCAGTCGCGGGATGGCCGTGTATTCATCCTGAGAAGCTTGGACGCTCCCACTTGCATTTTTCCCTGCCTGTCTCTTGCCGACCTTCCTTTTCTTCCTCTGACTCCTCCCCTTTGTCCTGACGCGGATAGGGTCAAGAATTGCGGGGACATCGTCCCTTTCCTGAGTGGACGCCTCCCCGAGCGACATTTTTTGAAGAATCTTGCCAATTTCATCCGCAGCAATGTCGGTGTACTTCTCCAACACTTCTCTAGCCTCGCCCACTAACTGACTCTTTGTCATCAGATTGTTCAATTTTGTTAACATGGACCGACGCCAATTAATAGCCTCATTAGCCGCTGATCGGCGCAAGTCAGAGGGCAAAATACGCTCCCAAACGTCCTTCTTTGCAAATTTGGTCCACCTTCGCACAATGTACGTCTCAGGGATCTCCGGTACGGAGTGCATGTGGAACACCCGTATAATATGTGAACATATCACCCCCACGACTTGGTACTTCCTACATGTACATTCCGCCAACGTACTACGACAATCATACGTCACATGGTGACCTTTGCCCTCGATCACCCCGGTCACGACTTTGTACACAAAAGTAGAATCCTCAGCATGAATGATTGCCGCCCTTGTTCCCATCGCTACGCTGAACTCTCTCTCGAAGACGCGGAACAGTTGCACTGTGTAAATCTGGGATGCGTGCTGCAATAGGTCTACTAGCGGGAAGACAGACGTCGGCGTTGTTCGAATACAATTGAATTCCTTTCGCTCCTCCTCCCCCCTCCACCTACGGACCGTCGTTCCATATATCCCATAAAACTCCGTGACGGACGTATTCTTAGAGGCCTGAAACCCCATCGCATGGTTCGTGCTTTCGCTCCTTTGGGATGACAGTATTCCAGCAGAGAAATGGGTATTGTTCAGCGCGGTGCACCATTTGAACCGCAACCCATACAATCTCCTGAACCACAAGTTCTCCCCGAGATCATACTTGGACATCATTTCCTGCCAACATTCTTCAAACTCCTCCTCACTGTAGCACCCGCAAAGGCATTTATTGAACAAGTCCTGGAAAACCCTATCATGCTTCAAAGACCCGAAGTGAGATATGGCGTTCTGTTGGATATGCCACTGACATAGCCGATGCCTACTTTCTGGATAAATCTGCAAAAAAAACAGAAGATAATGTCACCACAAAATGGCAGTATGTTCACCCCCGAGAGGATATACACATTTCAAAGTTTTGTGGTACCAACTTATAAGGTAATAAATGTGTACACAAATCAGCGTTTATGTATCGTACATGACAAGTATGCAAATGACTATCAACATTACGTACCTTCTCTATAGCATTTGACATTCACTACTACAAATATAGGTTTAGGAGACGGGGATTAAGGAACGAAATTTTGCGGAACCGTCTTAATTTGTCACAATAATTGGGCGGGAGTTTTTAATACATAAATAGAAGACGGTTCTATAAAATGACCGTCTTTATAGGTTTTAAAAAAACCAAAGAGAACGGTTTAAATAGTTAACCATGCTCTTCTTTAAACAACCAAGACGGTTTAGTTACTAACCGTCCTCTTTGTTACTCATGAAAAGAAACCAAGACGGTTCACTTTCTAACCGTTATCTAAGGTCTTTTATAATTTCACAAAGAGCACGGTTGTTTTTGTTAACCGGTCTCTTTGGTCTTTCATAATTTCACAAAGAGCACGGGTCTTTCATAATTGCGCAAAGAGCACGGTTGTTTTTCTTAACCGGTCTCTTTTGTCTTTCATAATTTCACAAAGAGCACGGGTCTGTAGTTAACCGTTCTCTTTTGTATTTTATTATTTCACAAAGAGCACGGTTGTGTTTGTGAACCGGTCTCTTTTGTCTTTCATAATTCGAAACAAATTCACAATAGAACAGTATACAAAGTCAGTTTTTGAAAACCTGCTCTCAAACACAATTACAAAGACGACGATACAATAACCCCAGCAGCCATAGCTTCTCCTTCACTCTTGTTTTCGAAGCAACTGAAGCACTAATACTGTACTATGACTTTTCGAAGCAACTGAAGCAAGTATCGATAATTCGTACGCCCTCTTTCTCCTTTACTCTTGTTTTCTTATTTTTCCTCAATTATTCGAATTACCAGATTTCTTCTTATTTTTCTTCTTATTTTTCCTCAATTATTCGCACCATTTGATTTCTTTTTCCTATGAGTTGTGGGTTTCGAAATTTAGTAATTTTTGTGGTTTTCGAAATTTAGTAAATAATACAGTTATGGCTGCTGCTGGGTTTCGAAATTTATGTAGTTTGTTCACACCCGAAATTTAGTAAATAATACTACTCATTGAACGCATCTGTCAGGTGCTCACGGCTTTACTCTACTTTCTGAACTGTTGATGCTACCCATGGTTACTATTACCTTACTACTTATGTTCTGCAAATTCTACTGCTACCCCCCTCCCCTTATCTGGTATGTTCATCAGACCAGAGTACTACTGCTGCTACTGTTTTACAGCATGTAAAATTATTGTTGCGTTTGTGGTTGTTTGTGGCTGCTATTATTGTCGTTTATGAAGTCATATTACTACTATTCTTAGTTGTTGGACTGATGTGGCCGGGTGAGGAGTGCTTTTACTTGCTTTAAATTCAACATTTGTTTTAATCTAAATTGCAAAAACTCATTTGTTGTCAACATGAAATTTATGGAATTAAGTCATATAGTAAGGTTTGTTATCTTAATGAATTAACTATTGGTTGTTGTGCATTGTCTAGTATTAGTTACATACTTTAACTATGGACTTAGGATCAATATCAGTACTCATGCCAAATGCCATTGTTGCTACTTACTTAGAACTATTTTTCTACGGCCTTCTAATTAGTGGTTGTTTAGGGGCGGCAGAAACAATTATAAAACAGGGACATTCTGGTCAGCCTGTTTACACGGTTTTTCATGGTGTTTGGGTGGTTTCGAAGGATGGTGCTTTCCACCAGGGAGTCGTGGGTGTTGAGTAGTGTCTAGGGTGGTGTCGGGTCATGGTTAGGTTAGTGGTGGTAGCCGCTAGAGAGGGGGTTGCAGAGGGTGTCACACGGGTCGTTTGAGTTGCTGGAAAACGAATAACAGTGTGTGTGTGTGTGACGGGTCATGTATTAATATCGTCCTTTTATTGTTGTTTTTAACATTAGTGATATTATTACTATTAGTATTATTATTGCTATTAGTATTATTATCGTTAATAATTGAATTATGAATTTAATAATTGAATTATGTGTTGTAATTATGTAGCCGAATATGGCTCGTACTTGGATGATTAATGGGAAAAAGGGCGAAGTAGAATATGATGCCGGGTTAGCTGAATTTTATGACTTCGTAATAAAGAACGTGAAAGACAAATCTAGTATGGCGTGCCCTTGTGATATGTGCCGGAATATTAGGTATATGAGCTTTGGAGATGTAAGAATACATTTAAATAAGACAAATTTTAATCCAAAGTACACTTGTTGGACTTTCCATGGAGAATCACAAAATTTAGATGGAATAGATGTCCAATTTGGGGAGATTGAGAGAGAAACATGCTTGAGTGACGATGAAGAGCCCGATGAGTCTAATTCACTAGAAGATCCGGGTTGTAATATGAATACTGAGGCAGGAGATGGGTGTGACGATATGTTGGATAAATCATGGGGAGATATGTTTGGAGGTGATGAGCAAGAAGGTATTGTAGATGAAACTGATGAGGATCTTGATGAAAATGATTTGGAGGATACCAGTGTTGTATTGGAGAAATTGAAAGATTCCGAAGTACCTCTTTATAGTAGTTGTAAGCACACTAAATTGGCAGCTCTTGTTAAGTTATATAATTTAAAAGCAACAAATGGGTGGAGTGACAAGAGTTTCACAGACCTCCTGAAATTATTAAAGGACATGCTCCCCGAAAATAATGTACTTCCCGATCGTACATATGAGGCAAAGAAGCTACTTAGGGGAATTGGTATGAAATATGAAAAAATCCACGCATGTCCCAATGATTGCATATTATATCGCAAAGGATATGCTAATCTCACTAGTTGTCCAGTGTGTAAGGAATGGCGATATCAAAAGAAGGAGGGGATCCCAGCTAAAGTTTTGTGGTACTTTCCAATAATTCCTAGGTTGATACGATTATTTGCGAATAAAGATGATGCCAAATTACTCACATGGCATAGTACATTGAAAGCAAATGATGGGAAGTTGAGACACCCGGCCGATGGGAAAGACTGGAAGTTTATTGATGCAAAATATCCCGAGTTTGGCAAAGAACCCAGAAATCTCCGCCTTGCACTCTCCACTGATGGGATGAATCCCTTTGGAAATTTGAGTAGTCAACATAGTACTTGGCCGGTGTTTTTAGCTATTTACAATTTGCCTCCATATCTTTGCATGAAACGAAAATATTTGATGTTGTCTTTATTGATTTCTGGTCCTAAAGAACCTGGTAATGATATAGATGTCTACTTAGAGCCTCTTCTTGACGATTTGAGATTGTTGTGGGATGAAGGGATACGAGTGTTTGATGCCTACCAGAATAGTTATTTCAATTTGAAAGCAATGTTACTATGTACTATTTCTGACTTTCCTGCGTATGGTAATCTATCTGGACACACTGTGCACGGGAAAGAGGCTTGCCCCTTGTGTGGAGAAGATGTCGATTCTTGTTATTTGAAGTTTTCTCGTAAGCAAGCGTACTTGGGATACCGTAGGTTCTTGGACCCTGATCATTCATATCGTAAGCTACAAAAACCATTCAATGGAAAACCTGAACATCGATCTCCTCCTAAGATATTAACCGGTCATGAAGTATATGAAAGAGTGAAAAAAATTGAGATAACTTATGGGAAGAAGGGTTCTAAATTAGCGTCTCGGGGATATAAGAAGATGTCTCCTCTTTTTGAAAAACTTCCATATTGGCGTGACCTTTCTATAAGATATTGCTTAGATGTTATGCATATTGAGAAAAATGTGTGTGACAATATAATCAACACTCTTCTGAATGTTCCGAATAAGTCAAAAGACAACACATCAGCTAGGATGGACATGGTGGATATGAAAATCAGACCTGAGTTGGCACCAGAAAAGAAAGGAACACGATATTATTTGCCTCCGGCTGCTCATACACTTTCAAGAAAGGAGAAAACAGAGTTTTGTGAGTGCTTAAGTAGTGTTAAAGTGCCGGAGGGATATTCTTCCAATATCAACAGCCTAGTATCAATGACAGATCTTAAGCTTGTTGGTTTAAAGTCTCATGATTGTCATACTTTGATGCAACAACTACTACCAGTGGCTATACGTTCGATTTTACCTAAAAAAGTTCGATTCGCCATAAGTAGGTTTTGCTTTTTCTTCAATGCCATATGCAATAAAGTGTTAGATCCCAAGGAGTTGGAGTCTTTGCAAAAACTAATTGTCACTTCTCTTTGTCAATTGGAAATGTACTTTCCTCCTTCATTTTTCACAATAATGGTGCATTTAACTGTACACTTGGTTAGAGAAATCAAATACCTTGGTCCAGTTTATCTAAGGTATCAATATCCTTTTGAGAGATTGATGAAAGTGTATAAGGATTATACATCTAATAGATATCGTCCTGAAGGGTCTATTGCTGAGCGTGCAATCACGGATGAAGCACTTTTTTATTGCTATGCACACTTGTCAGATTCTGAGCTACCTGGGATTCCTAAGAATAGGCACAGTGAGTGGATGATGGGCAAAGGTCTTAGGGGTCATGTTCGTCTAGATATGGCAACTGAGAAATGGCATATAGCACATACATATGTTCTTCATAACGAGGATGAGGTACAGCCGTACATTGAGGAACACAAGGCATTGTTGAAGGCGAAGCATCGAAATAAATCAGAGATGTGGATCGCAAGTGAGCACAATAAGACTTTTAGAGTTTGGTTCAAGGGTCGAGTTATAGAAGACTTGCAACAATATCCTGAGTATATTTCTTCTAGATTACAGAGGCTTTGTTTTGGGCCTAAGACTTTTGCATCGTCTTATACTGGTTATGCCGTTAATGGATCCACCTTTTACACTCGTGGGCAAGATGACATGAGCACGATGCAAAATAGTGGTGTTAGTGTAGAGGCAGAAGGCATGCATTTTGCTAGTTCGAAAGATAAGAAACCAGTTTTAAGTCAAATGCATTATTATGGATTCATTGAAGAGATTTGGGAGTTAGATTACACAGATTTTCTAATACCTATATTTGGATGCAAGTGGATTGAAACTACTAGTGGAGTTCGCAAGGATGAACTAGGATTCACCTTAGTAAATCTTAATAAATTTGGTCATAAGGAGGATCCTTTTATTATAGGGACACAAGCGAAACAAGTATTTTATGTCACCGATCCATCGGATAAAAAGTGGTCAGTTGTGCTATCTGTAAGAAGTAAGACCACAATGGATAGTTGCGATGACGATGTGGTATTTGAGGGCTTTGATCCTCGTGTACCACATTTAGATGATACGGATATATTCGAGCCTTCTAGTTTATATGTTCGTGATGACCATGACGAAGGGATATGGACCAATACCGAGTCTTCTTCTAAAAAACGCCCTCGCGGTTTTGACGCATGATTAGGTACGATTTATTATTTTTATTATTATTATTATTATTATTATTAATATTATTATTATTAAATTATTATTATTATTATTAAATCCTTTTCCTTTTTTTTACTATGGGCAGCAACGACCTGACTTCAGTCCAAGCAACGCTTCAGTCCAAGCAACGCTCCAGTCCCATTATTATTATTATTATTATCATATAGAATCATTTAGTTTTCTTGGTTGTTTATTTTTGCTTAGTGGCAGTATGAGACTTCTTGTAATTTGCTCCATTATTGATGTTTTAATATAATTTCTCACATTTTACCGCTTTTCATCAGAAGCATTCCTCATCTACATTTCTTATATGCTTTCCTATCTTGCATGTTCCAGTGACTTGCTTTCCCTGTTGTGACTTGCTTTCCCTGTTCTGACTTGCTATCCCTGTTTTTTTTGTACAGTTGAACAATGGGCCCGCAAAAACGTAAAAGAAGTCGAAAGAACAACTCTGTTGAGGACGCAAGCGGAAAGAAGGGGATATCTTCTCACAGGGGCCGAACTGTTTTAGATATGGCTGCAAGAGCTATTAAAGAGAAACAACCCATACAACTTGAGTGGGACGAAGAAGATAAATTGCCGACAGGTAAATATGCATCTAAGTTTAGTTCATGGATAGGCGTGACTGTTCGGGGGAATGTTAGTCCCGCACTGGAGAGTTGGGAGGATGTGGATCAACCGACGTTGAACCTTATGCTGAGTGAACTGACGGTATGTTATTTCAACCATGTTCTATGTTTTTTTGCTTCATGTTCTAAGTTTTATGAATATGGGTTGTACACAAGCTCAATTTCAAGGTAAGTGAGGTATTACTATTGGGGGTATCGCCATTTCACATACATTGTGGAATCCTCTTGTTCTATGGCGTTGAACACCAACTATATGAGAAGGTGATGCCCATAACATTGCCTTTTGTTAGTTAATCATAGGCTGGTCATAAACACTTCATGATTATGGAGTGTAAACTAGTGACTTGTGCTTGTCAGTAGTCTCGTAACTGTTAGTTAGCTTCTATATTACTCGGACTCAACTCACTCAAGTACGGGTTTTGGACAAGGGTAAATTTCAAGTGTCGGACTCATAATGAATTTTAGACAGTAGACTCAGTCTTAAAATAAGGATACATCATACATGTATGGAAACATGTTTTTGGAAACTTGAATTCGATTGTTTGACTTTGTAAAATGAAATAGAGGGATGATTAGAAAATAAGGCTAAAAATAGTAATCTGTATGCCTCGCACACCAACCATTTGATCCACTTTTATTATGTGGATTTCTTTGTCCATCTGTTAGGAGACATGTCATATTGGAAAGGGTCGGACAGGACACGGGTATCACCCTTGAAGTTAAGAATCAAAGTAACATAGGTTAGCTTGAATGGAGAACTAATAATTAACTCTTGCTGCACATGAGCAAGTAACTGTTTTTGGCAAGTAGTCTGCTCGAGCCAACTTATGTGCGAGCGTGAACAATTTTTCTTGCTTACACTTCCTGCTCTGTTGGGGTCATTTTGTGTTTTCTATTACCAGATTAGATTAAAGATTCTAGTGCAGGTTGAGTGTGGTTAATGAATTTGTTTAGCCTGGTAAACATGTGGATACTTCTGCTTTTACATTATTTATACAATACACTCCTACCATCAGTCCATCCCGTTTATATTATCCCCGTTTCCTTATTGGTCTATCCCATTATGATCGACCCCCATCTAAAACTAGTAAAATAAAAGGTGCATTTCCCGTACTAGTCCTTATTAAGTAACACTTTTAGTAAAATTGAGATTTAAGGGGTGGTAATCAAATGTCCATCACAATAGATTTATGATTACATGATAATGAGATGTGTCGCTTACCGAGTAGATCTCACTATCAGTGCTTATCATCTGGGATCTTTCATGAGCAGTAGGAACAGACCAACAGAGGACAGTGTACGGGGGGGTGGTGCAGACCAGAACTGCAACTATACCAGCAGCAGGTATACTGGTCTGAACAGACTGGTAATACCGTAGAACAGATGCAATGGGCAGAGGACAGTAGAGGGTGCACAAGCTTCTGTTTTGATTGGATTTGAAAATTGTTGAATAAATAATGACCTTAATTCATGGCAATGCACAAGCTTCTGTTTTGAGCTCGTCTTTAGAGTTGCAGTTGGTTTATTTGTGCATAGAATAATCTGCATGAAAGTAGAGTACATTTGTGTGATGAGCTTGATTGAGTTGTAGTATATAATGGCATTGAAATTACCAGCTGCAGAGGCAGCTGGAGTAGCCATTGGTTCGATTGGTCGTGGATACGACATATCCACAGATCTTAGGCTTAAATTTTGTAAAGGGGAGTCAGTTGATTCTCATTTGATTGAAATTAATGAGGATAAGTGCCAAGAGATTGCTTTGCCTGGTGGAATTGTGGTTCCAAATGTCCCAAATTCGATAAAATGTGATAAGGGTGAAAGGACCAGGATTAGGTCTGATGTTCTTTCTTTTCAGCAGGTACTGTTATAGAGTCAGAAGTAATAACCTAAACACATGTCTAATAAGAATGTGGGGCTGACTTGCTAGTAAACCAACTATACTCGTCTTTCCACCATTCGTGTTCTATAACGAAGAATCCGAGACTTAATCAAAGTCGCGTTACAAATTTGCTTACAAAGTTACAAATTTGCTTACATTTTGCACATTGAGTCGAGGATTGTGATTAGAAGTCGCTGTTTGACAAGGAGAGGCATAGCAATTCAAGTCTAGGCTTTAGCAATGCTATTTCCTATGTCTAAACTAGATAATTAAAAGTTTGTTCATATTATATTTCAGGGTGCTTTCCATGTCATTGAAGAGCGTCACGATTGGTGTCTCCAAAAGATGGCTGAATTATGGAGAAAATGGAAATGCACTTTGGTTCGTGAGTGGATGTATGATGAGACGGGAGCTATCCAGAAGACACCACCACCCTTGTATAAGCAGATTACACAAGATGATTGGAACAAGTTTCTGGCATCTCACACTAGTGAAAAATTCAAGGTAATATTTCTATTTTTGTAGACACGCAAATTATTTCATGATAATATATATATGTATATAGTATCTCTCGTACTATTTTTCACTCTATATGATTTATGTTATTAGGCGATCAGTGATAAGAACAAGGAGAATGCCTCTAAAAAAAAGGGGAAATACTTTGGCTCACGAGCAGGATATCGAGGGATTCAAGTTAAAGTCGTAAGTTCTATGTATTGGTTTCATTTTTTAGCTAACTTCCAGGTCAAAAGTTGGCATGAATTTTCATGAACTCTCTTCTTTTTTGATAGAAAGAAGATTTAGCTGCCAAGGGAAAACAAGTGGAAAAAGTTGATCGATATTTAACTTGGCTAAGGGCTCACAAGTCAGCGAAAGGGGACATGACTGATTATGATAAGGAAGTTGCTTTGAAAATTGTAAGTTGAACATTTTTGTAATTTAACTCGGTTTAGTTCAGTTGTTTAATTTATTAGTGCTATTTATTCATTTTTTTGGCTGCTAAAAACTTAATTAATATTGCTGATTTGCAGGAATCCCTTGAAAAGGATGTTGAGGCTGGTTTATTTGTGCCCGAAGGACGGGAAGACATACTCGCTAAGGCGATAGGCAAGCCTGAGCATCCGGGCCGTGTGCGAGGAATTCCTCAAGGTATTTCAATAACTGAGTATTTTGGGAAGGGACCAAAAAAACCGACAAGAGAAGAGTTGTACGAGAAGATCAATTGCATGCAACTCCAAATTGATGACTTGGAAAAGCTGAAATCAGTGATGATGCAGTTTTGGCTAACTGGTGAGAAGCCAAGTACTAAAGTATTAGACGATTTAATGCACGGAGGAGCATCTATGAGTACCGAGGGATCGACAAATTCTACATCACTACCCGTGAGTGAAGAGCCACGCCCAGAGGAGACACCCCGAGAGGAGGATTATCAAACACCCAAGACCAATGTTCTGAAGATTCCAAGCATATCACCACGGCAGGTTGTAAAAGGTTTTCATTAAGAAGGATATGTAAGCTTTGCATTTAAAACACTATCTAGTTCAAAGTTTGAAAACACTAATCTATCTATACAGGGGTCTCACAGGCAATCACTCTCACTAAAAGGAGTGCAATCACTACAAGTGACTGAGGATCCACCCCGAGAGGAGGATTATGGTACACTCAAGACCAATGTTTTGAAGATTCCTGGCCCAGTAACAGAACAGGTATATATATGTAAGCTTTTCATTAAATACGCTACTTTAAAGTAAATGAAAAAAGTTTGAAATTCTACTATAACTTAAATTTTCAGGCTTGGAAAGATTGTGTGCTATCACTGCCAAAAAATTCATCGAAGATAGTGGCTTCAGGAATGGTATACCTATCAAAGAAGGACGAATTTGTTTCCATTCATGGCAGTGCCCTTTGTGATGGTTTTAGAAAAGTGTCAATCAAGGAAATCTATTCTGGGTCGGAAAATGTTGATTTACCATTGCCTGTTGGTGATATGATAACATTGACTCATGCTAAGGGTTCATTTATTCAGTGGCCGCAAACTCATATACATAGTCCTGTTGATAAGGTAACTACGATTTCTAGCTAGTATAATGATATAACATACACTGAGAGTTATACCATTTATTAATTTATTTATGCCAACATTTAGATAACCATGAAAAAGAATGATCAAGGAAAAAATAAAGCAGCAGCAAAGAAGTCCAAGCCTCAGAAGTGTTCGCCCTCGATTTCGCCATCTTCTTTCCTTGGAATTGAAGTTAGTCACAATTTTAAGCAAAAGCAGAGGACCATGGATTTGAAGTTGTTAGAAACTGAGGCTCGGGTTTTAAAGGCAAGTGGGACAATGATCAATGTTCCCATTGATGAACATGTGTTACACAATAAACAAACTTGCTACCTTAGCTATGAAGAGGTTGTTCATTTGTTAGATGAACAAATGATTGGTGCCTCTCACATTACACTCTTTATGAGGTTCGGTCTCTTTGTTTAAGCTGCCCCTTTGCAATCCCATTATTAGTATATATCTGATAATATGCAAACTAGTACTAGATAGTTACTATGGATTCTTATTGTTGTAGGTATTTGAGTGATCTTGCCGATACCATGCAAATTAGTAGTCACTATGGATTCTTGTGCCCAGAGACATTGTCCTCAGAATCCGTTGCTCCGGATGAAAATTATCGATCCGATTATGTTGCTAGGGCAATGACATGTACCGATTGTGGAAAAGGTCGGAAACTTATATTTGCTCCATATGCCCAGGGGTACGTAATTATAAATTTCTTTTCATAGTATTATTATTGATGACTTGATTAATTATTTTATTATTTTTGTCAATATTTAAGTTGATATCTTCGTTGTATTTTTCTATAACTTGTAGTAAGCATTGGATGTTGGGCGTGATCAATCCGGCTCAAAGTACAGTGTATTGGTGTGATCCTGCCGGACATACAGAGCCTCGTCAATTTTTCATGGATACAATTACCAAGTATGCATGTCTAACTTATTTCTGATCTTTTTTATTTTGCCTTCATATATTATACCTCCCGTTACTCCCCTGCATTTGCCTTAAAATGTTTCTGTAGGCTAGGAACAAAAGTTAAGCCACCCAAAAGCCATCAATCATAGACCTTAGCTTGTTTTTCTATTATACTTGAAATTAACGCTTCATTATCAACTAAAACTGAATAAATATATAAACCTGGCTATCTATATATACAGGGCCTTTGAGAAAAGGAACTCTATCGATGCACTTGCAAAATATGAGGCCAACGGCGTTGTTTGGAAAAAGATTAAGGTATCTTAACATATTGTTTCTCTTATTAAGTATAGTGCATGTGAAGTATTTAATTTATTTATAATATGAGCTCCCCTTTCAGGCCCCTTTGCAGCCTCTTGGTTCCGTTTTATGTGGATACTATATTTGTCGATACATGTTGGACATCGTCAAAGGAAGATATGTTACGGTTACTCCAAATGTATGTTTTTGGATTTTTAGTTCATCTACTTACTTACCTCTATCATTTTACTTATATAGGAGTCTTGGATAGAATTTTTCTAACCAATTTTTGAAAATTTGTTTGTAGTTCATGCTTAGAGCCCCGGTGACATATTCACTTGAGCAAATTGATGAGGTGAGGGATATATGGGCTAACTTTGCGCTCCAATTTAAGTCAGCCATGAACGATGCATGATGAAGTTTAGCTTAAGTCGTAGCTAGAAGTTTAGCTTAAGTACATACGTATGTAGCTAGAATTTGTGGATCGGAAAGTATGTTGATATATATGAATGATGTAGTATTTGGAGATTTTTCTCTATATATGGCTAATTTTTGACCTGAATATAGTTGTTGGAGCAATGTTATTGTACGCTATTAGCGATGTAGCTTATTTGCAGGAAAAATTATATATAATAGGCCGGAAGAATTATAAATTAATTTATTAAAAAAAAATAGCAGGTGCAAAGAGAACGGTTGTGTTCTCAAGCGTGCTCTATTAATTCAAAAATATGGCGCGAAGTTTGAACATGTTGAACAAAAGAGAACGGTTCATCTAGGAACCGTGCTGGAAAGTGGGTTAGATGTCAAGCAAAGAGCACGGTTAGTGTACATATAGGACGGAGCAAAGAGAACGGTTCCTTTTGGAACCGTGCTGGAAAGGGGGAAAAGAGAACGGTTCACCTAGGAACCGTGCTGGAAAGTGGGCTAGATGTCAAGCAAAGAGCACGGTTAGTGTACACATAGGACGGAGCAAAGAGACCGGTTCCTGTTGGAACCGTGCTGGAAAGTGGGCAAAGAGACCGGGTCCTTTTTGAACCGTGCTGATAAGTGGACAACAAAGAAGACGGTTGAACCGTTCTCTTAGGTAAAGAGGACGGCCATGGGGAGCACGGTTCCGCCACTCATACGAGAACGGTTTTTAACCGTCTTCGTATCGATATTTTGTAGTAGTGATTGCTTGATCTTGGTCAGTAAATATCGAAACAGGCCGCAAATCGTCACCCATAGCTTCGTTGAAGGCGTTGAATAACCACTCAAACGATTCTTCGGTCTCATCAGATAGGAAAGCACAACCAAACATGACGTTGGACCAATGATTATTGACGCCAACAAACGCACCGCAAATCAAGTTGTACCTATTAGTCCGGTACGTAGTGTCGAAGATGACAACATCATGGTACAGCCGGTAGTCCTCCCGCATCATGGCGTCACACCAGAACAGGTGACATAGTCGGTCATCTTCACCGAACTGCACCCGGAAGAAGAACCCAGGGTCCTCGGCCTGCCGTGCTACCAACATGTTGATTAGCGTTGCTGCATCACCCCCCTCTATAGTTTTCGCTTTCAACCTATGCACGTAATTGATGTGATCCCGCTTCGTGTGCCCCACAAATGCCTCCCCCCCCCCCTACAGCAGCCGCGACCCTGTACTGAACGGTAGGGGCAATAAAGGCTTCTGTCATTGCCCTTATAGCATCCCCCTCCGCATCAGTAATGCGCCTCTCCGACCTATGGTGCTCCTGCCACTGAATGGGGGTGAATTCATGGTTGTGTTCAAGTATGTGCGACAGTACCTCCCACTTCCCCTCATCGTTGACTTGTGACCGCACACCAGCTTTGCATTTGCATCGACTAACCGCTGCATTCCTCTTCTGCTTATTGGCCACATCCGGCAGCCCGTCCTCACCTGCCCGACTGCCATTACTATGCGTCCCTTCAGCGGAGCACACAAAGTACCTCTCCACAAACGGTGTGTCGGGGCCATTCGCCCTACGAGAGGTCCCTTTCCTAACGCTGAAACCCCACGCCTGTGAGTGCTTGACGTACATCTCATACACATCTTCCCACGTTGCAACTTCCTTACCAACTAGCGATATTGAAAAATCTGCAAACACAAGCACCACAGTAATTTAGAATAAATTGTTTGTTTTTTAGTATAACTTACGCACATAGATGCACCCCCAGCGGGTAACTAATGCACCCTAAAAAGGGTACATAACCCCTAAATTACCGAACATCTTAGAATAATGTACTGATTAGGCAATCTTGCCAGGGACACATATCCCCGAAACCAACCGACATTTTACGGGCTCACACAAAATGATCAGACATGCATGCATGCCCACATGGTAACTAAAGTACCCTTCCAGGTGCACATAAACAGTGACACTAACAACATTTTATCTGAATAAACTCTTACCATACTTTGCAAGGGGCACATAAAAACCCAAAAGTAGCAACATTTATCTGACATTTAAACTTCATAATAATATAACTAAAACATTTATTGTGCACAGACTTTGCCAGGGTCACATTAACCCCTATAGTAGCAACATTTACCTGACACAGATTAACACAGATACATGCATCCCCAGATGGTAACTAAAGTAGTCTTATATGTGCACATAAACCCTACCCCTAACAACATTTAATCTGACCATGGTATTTGTCGATACTTTACCAGGGCACATAAAACCCCAAAGTAGCAACATAAACCTGACATGAACATTTCGTAAGGAACACGCCTTTACCTTACCATGCAAAACCCATCAAACCAGTCCACACCCACAACCCACATACCAATAGGAAAAGCTTCATATGGTAAATAAAACACTAAATAATGATTATCACAAAAATTAAACTACCAATATGAAACACAAAGAGTGCCGTCAATACCTTCCATACTACAATTTGGTTCCGAAATCTCTTGAGTTGTATTATCTATATCGTTCGTAATCAACCCGTCTTCAACCGCGTCCGTCATCTCCGCATTCCTTGTATCATCTCCCTCCCTCGTATCATTAGTAACCACACCGACATCATCCCCGTCCATCATTCGTCGGATTTTTGTTTTCTTATATTATTTACGTAAAACTTGTGTCTTTTTTTCACTTGGTTGAATGAAAAATTTAGAGAGAAAGATGATGTGATGGTGTGTTTATGAAGATATGAAAGGAGGAGGATGAAATGAAGCAAAAAAAATGAAAAATTTGAATGGGTGTTGGCGGTGGAACACAAATTCTGATTTGTGTGTTGTATGTATAAGTGTATAATTTGATTAGTTATTATTAATAGTATTATTTAATGCTAATTATTAGTAATAAATAATAGACAATAGTACAACAAGTACAACATGGCAGGTACTTTGACGGCAGCCATCACCTCCCTCATCAATGCTGACCCAAACCCATTTATGTGCAATATGGGGCGGATTTGGCCCGTCGCAAGCTTGTGACGGGTTGGTCCGTCTTATATAAGAATTTGTGTTATGAAATATGCTCTCTAAGTACAGCTTGTAATGTGATGTGATTGTCTGACTGTTCCATGACATTTTTTTTAGCAAGTCTTGCTTGCGACGGGTTATCATTTGTAACGGATATTTTGTGAGATAAAATGAATATAAAATGAGTTAGTGGAGAAAAGAAGACCACATAAATAGTGTCGAAAAGAGAGAAAAAGTGGGTATCTTGTGAGAGTAAATGGTATCCGTCACAAGCTTGTGACGGATATTGCCGTCACAAATCAGAATTTGAGTTTTTCTAGGATAAGGGATATACGGAATCTTCATTTAATTAAATGAAATGTTAAGTTCAATGTATGAGAATTTGAGTCTTCTTAAGACGGGTATTATGCGTTTTAATTTTAATAAGGGCCAAATATTACCAAGTGGGATAATAAAGATAAACAATTTGTCATTTTCTAGGTAATAATTGAAATGATTTAATATGTGTTTGACCCGTCTTATGCTTAAGATGGATAATAACGGTTTGAAATGGAAGCCAAATTTATGGGATGCATGTATGACATAATTTAATAGGCCGTATAATGTTCCTATTGTTCCTTCAAGGGGTATGTTGCATGTAGGGTTGGTAATGGGTAGGGTTTGGGTAGGGTTTGGCAACATTTAGACTTGACCTTGAGTCACATACCTTATATCCATACCCGACCCATATTCAAAAGAGTCTGAAATTGATAGACCTACTAGTTTTAAACCCGTGCAAATTGCACGGGTATGTTTTTTAAAAGAAGTTGTTATAAAAAATTGCAAATATAGTTTAAATTTTAAAGTAAAGTAATTAAATCACTCTATTTTTTAACGTCAACTAACTAATGTAATACTTGAGTTATAAAGAAATTTTTTGATATGAATTAAAAATTTCACGCGCAATTAGTATAAATAATACATTAGTGTCAATTGGCCGGATAATTAATATAGTAAGATACGTCTTTTTTAGTCTTGTTAACTAAGTTTGAGTTTCTACTTGGCCTTGTTACTCAGGCGGCCTCAAAAAAAGTTGGCTTATATAGATAAAATTAAATTATTCAGACAAAAATTATCACAAAATTAGTGATATTACAAATTGTTAACCCGTTTTTCATTAATTACACGCGTGTAGTAGCCGTGTACAGGGTAAAAGAAATTTTTGACCGTACATATCCTAAAATGTAAATTCCGAGCCTATTTCATTTAGTACAAATTGTTATTTAGTGGATGGAACAAATAACAATTGACTCATGCAAGTTTCAACCAGTTTATTATATATTGTAACCATTTTTATTAATACCTCATTGTATCCTATTTGTACTCGTTTTATTCACTTTTTATACCTTTTTTTTATCAATTTGTAACCGGTCTCTCAATAAGTTTATTGAGAGATCGACTTTTAGAACACCTACTCTAAGTTAATAATAGGTACATAGCACAATACAATCACACGAATATGATTTTTGTTAGGATTGTGTTAAATTGACCCGGTGCCTAATTTTTGGCTTTCAATTTAAAAATCCGGAAAAAATAACCTTCTAATTTGGGGCAGAAAGAATTATATAAGGGATGTACTATATCATATATATTCAATATATAATTGAAATTTTATGTATTTTTATGAGTTTTATAAAGATTAGAAGTTATATTTTCTTTTTTGTTTTGCGTAAAGTTTTGTTACTCCTCTATTCATATCTTTTGTTCACAATTTATATCTTTTATTATGAGAGTATTCTTAAAAGTGGAACAAATTAGTGAGATGTAAGACGTATGACAAATGAGATATCTGAATATACTAATTCGTTAAAATCGTTTTAATTTAAAATAGTTATTTATGAAAATAAAGTTTGGACAGAAAATGTTATAAAGTATATTAAGTTAAGACGTTTTTATGTTGACCAATTGATTAGTCTAGTTTAGTAGGGCTTATTAAATGTGATTTTGATGGTTATTTGATAGGTTGAGAAGCATTTTATGGGATTTTAATTCACATGTCTTTGATATTGGGTTGATGATGGATTTGCATGTTTTTATGGGACTATTGGATTGATTTGTTAATTTGATGGAGTAGGCTTCTTTGGAGGTTGTTGTTGGGCTAAAGATGTCTCATGCAATATGATTTTTGAAGCAAGTCAAGATTCAATTATTACGGTCCAAGCAAGTGAACATCAAAATGAACATTGGATTCCATGGATTTCATGCATTGAACTCACATTTTATGACACAAACTTTGGATTCCAATACTATTTTATGACACAACATGGGACTTAATGCAATTTCAACAACTCCTTAATTCTCATTTATTTTGGTAATAATACCTATAATTTAAGAGACATTAAGGATTTGTCATTTGAAGACCTATATAAGAAGATGTTGACACTTTTAGGGTGTGCTTCCACATACTCTACATACTTTCTCTACCATTTTTAATCATTAAAATACACAAATAATTTCCAATTTCTAGTTTGTTTTAGTTAGTCATTTTGTATGGAGGGCTAAGTTCTAAATTCTTGGAACAAAAGATTGAAACCTTCAAGCTATTTTGATTGTAAGACTCTAATCTTTATTTTGTCATTTGAATATCAAGTATTGCTTAGTTTTAATATTTGATTGTTAATTTTACTTCTAGTTTGATCACCTAGTTGTTTTAATTAAAAATCAATTGCTAATTTGGGTAATCGAATCGGATTGTTCATTCACCTAAATATTTTGTAGCAACTATATTTCATCAATTCGTATGCCGTTTCATCGTTGTAGATTTATAGAAAGATAATACTCGTATGGATCAAATCGTATCCCGCTTGTGAGTGCGTTCATTCATCTTTGTTAATTCTCATTGTTTTACTCTACGTTGTGATTAAACTTAGACGCTTGGATTAGGTTGTCATATTCGTAAGGGCTTTTTACGTACGCTTTCGTAGTGATTAGCTATACTTAAGTGATAATAGAAATTTATGATTTCAATAACAAAGTATTCAAAAACAAAGTAAATCAATAGAGTCAATGATCAATCTTTAGTTTGTTGGTGGAAATCGTTTGTTCCGAGATTCCTTTTATTATTATTTACATCATTTTTATATTTATTGCATTTTACTTTCGTTTTAGTAGATTAGATCAATCAACACATCAAAACCCCCCATTTGGTTACTTAACTTTAGCACATATTTAATTGACAAAAAGACCTTCCTTGTGGGATCGACCCCTACTTACACTTGATACTAGTTTGAGTTTGTAGTGGATAAAATTGTTAATTTGGAGACTCACGACAAGTCGAGCCACCAATTTTAATAAGTCCCATGAAATTCATTAGAAAACGGCCCACATATACATGTGAAATACCCATTATATTTTCCTATCAATGAACGTTTACATAAAATGTAAATGAAAGTAAACCTAGCCACTACTACATCAACTACAATCAGTTGTTTCAAGCCTCTAACTCAGTAAATCACTCAATTTAGCCGCTCCTCTACCCCTTCTTGTCTCTTTAAATCTTTCTCCATCTCCCTAATTTTGATTAATTAATTTCATCAATCTTTGAGTTAAACTTTACCAAAAAAAACCAATTCTTGATTATTAATTTCACCTGTCTTTTGCGCAAAACTACTTCTAATCATGTGATAATTCAAATCTAGTACTCTTATGCATGTCATATTAGATCGACTAACTACTTCTTATTTACTTGTGTACTAATAATTTAGTTCGGATGATGTCAAATGTATTTTTTAGTGTGATTAACGATCGAGGTGGATAATTTGTATGCTTTTCTTTTATAAAATAAATCATTTTTTGTTTATATGGTCGTTTTATAAATTTTCTTTTTGAGCGAAAGCTAGTTAAATTTTAATTATGATTTTTGGGTGTAAATAACAACTTGCTTGATTATTAGTTATATTGGTTAATATTAGCTATATTTATTTTCAAAAGTTAATTACTACTAATAGTAATTTTATTATTATTTATAGTTTATCAATGTTTTACCTTAAAAAAATATACGTAACTCGTGCAAATTTTGTTAAATCCCAATTTATGAACGTCTGGTACAATTCCAATTTATGAATGTTTTAACTTTTTCTATTCGTTTAGATCTAAATCTAAAATACTCTACATTCGTTTCAAAATGAAAATATTTAGCAGTAAAATTTTTCACTGTTCAATTCGCTATTTTTTTATTTTTATTTATATGCAATTATCTTTTTAAATAAAGATTTTTATTAATTCATCAATGAAATTCGTTATAAAATAGAACAATTATATTAGAGGAATACTATTTACTTCTGTTGTTTACCTTCTCCTCTCACAAACGATTAAAAGAGAAGGTAGATAACAACCCCAACCATGTTAGAAACAAAATATAGGACTGCTGTAGCATGCTAGATATACAATGAAATGTTTTTTGAAAATTATATAATCGAGTTATATTAATTTGTCGATTATAAAAACTTGTAAGTACTATATTTACTCCCTCCTATTCTCTGTTTTCTTCCCTATTTCCTTAAACGGATTATTCAGGTTTTCTTCCCCTTTCCTATTTTGGTAACTTTTAATTATATTTTATTCAATCCTCTTTCCTATCACCCAACCCCACCCAACTTTTTTACCCCTATTTTATTCATTTCATCAATGTTTGGGGCCCACAATTCATTATTTAACTTCTGTATTATCCTTCTCTCCTATTTTAAACCCCACTCAACTTTTTCTTCATTAGAAAAATATTTTTCCTTGAGTATCGTTCCCCCTCCAAATGGGAAGAAAACACAGAATAGAAGGGAGTATAATAAATCTTAAAATTTATTGGAATAATTAGGAATTGTAAATTTCTATAAAGTTTAGTATCATAGTTTCTCACATACTCGATGTAACACCCCCATTTATTTAAGAGCCTTTAGCAAGACATTCTCAAATAAATAGAGCTGTTACCATCTCGGAATGTCCGAGGTAGTGAATAACAAAGTAAAACAATACAAAGTACTTTATATAAAACAGATAAAATTTAACTTTGATTATTACAGTTACTACACAGCGGAAAAGAAGATATAAATGATGACTTCTCTAAATGTGATATAAATCTAAGTCGGTCCAAAGGCTGCATCCCACATTCCTGCCCCAGTTCCTAGCTCATCTGTCTCTGACCTGTAGAATCTACTCCCCATTCTGGATCATTGTAGGTGTACACGAATACACTGTCAACCTCGCGGTTGAGTAGGATAACACAATAATAAATAATGCAACAATAATGATATGCAAATGCCATGATATGCTCGAGCTCAAACTCATTCTCAATCTCAAAATCATACCCGTGCACCAAGCCATACCGAACCTCCCGGCAGACTATAATCGGTCGTCACCGAACACCAGCTCAATAGCTGATAAGACACCAGGCCTGGTCAGCAGAACCACCCTGGGCTTTATATCAGAACAATATCTGACCATAATTTTCTCAGTAACCAATGCATATGCTATGCTCATGAATGCAACGATATAATTACTCAATTATGTTATCCAATAATGAAATGCTCATGCCCTTACCAATAATCCACAAAAATTCAACCAATTATCATTCTCATATCAATCATACTCAGCATCCATAACACACAATACCACATCTATTCGTAACACATCATAGAGTATAAGGTCAGTGTATCCTACCTGAGTAGCAATTCGGAAACAAGCAAACACCGTCTAGAAATACTCCTCCTCGAAATCAGTTCCTATAAATATTACTTCATATCAATTTCTATCCACACCATCAACATTACTAAATTAATTACTTATACATAACAAATATCGTTAACCAAATACAAACTCACTAAAAATAGTATTTACTAAATATAGCACACAATCACTATTCAATTATTACTAACTCAATAACATATACGGCTCTTTTAAATATATTACTCATATTCTCAATAATAATAATATAAATATAAACATTAACAATATACCTCAAAAACTAAACCAAAATATACCACCATACAATTATTAAAATCTAACAATACTAACACCGTCAATAATTACTAATAACCTCTTGAATGAATATTGGCATGAGCAAGTGTAACCCAATCAAGAGGTCATGTGTTCAAGTCTCACTAATAACAATATTAACAATAAACAACATCATTAACACAACTACAACAATTACCATGAAATTCTAGTAATAAAAATAACAATAATAAACTAAATTATTAGCAACGCAATAGTAATATAAATAATAATCATATTATAAATTAACGCTAGTAACCGTCACAGTTGCTAGTAATACCATCATTAACTATATCAAAACACTACTACTATGTCAATTTTAGCAATAATACCAATACAACAATAATTATCAATAACAATAAACATATACTAATAATATAATAATAATACTAATCATAATAGTAATGATAATAATAATAATAATAATAGTAATAATAGGAGCAACAACTACGAAAACACAGGCCAAAGGCCTCAAACCCCTCGACAATTCCCGAAAACGCAACAACACCCAGCCCTTGACAACCCCCTAAACACAGCCCTCTTCGACACCTTCACTTTGCCCGAATCACCACCACGACACGTTGGTTGCCACCACCGCACTATGGCGCACCCACCGACACTCATCACCGACCCTGACTCAAGTATACGAGCCTTCGATTGCCCCTGAACACAACCGTGGCAGCAACAACAACTCGAATACGTAAAAAAAACAGATTTGTTGCAGCCCCTTCCCGACACCACCACCACCAGCCCGGTCCCCGACAACTACCACCACTAGACCCATCCTCTACTACGTACTACCAACTAAAAATTACACGCATCGAACACACTAGTAGAAAAACATCCATTTGCTGCTCCTTATTTGAGGCGTTTTTTACCAATAGCAGCAAATAAGTAAATCAAAATTTCTATTTTCTAAAATAGATAATTACATTTGAGGCGTTTTTTAGGACCCATGCCGCAAATATAGTTATTGAGGCGTTTTTTTATTAAACGCCGCAAATAGTGAAATAACCTATAACTCTCCTCCCTCAAATAGTCAAAATAGATCTCTCCCACAAATAAACACAGCGTCCCTCTTTCCCCTTCCTTCTACCTCGCGGATTCCAACATTCCACCACTCACGTCGCTGCACCTCAATTACCTCCGTACGTCGCCATTACCACTACGACTTCATGTCGGTTGCACCTTCTTCCAATATCTTCTGCCTCCTAATAGGTAATCATTCTTTTAAACTTTTTCATTTTCATTAATTAGGGTTGATGGTTAATTCGATTTATTCGAAATTAGTTGCATTCTTCTGTTATTTGATAATAAATATAGCATAATATTTGGTGTGTTTGAAATAATAGGCATAAATGGATTGGATTTTATAATTAGGGTTAACCGATTTAGGGTTTTAGATTCAAATTCTATTTACTTGTAATAATATGATAGTTTAATATGCATAATTGTTGGTTTTTTTTGCAATAATCTGCAGATTATTGATTTTTTTTAGTTGAACAAGGTTACTTGATTTTATCTTTATGTATATGAGTTAGGAAACTTTTGTTGTGTTATATCATATATGTCCGTCTTCTTCTTGTTTCAAGTTATTTACTGGTTCTTTGTGAGACCTAAGTACAATTCTTTGAATCTCATTGTTCTTGTTCATGTGAGTAATATGTCCATGGATTATGTGTGTCGATCGATTGCAGAAGTTCAGGTACTGTATGCTCTATTGTTATTTTCAGTTTGAAACTTTTTGGTGGAGTTTATGTGTTATGTGGTAGCTGATTGCCTGTTATGTGTGTTTTTCAGAGACTAGGATCGAGGAAATGCGATGCTTGTTAATGCAGAGCATGCATTTGATTCTGCTTCTTCAAAAGCATTGGGTGTGGATGTCGAAAATTTGATATACTGACAATATTTAACCATTCAATCAGTCTAGTGTAGCATAGTTTGGTATACTGACAATCCTTATTCAAATGTTGATGATTCTCAGGCAAAGTAGCACACAGATAACAATGTCTGACTTGTTATTCCCGTTCTATTGAATCCGTAAAGAGTTAACAGTTTCTCATGCTTTATCAACCAAGCATTAAAACAATGCTTTGGTATGTTATATCTATCCCACACGACCTTTGTCCAAGGTACCTTCACATCCTCATTCTGAGCAAGCCATTCATACCCTCTTTCAATGGTGTAATCATTATCTGCTCCCAGCCATTTGTCACTAATATACTCCTCCTTCAACTTCTCCTTAACCTGATAGATTTTCACGGGTTTATAGTTTGATGCATTTCTCGACTCAATTTTGTGAGTACCTACTTAACTGGGGCTGACGACCAAAACTGGCTATCACGTATACCTGAGGGTGGTTAACCTGGTGTGTGTGGTTTGCAAGCTATTAGATATAAAGGCTTGGGTGTCAACAACTTGATTTGATGATTTTGATACGGTTTTAATTTAGCGGAGGTGACGTACACCGGATTGTTGACTCTCTTAGCTTGTAACTTGTTGTGTTTGTAGGTTGAGAGATCAGCAGGTGAAGAGGAAAGAATGGAAGCTGGAGGAGTTAATCTTAGTGATTTCCTATCAGATGCGCCTTTAACACCCAGATCAATAGGTAAACATTACTCTGCATTTCACTATTGAAAAATACACAAAATCCTAACAAACTTCCATATTAGTGTCATCGTTGAGCTGTGCTACTAAAATATATATATATATACCAAAATCCTACCTATGCCTTATCTCTGAAAGTGCTCGTCCCTGCTCTTTCATGATCCTGACCTTTTATCTTTTATATATATATATATAATAATAATTAGAATATCTGTAATAGCTTAGAAGTTTCACATAAAACTATATAAGAGCCAAAAGTCCATCTACTTTACTCTTTTGATGAATCTTTCTTCTCTTTGTTTATACCCCAGTTGCCACTGCCCTCTTGTTGATTCACAACCATTCATTCAAGTCGTTAGGATGTTGACCCGCGTGTTGTGGGACGTCCTTCCCATCTCTCATTGCACTATGATTCCATGCCTTAACCTTACTATTGCAGCTCCCCGAATAGATTTACTGACATTTTCAACAGAAGTCGAGTTAAAAGGACCACTTGTTCCTTGCATACTCATCGGATCACCAGTAGGTGGGATAAACATCATTTCATTTCTTTCTGACATTGAGTCAAAATTTTCGCCATTATCAGGAGGATTCATCGAGAAATTGCCATTAGAAGAATTCGGGTTCAGGTACATCTACTGGCATTGAGTCTATGTACTTCACTGTGTCATTTAATTCATGCAACCAAATAGGATATGCTCAAGCATTTACATACAAAAGGCTTAACTAACCAAAAATAATTCAAGTTTGATGAAAAGTAAGAGAGTTAAACTGACATGCCTCGTAGCTAGGATGAAATACAGGTGCTTCTTTGAGATCATAAGTCCATGCTCCAGCTGGAATTGGCATATCAGCTTCTTCTTTGAGATCCCTTGGTGAAATTAAGAAGGATGATGAGGCTGTTACTGTCTACGTTAAAGTTGGTGAGAAGAAGCTGGTTTTGGCCATTCTAAGCAAGAAAACCCCTCAGGTACCATTTGATTTGGTCTTCGATGGAGATTTTGAGATTTCTCACAATTGGAAGAATGGAAGCATTCATCTCATGGGATACCAGAATGAATCTATGGAATCATATCCTTTTTCACATGTCTTGCTTACTTGCATTCACTTTTCTTCCATTCCAAGGGCTGTTCGTCGCTTTAATATTTATTTGCAGCTTTTTTAGAACCCTTCAAATTTTACGTAGTTGCTCATATATGTATAATTTTCTCTCTTTCATTCACATTTTTCTTAGAAACTAAAACCTCTTCTATTTCTCCTAAAACCTAATCAAATTTCTCTCAAAGGAATTTCCGTCAAAAGCTTCAATTGTAAGAGAGACGATCTTTCAATAAATTATTAAGAGACCATTCTTTTGTACATGTACCAACTTATTTACATAATAAATGTACTTATTTTATCTCAGGAGACCTACTGATCAAATTGAGGTGGATTAAATTCATTTAATTGTTTGTCATTAATTATTGTTTTCAACTAGGATTTTTCAATTAGGTGTTTTGGGTTAGGAATTTTGGTTGGGTTTAAATTAGTATTTTCAATTTTCAATTAGCCATTGCTCTTTCAGTTAAATTATGATTTAAAAATTTTAATTAGCCATAATTCATACAATTAAGTAAACTGTAGTTCATTATTGTTTGGCTTCCTTGACTCCGGTTTTGGCTGCTGCCTCCTGGTGTTCACTGAATTGGATGGTAAGTTGTTTAATGTAGCTATTTAGTTTCCTCATATTCAACGCATATTGATTTTAGATTGCAATGCTAATTTTATCTCCCTACCACTTGCTTTCAGATTCTTCTGATGAAGAATTGGAAGATGATGTCCCAATTGCAAAGGAGAATGGTAGATACTTTGACTGATAACTCCGTGTTTGTTAGGATTTTGTGTATGACAGGTGAGTAAGATGTCCCACTTGCTTTTAGAGGACAGGTGAGTAAGACAGTAATAGAAGGCGTGGGTGGCAACTGTGCTGCTGCAGCCGCGACTATGTTAGCTGAGCTAGCCATTGCTCGTGGTAGCCGAGACAATATTAGTGTCATCGTTGTTCAACTCCGTGACTTTGATGCCAATTCCAGCTCTTTTACTAAATGAACACTCCCAACTTATGTCTATCACTCGCTCAGTCTCATCAGATGAATTCAGCTAAACAACAGCAGCATAATCAGCACTTAAATTTCTTAAGCATTGTATATTTTTGTATTTGTTATTTAGAATAATTACAAAAATGATGTAAGAATCTCTTGTGGAAATATACATTTGAGAGTTATTATATTTAAGTAACTTGTTTAAATAATTTCATTTGAAAAAAAAAAAAAAAATTTTTTTTTTTTTTTTAATACCTATTTGCGGCGTTTTTCTCAAAAAACGCCTCAAATAGATGACCTATTTGCGGCGTTTTTTTAGAAAAACGCCTCAAATAGCCTTTTCTATTTGCGGCGTTTTTTTAGAAAAACGCCTCAAATAACCCCTTATTTGCGGCGTTTTTTTTTTCGCCTCAAATAACTTTTCTATTTGCGGCCCCCTTATTTGCTGCTACACTAAAAACGCCGCAAATGACCTCATTTTTGACGCCTCAAATAAGCATTTTTCTACTAGTGACACCACCAGGAGCCACCATAACGACCACCGCGGCAAGTGCAAACAGCCTGCTCAGGCGCGTTTTACTCTGTTTTCCAGTACCCTATATGTAACAGCCGTGTTTTCCCTTCCCTGCGAACACCTCTCCAGCCACCAACACCACCACCTAACTCCACCTTCGACTTCTCTCACACCCCACGACGCTATTGGTGGTAACCACCAGACCAGACACCCCACAACCGCCTCAAATAGCCGCCACCAAATGGCTCCACGTGACCCTGCTCACCCCTGTTCTCCCTTGTTTCCCTCTGAAAAGCCGACCTTAAACCATCGGTTACTGGTGGTGCTCGGCCACCACACGACACCCATAGCAACCCAAAACCATCTACCCATATCCTATATCGACTACCCAAGACTCGTATCAAGACACAACGAAAACAGTTCGGAAAAAAAAACAATATAAAACTCGAACAGAGTACACTTCGAAGGTCTGACTTACAGTGATAATGGTGAGCGATGAAGATGATGACAAAGGTGACTGATTTCCCTAGTCCTTCCTCAAACCCACGCCTCTCTTTCTGAATTAGGGTTTTTGTCTTTTCAATTTACGGAAGTTGTATGAGGGTGTGATATGTCGTGTAACAGTATAGGGTAAGGTAGGGTTTGATATTATTTTGTTTGCTTCGTTTCCCTCACCCTAGACCCGAGTCCAACACGCATCTCAAGACGCTTACACGCCGTTCTCGACTCACCACTTAAAATTACAAGTCCATACGTAAAATTAATTATACTAATAATAACAATATAAAATTATTAGCATTTACGTAAAAATATATATAAAATTAGGATTTAAATACTTTTACGACTTAAATAAAAAAACCAGTTTAGATGAGAAATAAATAGAAAATAAGAAATATATTTAATTATAAATATTTTATCAAAATTAAAGGAAATACGAACGAATGTCATTTTATGGAATAATTATCAAATATGAAATCATTATGAAATACGAAATAATCGTAGAAATACTATTTATAAAATAATAACAATTTATGTAAAAATACTTCATAAACATTCCATTCGAAATACTTGTATAAAACATGGTTTGACTGCCGTTGACCGAGGCTAAAATACAAGGTATTACAGTCTCCCCTCCTTAAAATGAACTTCGTCCCGAAGTTCGCCATCCCGTAACGATAAGGAAACACGTAACAAGCATGAAACAATCACAAGTAGCAGTTATACAAGTACCCAAAAAAAGCGAAATGTTACATTCTATCCCCCTTAAGAAACTTTGTCCCCAAAGTTTAACATACAACAGTAAAACATGACACTTAAAGAACTACAAAATAACATATAACAGAAGTAATTAGGATTTTCAAGTATATATTCAAACAATCACGACATACCAATTTGCCATGTCATAACAACTAGTCATATCATGAATCATTAAGATTTTACAATCCTATCCTCCTTAAAACATGGTTACGTCCTCGTAACCCCATTATAAAACTCCACATCGAATACTCAAAAACATCACTGAAACAATAGTCACAGTAGTCACAATCATCTGACAAGTGAATTACTCTATGCTGGGCAACTAGCATTCGGTTTTAAAGCAACAAAACATACTTGTCAGTTGCATGCTACGCAGTAACAAAATCACGGTAAGTAGACGCATAATTAACACATTTACATTAGTGTAGACAATCAGCTAACTCATGGTTCATACTTGACAATTAACACATTTCATATTAGAAATCATATTATATTCGTAGGATCATGTTTGTACGCACACAAGTTTTAGAAAAGACATTGGCCAAAATTTCAATTAATGTAATAACATTTGTATAAAAGAACTACTTTATATATAACCCACCGAAACAAATAAGATTATATTATCACCTAGTAAGGTTCATATTCATATCATATGCCTACTATTCATGTTACTAATGTCATAACAGGATATCACGTGGTTATATCACATAACTCATATTTGATTAAACTTTGATATTGAAAACTTACATAACTTACAATTTCAGCAATGATACATCATGCGGCAACTTTCAAAAATCATAGTTAAATAACAGCTTAGCTATTTTGCGAGCTATATAGTTTTTAGAAAAATATAAGGGATTGTTATGAAATATTATAATAAAATTTTATATGGATGTCCATATCTTATAATATCTTAGAGTGTTTTATCTTATGGAAACTCTATCTCATTGTATATGTATATATACCTCTTATAATGGAATGAGAACCTACTTTTGTCTCTCTTACTTTCTCTCTATAATTCTCTCTTGTCTTTATTTCACAACACGTTATCAGCACGAGTCTCTACGCTAATTTTTTGAACTTATTGAAAAGAGGTATTCTCCAATACAAACATCGTAAAAATAATAATAATCAAAAAAAAAAATGAAGTAACTAGTGGTCTAGTTACGTAACAAAATCAAGTACAATTGCTTGCTTGATAAGTTTTGATTTCTTACCCCTCGTATTTGCGGTTATCGAATATAACAAGAAGACCGGGAAGCCATTGGAATTGGTAAAGATCGACAAGGTTGGTAAAGATCGGCAAGGGTGAGTATAAGGTGGTAACCGAATTTATAATTTTTATATGCATTCATTATTTAAAATTTTAATAATCAAAAGGTTCATATTAGACCTATTCTACTATTCTCAATTGAATAAGGTACGTTTTCTTGCACATGTTATATTGGTTAATTGTAAAACTATAATTATGATTTTGGTATGTATAGTCTATTAAAAGGGTCTTATAATGTGTATGAGATTATTATATCAGTTGGGTAAAATATCATATTATTATGGAATTGGAATTTCATAGGAAATACCTTTTTCGACATATCAATATCATAAAACTTTGGATTTGGAAGTTCCAAAAGATTTATTTTACAATGATGAGGGATATGTCCATATATTATGACTTTGACTTCAAATTCAAAGTTTTAAAGGGTGTAAATTTAACATCGTCTCATAAGGGAGATATGTTTATATTATGACTTTGACCTGAAGTTCAAAGTTTTAAAGGGTGTAAATTTAACACTGTCTCATAAGGGATATATGTTTATGTAACATCCCGTATTTTCGTAAAATCTAATTTAAGCGTTTTAAATTATTTTATGTAATAAAATAATATTTTAATAATTTATTTCGAAAGATTTAATTTAATAAGTAAGATCCGTCTTAAGAACCTCAAGTCCTTAAGACGAATACGAACTTGGCAAGGTTTAATTCCCGACTTAAATATCCGTTCAAGTATCCTAACCCGTTTTATTTATTACGGAAAGGACAATTACTTAAACCCCTAAAATCACATATGTCGACATAATCATCCCCTTCACAACATTTCCACTGTAAACTCCATTTCTCCTAAAACCTCCATAAACATCATCTTCTTTTGAGCTTTTCTTCATCATCCGGTACTCGAATCGAGGTAACAACGACATTTTCGGAATCCTCATTCGATTCCCAAGCCATCTATCACTTTCTTTTCGTAAATCCTTAAACTCGAAATCTGGCCTGTTTTACATAAATTCCGTTTTGATGCTCTTAAACCCGTTTTTCGTGTTTGTAGGTGAAGGATTGGACAACCCGGACATCGATAGCTACATAGTTGAGGAGGATCTTTAGCCGGACTAGCTTGAAAGGTGACGATAATGAGAAACTCGGCCTTTATGTGTAAATTAGCACTTTTGTTGTGTTTCTTGTGTTGGTTTCTGATTTTGTTAATGTTCATTGTTCAAAGGACTTAGTAATATGTTTAGGATGTTTGATAGGTGAAGAATTCATGCTTTAAAGTGTTGTTATATGTTCATAAGCATATTTTCAGTTTTTCGCATTTTGCGACGGATACTTATTAAATTCATTTGAGGATTGTTATGGGACTTACTTGCTGATAGATTAGTAGTATTTGGTGTTTGATATTGTTGTGTAAACATCACATGAATCGTTGTGTAAGTTTTGGTGTCGAATGATTGAGTTTTGAAGAAGGCTGAAATCGCGATTTTCGTATCAGGCTCTCTGAGCCGGTCGACCGACCGGCCACCGGTCGACCGGCTGGGAGCGCATCCTTGTGTTTTTCGTATTTTTAAGATTTTGGCCTTAGGACTGCCAGCCGGCCGACCGGCTGGTAGTCATTGTTGCATTGAGGGTGTTTGCGAAGAATATAGGATAGAAGGGGAGCCCAGCCGGCAGACCGGCCGCCTGCCAGCCGGCCGAGAGTGTATGTGGGTTGGTGTACGAATTAGTAAAGGCTAGGGAAATGGGGGTCCCAGCCGGCCGACCGACTGCCTGCCGACCGGCTGGGAGTCCTTTGTGTTGTCGTTGTTTTTAAAAGCAAGAAAAGAAGGATGGGTTACCAGCCGGTGGACCGGCTGCCGGCCGACCGGCTGGGAACCCCTGTAGCATATTTTGAATTCGTAATTCATTTGTATCTTTCAAACGGTTAATCGGTTTTGGTTGAAACTCGTTTTGTGTACCTTTGGCATGTATTTGAGGTCCCTGGAGGATGGGCAACATTATATTGGGTTCGGGAATGGAGTAAGGATAGAGACCCCCCGGTCGGGTAACCGAAAGGGAAACCGGCTCTCCCTCAACTTAGTTCCCGGGGTCAATTAAGTGTTGATTAGGAGTTAAGAAAAATAGAACTATGGATTAGTTCATAGACTTTGGTTGACATTGTATTGATGCGTATTAAGTTATGCCTTAAGCTGGCCTCTGAACTTAATACGTGAGTTGTTTGTCATATATGGGGATATGCCTTAAATTGGCCTCTGAGCCCTATATGTGTATGTTTGTCGTGTCTGGAACATGCCTTAAGCTGGCCTCTGAGTTCAGACATGTGTGATAGTGATCGCGTTGGAACATGCCTTAAGTTGGCCTCTGAGTCTGACGAGTAGAGCAGCTGCACAACGGGGTAGCTAAGGAACTGACACCTTGCCCGGGGTGCAGATGTTTGGTGCTAGAACATGCCTTAAGCTGGCCTCTGAGTTTAGTACCTTGTGATGTGGTGAAGGGACATGCCTTAAGCTGGCCTCTGAGTCCTTTACTTTTGGATGCTAGTCTATGCCTTAAGTTGGCCGCTGAGTCTAGTGTCTTGCTGATTGGCAGGTCCATGCCTTAAGTTGGCCTCTGAGTCCTTGCTTGCTGAATGTGTTGGTGTTTAGGTTATGTCTTAAGTTGACCGCTGAACCTTTACACTTGCTGAATGTTTTGGTATTAGGTTATGTCTTAAGTTGACCGCTGAACCTTTTACTTGCTGAACTTATCTGCTTGCCTTGAGTTGGTACGTGTCAGATATAGTTATTGATAAGGATGTGTAAATGTATATTTGTTTGACGAGTAACATGCCTTAAGTTGGCCTCTGAGTCTGACGAGTAGAGCAGCTGCACAACGGGGTAGCTAAGGAACTGACACCTTGCCCGGGGTGCAGATGTTTGGTGCTAGAACATGCCTTAAGCTGGCCTCTGAGTTTAGTAACGATAAGGAAACACGTAACAAGCATGAAACAATCACAAGTAGCAGTTATACAAGTACCCAAAAGAAGCGAAATGTTACATTTTATCCCCCTTAAGAAACTTTGTCCCCAAAGTTTAACATACAACAGTAAAACATGACACTTAAAGAACTACAAAATAACATATAACAGAAGTAATTAGGATTTTCAAGTATATATTCAAACAATCACGACATACCAATTTGCCATGTCATAACAACTAGTCATATCATGAATCATTAAGATTTTACAATCCTATCCTCCTTAAAACATGGTTACGTCCTCGTAACCCCATTATAAAACTCCACATCGAATACTCAAAAACATCACTAAAACAATAGTCACAGTAGTCACAATCATCTGACAAGTGAATTACTCTATGCTGGGCAACTAGCATTCGGTTTTAAAGCAACAAAACATACTTGTCAATTGCATGCTACGCAGTAACAAAATCACGGTAAGTAGACGCATAATTAACACATTTACATTAGTGTAGACAATCAGCTAACTCATGGTTCATACTTGACAATTAACACATTTCATATTAGAAATCATATTATATTCGTAGGATCATGTTTGTACGCACACAAGTTTTAGAAAAGACATTGGCCAAAATTTCAATTAATGTAATAACATTTGTATAAAAGAACTACTTTATATATAACCCACCGAAACAAATAAGATTATATTATCACCTAGTAAGGTTCATATTCATATCATATGCCTACTATTCATGTTACTAATGTCATAACAGGATATCACGTGGTTATATCACATAACTCATATTTGATTAAACTTTGATATTGAAAACTTACATAACTTACAATTTCAGCAATGATACATCATGCGACAACTTTCAAAAATCATAGTTAAATAACAGCTTAGCTATTTTGCGAGCTATATAGTTTTTAGAAAAATATAAGGGATTGTTATGAAATATTATAGTAAAATTTTATATGGATGTCCATATCTTATAATATCTTAGAGTGTTTTATCTTATGGAAACTCTATCTCATTGTATATGTATATATACCTCTTATAATGGAATGAGAACCTACTTTTGTCTCTCTTACTTTCTCTCTATAATTCTCTCTTGTCTTTATTTCACAACACGTTATCAGCACGAGTCTCTACGCTAATTTTTTGAACTTATTGAAAAGAGGTATTCTCCAATACAAACATCGTAAAAATAATAATAATCAAAAAAAAAAATGAAGTAACTAGTGGTCTAGTTACGTAACAAAATCAAGTACAATTGCTTGCTTGATAAGTTTTGATTTCTTACCCCTCGTATTTGCGGTTATCGAATATAACAAGAAGACCGGGAAGCCATTGGAATTGGTAAAGATCGACAAGGTTGGTAAAGATCGGCAAGGGTGAGTATAAGGTGGTAACCGAATTTATAATTTTTATATGCATTCATTATTTAAAATTTTAATAATCAAAAGGTTCATATTAGACCTATTCTACTATTCTCAATTGAATAAGGTACGTTTTCTTGCACATGTTATATTGGTTAATTGTAAAACTATAATTATGATTTTGGTATGTATAGTCTATTAAAAGGGTCTTATAATGTGTATGAGATTATTATATCAGTTGGGTAAAATATCATATTATTATGGAATTGGAATTTCATAGGAAATACCTTTTTCGACATATCAATATCATAAAACTTTGGATTTGGAAGTTCCAAAAGATTTATTTTACAATGATGAGGGATATGTCCATATATTATGACTTTGACTTCAAATTCAAAGTTTTAAAGGGTGTAAATTTAACATCGTCTCATAAGGGAGATATGTTTATATTATGACTTTGACCTGAAGTTCAAAGTTTTAAAGGGTGTAAATTTAACACTGTCTCATAAGGGATATATGTTTATGTAACATCCCGTATTTTCGTAAAATCTAATTTAAGCGTTTTAAATTATTTTATGTAATAAAATAATATTTTAATAATTTATTTCGAAAGATTTAATTTAATAAGTAAGATCCGTCTTAAGAACCTCAAGTCCTTAAGACGAATACGAACTTGGCAAGGTTTAATTCCCGACTTAAATATCCGTTCAAGTATCCTAACCCGTTTTATTTATTACGGAAAGGACAATTACTTAAACCCCTAAAATCACATATGTCGACATAATCATCCCCTTCACAACATTTCCACTGTAAACTCCATTTCTCCTAAAACCTCCATAAACATCATCTTCTTTTGAGCTTTTCTTCATCATCCGGTACTCGAATCGAGGTAACAACGACATTTTCGGAATCCTCATTCGATTCCCAAGCCATCTATCACTTTCTTTTCGTAAATCCTTAAACTCGAAATCTGGCCTGTTTTACATAAATTCCGTTTTGATGCTCTTAAACCCGTTTTTCGTGTTTGTAGGTGAAGGATTGGACAACCCGGACATCGATAGCTACATAGTTGAGGAGGATCTTTAGCCGGACTAGCTTGAAAGGTGACGATAATGAGAAACTCGGCCTTTATGTGTAAATTAGCACTTTTGTTGTGTTTCTTGTGTTGGTTTCTGATTTTGTTAATGTTCATTGTTCAAAGGACTTAGTAATATGTTTAGGATGTTTGATAGGTGAAGAATTCATGCTTTAAAGTGTTGTTATATGTTCATAAGCATATTTTCAGTTTTTCGCATTTTGCGACGGATACTTATTAAATTCATTTGAGGATTGTTATGGGACTTACTTGCTGATAGATTAGTAGTATTTGGTGTTTGATATTGTTGTGTAAACATCACATGAATCGTTGTGTAAGTTTTGGTGTCGAATGATTGAGTTTTGAAGAAGGCTGAAATCGCGATTTTCGTATCAGGCTCTCTGAGCCGGTCGACCGACCGGCCGCCGGTCGACCGGCTGGGAGCGCATCCTTGTGTTTTTCGTATTTTTAAGATTTTGGCCTTAGGACTGCCAGCCGGCCGACCGGCTGGTAGTCATTGTTGCATTGAGGGTGTTTGCGAAGAATATAGGATAGAAGGGGAGCCCAGCCGGCAGACCGGCCGCCTGCCAGCCGGCCGAGAGTGTATGTGGGTTGGTGTACGAATTAGTAAAGGCTAGGGAAATGGGGTCCCAGCCGGCCGACCGACTGCCTGCCGACCGGCTGGGAGTCCTTTGTGTTGTCGTTGTTTTTAAAAGCAAGAAAAGAAGGATGGGTTACCAGCCGGTGGACCGGCTGCCGGCCGACCGGCTGGGAACCCCTGTAGCATATTTTGAATTCGTAATTCATTTGTATCTTTCAAACGGTTAATCGGTTTTGGTTGAAACTCGTTTTGTGTACCTTTGGCATGTATTTGAGGTCCCTGGAGGATGGGCAACATTATATTGGGTTCGGGAATGGAGTAAGGATAGAGACCCCCCGGTCGGGTAACCGAAAGGGAAACCGGCTCTCCCTCAACTTAGTTCCCGGGGTCAATTAAGTGTTGATTAGGAGTTAAGAAAAATAGAACTATGGATTAGTTCATAGACTTTGGTTGACATTGTATTGATGCGTATTAAGTTATGCCTTAAGCTGGCCTCTGAACTTAATACGTGAGTTGTTTGTCATATATGGGGATATGCCTTAAATTGGCCTCTGAGCCCTATATGTGTATGTTTGTCGTGTCTGGAACATGCCTTAAGCTGGCCTCTGAGTTCAGACATGTGTGATAGTGATCGCGTTGGAACATGCCTTAAGTTGGCCTCTGAGTCTGACGAGTAGAGCAGCTGCACAACGGGGTAGCTAAGGAACTGACACCTTGCCCGGGGTGCAGATGTTTGGTGCTAGAACATGCCTTAAGCTGGCCTCTGAGTTTAGTACCTTGTGATGTGGTGAAGGGACATGCCTTAAGCTGGCCTCTGAGTCCTTTACTTTTGGATGCTAGTCTATGCCTTAAGTTGGCCGCTGAGTCTTGTGTCTTGCTGATTGGCAGGTCCATGCCTTAAGTTGGCCTCTGAGTCCTTGCTTGCTGAATGTGTTGGTGTTTAGGTTATGTCTTAAGTTGACCGCTGAACCTTTACACTTGCTGAATGTTTTGGTATTAGGTTATGTCTTAAGTTGACCGCTGAACCTTTTACTTGCTGAACTTATCTGTTTGCCTTGAGTTGGTACGTGTCAGATATAGTTATTGATAAGGATGTGTAAATGTATATTTGTTTGAGTTATGGTTTGATCATCCAAGGCATTGGGTGACTCTTAGTTCGGTTTCATAAATAGTTGGATTGAAAGACCCCCTGACTGGGTAACCAGTAGGGAAACCGGCTCTCCTTCCTAACGGTTTATGAAGTTGGTTGAGAGCCGTGCACTAGAGTTGGTATGTTTTTATGAGATCAATCGAAGAGATGTTTATGCTTCACATGTTGATATATGTTGGAGTATTCTGTATTGTTTTATGTGTTACGTGTTGTCACAAAAGGTGGCTAGGAGAACTCTAGTCACTCCCCACTGATTGTGGCGTACATGTTTTCATGTATGTAGGTACATGCAGGTTGGACCAGGGTTACGAGAGGGCTAGCGAGTGATGATCCTGTCGTCATCATATGACTTACCTTTATATCGCCTAGCTAGACTCTTAGACTTTTGTTACTTTCGTTTTGGCGCCTGTAGGGATGTTCCATCCCAGGCTGATGTACATATTTGTTTTGTTACTTAGAACTGTTACTTATCTATTTTGGTTTTATTCCAGTTTCAGTTTCTGTTTCAGTTTAAGACTTCTCGCATGTCGTTTAGTTTACTTTAAAAAGTTTTAATTCCGCTGCATTTTTAGTACTTTTGTATGTTTATATTTCCGCTTTCGCGAGGGGTTTTACAGTTGGTATCAGAGCATTATTGCTCCCGACGCACTCATGTGACCCCCAACCTTAACTTGACCAAATAAACAAATAATGAATGAGAGATGGGTAGATCTAAGGACTTATTTTGTAGTCTATTTGTGATTGCTAATTGTTAAGCTAATACTTGTTTTCTCTTTTGAAGGATGGTGAGACCTAGGGCTGCTGATAACATTGTGCTGCAAGCAATTCAGCATTTGCTTGAGACTCAGAGACAGCAAGCAGGGAATGTTCCACCTCCTCCACCGCCAGGCAACGAGGCTAATCGTCCTGGTAGTTTCTCATGGATAGCTTCGCAGATGTCCCGTAGCCACGTGAAGACATATGGTGGCGAGGTTGATCCGGTAGCTCTTACCGAGTGGTTCAGGGAGATAGAGAGGAGCTTTGCTATGTATTCGGTGGGTAGAGAGGTTAGAGTGCGGCTAGCCACTCACTTTCTTACCCTTGAGGCCGATAGGTGGTGGGCGTTGACAGGACCTACTTTCACTCTTGATCCTTTGTTCGATTGGGATGCTTTTAAGGATAAGCTCGAGACGAGGTTCTATCCTAAAGAGCTCAGATCACAGCGACTCAAAGAATTCATGGATTTGAAGCAAGGCAAGATGTCAGTTCAGGAGTTCACAGACCGTTTCAACCAGTTAGAACTTCGCATCGAGATTTGTTAGAGATGAGGCCGAGAGAGTCTACTTTTACCGTGGCAAGCTAGGGCCACGCATCGAGAGCATGGTTCGTCGTGACTCTACTTCTTTCGTGGAGGTATATGATGATGCTATTTGGGCCGAGAGTTCTATTCGTGCCATAGATGCTGAGACCCGTGCTGCTACTTCTAGTGTGACTCCTCACCAGAGATCAGTGTACCAGGGGAAGAGACCATTTGTTCCTTCTACTTCTTCGCCTTCTTCTCAGAAGAAGCGTTTTGAGAGGTTCTCTGCTCCGGTTGCTAAGACCATTGTTCACACCGACACAGCTGCTAGTGTTTGCCACCGTTGTGGTAAACCATCTCATCCGGGTTTTGACTGTTTCAAGAATGCTTTCAAGTGCTATACTTGCAATGGATTTGGGCACAAGTCTTATGAGTGTTCTGAGAGGAACACCGCACTTGGCAAGGCTGCCACTGCTGCTGCAGCGACTAAGGGAGGAAAGCCGAAAGGGAAGATCTTTGTGATGACTAGGGCTGAGGCAGAGGCTCATCCAGATATTGTTGCTGGTATCTTTTCTGTTCTTGGCGCTGAGTGCCTTATTTTGTTCGATACTGGAGCTTCTTTATCATTTATATCGACTCAGTTCGCCGACCGTTTAGCTCTTGAGTCTTCATTGGTTGAGGAGACTTCTATTTCCTTACCTTCTGGAGACGTGTTTTCCTGCTCTTCGTCCCATAGGGATGTTCCTATTATTATTGGTCAAGCCACATTTCCAGCGGACTTACTGAGATTTCCTCTCGAGGAGTTTGACATTATCCTCGGTATGGATTGGTTATCGCGATACCATGCTCGCTTCGAGTGTCGCGACCAGAAAATCTGCTTGAGGAGTTCTTCAGGAGTTCGTGTTTCCTATAGGGGAACTCGCCCTCAAAGGGGTGTTCGTGTTATCTCTTCGATGAAAGCATCTCATCTTCTTAGGAAGGGTTGCCAAGCCTTCCTGTGTGTTGTTACAGCTGCTAAGCCATCGCTACCGAAGCTTGAAGATGTAGCCATTGTTCGTGAGTATCCAGATGTTTTCCCAGATGACTTGCCAGGGATACCGCCAGAGAGAGATGTGGAGTTTACCATTGAGCTTGTTCCAGGTACCGGACCGATTTCTAAAGCTCCTTACCGTATGGCTCCGCCAGAGTTGAAAGAGTTGAAGCAACAGTTGGAAGAGATGATCGAGAAAGGTTTCATTAGACCTAGTGCTTCTCCGTGGGGTGCTCCCGTTTTGTTCGTCAAGAAGAAAGATGGTTCCATGAGACTTTGCATTGACTATATAGAGCTGAACCGAGTGACCGTGAAGAACAGATATCCTTTGCCTAGGATAGATGACTTGTTTGATCAGTTGAGAGGTGCTTCTAGGTTTTCTAAGATTGATCTTCGATCGGGTTATCATCAGATTCCAGTGAGAGAGGCTGATATTGCGAAGACTGCTTTTCGTACCAGATATGGGCATTTTGAGTTTGTGGTTATGCCTTTTGGGTTGACTAATGCACCTGCCATCTTCATGGATCAGATGAACCGTACCTTCAGTGAGTATCTTGACACTTGCGTCGTGGTGTTTATCGATGACATTCTCATTTATTCGAAGACCGATGAGGAACATGCTGAGCATCTTCGATTGATTCTTGGGATATTGCGTCGTCAGAAGTGGTTCGCGAAGTTCTCAAAGTGCGAGTTTTGGCTTTCTAAGGTTGCTTTCCTTGGACATGTGATATCTAGTGAGGGAGTTATGGTTGATCCCGCGAAGATTGAGGCCGTAGTTGATTGGGAGAGTCCCAAAGATGTTGGAGAGATCCGTAGTTTCCTTGGATTGGCTGGTTATTATCGTAGATTCGTTGAGGATTTCTCCAGATTAGCTCGCCCGATGACTCAGTTACTGAAGAAGGAAGCTAAGTTTGTTTGGACCGACAAGTGCGAGAGTTCTTTCCAGGAGTTGAAGACCAGATTGACTTCCGCCCCCGTGTTAGCTTTGCCAGAGATCGGAGTGGACTTTGATGTGTATTGTGATGCTTCGATGTTAGGACTTGGATGCGTACTGATGCAGAGTGGTAAAGTGATAGCCTATTCATCTAGACAGTTGAGAGTTCATGAGGTGAACTATCCGACACATGATTTGGAGTTGGCCGCAGTCGTTCATGCTTTGAAGATGTGGCGTCATTACCTGATTGGATCCCATTGCCGTATTTTCACAGATCACAAGAGTCTTAAGTACATTTTTACCCAGAAAGACCTTAACATGAGACAGAGACGTTGGCTAGAGTTGGTGAAAGATTACGACCTTGAGTTGTTATATCATGAGGGAAAAGCCAATGTAGTTGCTGATGCGCTTAGCCGCAAGACTTCTCACTCGTTGAGTGCCATGAGAGTATTGCCCGATGAGTTGTGTTCCGAGTTCCGGAAGCTAAGGCTAGAGATGGTGGGTAATGGTTTTGATTGGTTAGCTGCTATGACTGCCGAGCCGTCCTTATATTGGGAGATTCGCCAGAGTTTACCTTCAGATGCCGATTTCAAGAAGTTCGAGGCTAAGATTTTGAGTGGTGTTGCACCTGACTGGGTGATTGATGTTGATGGTTTCCTTAGGTTCCGTGGTAGGATGTATGTCCCCGATGTGCCAGATTTGAGGAAGAGGGTTCTTGATGAGGCTCATTTGACACCGTATTCCGTTCATCCAGGAGGAGAGAAAATGCACAAGGATTTGAGGCTTATGTTTTGGTGGCCTGGTATGAAGAAGGAGATCTTGGATTACGTTAGTAGGTGCTTGACTTGTCAGCAAGTCAAGATAGAGCATAGGAGGCCTGGTGGTTTGTTACAGCCGCTTCCCGTTCCTCAGTGGAAGTGGGAATGCATATCTATGGATTTTGTGACAGCTTTGCCTAAGACTGTGGGAGGCAAAGATGCGATTTGGGTTATTGTTGATCGTCTAACTAAGTGTGCCAGATTTGTGCCGATCAGAGAGACGTGGGACATGGATCGATTAGCCAGGGCTTATATTGCTGAGATAGTCCGATATCATGGCGTGCCGAGAGAGATCGTTTCAGATCGAGATCCGAGATTTTGTTGCAGATTCTGGAAGGCTTTGCAGGAGGCTATGGGTAGCCGTTTGTTGATGAGTACTGCTTTTCATGCCGCGACCGATGGTCAGTCCGAGAGGACTATACAGACGCTAGAGGATTTGCTCCGCGCTTGTGCCCTCGATTTTCAGAGTTCTTGGGAGCAGTGTTTACCGTTGGTAAAGTTTTCTTACAACAACAGTTATCATGCTTCCATTGGTATGGCTCCGTACGAGGCTCTTTATGGTAGGAAATGCCGTAGTCCGATTTGTTGGGACCAGGCTAGTGACGTTCGTGACCTAGGACCGGACCAGTTGAATGTTACTATTGACCAGGTTCAGCTTATCAGAGGTAGGATGAAGGCCGCACAGGACCGGCAGAAATCCTATGCTGATGTTCGCCGTAGACCCTTAGAGTTTGAGGTGGGTGACCGAGTCTTCTTGAGAGTGTCTCCGATGAAGGGTGTTAAGAGGTTTGGAGTTAAGGGCAAGTTGAGCCCTAAGTATATTGGGCCATTTGAGATCGTGAAGAGGATTGGTGCTGCTGCATATCGATTGGACTTGCCTCCTAGTTTGGGCAAGGTTCATAGCGTTTTTCATGTTTCCCAGCTCCGTAAATATGTTAGTGACCCGAGTCATGTTCTGCCTAGAGAGATCGAGAACTTGGAGCCGAGTCTTGCCTTCGAGGAGCGTCCAGTGAAGATTCTTGACCGACAGGAGAGGAAGCTTAGGAGCAAGGTGGTGCCGCTAGTGAAGATCCTTTGGCGTTGCGGTGATGTTGAGGAGCAGACTTGGGAGACTGAGGCATCGATGCGTACTGCGCATCCCTTCTTATTCGATTGAGGTATAGTGTATAGATTTATATCCGTTCGAGTTTCGAGGACGAAACTTTTTGAAGTTGGGGTGATTGTAACATCCCGTATTTTCGTAAAATCTAATTTAAGCGTTTTAAATTATTTTATGTAATAAAATAATATTTTAATAATTTATTTCGAAAGATTTAATTTAATAAGTAAGATCCGTCTTAAGAACCTCAAGTCCTTAAGACGAATACGAACTTGGCAAGGTTTAATTCCCGACTTAAATATCCGTTCAAGTATCCTAACCCGTTTTATTTATTACGGAAAAGACAATTACTTAAACCCCTAAAATCACATATGTCGACATAATCATCCCCTTCACAACATTTCCACTGTAAACTCCATTTCTCCTAAAACCTCCATAAACATCATCTTCTTTTGAGCTTTTCTTCATCATCCGGTACTCGAATCGAGGTAACAACGACATTTTCGGAATCCTCATTCGATTCCCAAGCCATCTATCACTTTCTTTTCGTAAATCCTTAAACTCGAAATCTGGCCTGTTTTACATAAATTCCGTTTTGATGCTCTTAAACCCGTTTTTCGTGTTTGTAGGTGAAGGATTGGACAACCCGGACATCGATAGCTACATAGTTGAGGAGGATCTTTAGCCGGACTAGCTTGAAAGGTGACGATAATGAGAAACTCGGCCTTTATGTGTAAATTAGCACTTTTGTTGTGTTTCTTGTGTTGGTTTCTGATTTTGTTAATGTTCATTGTTCAAAGGACTTAGTAATATGTTTAGGATGTTTGATAGGTGAAGAATTCATGCTTTAACGTGTTGTTATATGTTCATAAGCATATTTTCTGTTTTTCGCATTTTGCGACGGATACTTATTAAATTCATTTGAGGATTGTTATGGGACTTACTTGCTGATAGATTAGTAGTATTTGGTGTTTGATATTGTTGTGTAAACATCACATGAATCGTTGTGTAAGTTTTGGTGTCGAATGATTGAGTTTTGAAGAAGGCTGAAATCGCGATTTTCGTATCAGGCTCTCTGAGCCGGTCGACCGACCGGCCGCCGGTCGACCGGCTGGGAGCGCATCCTTGTGTTTTTCGTATTTTTAAGATTTTGGCCTTAGGACTGCCAGCCGACCGGCTGGTAGTCATTGTTGCATTGAGGGTGTTTGCGAAGAATATAGGATAGAAGGGGAGCCCAGCCGGCAGACCGGCCGCCTGCCAGCCGGCCGGGAGTGTATGTGGGTTGGTGTACGAATTAGTAAAGGCTAGGGAAATGGGGTCCCAGCCGGCCGACCGGCTGCCTGCCGACCGGCTGGGAGTCCTTTGTGTTGTCGTTGTTTTTAAAAGAAAGAAAAGAAGGATGGGTTACCAGCCGGTGGACCGGCTGCCGGCCGACCGGCTGGGAACCCCTGTAGCATATTTTGAATTCGTAATTCATTTGTATCTTTCAAACGGTTAATCGGTTTTGGTTGAAACTCGTTTTGTGTACCTTTGGCATGTATTTGAGGTCCCCGGAGGATGGGCAACATTATATTGGGTTCGGGAATGGAGTAAGGATAGAGACCCCCCGGTCGGGTAACCGAAAGGGAAACCGGCTCTCCCTCAACTTAGTTCCCGGGGTCAATTAAGTGTTGATTAGGAGTTAAGAAAAATAGAACTATAGATTAGTTCATAGACTTTGGTTGACATTGTATTGATGCGTATTAAGTTATGCCTTAAGCTGGCCTCTGAACTTAATACGTGAGTTGTTTGTCATATATGGGGATATGCCTTAAGTTTGCCTCTGAGCCCTATATGTGTATGTTTGTCGTGTCTGGAACATGCCTTAAGCTGGCCTCTGAGTTCAGACATGTGTGATAGTGATCGCGTTGGAACATGCCTTAAGTTGGCCTCTGAGTCTGACGAGTAGAGCAGCTGCACAACGGGGTAGCTAAGGAACTGACACCTTGCCCGGGGTGCAGATGTTTGGTGCTAGAACATGCCTTAAGCTGGCCTCTGAGTTTAGTACCTTGTGATGTGGTGAAGGGACATGCCTTAAGCTGGCCTCTGAGTCCTTTACTTTTGGATGCTAGTCTATGCCTTAAGTTGGCCGCTGAGTCTAGTGTCTTGCTGATTGGCAGGTCCATGCCTTAAGTTGGCCTCTGAGTCCTTGCTTGCTGAATGTGTTGGTGTTTAGGTTATGTCTTAAGTTGACCGCTGAACCTTTACACTTGCTGAATGTTTTGGTATTAGGTTATGTCTTAAGTTGACCGCTGAACCTTTTACTTGCTGAACTTATCTGCTTGCCTTGAGTTGGTACGTGTCAGATATAGTTATTGATAAGGATGTGTAAATGTATATTTGTTTGAGTTATGGTTTGATCATCCAAGGCATTGGGTGACTCTTAGTTCGGTTTCATAAATAGTTGGATTGAAAGACCCCCCGACTGGGTAACCAGTAGGGAAACCGGCTCTCCTTCCTAACGGTTTATGAAGTTGGTTGAGAGTCGTGCACTAGATTTGGTATGTTTTTATGAGATCAATCGAAGAGATGTTTATGCTTCACATGTTGATATATGTTGGAGTATTCTGTATTGTTTTATGTGTTACGTGATGTCACAAAAGGTGGCTAGGAGAACTCTAGTCACTCCCCACTGATTGTGGCGTACATGTTTTCATGTATGTAGGTACATGCAGGTTGGAGCAGGGTTACGAGAGGGCTAGCGAGTGATGATCCTGTCGTCATCATATGACTTACCTTTATATCGCCTAGCTAGACTCTTAGACTTTTGTTACTTTCGTTTTGGCGCCTGTAGGGATGTTCCATCCCAGGCTGATGTACATATTTGTTTTGTTACTTAGAACTGTTACTTATCTATTTTGGTTTTATTCCAGTTTCAGTTTAAGACTTCTCGCATGTCGTTTAGTTTACATTAAAAAGTTTTAATTCCGCTGCATTTTTAGTACTTTTGTATGTTTGTATTTCCGCTTTCGCGAGGGGTTTTACAGTTTATATTATGACTTTCACCTGAGTTTTAAGGGGTGTAAATTTAACACCGTCTCATAAGGGAGATATGTTTATATTATGACTTTGACTTGAAGTTCAAAGTTTTAAAGGGTGTAAATTTAACACTGTCTCATAAGGGAGATATGTTTATATTATGACTTTCACCTGGGTTTTAAGGAGTGTAAATTTAACACCGTCTCATAAGGGAGATATGTTTATATTAGTGACATCAAGACAATATGACTTTGACCTGAAGTTCAAAGTTTTAAAGGGTATAAAACTTAACACCGTCACATGAATACAATATATTCATATTGTATTTTGGACTTGAAGTTTCATTGGGAAACACCTCATACTATCTTGGGCCTGAAGTTCCAAAAGATTTATTTGATAAAGATGAGGAGATATGATATTCATATTTTTTTGGACCTGAAGTTTCATAGGGAAACTTAAAAACATATCATATTATTTTGGACCTAAAGTTCCAAAGGATGGAAGTTCAAAGTTTTAAAGGGGTGTGAATTTAACACTGTCTCATGAATACAATAAGTTCACATTGTATAAGGCAAGTGGCTAGAAGTCCACATGTAAAAGCTAGTCGCCAGAAGTTCACAGCTGCGATTCTGATACGCATTTGAGTTTTAAATGAATAAAACGGTTTTAGTTAAAAGAGATTATTTCTAAATTGATTTTTGTTCACCTTAAATTGAACAATATAATGATATTTGAAATTAGATCCATTCCTGGAAGTGAATGTGACATCTCATAAAAGACTCTGCCGGTGACAGAGATCGAGAACATGACATTATGAAAGCTTAATGACGTGGCCTTATTGATAACAAGCTTAATGATGTGACCTTATTGAGGCTAATAATGGGGGCTCAAGTAAAGAAATTTTAATTGAGCTTAATGATGTGGCTTTATTGAGCCTAAGAAGCCTTTTTGAGCCAAAATTCATTTCATTTGAAGTAATGAAAGTCGGGTGAGACTCATATATGCTCGAAATTTGATACGATAAAGGATAAATTATTATGGGTTGAAATTTTGACATTCACATTATGGCCTGAAGTTCATAGCGTTTGCAAATAATGAAATTATGGCACGAATTATGACCGGAAGTTCATAATGTTTACAAATATTAAAACTGTGCCCTGAAGTTCACAGTGTTTGCAATTTATTTTTGTAAACGGTGATACATTTTATGTATTAAAACAAAAATAAAGTCGGGATTTATTTATGAATGTCAAAAACTCATAAATTATGGCATATGGGATTTTGCAATGATGCAATATACTTTTCATTTCACTCATATAATGTAGTCTTAAAGACACAATATCGTGAAAAAAAAAAAAAGAAAAAAAAAATGTTTTGAGTGAAATTATTATTTTATTAGGAGTAAATTATGTCAACGATAGTCCTTATATAGAAGGACGTGGTGTGTTTATTTTATAACACTTATATTACTATCAAAAGTGGATACTTACTATACTCTTGAAAGAAAGAGGACGTGGTGTGTTTATCTTGAAACACTTATATTCCTATCCAAAGTGGATATTTAATATACTCTTGAAAGAAAAGTGCTAATGTGACACTCATAAGGTATTATGAGGTAAATTGTCGGAAAAATACAACTAATTTTTAAGTTGTTGGAACCTTTGTGGTTAAGAGAATAATTGATTTGTAAGTTAAATTATGATCAATTTACATATATAATTATCATGTTATACGACACATTAAAAGGATGTGATAAACATGAGTATGTCATCATTGTATATGTTGACGATTATAATTATTGGTCATTTGAGAAAACTCAAAGAGGAATATATTTCTTATTGATGAGTTTTGCCTACATATATGGGACACTTATTGTGTCATTTGTCACATCAATTATCAGGTTGAAAAAAAGTATTGCTGACTACAAATTTAGCATGAGAAATATAGTCAACTTGGAGTGGCGTTCAACAAGTGAAATTATTGAGACACACCCAATTCTTATTAAAGTTTGCCATGAATTAATTGTTGGCAACTTAGAAAGTTGCCATGAAATAATTCAGATGTGACATATTAAGGCCATTCGAGTTCTTATTTTACCCGTTTCGATAAACCTGAAGTTTATCCTAAGGAAAATATAAGTGCTGAAACTCTTTCGTGTAAATTTATTAAAAGCAAGACGTTACACGGAGATTGAGTATATTCGATATTTGAGATCTAACAACTACTTGGAGTGTAATAAAGAACGCAAATGTTCATTTTGCCATTATATAAAGGGGCTTGTAGCCACATAATGATTTTTTTCTAATTAGTTATTGTGTGGTAATCACAACTTATTATATGAAATCGTTAGTCTCCAAATTGGGCATTGTGATTCAGCACATTTAAAATCCAACTGCATTGTATGGTTATTATACAAAAAAAAAATTTCAATATAAATTCTCATCGGTGAAATGAGAAATTAAGGTCTAAAGTGGTTATGGTTTTTACCACCTTAGGGGGAGAATGATAAGAAAAAGCTGGTAAAAACAAACAAGTATATTATCCCCAACTGAACACGATGTTCAGCGGTTTGTTTCAAATATGAAATACATCACATAGAGGTTCATGGATTTAAAACGATGGTATTCATTTAATAATTAAGATGTATTAATAATACCACTTTGATCATCTTATCAAAAATGTGATATGTTCATACAATGAAATATATGATTTAATTACAGACAGATAGCCCTATATGTGGTATAGCGAGCTATAAACTAGTCATAGAAAGTTGGTGTAACGAAAATTAGATTCTTGCCAGTTTAAACAACAAACACACAAAAAAGGTAGTGTGAAAGTCATATCGGTTCAAATATTTTAAGTAATAAGAAAATGGCAAGCATGAGCAGTTGGTACTCTTACAGAGTAAAGAAGTTTGGATGTCCCGGAAGTGACATAGATATCTGAATGATAATAGATGGCCTATATATAAAAAGAAATGGTACCGTTATATTCAGATATCACTGATTTAGTATTGAATATCACGAGATATTGAAATTATATCGATATGGTTAAGGAACCAATATGCAATTGCGCGCGGAGAATAATGGACTAGATAATGGGGATCTTATAAATAAGTCCAATTTTATTGTCGACACATAATCAATGATTATGAATGAGCTCATGGACCGGAAGTCCATTTATTGACCGAAGTCAATTTAAGTTATGAATTTTGGAAAACAAAATTGTACAGTTTGCATTATCGAGTCATCATGTGCATTTCGAGATTTAGTTCATCATTGCATTTAGTTTTAATATTTACATTATTATTTGTTTTAGAATGTTGAATATAATTAGTTACATATCATATGCATGCACGTGATTAATTATATTGTTATATTTTGATAAAATGTTTAAAAGGAGAAACGTTATCATATGAGATACTGTAACGAGGATAACTCCTTATAGAAGCCTCTTATAAATGATCATCAAATGGTGATGGTTTATTGAGTTTTGGGAACTCGGGATTATATATGAACCTCTGCGACACGATTGAAAGTTTATCGTGATTATTTCCAAAATGGAAAATTCAAACTCATATAGAGTTACTTCAAGGAAACTATTATTATCTCAACTTGAAGTTTGAGCATATGAGAATATTATTTAATTGAGCTTTATGCTAAACATGCAAAATTATTTTATGGCCCAGAAGTAGTATAACGATTGGAAAATATTGTAGTTAAAATCTACAATGAGGATGTCAATCAATATGGTTTAGCAAAGAAAATAGCTCAAAGGTATTGGATGATTTATTCAATAATTATCGCATTGATTCTCCTTAATACAAGGAATTAAGGAATGATGGCTACACTCTTTTTCCCTTCGACTAGGTTTTTTGTCCCAACGGGTTTTTCCTGGCAAGGTTTTTAACGAGGTAGCAACATAAGCGCATTATAACGCTATAGTCATGATCGTCATTATTGTTGAGATGACAGTTATTTTCGACATATAATGTCATGTCGTTTTTGTGGAGAAGAATCATTTTGTGGAAGTATCAACTGAAATGAAGATCCAAGATTTGTTATGAAATGATTATATCCAGAGTGTGAGTTATCAAAGAAATGTGATATCGAAACTGTCATGGATTTCTATTGACCGGAGATTCAAGTCTATTAACTACAATGGATATTACTTCAACGATCGAGAAGTTATATCAAAACATGGATCATTTCAAGATTTATCAAGTTTTGTCATCATCAGGAGGAGTAACACGCGCTGTACTTTTTTTCCTTAGCTATGGTTTTGTCCCACTGGGTTTTCCATGGAAAGGTTTTAACGAGGCAGCTTTGCTATGCGTGTTTGAAGATTAGTGTACTCTTTTCCTTTTACTAGTGTTTTCCCACGAGATTTTCTAGGAAGGTTTTTAACGAGGCATCTTCTTCAGTGATGGACATCCAAGGGGGAGTGTTATGAAATATTATAGTATAATATTATATGGATGTCCATATCTTATAATATCTTAGAGTGTTTTATCTTATGGAAACTCTATCTCCTTGTATATGTATATATACCTCTTATAATGGAATGAGAACCTACTTTTGTCTCTCTTACTTTCTCTCTATAATTCTCTCTTGTCTTTATTTCACAACATATAATATATAAGGGATTAACTAATCATAGGAAAAAGAATCACATGCATATCTTAAGGAAATTATTTATAACAACTTTTACAACTCGGTTGGTTTGAACAGAAACTTTACAACAATTAGACAGAAAATTTGGGCAACTTGCCAAAAACTCTATTAAATAAAAACTCATTAAGATTTTACGTGGCTTATCAATTTGAAAATATTAATGAATATTCTAAACAGTGGAGTTGGAATTATGCATAAATAATAAATACTTTTTAAATGGTTTCTTTTGCAAAAAATATGGGTCAAAAACAGTATTGTGCATTAGCAATCTGACCACTGTCGATTAAAATAATTACTTCTCGCAAAATATAACTTGTATAAACATGAAACCAAAAGCATTGGGAAGCTAACAGAAGATTATCATACAAAAAAAAAAAAAAATTCATACTCATATATGGAACACATTTTAAATGACTGCCCGTACAAACACGGTAACATTCTGGAAATTTTATTACAATTTTGATTTTAAAAAAAAAAAATTGCTTCACATTATCACATATACACAATCATTCCTTCTCTAAAACATGTTGACATATCATTTGAAGCATTGAAATCCCATCGCACCATAATAACATGTAATTGTCATCTAGAAAACGGTAAAGATTGCGAAAGCGAAAACAAAATCAACTAAGTAACTCAATAATCAGGTATGTGTAGACAAAGCATTAGTTTCTACCACCGTAACAATCACAACTTATTTAAGTACGTAAATATATCCTAGAAGTCACTAGGGTGCTACTTATCAGCAACTCATTACACATATCATTTTACTATATCTCTACCACCTACGGGTTCAGGGGTCATATAGCCGCATGCATATCACCAGACATGAATTAATAAAACATACCAATCCGATCATTCTTATTCAAATACCAAACAATATATTACATAATTGCGATAGTTATTTAATATCCAGATATCATATAGGCATTTCGAACACCAAAATCATATGATCATATCACTCCAAATTATTGTTCAATAAATATATAGCCATTCTCTGAAAATTCCACATTCACTCATTTATATCATTCAACATTTCTGTATCAACCATATTCTTCCAATACACATTAACAATAACTTACATCATTACTTACCTCATTCCGCTCCTGCAAAACGATTAGTATATATATATATATATTGGGTCCTGTCCTTTATTCTATACTACCCACGCTCTACATCTCTCAAGGTTGACCAGGTTAGATTGAAAGGGCCAATGGCTTGGTTTGAGGGGGCCCCTAACTCATCCCAATCCTGGGGCTCCTAACAGTTACTAACCTGGGGTTCATTTTATAAGACTCTTCCTACGTTCATTATTATTTATTTGGTTTAGGCCTGAGGATCGTTCGCTCTGATACCACTTTGTAACACCCCCATTTATTTAAGAGCCGTTAGCAAGACATTCTCAAATAAATAGAGCTGTTACCATATCGGAATGTCCGAGGTAGTGAATAACAAAGTAAAACAATACAAAGTACTTTATATAAAACAGATAAAATTTAACTTTGATTATTACAGTTACTACACAGCGGAAAAGAAGATATAAATGATGACTTCTCTAAATGTGATATAAATCTAAGTCGGTCCAAAGGCTGCATCCCACATTCCTGCCCCAGTTCCTAGCTCATCTGTCTCTGACCTGTAGAATCTACTCCCCATTCCGAATCATTGTAGGTGTACACGAATACACTGTCAACCTCGCGGTTGAGTAGGATAACACAATAATAAATAATGCAACAATAATGATATGCAAATGCCATGATATGCTCGAGCTCAAACTCATTCTCAATCTCAAACTCATACCCGTGCACCAAGCCATACCGAACCTCCCGGCAGACTATAATCGGTCGTCACCGAACACCAGCTCAATAGCTGATAAGACACCAGGCCTGGTCTGCAGAACCACCCTGGGCTTTATATCAGAACAATATCTGACCATAATTTTCTCAGTAACCAATGCATATGCTATGCTCATGAATGCAACGATATAATTACTCAATTATGTTATCCAATAATGAAATGCTCATGCCCTTACCAGTAATCCACAAAAATTCAACCAATTATCATTCTCATATCAATCATACTCAGCATCCATAACACACAATAACACATCTATTCGTAACACATCATAGAGTATAAGGTCAGTGTATCCTACCTGAGTAGCAATTCGGAAACAAGCAAACACCGTCTAGAAATACTCCTCCTCGAAATCAGTTCCTATAAATATTACTTCATATCAATTTCTATCCACACCATCAACATTACTAAATTAATTACTTATACATAACAAATATCGTTAACCAAATACAAACTCACTAAAAATAGTATTTACTAAATATAGCACACAATCACTATTCAATTATTACTAACTCAATAACATATACGGCTCTTTTAAATATATTACTCATATTCTCAATAATAATAATATAAATATAAACATTAACAATATACCTCAAAAACTAAACCAAAATATACCACCATACAATTATTAAAATCTAACAATACTAACACCGTCAATAATTACTAATAACCTCTTGAATGAATATTGGCATGAGCAAGTGATACGTGTCTATTTTATGATGTTTTACATCTATTTTTACACGTATTTGGTCGCTCATTTACTATGTTTTAGCCTTTATTTCCCACAAATTGTGTACTTTCGTATTTTTATGCACTTTTGCAGATTTATGCGGAAAAGAGACGATTTAGCACCAAATTCGTATCCTCAAATCTTTTGCTTAATTAAGGAATAAATGGAAAGTCAACTGGAGTCAAAATCAAGTACCAAGAGTCAAAACAGAAGAAATCCGAAGATTTCCGTACAGAAGCGGTCGACCGACCAGTTAAACGGGTCGGCCGACCAGGCCTGATTTTCATAAAATCCAATTTTCAAGAAGGGCCGGAAATAAGAGAAGCCCAGCAAGAAGCGGTCGACCGACCAGCTAAACGGGTCGGCCGACCAGAACGAAGCCCATGCGATTCTTTTTCGAAAATAAAGTAGAATTAGAACTATAAGGAAACTCTTAGTTTTACCCTATATAAGCTAATCTTGTAGCTAGGGTTTATTATCAAGTTCTATTCTGAAATCTTAGACCATCTATTATCAAATTCATATTTAGTTTTATTCAAGCTTTAGTTTTGTAATCTTTCAATAGTTCTCAAGCATTCATCAATAAAGTTAGTTTCTTTCTGCCAGCTAATTCCAAATTGTGGTAATTACTCTTTTAATCTTGCTTTATTATCATTCTTGTTTTTATTACAATTGTTAAGTTAGAATCCCAAGCTTTATTGAATCTTGCATGCTTAGATTATTTACTATGTTCTCCATGTTTATTCCCAATTTTACAATCGTCTTAACAGTCATGAGTAGCTAATTTTCATATGTTAGGATGTAGGGAATAAATATGCATAGGTAGATCAAATTCGAAAGACCGACCTGTAGCAGGACCACGGTCGGCCGACCGGAATAGCTGGTCGGTCGACCGAGGCCGTGGTCGGCCGACTGGAGTAGCCGGTCGGTCGACCACTCGCGTATGTTTTCTTATTTCGTCTTTTCTTGTCAATTATAATATCCTGCAATGAGACCATAAGGAGACTTGTAGGATGTTAGTAATGACCTACCCAAGATTGAGAGATACGGGAAGGGCATTGGTTTACACCTTAAGACGGATAGGTTACTCAAGGCTGAAAGGTATGTAACCTGGAATTTAGGAATCACCCTTATTGTTGACACCCAATAATTGTGAGACCTAGGAACTAATAGCATAGGCCGAAAGGAGCTATTAGGTAGCATAGACTTAAAAAGATATGTTACACCCCCTTACGCGACTGCAATACATGTTGACCTTAGGATTTATTTTACCTTAGCTATTTATTACCCAAACATCCTAGCATCCCTTTTTATATATTTTAATCTCATCTTTATTTTCTTGTTTTATTTTTGTCTTTGCTTTAGATATAGTAATCAATCAATCAACCCCCAAATTTGTTACCTTTAAACATTAACATTAAGACAATAAACATTCCCCACCTCCTTGTGGTTCGACCCTGACTTTCACTATCTATTATTAAGGTTAGGAATTATAAATTTATCTTTGGTACCCTCAACGACGGGCATCAAATTTCAAAATTTGATGCCCGTCGTTGAGGGTACCAAAGATAAATTTATAATTCCTAACTTTAACAATAGATAGTGAAAGTCAGGGTCGAACCACAAGGAGGTGGGGAATGTTTATTGTTTAATGTGAATGTTTAAAGTAACAATTTTGGGGGTTTGATTGGTTGATTACTATATCTAAAGCAAAGATTAAAATAAAACAAGAATTAAAAGATGAGAATAAAATATAATAAAAAGGGATGCTAGGATGTTTGGGTAATAAATAGCTAAGGTAAAATAAATCCTAAGGTCAACATGTATTGCAGTCGCGTAAGGGGGTGTAACATATCTTTTTAAGTCTATGCTACCTAATAGCTCCTTTCGGCCTATGCTATTAGTTCCTAGGTCTCACAATTATTGGGTGTCAACAATAAGGGTGATTCCTAAATCCCAGGTCACATACCTTTCAGCCTTGAGTAACCTATCCGTCTTAAGGTGTAAACCAATGCCCTTCACGTATCTTTCAATCTTGGGTAGGTCATTACTAACATCCTACAAGTCTCCTTATGGTCTCATTGCAGGATATTATAATTGACAAGAAAAGACGAAATAAGAAAACATACGCGAGTGGTCGACCGACCGGCTACTCCAGTCGGCCGACCACGGCCTCGGTCGACCGACCAGCTATTCCGGTCGGCCGACCGTGGTCCTGCTACAGGTCGGTCTTTCGAATTTGATCTACCTACGCATATTTATCCCCTACATCCTAACATATGAAAATTAGCTACTCATGACTGTTAAGACGATTGTAAAATTGGGAATAAACATGGAGAACATAGTAAATAATCTAAGCATGCAAGATTCAATAAAGCTTGGGATTCTAACTTAACAATTGTAATAAAAACAAGAATGATAATAAAGCAAGATTAAAAGAGTAATTACCACAATTTGGAATTAGGGCAGAAAGAAACTAACTTTATTGATGAATGCTTGAGAACTATTGAAAGATTACAAAACTAAAGCTTGAATAAAACTAAATATGAATTTGATAATAGATGGTCTAAGATTTCAGAATAGAACTTGATAATAAACCCTAGCTACAAGATTAGCTTATATAGGGTAAAACTAAGAGTTTCCTTATAGTTCTAATTCTACTTTATTTCCGAAAAAGAATCGCATGGGCTTCGTTCTGGTCGGCCGACCCGTTTAGCTGGTCGGTCGACCGCTTCTTGTTGGGCTTCTCTTATTTCCGGCCCTTCTTGAAAATTGGGTTTTATGAAAATCAGGCCTGGTCGGCCGACCCGTTTAACTGGTCGGTCGACCGCTTCTGTACGGAAATCTTCGGATTTCTTCTGTTTTGACTCTTGGTACTTGATTTTGACTCCAGTTGACTTTCCATTTATTCCTTAATTAAGCAAAAGATTTGAGGATACGAATTTGGTGCTAAATCGTCTCTTTTCCGCATAAATCTGCAAAAGTGCATAAAAATACGAAAGTACACAATTTGTGGGAAATAAAGGCTAAAACATAGTAAATGAGCGACCAAATACGTGTAAAAATAGATGTAAAACATCATAAAATAGACACGTATCAGCAAGTGTAACCCAATCAAGAGGTCATGTGTTCAAGTCTCACTAATAACAATATTAACAATAAACAACATCATTAACACAACTACAACAATTACCATGAAATTCTAGTAATAAAAATAACAATAATAAACTAAATTATTAGCAACGCAATAGTAATATAAATAATAATCATATTATAAATTAACGCTAGTAACCGTCACAGTTGCTAGTAATACCATCATTAACTATATCAAAACACTACTACTATGTCAATTTTAGCAATAATACCGATACAACAATAATTATCAATAACAATAAACATATACTAATAATATAATAACAATACTAATCATAATAATAATGATAATAATAATAATAATAATAATAATAGTAATAATAGGAGCAGCAACTACGAAAACACAGGCCAAAGGCCTCAAACCCCTCGACAATTCCCGAAAACGCAACAACACCCAGCCCTTGACAACCCCCTAAACACAGCCCTCTTCGACACCTTCACACTGCCCGAATCACCACCACAACACATTGGTTGCCACCACCGCACTATGGCGCACCCACCGACACTCATCACCGACCCTGACTCAAGTATACGAGCCTTCGATTGCCCCTGAACACAACCGTGGCAGCAACAACAACTCGAATACGTAAAAAAACAGATTTGTTGCAGCCCCTTCCCGACACCACCACCACCATCCCGGTCCCCGACAACTACCACCACTAGACCCATCCTCTACTACGTACTACCAACTAAAAATTACACGCATCGAACACCACCAGGAGCCACCATAACGACCACCGCGGCAAGTGCAAACAGCCTGCTCAGGCGCGTTTTACTCTGTTTTCCAGTACCCTATATGTAACAGCCGTGTTTTCCCTTCCCTGCGAACACCTCTCCAGCCACCAACACCACCACCTAACTCCACCTTCGACTTCTCTCACACCCCACGACGCTATTGGTGGTAACCACCAGACCAGACACCCCACAACCGCCTCAAATAGCCGCCACCAAATGGCTCCACGTTACCCTGCTCATCCCTGTTCTCCCTTGTTTCCCTCTGAAAAGCCGACCTTAAACCATCGGTTACTGGTGGTGCTCGGCCACCACACGACACCCATAGCAACCCAAAACCATCTACCCATATCCTATATCGACTACCCAAGACTCGTATCAAGACACAACGAAAACAGTTCGGAAAAAAAAAACAATATAAAACTCGAACAGAGTACACTTCGAAGGTCTGATTACAGTGATAATGGTGAGCGATGAAGATGATGACAAAGGTGACTGATTTCCCTAGTCCTTCCTCAAACCCACGCCTCTCTTTCTGAATTAGGGTTTTTGTCTTTTCAATTTAGGGAAGTTGTATGAGGGTGTGATATGTCGTGTAACAGTATAGGGTAAGGTAGGGTTTGATATTATTTTGTTTGCTTCGTTTCCCTCACCCTAGACCCGAGTTCAACACGCATCTCAAGACGCTTACACGCCGTTCTCGACTCACCACTTAAAATTACAAGTCCATACGTAAAATTAATTATACTAATAATAACAATATAAAATTATTAGCATTTACGTAAAAATATATATAAAATTAGGATTTAAATACTTTTACGACTTAAATAATAAAACCAGTTTAGATGAGAAATAAATAGAAAATAAGAAATATATTTAATTATAAATATTTTATCAAAATTAAAGGAAATACGAACGAATGTCATTTTATGGAATAATTATCAAATATGAAATCATTATGAAATACGAAATAATCGTAGAAATACTATTTATAAAATAATAACAATTTACGTAAAAATACTTCATAAACATTCCATTCGAAATACTTGTATAAAACATGGTTTGACTGCCGTTGACCGAGGCTAAAATACGGGGTATTACACTCGACAATATCAAATGTGTAATTAATTCTATCATAGAACATGGCCCTATTTTTAAGGAAAGAAAAATATGCTTTTTGACTTATTGACTTTCAACCACAGAGCGCCACATAGGCTCTGTGGTTGTTGCTTTAATGAATAGGATACCTGATCCAGAGGGTCCGGGTCCGGGTCTATCCAAGGATCTTTTTTTCCTTAGACTAAACAATTTTTTCCATAAATTATATAATTTACCTAGTAACCAAACTTAACATTTTCATCAATTTCCACGTTATTCTTAATGGGTATTTGGATAAGCGTATAGTATATTAGTGATAACTAATAAGGGTCGTTGTATGTGTGTATTATTTGGCTTATTGGCTTTCGTATGTGTGTTTTTTTCTTTTTTTTAATAAATATAACGGTCTAAGGGCCGGTAGGGTCCCAACACCAAGACCCGGACCCGGACCCGGACCCGAACTTTTTATGTAAGACCCATACCCGAGTGGGTCTCAAAAATTCAGACCCACCCCCGATCCTGAGGGTCTGGATCGGGGACCCGACCCACTTCCATCCCTAGTTGTATGGGATGGGTAGGGTTTTACAAAATCTATTTCCGTGTCCGTGTTATTTCCTCTATTCCAATCAATTCTATACATTCACTTTTGGGCATTATTCATAAATCGAGTGAATTTTCGACACAACTTTTAATATATAACATAAAAGATAGTTATGTGAGATCTTGTTTAAATTGTCTTACCGAGTACATTATTAATACCAAAGTTTTATAATTTTTATCGATATGTAAATAAAAATATTAACAAAAGAAAACGGATATTGAAAAACGAGAATAAAGTAAATGTATAGAATTGATTGAAATGGATACGAGGAAGTATTTGATATTTCCATGTTTGATTCATATCCATCAAGGTTTGAAATTGCTCGATCTATACTTGATCCAATTGGGTATGTTGTAGGGGTAGGGAGGGTCTCCTTTAAACATGAGTCACGTCTTACTTAATTTATGGTACAATTTTTTATCTTGAAATATGCGGAATATAATTTATTTCAAGATATGAATATTGAAAGTGTCACAAAAAAGATACATAGTAAAATCTTTTATGTTGACATTCGCAATATATCAAAATATCATAATAGTAACTACTATGACTCAACGACCTCCATCGATTATCCCGTTAGTCTAACTAACCGCTATTCCCAATGGTGATGCCATGTTCAAAACAATATTTATATCATAGAACCATCATTTAAAGTGATGATTTAATTTTTAGCTCTTTGAACTGTGTGCACTCCTCATAACTGTATTAATTTACTTCCTAATTTTTTCGATCGGTTGATGGACCTCAAACTGAATGGCAACAAGGTGTTATTTGTGAAACGACTATCATCATATGTCGGTGGGGTGGGGTGGACGACGTGCTTTTAAATATTCGAAGACGTGCGGCTGAGTTGAAATTGTGGAAGGGCGTGAGTCTAAGAAAGGTAGTGCGTGAAAAAGGGAGAGGCTAATGAGAAATGTATGTTACGGAGAAAGACTATTTTTGAAAATTCTATGGCTTCGTGAGGGGATAGGAAGACTGCCTTTTTTCACGGTAAAGCAACCCAGAGGAAAACGAAAAATTATATATCTAAAATTGTCGACGAACGAAAAGGAAGAATTTTTTAGAGCACGAATGACATATCTTACTACAAATTTAGGCAATAACAATAGACCATTAACAATACAATTGACGCATTAATTAATCAAAACAACATTGTTAATCCAATGGATGATATGAGCGCCATTTGTGGAAATTTTATAACGAGTATTACAATTTAACTAGTAATATACAATCAAAGAGTCTTGCTTGTGACGGATACTATCCGTCACAAGCTAAAGAGGGATTGTAATCCACTCACAATAAGGCAAGTGTGAAGACAAGTGGAAGAAAATGGATTATTTCATGGGTCATGTCACTTACATTATGTGAGGGGGCACTATCCATCTGCAACTTGTGACGGATAGTACCGTCTTCAATGAGAATAGGTGATTCACAATTATATGTTTATAAAATGGGTCATTTTGAATTTAGCTAACATAATCTACAACGTTTTATAATTATAACTAACGAATTATTTTTTTCTCAAATGTTTCATAAAAAATAATAAATTTTAGTAATATGACATTTTAATTATCATACAAAAGTAAATCTTATTTAATCATATTGCAATGAAATATAAAATTCTCACATATAAATAAATTTGTTGAATTTAAGGAATTAATTATACCTATCAATATACAATTAATTAACTTTGCTATTAATGAAATTGTTCTATAGGTGTGACCTTAATGGATCAACTTAGCACCACCGTCAAACGACAGTAACATCAAACTGTAGTCCCAATTGTTACCGATAAATGTTGATCAGTTGAGTACATAATTTATCATCCCTTACGTTTTCTAATTATATGTGATTTAATCATGTGATCACACAATTATAGAGGACACTTACTCCAACACGGAGAACACTACAAATAATCTTTGAGCTAGTGCAAGGAATAACACGTATAGTAAACATGTTCAATCATACAATTTTAAATACAATAGAACCTTACTCTTGTATTATAACTCTTCGAGATAATTTATATCATTCTCGCAACAAAGCCAACTTTTACAATTAAACATAAAAATGGAAATTACGCATTACAAAAACGTAAACAAAAAATCAAGGTTATGGCACTTGTATAAAAGAGACACAAAATCAAAGAAATTTAAGAAGTTGTAGTTGTGTTTGATCATGTATCCTCTGTATTAGGTAGTTTTAGTATTTGAAATTAAGCGGATTCTTGGCGTTCATCGTGTGAGGAATCCTCCTCAACCCCACCAGAAGCCTCCTCAAGAGACAATCCGTTTGCCTCGAGCACAAGAAAGGTGAAAAGCATTCCAATAAAGATAATAACACCAAGAATAATAAGAGAGTTTTTCTTGCCAATACCGGCAGGTAACCATGCTCTCTCTTAGCTGGATCGGGATCTTGGGAAAGGTAGACGAACGCGAAGGCGCCAATAATGGCCCCGGCTTTGCCTGTGGCAGCGGATATTCCATGACAGGTGGACCTAAGCCTAGCAGGAAATATCTCCGCCGGTACTATAAATGTTGTTGCATTTGGCCCGAAATTGGCAAAGAAAAAGGTGAGGCCATACATGACGATGAATCCTATGCGATTCTCCTTCTTTTGCCAGTGTGCGTAGGGAAATGCGATAGCAAACATGAAGATTGTCATCATTATGAAACCCATCATTTGGATGATCCACCGACCGATTATGTCGATGAAGGCCACAGTGAACCAGTAACCGGGGACAGTCCCACAAAGAGCGATCAGGGTTTGAGCTCGAGCAATCACGTAAACCTCTTTGATGGCACTCATGTTTTCTGAGGGACCGATCCACCCCACTGAGGTAAAGACATCTCTTTGGAATAGATTTTGACTATAAAAGGCAATATCGAGTAAAAACCAGGTGGAGGTGGTTCCCAGCAAGCGAAGGCCATACTGTCGAGCAAACTGAACAGTGAATAGACCAAACTGGTTTTTATCGCTCTTTGCGATTTGATCCACCCGTTCTTCCTCCGCTTCAATTTCAACCTTTAGGACTTTAGACATGTCGGATGCTGCTTGCTTGGCAGTTTTTGCAACAAGGGCAGTATATCGGGCGGTCTCAGGCATCTTCATCCGCCAGTAGTAAGTCAGGGCCGCGGGGATGGCTCCGAACATAAGAACTATCCGCCAGATATAGTCAGCTTCTTCTGGACGAGACAAGGCAGGGTTCTCGGCTTAAGACGGGGACTTGAATTTACTATCAAACGCTGCTGAGACAATGAGTGCCACGACTCCCCCGGCCAAAATACCCATGCCCTGCATGGCAAAGACGGCAGCCACAAAGGCTCCTCGGGTTTTCTTATTGGCATACTCGGACATGATGGTGGCGGACAAAGGGTAGTCCCCACCAACACCAAATCCTAGCCAAAATCGGAAGAAGCAAAGAGTGGTCATCACCCCCTTAGCGCTATTTCCAAAGGAAAGCCCCGAGGATAAGGAGGAGAAGACCATCATGACCAAGGTCATTCCGTACACCTTCTTCCTCCCCATCTTGTCCCCTAGCCAACCGAAAAATAGTTGACCAGCAAGGGTCCCACATAGGGCCACCTCACGTTAATTGGCAGTGACCCTGGTTTTTTCGCGCCCTCAACTTGGTAGTATATCCGACCCATTAACCTTGTCACCAGGGAGATGCAAAACAAGTCATAAGCATCCGTGAAAAATCCCATTCCTGCTATGATGATCGTCGTGAAATGGTACCATTGTGTTTTTGCTACGTCAAGTGCGTTCAGCACCTGTAGTTGCTCTACTTTTACCATTTTTCTCTTTCTCTTATTGTTTTTTCTCTCTGCAATAAATTTGTCATTGTTATTCTCAGCTTAAATATGTACACTTACAGATACAAACATGGGACTTTATCCATTCTACTCTACAATAAAACTTGTCAAATTAATTTTTTAAGCTCAGATATAATTTCTGAATTCTGACTATATCAAGAATTATATTGAAATGGTCGATCTTTTAGTCACTTTCTTTTAAAATAAGTTGTCAATAGTTAACCTGTAATTATTAATTTTATGAAAGTTATGTGAATATTAGTGAACTAGGTTGAGCTACTAATGTTAGGCATAAGGGTCATCCCGTCGGAAATGAGAATTTGTGAAAAAAATTCCCATACGACGAGTATATCGATTACAAGTTTGTGACGGAGTAAATAATATTATGTGGGTAGATAAGACAAAACAGTTTAATAACAAATATATACTTCAAATAAATTAATACCCCGTATAGTTTATTATTGACACTCATATTATTCGGGACAAAACTTTAAAAAAAAAGGTTATCGTACATGGAATAACATACATGCAAGACATGGCATAATTTCTTATAAAAAAGACTTATATATATAAGGCGGTTTTACACAAGGTAATATTGAAACAAAATCTTTTAATATACACTTTTGCCCACTATTTTTGTTGTGTTTAGATGCATTTTACAATTTTATTGGTGTAAAACCGCTTTACATTAAATATTTTTTTGATATTGAAGACTTACCAACTTAAAGGGTTGCGTATTTTGCCTACATGAGGAGGGCAAGCAAGAATTATTGGAAGGAATTTAGAATTTTTGTGAAGATAGTAGATGAAGAAATATTTGTGTTTATAAGAAATTTATATTAAATGAGTCAAGCACCTTATGAAATATGCTTTCTAATTACAGCTTGTAATGTGATGTGAGTGTGAACCGAAAATGGACCCAAAATACTTCAAAATGGGGCTGTTTTGTATTTTGTATTCCAGGACTGTTTTTGAACACGTCCTGGGTCTGTTTAGAACGATATTAAGGGCTGTTTGAGGTTATTATTTGTAGGACGGAAATAAAAGACATAAATAATGGATATGACTTAACAAGATCATTCTTGATTAAGCCTAGGATATGACTTAAACCAGAACACGAAGCAAGTTTAAGCCTAAGAGATCATCCAAGATCACGAAGCAAGGACTCACTCTTCTTCATGTACTCGTCCAGATCACGAAGCAAGACAGGAACATGGCTCCAAACACGAAGTAATGGAGTTGTTCAAGCACAAAGCAATGAACTACAAAGAGTTTTCAAAACCTTCTGATTTTCATTTTCTTAATTCATCAAATCTGATTTTTACAAGGGTGTTAGCTTGCTTTATATAGGCCAAGCCATTACATCCTAACCATACATTACACTTTGATCTAATGGTCTACAAAGAAAGCAGAAAAACCTAACAAAAGCCCTAGGTTACACGCTCAAAATGCACAAAAGAAAGAGCAAAACAAACAGCCCCTTACACATTCTGTTTTGAAAGCGACTTGTCCTTTGCTTTTGGGGAGACCAAAACAGAATGCTTTAGTCCTTTTCTCTGAAATTTCAGCCCCATTTCTGATCCCCACATACTTGTCACTTGATCCCCTTTGCTTTACAAGATGCCTCAACAAAAGAGGAAGTCAAGATTGCGACACATTTGTGATGGTGTCCAAAACCGGGCTGGGCAGCAGTCTCAGAAAAAAGGTGCATCTTGCAGAGGGCACATCTCATAGCTCACAATGAATTTAGGGACGTATGATAGCTCTTTAGAAAGCTAAATGAGTTAACTTTCACCTCAAAAAAGAATCAACCTCATATCTTGAGTAAATCTTTATTTATTGAAACTTTATTGGACATAGGTCATGGGCTGTCCAAGAATGCACAGTCTTCTTGGGACGGCCATAACTCAAGTTATAGACCAGATATTAAGGTGATTCAAAAGCCATTGTTTTGTTAAGATCTTACTCTTTCTAATGACACAAAAATCAAAAGATTTTCATGCATAAAACGTGAGATATGATGCTTTAAAGTCAGGCCACATTTGGATGCAAACGAAACCATATGAAGGCTCTCCATTTTAGTGCAAACTCCCTTTGTTGAAAAAAGTTTGTCCTCAAACTTTCGGGTTTAAAAATATGGTACAACAAAAACAGTTTCAAAAACAAAAAAAATTAAGCCACAGGGAGTGGTAGATGTTAAAGAGGGAGACAACAAGATGCACATCCTAAGAAAGCACACAGCAAATACTTAGAATCCCCTTGTTTAGCCAACTCGATTCAAGCATCATACAAATGCTCGAACCAAAGCCAACACTCGCAATCAAGCCACGCACAGATTGAGAGTTCACACCCTAAGACACCAAGTCCCACCCGTTCCCAAAACCGTCTTGGTTTAAGAAAACGCAAGAGCCGAAGCTCTGATACCAATTGAACCGAAAATGGACCCAAAATACTTCAAAATGGGGCTGTTTTGTATTTTGTATTCCAGGACTGTTTTTGAACACGTCCTGGGTCTGTTTAGAACGATATTAAGGGCTGTTTGAGGTTATTATTTGTAGGACGGAAATAAAAGACATAAATAATGGATATGACTTAACAAGATCATTCTTGATTAAGCCTAGGATATGACTTAAACCAGAACACGAAGCAAGTTTAAGCCTAGGAGATCATCCAAGATCACGAAGCAAGGACTCACTCTTCTTCATGTACTCTGATGCCCGTCGTTGAGGGTACCAAAGATAAAATTTATAATTCCTAACTTTAACAATAGATAGTGAAAGTCAGGGTCGAACCACAAGGAGGTGGGGAATGTTTATTGTTTTAATGTTAATGTTTAAAGGTAACAGATTTGGGGGTTTGATTGTTGATTACTATATCTAAGGCAAAGATTAAAATAAAACAAGAAATAAAGATGAGAATCAAATATATAAAAAGGGATGCTAGGATGTTTGGGTAATAAATAGCTAAGGTAAAATAAATCCTAAGGTCAACATGTATTGCAGTCGCGTAAGGGGGTGTAACATATCTTTTTAGGTCTATGCTACCTAATAGCTCCTTTCGGCCTATGCTATTAGTTCCTAGGTCTCACAATTATTGGGTGTCAACAATAAGGGTGATTCCTAAATCCTAGGTCACATACCTTTCAGTCTTGAGTAACCTAGCCGTCTTAAGGTGTAAACCAATGCCCTTCCCGTATCTTTCAATCTTGGGTAGGTCATTACTAACGTCCTACAAGTCTCCTTTCAGTTTCATTGCAGGGTGTTATAGTCGACAAGGAAAGACGAAACAGGATACAGACGCGAGTGGTCGACCGACCAGCTACTCCAGTCGGCCGACCACAGCCTCGGTCGACCGACCCACTATTTGAGTCGGCCGACCGTGGCTCTGCTACAAGTCGGTTTCGGAATTTATTCTACCCATGCATATTATCCCCTACATCCTAACATATGAAAATTAGCTACTCATGGTTGTTAAGATGATTATGAAAACGGGATTAAACATGGTGAACATAGTAAATAATCTAAGCATGCAAGATTCAATAAAGCTTGGGATTTCTATCTTAATTGAATGCAAAAGTAACAAGAACAATAATAAAAGTCTAGATTAAAGAGTAATTACCAGAATTGGAATTAAGGCAGAAAGGAATAAACTTTATTGAATGCTTGAGAATTCTTGAATAATAAAATTGAAACTAAAACTCAACTATATGAAATTGATAAGAACTAGATTCTAAGAGATAGTAGATGGTAAAAAGATGATAGATAGTAAAAGATATATATCTCCCTAACCCTAATCACAAGATTAGTTTATATAGGTAGAAAAATAAGAGTTTCCTAAATACTCTAATTCTAATTTATTTCCGAAAAGAATCGTCTGGGCTTCTGCTGAGGACGGCCGACTTACATTGTGGGTCGGTCGACCGCTTCGTATGGACTCAATTGATTTCTCGGGCTTTCTTGAAATTTGGACTTTCATGAACATCAGGCCTGGTCGGCCGACCCGTTTATCTGGTCGGTCGACCGCTTCCGTAAAGGATTCTTCGGTTTCCTTCTTGCTTTGACTTCTGGTATTTAAATAAAGACTCCAGTTGACTTTCCATTGTTCCTTAATTACGCATAAGACTCGAGGACGTGAATTCGGTGCTAAATCGCCCCTTTTCCGCATAAATCTGCAAAAGTGCATAAAAATACGAAAGTACACGATTGTTGGGAAATAAAGGCTAAAACATAGTAAATGAGCGACCAAATGCGTGTAAAAATAGATGAAAAACATCATAAAATAGACACGCATCAAATTCCCCAAAGCAAACCCTTGCTTGCCCTCAAGCAAGAAATAGACTCGATCCTAACTAATGGAACGATTTCAATCTCAGAGCGAAATTTACATGTAAGCCTAAACCAATGCAAGTACAAAATGAGAAAGTATTTAAATCATGCAAACGAGTTATGGTGTCGTCAAACTTGCAAATATAGAAACTATAGAGACTTATACCATGGACTCTCGCGGTACGCTCGAGACACTCATGAAGCAAAGGGTGAGTATATGTAAAAGATAGAAAGAAGTATATTTGTCATGACACTCACCTAACTGTGACCTATGAAAACATGCCTGCAATCTAACATGAACAAGAATTCCACAACTATGTATAAACAATCTCATTAAGTGACTCGGATACATGCAAATGAGGTATGAAAGATATGTGAGGTAAAAGGTAAAAATTGTTTAAAATGTTTTTGGATATGTGGGGTTAGTAGCCAAGCTAGTAAAACTGATTTCCAACAACAAACTTCACACTTTTGATATTAAGAAAGTGCTCTTTTTGTAGCACAACTCTCACATTATATAAGAAAGGACTCCCAAATATTTTTGAATGAAGTACGGGAGTGATAATATATAAAAGAAAGGGATTCTCGGAACGAAATTTTGAATCTGATATTGTCAGTTGGTCGACCGACCTATGAAAGCGGTCGGTCGACTGACTTCCTGTGTTTTCCGGATTTTTTTTCGTTTTTCTTTTCTTTCTTTCTTTTTCTGAATTTTTCTGTTCTTTTTTTTTTCTTTCTTGCTTTCTTTATTTTCTCTTTTTGTTCAAGATAGCATACAAACCAAGATGCCTCAAAAAATAATCCAATGACCACAAATACTAGCTTGGAAGGGTAGGCTAAGTATGGGATGTAGTTTTAGGGGAATAAAAAGGCAAATTTGGCTATGTGAAGCTTATGGGTAAATATGAGAAAAAGGGATCCCAAATGCACGTATCAAGACTCACAAAACAAGAAAGTAAAACAAGTATATAGCAATTCAAGTTCATGTTTATGCATATTGATGTAACATGTTCCAAGGGGAGTACTACTTACATCCTAGACAAGTGGTTTAAGAATGAAACCAGGAAATAAGCTCTAAACCTTAGAATGTATAGTAGGTTGCCAAGATATAAGTCAAGTCTCAAGATATGCAAATTGACAAAAAATCGTAGATATGCAAAAGACTCTCATACTAAAACAAGTTGACAAGGCAAGGTAAAGGCATAAACATGTAAGAAAGCTAAATCATCCTTGAAATACTTTCGTTCCGACTCACCTATATGCTAAAATAAACGTGCATTTTTTTGGAATTTTTTTGGAATTTTTTCATTTTTTTGTATTTTTCTTGTATATGTAAGGAAAATAAAGAAAAGAACGATGCAAGACAGAAATGCAGTAAACGTGTGACATAATGCAGTGCATGTAACACGAAACCATTCCCCAAACCAACCCGCACAATGTCCCCATTGTGCATTAGCCTAAGTAAAGGTTTCAGAAAATTAAAACAAAAAAGTAAAAACCAAGGAAAAACTGGAAAGAACTCACTGGGTTATGAAGCGCGTGAAAAACCTCCCCAAACCAGCGTAAGCTGGGAGGTTTTGGTGGCCAGCAGTGCCACTCAAGTACCCAAGATGGTGCACGAATTCCGAGGAAGAAGCGAACAGGCTGTGACGGACGGGTAGGTCGACCGACCTATATTTTAGGTCGACCGACCTTCCTGCAGACTACAGGAATTCCAGCATTTACAGGGACTAGGTCGACCGACCCATATGATAGGTCGGTCGACCCCTCTGCTGCACAGCGGTCTTCGTTTCTTCGTAAAACCTGAAAAAGCAATAAATATGCGCCCAACAAATGCGCGAGATCCCAGAAACAAGTCCAAAAAGTCTTAACTACGCAAACACAAAAAAAGTTGTCCTAAAAACTTAAAGAAAGCAAGCTAGAAAGTCTTAGCAAAACAAAAAAAAATGTCTTAAGAAAAACAGAAACGAGCAAAAAGAAGAAGTCATCCGCGAAGGATTCGGCGTTTCTTTGACCAAGGGCACTGACTACAGGCTACTCCTTCAGCTATGGTGATTTGGGTAGATGAGTTTCTCTCCACCATGTAGATGGGTGGGTTATCATCCACAGCTCTAGCCATCCATCTCCCGGAGTTGTTGACTCCCAAGTCGTGGGCCGACACCTTCCTGGGTTTCCTCTTCCTAGGGCTCTTTTCTTTAGCCAAATGATCACTTGCTTGAGTGATCTCGTTCTCTACATCACTTGATCGAGTAAGTGGTACTACTCGATCGAGAACATCTCTCTTCCTACCGCCTATAGACTCTATCACTAGAGTCGCAATTTCTGGAGCATCCAAATCAGCTTCCTGAGCAAGAGATTCACCTGCACATGCCTCAAAACACATCAAAGCCTCCGAAGGATCCTTTGTAAAGGATCCATGTACATAACATTCACTAATATTATTAAAAACATCAGGAATGTCAGAAAATGAATCCTGCAAAAAACAAGGTTCATCAACCGAAGGTTCAAACATGTCAGGAACATGTTCATCACTAACACCTACAGAAATAGGTTGGTCAGTCAAGGGGTAAATTTCTAACTCATCATCTGTATCTAAATCCGAGTCAGTATCATCAACGGGGAGAGAAAGGGAATCAAGTAACCTATCATACTCATCCTTAAGAAGGAGCGACTCTTCAGTACTGGGTGTGATAGGATCACACTCAACAGGAATATCCGGGTTACTAATATTAAAACCCTCATACCTCTCCGTATCTTCGCTGGCTCGGATTAGGTGTTTGAGAAGCTCCCATTGCTTCTCACAGGGTAGGTCTAGAAATTCCCATCTGCAATTTCTCTCAATCTCGATCAAGGTCTTACCAGTGACTCCATCATAAAAGATACGACAAACCTCCCCAATAGTAATAGGATACTCAGATTGAGTAAGGAAAGAGGTTATTCTACTACAATAGATATGCAATGGTTCATGCTCGAGTTGTGGGAAAGGGGCGATGGTCATGACAGCGAAAGAAAAAGGGAAAACATAAACAAAAAACAATAAACACTGGCGTCACCTCCCCGGCAACGGCGCCAAAATTTAATGCCCGTCGTTGAGGGTACCAAAGATAAAATTTATAATTCCTAACTTTAACAATAGATAGTGAAAGTCAGGGTCGAACCACAAGGTGGTGGGGAATGTTTATTGTTTTAATGTTAATGTTTAAAGGTAACAGATTTGGGGGTTTGATTGTTGATTACTATATCTAAGGCAAAGATTAAAATAAAACAAGAAATAAAGATGAGAATCAAATATATAAAAAGGGATGCTAGGATGTTTGGGTAATAAATAGCTAAGGTAAAATAAATCCTAAGGTCAACATGTATTGCAGTCGCGTAAGGGGGTGTAACATATCTTTTTAGGTCTATGCTACCTAATAGCTCCTTTCGGCCTATGCTATTAGTTCCTAGGTCTCACAATTATTGGGTGTCAACAATAAGGGTGATTCCTAAATCCTAGGTCACATACCTTTCAGTCTTGAGTAACCTAGCCGTCTTAAGGTGTAAACCAATGCCCTTCCCGTATCTTTCAATCTTGGGTAGGTCATTACTAACGTCCTACAAGTCTCCTTTCAGTTTCATTGCAGGGTGTTATAGTCGACAAGGAAAGACGAAAAAGGATACAGACGCGAGTGGTCGACCGACCAGCTACTCCAGTCGGCCGACCACAGCCCCGGTCGACCGACCCACTATTTGAGTCGGCCGACCGTGGCTCTGCTACAAGTCGGTTTCGGAATTTATTCTACCCATGCATATTATCCCCTACATCCTAACATATGAAAATTAGCTACTCATGGTTGTTAAGATGATTATGATAACGGGATTAAACATGGTGAACATAGTAAATAATCTAAGCATGCAAGATTCAATAAAGCTTGGGATTTCTATCTTAATTGAATGCAAAAGTAACAAGAACAATAATAAAAGTCTAGATTAAAGAGTAATTACCAGAATTGGAATTAAGGCAGAAAGGAATAAACTTTATTGAATGCTTGAGAATTCTTGAATAATAAAATTGAAACTAAAACTCAACTATATGAAATTGATAAGAACTAGATTCTAAGAGATAGTAGATGGTAAAAAGATGATAGATAGTAAAAGATATATATCTCCCTAACCCTAATCACAAGATTAGTTTATATAGGTAGAAAAATAAGAGTTTCCTAAATACTCTAATTCTAATTTATTTCCGAAAAGAATCGTCTGGGCTTCTGCTGAGGTCGGCCGACTTACATTGTGGGTCGGTCGACCGCTTCGTATGGACTCAATTGATTTCTCGGGCTTTCTTGAAATTTGGACTTTCATGAACATCAGGCCTGGTCGGCCGACCCGTTTATCTGGTCGGTCGACCGCTTCCGTAAAGGATTCTTCAGTTTCCTTCTTGCTTTGACTTCTGGTATTTAAATAAAGACTCCAGTTGACTTTCCATTGTTCCTTAATTACGCATAAGACTCGAGGACGTGAATTCGGTGCTAAATCGCCCCTTTTCCGCATAAATCTGCAAAAGTGCATAAAAATACGAAAGTACACGATTGTTGGGAAATAAAAGGCTAAAACATAGTAAATGAGCGACCAAATGCGTGTAAAAATAGATGAAAAACATCATAAAATAGACACGCATCATACTCGTCCAGATCACGAAGCAAGACGGGAACATGGCTCCAAACACGAAGTAATGGAGTTGTTCAAGCACAAAGCAATGAACTACAAAGGGTTTTCAAAACCTTCTGATTTTCATTTTCTTAATTCATCAAATCTGATTTTTACAAGGGTGTTAGCTTCCTTTATATAGGCCAAGCCATTACATCCTAACCATACATTACACTTTGATCTAATGGTCTACAAAGAAAGCAAAAAAACCTTACAAAAGCCCTAGGTTACACGCTCAAAATGCACAAAAGAAAGAGCAAAACAAACAGCCCCTTACACATTCTGTTTTGAAAGCGACTTGTCCTTTGCTTTTGGGGAGACCAAAACAGAATGCTTTAGTCCTTTTCTCTGCAATTTCAGCCCCACTTCTGATCCCCACATACTTGGCACTTGATCCCCTTTGCTTTACAAGATGCCTCAACAAAAGAGGAAGTCAAGATTGCGACACATTTGTGATGGTGTCCAAAACCGGGCTGGGCAGCAGTCTCAGAAAAAAGGTGCATCTTGCAGAGGGCACATCTCATAGCTCACAATGAATTTAGGGACGTATGATAGCTCTTTAGAAAGCTAAATGAGTTAACTTTCACCTCAAAAAAGAATCAACCTCATATCTTGAGTAAATCTTTATTTATTGAAATTTTATTGGACATAGGCATGGGCTGTTCAAGAATGCACAGTCTTCTTGGGACGGCCATAACTCAAGTTATAGACCAGATATTAAGGTGATTCAAAAGCCATTGTTTTGTTAAGATCTTACGCTTTCTAATGACACAAAAATCAAAAGATTTGCATGCATAAAACGTGAGATATGATGCTTGAAAGTCAGGCCACATTTGGATGCAAACGAAACCATATGAAGGCTCTCCATTTTAGTGCAGAGTGCCTCACTGTTCCATAGACATTTTTTTCAAGGGTAAGGGATATACGGAATCTTTCATTTAATTAAATAAAATCTTAACTTCAATGTCTATTTATCAATTATATATGTCTTGTTTAAGAAGGGTATTATTCGTCTTAACTTTAATATGGGTCAAATATTATCAAGTGGGGATAATAAAGAAAAAAAATTATGATTTTCTAAGTGATAAGTGAGGTGATTTGGTATGTATTTGGTCCGTCATATGATTAAAACGGACGATGACAGTTTAAAAAGAGAATTTGTATTATCAATGAAAGCCAAATTTATGGGATGCATGTATGACATAATTGGATAGGCCGTATATAATGTGCCTATTGTTGGATTTTGTCTTCATTCCTTCATGGGGTATGTCGTATGGGATAGGTAGGGTTTTCCAAAATTTTTGGGTGTCTGTGTTACTTGATATATCCATGTTTGATTCATACTTCGTCCATTTATAAGCAAAGGTACATAGGTCAATTTTAAAAAAAAATTATAAGGCTGTAATTTTCAAAAAGTGGTTTTTAAAAGGCAGTAATCAACAATTTTCTCTATGATTTATTTTAAAATGTCAATATTGCTAGTGTCATAATAAAGACCCATAGTAAAATCTTTTATGTTGCCATTCACAATTTATCAAAATATCATACGAGTAACTAATATGACTCAACCTCGACCTAATTAACCCGTTTGTCAGGTCTAACTAACCGTTATTTCCAATGGCGATGTCATTCTCAAAACATTATTTATACCGTAGAACCGTCATTTTAAGTGTTGATTTTTAGCTCTTTCAACCGTGTGCATTCCTGATAATTGTTTTAATTTACTTCCTAATTTTTTCGATGGGTTGATGAACCTGAAACTGAATGGGAACAAGGTCTTATTTGTGAAGAGACTATTATGATATGTTGGCGGGGGTGAGGAGGATAACGTGCTTTTAAATATTCGAAAATGTGCAGTTGAGGTGAAATTGTGGAAGGGCGTGAGTATAAGGAAAGTAGTGCGTGAAAAAGGGAGAGTCTGAAGAGAAATGTGGTTGACTAGTGTCCTCCACAATAGTGCATATACATAATAAATCTTGTAAACGGAATACTGGGGATTTATATTATATATATTTGTCAGTTGCTCAACGTAAATCGGTAATGATTGGCTGACTAGGGTTTGACATTCCTGTCGTGTGACGGCGGTGACCAGCTGATCCATTCAGGTCACACCTATAGGATGATGCCCAAATGGAAAAACATAATTATTTGTATGAGATGCGAATTAATTATATCCTTGTATATATTGACTTTTAATTATCTCAAGTGAATATTTTATTTGATGATGAGTTACGAACTCGGGCCAAGATGATTTATTATTTAATTATCTGAGAATTAATTAATTAATGATAAGTGGAATAAATAATTAATAGTTTTTTTTTTTTTTTTTTTTGATAACGAGGGGTTTAATCCCCCGGGTCCATGCATTCCCGCACCACCACATGGACCATGTAAGCCACCCCCTTCGGGAGCTGCAGTGGCCAAGTTACAAGAAGTTTATACGGTATGTGTGTATGTTTTGAGGCGGAGGTAATTAGTTATTTAAACTTACAAGAAGTTTTAAATTTAGCTAATAAGGGTTCTATTGATATATTTTATATGTATAAAATAGTCTAATGATTATTACTTGATAGTTGAGTAGTCATTAGTGGTTAATTTATATTATTTAAGTGTTAAATAATCAAATTAAAAAATAATTATGTAAGATAGTTAAATATAAGTTATAAGCATTTGTGGGACAAATGTCAGAAATTGAAATGGACCCGATTGAGGTCCATATAGGCTGATTTTTTTGGAGAGTTTTAAGACCTCAATATTGTTGGCAAAGAACACATGGTGTGTTCCTATGAATTGTTTACATTTCATAGTCGATAAATTCCCACGCACACACACATTTGCTTGGATGGAAAAATTAAGACAAAAATCTTCTATAATTCTTTTGGCAAAATTTATTTTATGTAGAAAAACTAGAACAATTTTTCTTCATTTTCTCTATGAAAATCTTGATCAAATAGTTGATCATCATCAAATAAATTCACATAATATTTTTATTAATGTAAAAATATTATTAGTGTAACAATATTATACATATTACAAGGTTACTACTACTATTATCTAGTTAATAATTTTAGTAGTCTTTTGGGATAGTTTTGGGTGCAATCAAAGGAGATCAACTATTTTGGTGACTTGGGTTATGGAGGATCATCCTACATTATTAAACCTCAAGAACTACAAAGGTAGGACACCTTTGTAGTACCCAAAATGCAATCTTACCAATGTAAGAAAAGTTCTTCTTACTCTTTTTGCATGCATGTATTATTTAGACCACCTTATACGAAATTAGCTTCTAATTTTAATATCATTAGAGAGTCTAATGAGGGTCTAAATTCTTAACAAGTGGCATCGGAGCATTGTTACATACATGCATGTTGTCTTGAGACGATTTTATGTATTTATGAGATAAATTAGTAAAATTGATATTTTGATGTTAAAATTAGTTTTATCATAAAATATGGTCTTGCATGTATATAATTCTAGTCATATAGTGATATGGGTCGAAAATTTAATTTATGTAAAAATTTATGACTTATTTTTACCTAATATGGTATAAATTATTGGAAGAACATGCATTAAAATTGATTAAGAGATAATTAAACTAATTTGCATGTTAATTTTATGTATGTTTATTTGGAAATAAACACATGCATGTTATATTTCTGATAAATAGAAATCTTTAAGTTAATGTGATTAATTTAGGTAGTTTATTGATTTTTATTCGATAAAAACTGGTAAATAATGGTTATTTTCAAATAAATAAATATTTTATTTTTGGGCACGAAAATTTTGATTTTTTAGCTCCTGGAAATATTCTAAAATGTTAAAAAATTTCATTCGAATTTATTATACTTTTTATGGTTTAATTTGGAATTAAATCGTAAAAGTTGCTAGATTACCGATAAAATTGTAAAATGCCTTTAAATTAATTTTATAACCAAAGTTTTCATCATGCATGTGATTTTGGCACAACACCAGAATTTACAAAGTTTTCATATTTTTTTTCCATAATTTTTAAAAAACAATTGTTGGAATTTTAATATAATTATTGTGAATTATTATGTTGTTTTTATTTCGAAGATTTGATTTCGTTTGTCATCGAATTTCGATTTTCGATCAGTTTGGATTGAGAGATTTAGTTATTATTATCATTCGGGCACAATTATTAAGTTTTAGGGTTAGAGTTTTCAATTAATATTCAATCAAAGAAGCTGGGTTTTTAGCAATTGAGAATTTCGATTTTCGATTAGTTGAGGAACGAGTGATGTTGCCTGCAATGAAAAGCGATTGTAGTCGGATTCCTCAGGAGATGCTATAGTGCACTTACAGGAAAATTTTTGGACTTGTGCTTTATCGATGAAAATTTGACAAGGAATAGTGAATGATGAAAAAAGGATTGTAGTTATGCCTTTCGAGGACGCTATTTTGGAATCAAACTCTAGTTCATGCATTAGCGAGCACATTGCATTGTTTTACTAACCCACAATGATTTTGTTTTTAAAATATGGCATGGCTTGTTAAGCTGTTATCATTCTTTTTTCTCTCTCATATAAAAATATCTTTCTCTCCATTGTAATTTGTTTACTTTTGATTAAAATACCCAAGAATAAACGTATTTTTCAAGGAAAAAGGAGGTCATCTGCAATTCAAAGCTGCCATATTAAATTTGTGATTTATGCATGAAAAGGACCTTCGAGCTGAGTTTGCAGGCTGTTAGAACTACTCTGAGTTGCACTACTTGCAGACCAGTTGCAATTTCAGGCATTTGCAACTGCGTTTTTGTGGCAGCAGGTCTGAGTTGGGATTTGATGCTGTTCTGGTTTGTACACCTCGACACTGACAACCCACAACCATCTCAGCGCCACTCTTCAGTGGTTCAATTCACAATCCTCAATTAGGTATCGTTTAGGATTGAATGTTCCTTTATAAACTCTAAAAAAAAATCGACTGATTTAGTTGGGAAATGTTCTCTAATTCTTGTAATATTAAGATCTAATTGGGTTGATCATGATTATTATTTGCTTGTATTTCACTGTTGAACATGGGAGTAAAAGCTATTTTTCTTTCACTACAAGGTATAAATTCCCAGATCATTGAAATTGTTCAAAGTTCCGTCTATCTTAACACCCGGCTACATTCATAGTGTAACATTGGCGAAGGCTTCAGTTTAGTTAAAATCTGTGGTGAATGCTTCATTGAGTTTAGTTGAAATAAATAAAGTGTTCAAATGCTAATTTTTAAATTGTATGTTGAACTTATCTTTAGAATTTCTTTTGCACCAAATTTGAAACCATTGTCAATGATTTCGTTATGGTATTGTGGCTGCATATAGGGACAATCATATAATTATTTTTGCCTTCTACTGAACTAAACAATGCGTCACCGTTTATTAAGATTTTGGTTTTTGATATTTCTTGGCTGGCCTTTATTTTTGTTGCAGGCAAGTGATGTTCTAAGCACTTGCATTTTGTTGTTCATTGTCACAATAGGCGGTACGTTCAATCCCTAAGCTTACATTGATGACACTTTTTCTGCACTTGTCAGGTTCTTTCCTCTGATGACTCTGGAACTCTTTTTTTTCTCTTTGTTTGTTAGATACTCCTTCCTTGTAACACATATAATAGCTTCTTATTATGGAGAACTTTTGACACGGCTGTCGCAACCCTATCAAAAATAAAACCTAACCGGTCTCAACTAAATGTAGCGGAGGTAGTCGGGTATCGAATCCACAAGGAGATGGGAATTTTATAGCTTGAACAAGTCCGTCTTAAGTAACCAAAATTGGGGGTTTAGTAAAATTGTCACTATAACTACAAGAGAAAGGGAGAAGGGAAAACATAAGAAAAGGGAGCACTAGGATTTTTGGTTCACCATGGCACCTAGGTTTGGTCTATGAATTTAGAACACCTTAATTGCGGTTCGTGGGTACAGAAAAGGTCCTTCCGGTCCGCTATTCACCCTAAAACTATACTAACTTAGCTTCCGCCCTAATTAGTATGGTCCTAATAATCGTCGTAGAACTACACCTAAACCAATCTTCCGATCTAGGCCAAGAGGGTTTCTAAACAGTCAACTGAGTGCGTCGACTCAAACAATTAACAGCATTCAAGATGCGACGGATACATACAAACCGAATTTCGGGTATCAAAAACTAGTAAAACAACCTACGCCATGGCTACCCTTAACCCTAGTCTGAAAATTAGCTACGCATGACTAAAAGGGGAACAACTATAACAACGATTCACATATACAGAAACATGACAAAAACTTTGATAAGAAGCGAAATAAAATTAAAAGACGAAATACCGGAATTATATAGCATAGGATGAATGGAAGAAGAGAATCCGTTCCGTAAACAAAAGAAAAAGTACGAAACTAAAGACTAAAGAATTATTCTGAATTACAAAGTAACTGGGTTTTTTTTCTGAAGCAAAGATAGATCCCCTTGTCACCAATGGCTCTGTTTTTATATCCCAACTCTTAAACGTACGATGACGTGAACAAGGAAGCTCAACAGGCAGCGAGTTCCTCGATCGAGAAGAAAACGTCCTCGATCGAGAAGAATCCTCAAGTAACAGCTCGATCGAGAACAAAATGTCCTCGATCGAGAGCTTCACCCTCGCAACCCATTCGACCGAAAATGTGAATCCTTCGAACAAGAGGTATCGACTCCTTGATTACTCGATCGAGCCGAAAAACTCTCGATCGAGTATTATTACATGCAAGAACTAGTCGATCGAGCTATAAACTTCTCGATCGACTGACTTTGATCACCTCGAACACTCTTCTAACCTTGGAGGTCCATTCCACACGTCTTGGGCAGCAAGTACCACTTCCGACTTCCTCATGCAGGCTCGAAAGACCATAAAAAGGCTAGTTTGACTCCGCTTTGGCTCATTCCTGTAAATAATACGAACCAAAGTAGACTATTCGGGGGAAAATCGTAGCAAAATACTACGGAAAAGGCGTACAAATGTGTGCTAAAAAGGCCAAAAAGGTCTATATGAAATGCACACATCAAACTCCCCAAACCAACCCTTTGCTTGTCCTCAAGCAAACTAAGATGCAATCTAAATGCAAACTAAGGACCTAAGAGACGGAGTAAATCTCAAAGCTACCTTCAGTCAATGTCAAACGATTTTGTGCACACAATCAACCAATGCCAAACTCAGAAAGGAGTGTACGAATTTATACAGATCAAGGAAAACATGTTAGACTTTCGACTTTGCAAGACTCGTATAATTTCGGACTCTCCCGGAATCTCTCTTCTCTCAACAAACAAATGGTAATTTATATGTGTAGAAGAGAAGAAGAAAGTAAAGACTCTCGCCTAAGCTACGACCAACAAATCATGCATGCTATACTAGTATGAATGAAGATTTCAAGCACCGTACACACGCACAACCACCGTCGATGTCCATTACACGCCGAACTATTGCAAAATTTTTGGGAATGTGAGGCTAAATGGGACATAAGGGGCAAGACAAGTATGAAAGTGTTGAGGTTAAAGCTGAGCTAGAACCGACAAACCAAATGAAAACGCATCCCTTAACTCTCGATTTAAACATCAAGCACATTGCCTTTGAATTAGGCGAACACATCACAACCCAAACTACAATTCCAACTGACAACCGCATTATTTGATTTTTTTTCATTTCATTTTTTTTCTTTTCTTGTTCTCTTTTTTTGAAATTTTCTTTTGAATTTTTTCTTTCTCGGTTGATAAACAGTTCTGATTCCTCTCGATCGGCCAAAATTGGTGATCGATCGAGGACTTTCTATTCCAAACATCTTGATCGAGCAAAAATGTGCTCGATCGAGGATAAATTTCCCAATAGCTTTCGATCGAGCATAATTTTTTTTAGTATACTCCTCGGTCGAGCTACAAAAGCTCTTGATCGAGCAAAACTCAGTAGGACATCCCCAATTCCTTTGGTACGCACTCCAAAACATTGCAAACAAGCCAAAACTGATACAATTAGGTAAATTCCTTCACCACCTCCTAGCTCAGCATAAAGGCGGGCAAAATATGGGATGTAGTTAAGGGACAAAAAGGTAGTTTTTGGCTAAAAGTGGAGCTAAATGGGCAAACGAGGAAGGGGGTGATGCAATAGCTCTCCGAACGTGTAATTCCATTCTCTAACCGGTATGTGCAGGCAATAAGAAATCAGAACTCATACACTTGCAATACATGAAAAGTAGGGAGTACTACTCACTGTCCTAAAATAACCGGTCATGGCTGTCACCAGTTTAAGGCTCTAAAGCTCAGAAAGTGTAGTAGTTTGCCAAAATTACGAGTCAAGTCTAGTGGTCTAACACAGAGTCCACAACAAAATTCGAGATAACGCTCAAGACTCACTAGACAGAGATTGAAGTGGCACGGTATGGCATAAAGCTGACTATAGAATGCTACATCATCATTGAAATACTCCTATCCGACTCGACTAAAATGCAAAAATAATTTTTTTTTTTTTTTTTGAAAATGCAAAGGAATTGAAAAACGAATGCATTGCGAAATTTAAACATGAAGACTAAAATGCAGACACAAGATGGATGCATAACCTCCCCAAACCAAACCGTACAATGCCCTCATTGTACAAAATGGAAAGAAAAGAAAATGCAAAGAAGACAAGTGAGTCGAAAAACTTACAGAGTAGCGTGCAAGAGGGCCTCCCCAAACCGAATCAGAAGGTGAGGTTGAAAAGGAGGTCGATTAGACCTGAATTGATTCGGTCGAGAATGAATGGTGTCGATCGAGGATAAAAATCACTCGATCAACTGCTCTGAATGTGAAAGGTTCCACCATCGAGCCCCTGAATTAATGGATTGAAGAAAAACCATGAAAGGAACCTCTCGATCGAAACAAACAGGTGCTCGATCGAGAGGTTTGCTGCACAAAACGTCTAACAAAGCCTGGAATGTCTGATACTAAAAAAAGAGAAGAAAAACAGTTCGAAAAAAAAAAACGAAAATTGTTCAAAACAAACAACCAAAACAACCGGGTTGCCTCCCGGAAAGCGCAGGTTTACGAGGTCCCGCACGACCTACGAGCTTCAGTCAGCATGCTCATCAATTTCGTCGAAAAAGTACTCTTCGACGCATCCCACAACATCATCCGGTCCATAATAATGCTTAAGTTGGTGACCGTTGACTTTGAAACGGTTTCCGACAGATCCTTTTATCTCAACAGAACCGAATTGGTTGACACCGGTAACCATGTATTGTCCACTCCATCGCGATCTCAGCTTCCCGGGAAACAATTGTAACCGGGAGTTAAACAGTAACACCTTTTGTCCGACCTGAAATTCTCGTGGTATAATTCGCTTGTCATGCCATCGCTTGGTTTTCTCCTTATAAATACGGGAGCTATCATAAGCGCTCAAACGAAACTCCTCAAGCGCATCTAGCTGCAACAAACGTTTCTCACCAAACAAATTAGCATCATAATTAAGCTGGCGGATAGCCCACCAAGCTTTATGTTCTAGCTCCACGGGTAAATGACAAGACTTCCAATAAACCATACGATACGGTAAAGCACCAATGGGTGTCTTAAAATCTTAACTATATGCCCATAATGTGTCTTCCAATTTAGAACTCCAATCTTTCCGTGATTTAGACACGACCTTACCCAAAATTTCCTTTAGTTCCCTATTAGAGACCTCGACCTGTCCACTAGTTTGAGGGTGATACCCCAAACCTCGACGATGTTTGACACCATATTTAGACAATAAGGTTTCTAAATAATGTCGGTCACGAAAATGCATACCTCGGTCACTAATGACGACTCTAAGAACCCCGAAACGTGGGAAGATGATCTTACGAAATAGCTTAATCACGGTCTTAGCATCACAATTGGGAGTGGCAATGGCTTCGACCCAGTTAGACATATAATCTACGGCGACGAGGATATACCTGTTACCTTGGCTAGACGGGAATGTGCCCTGATAATCGATGCCCCACACATCGAAAATCTCTACCTCTAAAATGCCATTTTGTGGCATCTCGTGTCTCTTGGAAATATTTCCCGTCCTCTTGCATGCATCACAGCTAGAAACAAAAATCTTAGTGTCAGTAAAAAAAGTAGGCCAATAAAAACCGGATTGCAATACCTTAGCCACGGTCCGTGACGGGCCGTCGTGTCCTCCACTCGGAGCTGAATGACAACCCTCCAGAATAGCTCGGGTTTCCCACTGTGGAATACATCGTCGGTAGATTCCATCTGCACACTCTTTAAAGAGATAAGGGTCATCCCAAAAGTATTGTCATGCATCATGGAGGAATCGTTTCCGCTGCTGATAGGACAAGTCTGGTGGCAGCTTCTGACTAACTGCAAAGTTGGCAAAATCTGCAAACCAAGGTTCAACACCATCTTTAGAATTCAAAGAAGTCACAGAAAAAACATTAACAAAATATAAGGAATCATCAGCAAATGAATCGTTAATGGGAAGAGAATCCACCCCCTCCTGCTGCGTTAAACGCGACAGATGGTCTGCTACAATGTTTTCTGCCCCATTCTTATCTTTTATTTCCAAATCAAACTCCTGCAAAAGGAGTATCCATCTCAGCAGATGGGGTTTAGCTTCCTTCTTGTTTAGGAGATGCTTTAAAGCTGCATGATCAGTAAAAATGACAACTTTAGAACCTAATAAATAAGATCTAAACTTATCCAAAGCATAAACAACAGCTAAAAGCTCCTTCTCCATGGTGGCATATCTAACTTGAGCCTCATCCAGAGTTCGGCTCGCATAATAAATTGCACTCAACGCCTTGTCTTTCCGCTGTCGTAGCACTGCTTCTAGTGCGTAATCACTAGCATCGCACATGATCTCGAATGGTAGCGTCCAATCTGGAGGCTGAATGATAGGTGCTGAAACCAGGGCCTGCTTCAAAGTGTTAAAAGTAGAAAGACAATCATGAGTAAAAACAAAAGGAGCATCTTTCAGAAGCAATTGTATAAGCGGTCCAGCAATCTTAGAGAAGTGCTTGATAAACCAGCGATAAAATCCGGCATGACCAAGAAAACTTCTCACCCCTTTGACATTAACCGGAGGGGGCAATTGCTCGATCACCTGCACCTTTGCTCTATCTACCTCAATACCCCTATTAGAGACCAAGTGCCCAAGGACTACACCCTCCTTAACCATAAAGTGGCACTTCTCCCAGTTTAGCACCAGATTAACCTCAATGCAGCGCCGCAAAACTTTGTCAAGGTTAGCTAAACAATGCTCAAAATCATTCCCATAAATACTGAAATCGTCCATAAAAACTTACGCCTTACGCTCCGGAACCTTTACCTCAGTTGCGCACAAAGGATGTGCTAGGTTCTCTACCTGCTTCAATTCAGCCTCAATCAATGTAATCGCACCAGGCACTTCTGTCTTTTCGACATCAACTCCAAACAACTCTTCCAGCGAATCCCAATCTTCGTGATAGATCTGCATAATCTGCACACTTAGCTAATAACATCAGTGACTCTAACGGATCCCTAGTCAGGAAATCTGACCAAACCTCATAAGAAGACTCATCAATAACATCTACTGAATAACAGGTGTCCTCTATCATAGGTCTAGACAAAGTCTCATGCAAATTAAACGTGATCATGCCATCCCCTAGCGCTAAAGTCAAACGCCCAAGTCTAACATCTATTATGACCCCAGCTGTACACAGAAATGGTCTACCTAGAATAATCTAGGTACGGGTATCCTCAGCAATATCTAAGACAATGAAGTCCACTGGAATGAAAAATTTGCCCACCTTGACAGGCACATCTTCCAAGATACCTAAAGGCCGTCTAACAGATCTGTCAGCCATCTGTAGGGTGATATTGGTCGTTTTTAGGCGACCCAAATTCAGCTTAGAAAAGATAGAGTAGGGTATGACACTAACACTAGCTCCAAGGTCACATAACGCCCTATCTATCGTAACATCCCCTATGACACAAGAAATCGAGAAACTACCCGGGTCTTTTAATTTGGGAGGGGATTTACCTAGAATCAAGCTACTAGACTCTTCCATAAAAGCAACTGTAGCAAATTCTCCAAAGTCCTTACGCGTAATGATGTCTTTCATAAATTTTGCGTAAGACGGAACTTGGGTAATTCACTCAACAAGAGGAATGCTTACCTGAATTCCGCGTACCATATCTACGAACTTGTTGAATTGTCTCGCTGTCTTTGTGTCTCGCAGCCGGCCTGGGTAGGGGACTTTAATCGTTGGAAGTGGGTCCCCAACATTCTCCTTTCCTTGATCATTCCTTGGTACCCCCACAGCAGGGCAGGGCATTCTGGCACTCGCTGATTCTGAAATAGCGATATCATTCTGCCTAGCTTTCGATCGAGGCTCAATACTTCTCGATCGAGAGCTTTTAACTGCGGTTGCTCTCGATCGAGATGTCAATTCACTCGATCGAACAACTTCTGCTTCTAAGTCGGTCGATCGAGTACTGAATTCAGTCGATCGAAAGTTGTCTTCACCAGCATCCAACGATCGAGAACTTTGCTCTTCAAGATTGGTCGTTCGAGACGATTGTTTACTCGATTGACCCTTTCTCTGCTGGTCCTCGTCTTTTACAGGAAATTCTGTTTCCACCTCGACATTGGTGGTAACTGGGTTATATACTGGTCCGTCATAACTGAGACCACTCCTCAAATTGATTGCTAGAACCGGGTTTTTCTCGGGAAATAATGTCTCACATTTTTCAAGTAATGCCCGGAAGGCATCCGTGCTCAATTTCTGCTCAACCTTTTGCTCATGAATAGTTGCTCAAATATCGTCGTACTCGGATTGGGTAATAAGTACTTGGGTATTATCAGCTGGTGGTTGGTTCTTTGTAGAGGTTAAATCTGCATATAGCTCGGAAAACGAACCCCCTTGCTTATATCTTCTATATGCATAAACTGTTGGAGCTGGTGTCCTCCACATGTAGTGTGATAACGTCATTGCACATACCCTTGTACGGACAAGTGGGAGATTGTTGGGGCTGGTGTCCTTGACAGTTAGTACAATGACTTATTAAATCTCTTAAAGGATCACAAGGGCATACTTTAGTATTTTTATCAGTTGATCCACGCTTATCAATAACAGTTGGCTTGCTAGATAAGTTTGACGTTATTGTCATACGGATGGCGGTGATCAACTGGTCCCTATACGTCACACCTATAGGACACGTTTGAGAGATGTGAAGGTATGAAAATATAGTCACATTTATGCTGAATACGACTAAACAGTTAGTTAGAGGTATTGACTATTAAATTAGTCAATGAGATGTTGAGATAATTATTTAATACGGATTAAATAATTTTAGCTAATTAATGCGGATTACATGATTAATTCGTAAATTAAATATAAACGGTTATATTTAATTAAATATTGAATTCGTATATTAATATAAACAGTTATATTAATTAACCTAATTATACGATATCGTATTTTTGTCAGACCATTATTAATATATCACTGCATTAATATCTGATAACATGTATACGATTTATAATTAAAACCCGCGAATATATTTTAGCTTTAGGGTCGAATCACGCAAGAGCATAAGGTAAGAGTGGAAAGCCCACTCTCACCCTTTGACCTATTTCGGCCGACCAAGTGTTACAAAAGGAGATGAACTCTCCTTTTGTCACGTGATTGAAACACTGGTATTTTCATATCTCACAAAACTAGGATTTTGAGAACTGTCAATAACTAGATCTGACATCTTAAATATCACAATAACTTTCCCCATATTGCAAGGCAATTGGAGAGCTTTTTTAGCACACGCGACATCATCTCAGACGGGTCTTGGGTGCAAGTTATAGGAGGGAATTTCCTTTAGTTCCTTTTCTTAGGCCATTCGCGCAAAGGACCTAAGGTTGTACTCTCGTTCGAGCGGCTGACAAAAGAGCATAGCCCCACAATGAATCAGGCACGACGGTGTGACTCATCATGGATCGAACCATATCAAGTAGAGTTCGATTTCTCCATTCGGACACACCATTTAATTGTGGTGTTCCAGGTGGAGTCAACTGTAGAACGATGCCACAGTCTTTGAGGTGTTGATCAAACTCATGAGAAAGATACTCGCCACCACGATCAGATCGTAGTGCTTTAATCTTTCTTCCCAGTTGGTTCTGTACCCGATTCTGGTATTCTTTGAACTTGTCAAAGGATTCACTTTTATGTTTCATTAAGTAGACATAGCCACATCTACTCAAATCATCCGTGAAAGTGATGAAATACCTATAGCCTTCTCGTGCGTTGATCGACATAGGGCCACATACATCTGTATGTATGAGTCCTAATAGGTCGGCAGCGCGCATTCCAGCACCTTTGAAGGAAATACGAGTCATCTTACCGATGAAACATGATTTACACGTGCCATATGATTCGAAATCAAAAGCCGAGATAGTTCCATTCTGTATGAGCTGTTTTACGCGTTTCTCATTTATATGTCCTAAACGTCACACCTATAGGACACGTTTTAGAGATGTGAAGGTATGAAAATACAGTCACATTTATGCTGAATACGACTAAACACTTGTGGGGAATAAACATGTATTCGCCCTAAAAGTTACAGGATTATAACGAAAATTACATATGCGAATATAGTCATAAGATGAAAAACATGAACGAGAGTACAACCTTAGGTCCTTTGCGCGAATGGCCTAAGAACAAGAATTAAAGGAAATTCCCTCCTATAACTTGCAGCCAAGACCCGTCTGAGATGATGCCGCGTGTGCTAGAAAAGCTCTCAAATTGCCTTGCAATATTGGGAGAGTTATTGTGAGTTTTAAGATGTGAGATCTAGGTTTTGGGAAAAGACAGTTCTCAAAACCCTAGTTTTGTGAGATATGAAGATACCAGTGTTTCAATCACGTGACAAAAGGAGAGTTCATCTCCTTTTGTAACACTTGGTCGGCCGAAATAGGTCAAAGGGTGAGAGTGGGCTTTCCACTCTTACCTTATGCTCTTGCGTGATTCGACCCTAAAGCTAAAATATATTCGCGGGTTTTAATTATAAATCGTATACATGTTATCAGATATTAATGCAATCGATATATTAATAATGGTCTGACAAAAATACGATATTGTATAATTAGGTCAATTAATATAACTGTTTATATTATTATACGAATTCAATATTTAATTAAATATAACCGTTTATATTTAATTTACGAATTAATCATGTAATCCGCATTAGCTAAAATTATTTAATCCATATTAAATAATTATCTCAACATCTCATTGACTAATTTAATAGTCAATACCTCTGACTAACTGTTTAGTCGTATCCAGCATAAATGTGACTGTATTTTCATACCTTCACATCTCTCAAACGTGTCCTATAGGTGTGACGTATAGGGATCAGTTGATCACCGCCATCCGTATGACAATAACGTCAAACTTATCTAGCAAGCCAACCGTTATTGATAAACGTGGATCAACTGATAATAATACTGAAGTATGCCTTCTGATCCTTTAAGAGATTTAATAAGTCATTGTACTAACTGTCAAGGACACCAGCCCCAACAATCTCCCACTTGTCCGTACAAGGGTATGTGCAATGACGTTATCACACTACATGTGGAGGACACCAGCTCCCACAAACTCCCACTTGTCCGTACAAGTGTAGGTGCGATAACCGATTCTCATATCCTTCTAAAATTTCTCCCACTCACTGTAAAACAACTTGCAAATCCGTATTCGCAAAGGTCGTATTCTACAATCGATCTGCATCAAGAGTGGTTTCCCCGACTAGAGAGTAACTTAACTGATAAAACGAATTTGTATTCGAGCATGGCAATGCATTTCAGTTACTACTCCTCGAGTGGCGCTGAGAAATGATAAAATCCTGATAAGGGTTTGGATATTTCCCTCAACTTGAATCCTGCAGATGTAAGCACAGCATGAAATAACCCAGAAAAAATCCTCTTGGCCCCTGTTACGGAAGACCGTGGGAAAGAAACCAAAGTTACCCAAAATCTGCCTTAATCTCAAGAGACAGTTGAAAGTCAAAAGAATCGACTCTAAGGAACAATATGGAGGTCTTATCCACGATCTGACACCTAATGTTATAAAACATTTAGGACTCCATAACGTTGTCACGGGGTGTCCTACGAGATATCTGTATAACTCGTCTTTGTGATTGGTCAGTCAACTGTTTGACTTATGGCTCGTTGAACCCACCATCAACCAACGTCACAAAATGATTACCTGAGTTATCAGCTCAAGTGGGTAATCAAGGACCAAAGACGATGTAATGTTAATCAGTTCACTTTGTGGTGTTCAAAATTGGCGTACAATTCCACATGAAAAACAAAACATTAAAATTATCATAACGATGAGGTTGTAATAGAGTACACAAGAAAATGAATTATAACATGAATTCATAAAAGAGTACTACAACTCAGGAACACGTTTAATTCCCATGGAATTAACGTGCCCTTGATGCTTTTCACGTCGTAATGCTTTAGTGAGAGGATCGGCTATGTTGTCATCCGTAGCGATTTCACACATTTTTTCGCATGTTGTCTGTTTATTTTTTTCCGCTATTCGAGGGGTTTTACATAGAGTTAAGTCTAGACATGTACTTAATTAAGTTATATGTGATTTCAGTCATGTGAAATAATGGGAAATAACAATTATTGGTTGATCAGATAAGGCGTCATTGATTTTTAAACCAATGCCTTATTGAAGGCTAAACATGATAGTCATGTCGTTTCAAGGTGATTGAAATAGGGTAATTGAATTGCTGCAGATTATATGATATGTAATAATATGTATCAAATTTTACATATATGATAATAGCATTTATCGTTTGAGTTTTTCAAGACTCGTATATATTCAGTGCTAACTGGATATTAGTTATACTTTTTTTTTTTATTGAAATAGGTTGTAGTGACAATGTCGAACCCTATTAAGTGAACTGGATTAACATTGCATATTGTCCCTAGTTACTTAATGAGGTGACGTCTCGGTGTAACTAGATTGTAAGGCGATTGATGACGAGTTCGACCGTCATATGGCCATATGGATGGTTGATCGATTACACAGGCAGAATGTAGAGACATTTTGTCGGACATTGACCATTTATAGAATCCTTTATGTTGCATGGTCGTGGCGAGGACATTTATTTATTCCTTCGAGTCGATTCTTTTGACTGGTGAATATTTGTCTAAGTTGGTACAGTTTCCCATGGCTTTGGTTTTTGCTCTACGTCGTGCCGTAACAGGAGGCTAATGGGCATCTTCTGGGTCATTGCGATCTGTATCGAACGAGGAAAAAAGGTTAAAAGGATTGTCCTTCTATTGTCAATATATAAATATATCTCTAGGCCACTCGAGGAGAGGTGATTGGAAATGCCTGGCCATGCTCGGATGAGATCTAAAATAAATTATCCGGTCAGACAGTCATCTTCTTGATCGAAAAAACACTTTATGATGTGATCACGTGCAAAAACGACCTAAAGACCTATTGCATTGAGTAAGAGATTATAATATTGGACAAGAGAATCGGTTACGCACACTTGTGTCAGACAAGTGGGAGATTGTTGGAGTAGTGTCCTCCAAAATAGTGTGCATACATAATAAATTTCGTACAAGGAATATTGGGGATTTATATTATATATATTTGTCAGTTGGTCAACGTAAATCGATAATGATTGACTGACTAGACATTTGACATTACTGGCGTGTGACGGCGATGACCAGCTGATCCCTTCAGGTCATACCTATATGATGATGCTTAAATGGAAAAACATAATTATTTGTATGAGATGCGAATTAATTATATCCTTGTATATAATGACTTTTAATTAAGTCAAGTGAATATTTTATTTGATGACTATGTTAGGAACTCAGGCCAAGATGATTTATTATTAAATTATCCGATAATGAATTAATTAATGATAAATGGAATAAATAATTAATAGTTAAGTATGTAAGTTTATACGACATGTGTGTATGTTTTGAGGCGGGGGTAATTAGCAATTTAAATTTACAAGAAGTTGTACATTTAGCTAATAAGGGTTCTATTGATATATTTTATATTGATAAAATGGTGTAATGATTACTTGATAGTTGAGGTGGTCATTAGTGGTTAATTTATATTATTTAAGTGTTAAATAATCAAATTAATTAATAATTATGTAAGATAGTTACAAATAAGAATTATAAGCATTTGTGGGACAAATGTCGGAAATTAAAATGGACCTGATTGATGTCCATATGGACTGATATTTTGGAGGTTTTTAAGACCTTCCACTTGTCAATATTATTGGCAAAGAACACATGGTGTGTTCTGTAACACCCCTCTTTAGTAGAAGCTGAGTTGTGAATCAACTCGGCCGAGTATGTGATGCTCACATACTCGGCTGAGTAGGCCGCAGCGCACTCGGCCGAGTATGTGGTACTCGACCAAGCTCCTTTAGGCATAAGCTGAGTTGCGAGCCAACTCGGTCGAGGAGGTGATACTCGGCCGATTAGGTCGCACTCGGCCGAGTGGGTCTTTTCCGGACGTCAGACCGCAATTATTATATAAGTAAACCGAGGGTAAAAACGTCATTTTACCCAGATCAGAAAGAAAAGAGAAAATCCCTAATCCCTTCCCTTTCTCCATTTCAAGTCTTTCAAGGCTGTTTAGCAAGGTCTAGTTGCGTCGATCATCTACCTAATCCACATTCTACCAAGTAAGTGTCACCCTCTCATTTTTATATCATAGATTATGATGGTATAGTGAGTAATCCGTAGTTGTATAATCCTTAGGAGGAGGATTCATAGAGGAATGTTGGTAGGAAGGTTGTGCTTGTCATTTCCGCTGTATTGTTTGAGGTAGTATTTCCCTACTCAGTTTTTGTATGATAGTGATTGTGACGATACCGTCTTATTATTGTTATCGCTGTATGATGTATGATTATTGAGATTGAAAAGGTAATGCGTGGGACCGTTATTGCGGGGAACGGGTCTCACTCCTATGATCGCTCTTCGTGGGACCCGCCACAGAGAGGATGTGCACATTAATGGTCTAGGTACCCTTTGCTGCGGTAAGCGGGGGAATTGGTGTGGGGCTAAAAGTCACCACAGATATGGTATAATAGTGATGTCAGTGATGGTGATAACTGATTGTGTTGTGCTTAGCACTGTATCCGTCTTATTATTCAGTTACTGACGCTTGTTGTTGTCTTACAGTGATGATCCATATATGGTGAGTAGAGTCTTAGGTTCGCAGATGAGTTTTGCTTGCTGGCTTGGGAGGAGGGATCACCACAGTTTTGTAGAGTCCTTGAGTCGTAGCTTGCGCATGAACTTTAGTTATCTTCTTTTGGTTGTAGTTGTTTTGGTAGACGGTTGTACTTTAACTTTTACAAAATTATACTTTACTGTTTATCAAATTGAAGGTTTTCTATTTTTATTAGCCTGGTTGATCTACTGACCTTCAGTAAAGTTGGGTAGATTAGAGTACTCGCAAAATTCTTTTGCTGGATGTTGTTCATCTAAATCAGATTTGCCAATACCGTCGCCTTGATGATGGTTCAGTCAATGTTGTTACTCGTGGAGAGCAGCGATTCTATGTGAGACGACAGTGGGTTGATGTTGAAGGAACTGTAAGCACTAGCCCAAAGTTGTATTTGTATCAGTTCTATTTTTGTGTGTGGGTGTTTTATCTAGTTATTGCAGGCTAGTTTGATGATTTTTACTTAAGTAAGAACTAGCCCAAAGCTTATGTTTCCTTGAATCATTTGGTATTCTTCTCAATATTTGCTTCTAGCTTGCAAGAGTCGCTTGATGACAACGTTGACTTTGAAATTGTTCTTATTGTTTGTAATTTCGGTGAGGATAGAAAGTGGTGGAGTTCTTGCTGCATATAGGGATTTCTGAATTTCTTCTTAGCTCTTTTCTAAGGGGATCTCTAGTTTTTTTGTACTTTCTTATTCTTTTTCTTTTAGTCACATTATTTCTCCTAGCCTGCTTCCTTCTTTTCAATTTTTCATTGTTTTTATTTCATGTTGATAGATTGTTCAACAACTTACGTAACTCAAGTGATTTTGGGACCTAGACTTTGTCTCATCGTTGTTAATTTCTAATTGTATGATCGTTGCATGTCATGTTAGTTAAACTGGTTATTCAGTTTTTCAGCGATCGTTGATGTAGTTCTTAGCTGGAAATCAAGAAGGAGCGTGTCATTTCATGTTAAGCTAATTAAGATATATATTGAAGTTACTTCTGCTACGTAGGTGGTAATCCTACCGGTGACATATGCTTACTCTTGGGACAATTCTCCTGGATTGGCTAATACTATTAAAGTTGGTTTGGTAGCAATCCACGCAAACCGTCACTACATTTTCTGGCTATTGTTGTCTATTTCTCTCCAAATATGCTTTCTACTGTGTTGTTCTTGTTCCCCTTCATTCGCCGTATTCTTGAAAGATCTTACTACGAGGTTGTGATGCAAATGATGTGGTGGTCTCAGGTATCCCGACTTCTATAAATTCAAGTATTCTTTGTTTCTTTTGTAGTCTAATAGGTCACATTAAGTTTCTAATGTATTTACTGATGTTTTTCTTTTTCTCTTGTATAATTAAATTTTCACAGCCCCGACTTTTTGTTGGGAGGGGAATGCGTGAAAGCGCCTTCTCTCTTTTCAAGTAAGGAGTTAATTGCTACAAGGAAGTATTTGTGATGATATTATAAATTCGAAACCTGATATTTCACGTATTTTTCTTTATTATGTAGGTACACATTGTTCTGGGTCTCTCTTTTGGCAACAAAATGTGCATTTAGCTTCTATGTGGAGGTGTGAATCCTGATTTTATTTAATGTTCTCTTGTTATATGTTGTTTTCTGAAACTTGCAAATTACAGTCTTTAGGGCATACCAGTTAATAGAAAGTTAGTAAGTTAATGTCTCTAATATTGAAATCTTTAGCTACCTACTAATATGAGCTTGATTCTTGATCATTAAGCAGTTGTCGTAACTTATGTTTCTACAGCCGATAAGATGCAAAATTTGAAATGAATTATATATTTTCACATTACTAATTTACTGTATTAGTAATTTTGATTAATCTAAGTTTAGTTTCATACACATTTCCTGAGATTATATATGCTTCAAAATAATGTTTAGATGTCATATTAAATTTTGCAGGTTCAACATTGTCGGTCAGGTAATTACAACAAACACATCCCCTACATGCTAAAATTTTCACTTGATTGTCAACAGTCAAGCTTTTTTCGGGTATAATAAGACAACAACTGAATTAGGTTTAATCATCTTTGATTGACAGTGGGCTGTGACAACCAGTGTGGATTCCTCTTTGGCTCAGTTGATTCAAGTGATCATTCTACTAAGCACAGGTGGCAAAAATGGTGGTGGTTACGAGGCCTCCAAGTATGTCGTTATTGCTATTCATGGCGGACTTCTGCTTTTGCATGCATGCTATCTTGAATAGTCTTCCTATTTTTGTGCATGGTGTAACTTCCTTGATGCGTTTATTTTGATACCTTGCATTATTTTTCACCTCTTTTCTAAGTAAATTTGATGGTTAAATTACTGGCTTCATAAACGTCCGGGTAAGAAAACTGGATGCTTCATAGATTGCATCGTGCATTTGCTAATTTCAGTATCTAGGTGTAGTGTTAGAGAATTGTTCTGTATCTTGGCTTATCTGGTTAATTGTTTTATTGATGGATTCCCTGTAGCCTATGCTAGATGTTTCAATGTACGGAAGAATCGCAAGCCTGGAGCTTTTTCGACCTCATGTTAGTAATCCTTTACGTGACGATTAAGATAGGTAGTCTCTTATTTATATATTCTTGATTCTTAATGTGATCAGTTCTGTTGCATCTACCTTTCAGGGTGAAACACAAGATTTCTTATTTGTTGTAACTGAGGGATACAAGTTCTGTGTTCTTCAATGGGATCCTGAGGCATTAGAGCTTCTCACCAGGTCTTGTTCCGTTCTAATATTTGTGATTTCCTTAGGTTAATAAAGAGTTGATTTATAATAGTTGATTTATTTCTAGTGCATTTCTTCTGTTGCTACTATCTGTACAGGCATGTGGTTAAGACACTCCGATGTCAGGCCTAAAAAAAAATGTATTTAGCTTATACAGATGCGGCTTAAATGACCGCCATAGGCTCAAGCCATGATAGGCATGACATTGGACGTGACATTGCACTAAAGTACGCTACGGTGATTCGCTACTGTTACCGCGATTGCTGATTTTGTGCTTCCTTTTGCAAAACAGGTTGCATTTGAGGTATTACTATTATGCATGTTGTCGGATGATTTTTTGTTCGGATGGCAAGCAACTTACATCATCAATATCTCGTGGGATAATGGAGTACTACAACGACATGAAGACTTTTATTTAATAATAATCGTTAAATCATTTGTTTTATTTTAAACATTTGGTACACTTTTTGTACTTAAACATTTGCGAAGTTCTATTTTTAATCCTTTTTGGAAATGTAATTGACATTTATTTTTGAGATTGAATAATTCTATTGTAATTTTTGAATGATATGCAATAATACACGATTATTAAGAATTGCAATTCTCTATTGTGTTTGGATGAACTAGTGTTGCGTTTGTTTAGTATAAGTGTTGTTTTTGGACGTAACTAGTGCCGTTCTCAAAAAAAAAATGACGCATTTGTTCGATATAAGTGTTGCTTTTTTAGTATAAAAAGTATTGCAATTGTAACATCCCAATATTTCGAGACTTGGAAGTTTAAAGATTTTAAGTTCAAGTTCGAGAAATAATTTATATTTCGTAATTCTTGGTATTTCATTTAAATAACCGATTAGTTTATGTGAAAATGTTTAAAAGGATTTAAATAATATTTTATTTAATTGCGTAATTTACGTCTTAGCAATTTAATTTCATAGTCCGGAAATATTTATATCGTCTTAAGTTTGTAGTTACCTTAAGTCGATGTTCTTAGCTTAAACCGTCTTAAAACTTGTCTTATGGGCCTAACTTGCTAATGGACCCATTTTCTCTATTTTTCCTCACAAAACCCTAACCCCTCCATCTTCTACCTCCCTCCTTCATTTCATTTTTCATATTTGTAACAACTAGGGATGGCAGTGGGTCGGGTACCCAATCCAGACCCTTAGGGTCGGACCCTAATGGGTCGGGTATGGGTCTGAATTTTTCAGACCCTCTCGGGTATGGGTCGGGTATGGGTCTTATATAAAAACTTCGGGTCGGGTCCGGATCTTGGTCTTGGGACCCTACCCGACCCTTAGACCCTTGTATTTATTAAAAAAAAGAAAAAGTAAAACAAAAAACACACATACGAACGTCAATAACCCAAATAATAGACACAAACATATGACTCTTATTAGTTATCATTAATATATTATGCGCATATACAAATAATCATTAAGAATAACGAGGAAATTGATGAAAATGATGAGTTTGGGTACCCTTAAGTATATAATTTAGGGTCGGGTACGGGTATTAATCCAAATAACTAAGATTTTGTAATACTTTAATCAAAACTTTTTAATTTAATTCAAACCTTGGTACATTTTATTGAATGACTTGTTAAGAAAAATTGGACCCTAGGGTAGACCCTACCCAGACCCAGACCCATTAGGGTCGGGTATGGGTCCACTAATTTCAGACCCTTTAGGGTCTGGGTCGGTTATGGGTCTAAGATTTTTTACTACGGGTCGGGTCGGGTCTTGTCGGACCCTACCCAGACCCTACCCATTGCCATCCCTAGTAACAAGCAAACACCATTTGAGTTTCTCCTCCAAACCTTAAAACTCTCATAAAATCTTCATTTCTTATCCGATTGAGACGATTTTCGCGGCCACGGATTCCTCTTCTCGCCCTCCATCTTTCTAGGTAAGTTTTTACCCAAAATAATTCCGTCTTATATTCTGCCCGTGACCCTAAGGTCACGTTTTTCGAGGTTTACGGATGTTTGTTGTGTTTCTAGCGCGGACTTGGACAAAAGGAGTAGCTTGGAGTCGGATTCATGTTGGTTTAAGAAGTTATAAGGTGACGATAATGAGAAACTCGGCCTTATTGTTAAAATAGCATGTTCTTGGTGTTTATGATGAATGTTTCTGATTGTGATGATGTTTGTTGTTGTTTAGGACTTAGAAGCATGTTAGGTTTGATTTTAAGAGACATTCACATGTTTAGTTTGGTATTCATATGATTGTTTACTCATTTTTCAGATTTCATGTTCTTAAGACGAATACAAAGATTGTTCATAAATTGTGTTTTGATTGTTCAATAATCATGTTTGATGTATATTTGGGATTGTTATGAGATTATATGTGCTGGTAGGATAGATTTATGGCTTGAAATAATAGTGTAAAATCATTTGTCGAAAGTTGGATTGAAATGGCGAATTTCAGGAATTTTTCTGAACAGTCCTAGTGCGTGTTCAGGCGCAGGCTGCGCACCTCCCTGCGCAAGCTGCGCAATTCAGGCGCAGCTGCGCAGGCTGCGCAAAAACCGCTATAACTTTCAATTGTTCAATTATTTTCGTGATTGTTTTGGGTACTTGTTTCCCAATTGTTTAAGTGATGTTTAAGTGATGTTTATGTATATATTTACTTGGTTTAGAATGTATGTTTAGGCTAAGTAAAGTGTGACCAAGTAATTAGCTAATTTCCTCATGTTAATCCTTTCCAATCGTTCATTGTAAAGTTACTTCTTAAGTTGTTTAGTATGCTTAAGATTATAGGTTGTGATGTTCAAGGTCATGGTTAATGGGTAGTTAGCAAGCAACGTTTTAGGACGTTGTTAATTAGCTAAAGTCAATATTCATTTATTGGTAATGGGTAGTTAGTAAACAAGGTTTAGAATGTTGTTTCTCTTCTTAAGTCAATCTTATCCTAGGTTTGTAAGAGACCTAGTAGACCTAGTTAGGTGTTTAATGACCCTTAGACTTGTGGAAGGAAAGTCGTAGTTTGGTCATAATTGTTGTTGAATTTGGTTATCACTTGCTCATGTGTGTTTGAGGTCCCCGGAGGATGGGGGACACTATATTGGGTTCGGGAATGGAGAGAGGATAGAGACCCCCTGGTCGGGTAACCGAAAGGGAAACCGGCTCTCCCTCAACTTAGTTCCCGGGATCAATTAAGTGTTGATTAGAAATTTAAGAAAGTAGAACTATAGATTAGTTTCTATACTTGGATGATATTGTATTGATGCGTATTAAGGTATGCCTTAAGCTGGCCTCTGAGCTTAATACGTGAGCTTGTTGTCATATATGGGGATATGCCTTAAGTTGGCCTCTGAGCCCTATATGTGTATGATTGTCGTGTCTGGGATATGCCTTAAGCTGGCCTCTGAGCCCAGACATGTTTGTTGTGATCGCGTTGAAACATGCCTTAAGTTGGCCTCTGAGTCTGGCGAGTAGAGCAGCTGCACAACGGGGCATTTAGGTCGTAACACCTCACCCGGAGTGCAGATGTTTGATGCTAGAACATGCCTTAAGCTGGCCTCTGAGTCTAGTGTCTTGTGATGTAGTGAAGGGACATGCCTTAAGCTGGCCTCTAACTCCTTTACTTTTGGGTGCTAGTCTATGCCTTAAGATGGCCTCTGAGTCTAGTGTCTTGATGATTGGTATTTAGGTTATGTCTTAAGTTGACCGCTGAACCTTTATACTTGCTGAATGATTGGTATTTAGGTTATGTCTTAAGTTGACCGCTGAACCTTTATACTTGCTGAATGATTGGTATGTAGTTATGTCTTAGGTTGACCGCTGAACCTTATACTTGCTGAGTTTTTATCTGCTTGCCTAGAGTTGGTACAGTGTCAGATATAGATGTTGATATTGATGAGTATGATACTTTGACTTTGATATTGTTCATCCAAGGCATTGGATGACTCTTTAGTCAGTTTCGTAAATGGTTTGGACTGAAAGATGTGGGGAATAAAACGTGTATTCGCCCTTTAATTGCAGGATTATAATGAAAAATTACAGTCGTGAATATCGTCATAAGATTAAAAAGCATAAGAAAAGAAGTACAACCTTTAGTCCTCGCGCAAAAGGCCTAAGAACAGGAATTAACACAAATTCCCTCCTATAACTTGCACCCAAGACTTAGAATGAGACGTGGCCGCGTGTGCTAGAAATCCTCTCCAACTGCCTTGCAATATTGGGAGAGCCTTTTGAGTTTTAGATGTGAGATCTGGGTTATGGGAGAAGAATGCTCTCAAACCCTAATTTGACCTTGAGATTATCTTAACAGTGCAACAAGAGTAATCTACATAAGGAGGAGGACTCTCCTTATGTAGCCTCTAGGTTTCGGCCGAATTGGACATAGGGTAGGAGTGGGCTTTCCACTCTTACCTTATTCCAATGCATGATTCGACCCAATTGCTTAAATATAATTCGCGGGTTTATAATTATAAATCGTAACATGTTATCAGATATTAATACAGTCGATATATTAATAACGGTCTGATAAAATACGATATTGTATAATTGCCCAAATTAATATAACTGTTTATATTAATACGCGAATACAATATTTAATTAAATATAACCGTTTATATTTAATTTACGAATTAATCTTGTAATCCGTATTAGCTAAAATTATTTAATCCGTATTAAATAATAATCTCAACATCTTATTGACTAATTTATTAGTCAATACCTCTGACTAACTGTTTAGTCGTATCCGGCAAAATGTGACTGTATTTTCATACCTTCACATCTCTCAAACGTGTCCTATAGGTGTGACGTATAGAGACCAGTTGATCACCGCCATCCGTATGACAATAACGTCAAACTTATCTAGCAAGCCAACCGTTATTGATAAACGTGGATCAACTGGTAATAATACAAAAGTATGCCCTTGTGATCCTTAAAGAGATTTAATAAGTCATTGTACTTAATTGTCAAGGACACCAGCCCCAACAATCTCCCACTTGTCCGTACAAGGGTATGTGCAATGACGTTATCACACTACATGTGGAGGACACAAGCTCCAACAAACTCCCACTTGTCCGTACAAGTGTAGGTGCGATAACCGATTCTCATATCCTTTTAAGATTTCTCCCACTCAATGTAAGACAATTTGCAAATCCGCATTCGCAAAGGTCGTATCTCACAAGCGATCTGTATCAAGAGTGGTTTCCCGACTAGAGAGTAACTTAACTGATAAAACGAATCTGTATTCGAGCATGGCCATGCATTTCAGTTACTACTCCTCGAGTGGCCCTGAGAAATGATAAAATCCTGATAAGGGTTTGGATATTTCCCTCAACTCGAATCCTGCCGATATCGCCCCGCATGAAATAACCCAGAAAAAATCCTCTTGGCCCCTGTTACGGTGACCGTGGGAAAGAAACCAAAGTTACCCAAAATATGTCTTAATCTCAAGAGACAGTTGAAGGTCAAAAGACTCGACTCTAAGGAACACTATGGAGGTCCTATCCACGACCTGGCACCCAATGTTATAAAACATTTAGGACTCCATAACGCTGTCACGGGGTGTCCTACGAGATATCCGTATAACTCGCCTTTGTGATTGGTCAGTCAGCCGCGTGACTTATGGCTCGTTGAACCCACCATCAACCAACGTCACAAAATGATTACCTGAGTTATCAGCTCAAGTGGGTAATCAAGGACCAAAACGATGTAATGTTAATCAGTTCACTTTGTGGTGTTCAAAATTGGCGTACAATTCCACATGAGAAACAAAACATTATATATCATAACAATAAGGTTGAATAGAGTACACGAGAAAATGAATTATTACATGAATTCGTAAAAGAGTACTACAACTTAGGAACACATCCAATTCCCATGGAATGAATGTGCCCTTCATGCTTATCACGTGGTAATGCTTTTGTGAGAGGATTAGCTATGTTGTCATCCGTAGCTATCTTATCAATGAATATCTCCTTTTGCTCCACGTAATCTCTGATTAGATGAGCTTTCCGTTGTACATGTCTAGCCTTGCTGCTAGACTTATGCTCCTTAGCTTGGAAGATGGCACCGCTATTGTCACAATAAACGGTGATTGGGTCATTCGAACTAGGCACTACCGAGAGTCCTTGTAAGAATTGACGCATCCATATTGCTTCCTTAGATGCTTCCGAGGCAGCATAGTACTCGGACTCAGTCGTAGAATCTTCTTTAACACTCTGTTTAGAACTTTTCCAGCTGACAGCAGCGCCATTAAGAGTAAAAACGAATCCAGACTGAGATTTCGAATCATCTCGATCCGTTTGGAAGCTAGCATCTGCGTAACCCGTGGCGCAGAGCGTCGAGTCGCCTCCGTAAGTCAATCCCCAATCTTTAGTCCTCCGTAGGTACTTAAGAATGTTTTTCACGGCCATCCAGTGTTGTTCACCTGGATGAGCTTGGAATCGACTTGTCATACTCAATGCATATGCAACGTCTGGACGTGTGCATATCATGGCATACATGATCGATCCTATTGCCGAAGCATAAGGAATCCGACTCATGCGCTCTTTCTCTTCCACTGACTTAGCTTCTTGAGTCTTGCTCAAGTGAAGCCCAGGAGTCATAGGAAGGAACCCCTTTTTGGAGTTCGTCATGCTGAATCTCTCCAGAATCTTCTCTATATAAGACTCCTGACTGAGAGACAACATCCGTCGTGATCTATCCCTGTAGATACGGATGCCCAAAATTCTTTGTGCCTCTCCCAGATCTTTCATCTGGAAATGGTTTTTCAACCATGCTTTAACCGAAGATAAGAGAGGTATGTCATTCCCAATCAAGAGTATGTCGTCGACATACAGTACTAGGAATACAATCTTGCTCCCACTCGACTTGATATAGAGACATGGTTCCTCGACTGATCGAATGAACCAATTCTCTTTTATCACTTGGTCGAAGCGATGATTCCAACTCCGCGATGCTTGCTTAAGTCCATAGATGGAACGCTTAAGCTTGCAAACTTTCTTAGGATGTGCTGGATCGATAAAACCCTCGGGTTGTACCATGTACAACTCTTCCTCCAAATAACCGTTTAAGAAGGCGGTTTTAACGTCCATTTGCCATATTTCATAATCATGAAATGCAGCGATCGCTAAGATAATCCGAATGGAACGTAGCATGACTACGGGTGCAAAGATCTCATCATAGTGCAAGCCTGGCACTTGAGTGAAACCTTTAGCAACTAGTCTAGCCTTGTGGATATCTTGTTGTCCTTCCACGACATGCTTTATCTTGTAAAGCCATTTGCATTAAAGGGGACGTACCTTTGCAGGTAGGTCCACAAGATCCCACACGTTGTTCTCATACATGGAGTCCATCTCGGATTGCATGGCTTCTAGCCATAGCTTTGAGTCAGAACTAGTCATGGCACCTTTATAGGTTTTGGGTTCATTACCCTCTAGGAGTAAGACGTCATCTGTATCATGTTCCTCGACCATACCAATGTATCTGTCCGGTGGAATAGAGACTCTTCCCGACCTCCTAGGTTCCTCAGGGATATCTACCGCAGCCTCGGGTGAAGGAACTGTTTCCTCCAATGGTTGCTCGGTAGTTGGTTCTTGAACCTCCGATAACTCGAAGGTTCTATTACTCGACTTGTTCTCGAGGAATTCTTTCTCTAAGAACGTCGCACTAGCCGCAACAAAAACACGTTGTTCGGTAGGCGAGTAGAAGTAATGACCAAAAGTTCCCTTTGGATAGCCTATAAAGTATGTCTTGACCGATCGCGGGCCGAGCTTATCCTCGTGTCTCCACTTGACATAAGCCTCGCAGCCCCAAACCCGAATAAAGGACAAGTTAGGGACCGTTCCCTTCCATAAATCGTATGGAGTCTTGTCAACAGCTTTAGACGGACTTCGGTTAAGTATTAGAGCGGCCGACAAAAGAGCATAGCCCCATAATGAATCAGGCACAACGGTGTGACTCATCATGGATCGAACCATATCAAGTAAAGTTCGATTTCTCCGTTCGGACACACCATTTAATTGTGGTGTTCCAGGTGGAGTCAACTGTAGCACGATCCCACAGTCTTTAAGGTGTTGATCAAACTCGTGTGAAAGATACTCACCACCACGATCTGAACGTAGTGCTTTAATCTTTCTACCCAGCTGGTTCTGTACCCGATTCTGGTATTCTTTGAACTTGTCAAAGGATTCACTTTTATGCTTCATTAAATAGACATAGCCATATCTACTTAAATCGTCCGTGAAAGTGATGAAATACCTATAGCCTTCTCGTGCGTTGATCGACATAGGCCCACATACGTCCGTATGTATGAGTCCTAACAGGTCGGCAGCGCGTATTCCAACACCTTTGAAGGAAATAAGAGTCATCTTACCGATGAGACATGATTCACACGTGCCATATGATTCGAAATCAAAGGGCGATATAGCTCCATTCTGTTTGAGCTGTTTTACGCGTTTCTCATTTATGTGTCCCATACGACAATGCCATAGGTAAGTTTGATCTTTGTCACCTACCTTTAATCTCTTGTTATTCACATGTAATATCTCGGTAGTTTGATCTAAAACATAAATTCCATTCATGGAAACTGCCTTGCCATAAATCATATTGTGTAAGGAGAAAATACAGCTATTATTCTCTATTACAAATGAAAAGCCGAGTTTGTCAAGTGCAGAAACTGAAATAATGTTTTTGGATAAACTAGGAACATAATAACAGTTATATAAAAATAACTCGAATCCACTTGGAAGCTGGATCACGTATGTTCCCTTCGAGACTGCAGCAACGCGTGCTCCATTCCCGACACGCAGGTCCACCTCACCCTTGATTAGGGGTTCTTGGTTTCGGAGGCCCTGCACATGATTACATAGATGAGAACCACAACCAGTATCAAGTACCCAAGTTCCGCAACTTGCGTGGTTAATCTCAATCATGTGAATAAAAGAAGAAGAAGACATACCAACAGGAGTAACACGGCCTGCCTTAATGTCCTCGCGATACACGGGGCATGAGCGCCTCCAATGCCCAGTCTTGTGGCAATGGTGACATTCCATGCTTGTATCCTTGCTCTTTGTCTTGCCCTGTGAGTTGCTCGACTCACCTGGCCCACTCTTAGCAAATCCTGGTTTCTTGAACCTGGGCTTACCTACTGCTAGGTCGCCCTGAGCTTTAGCCTTCCCTTTACCCTTTCCCTTACTGGAGATTATGAGAACATCCTGCTTCATGCTCCCACTCAATTTCAGATCCTTCTCAGTCTGTACGAGAAGGGAGTGGAGCTCATGAGGAGTCTTCTTCATGTCGTTCATGTAGTAGTTGGCCCTAAAGAGGGCGAACCCATCATGAAGCGAATGAAGCATACGATCAACGATTATGTTCTCACTGATCTTGCAGTTTAGGGTCTCCAGTTTCTCGATATTCTCAATCATGTTGAGAATATGTGGGCTAACAGCTTGGCCCTACTGGAGTTTCGCCTCAAAGAAGCGACAGGTATGGTCATAAGAAACGATTCTCGGAGCCTTGGAGAATTCGTTAGAGAGCGTGGTGAAAATCTTGTTTGCACCATGGGTTATGAAGCGTCTTTGCAAATTGGATTCCATTGCATAGATGAGTACGTTCTTTATCGCACCCGCTTCCATGACGAAGTCGCTATGAGCGCGAACATCGTTAGCTCTAGCTCCAGTTCCTGGGTGTGCCGGAATTGGCTCAGTTAAATACTTAAGCTTTCCGTCAGCAATGGCAGCATTCTGTAGTGCTGCCTCCCAGTCAGAGAAGTTTGACCCATCATTCCTCAGTCTAGTAGACTGATTCATGGAGTCCATGAAGGCCTTTAGCCAGGATTCACGTGCTAGCTTGGCACTTGGCATTGGGTCTTCACCAGCCATTATAGTTATACAGCAGTTTTAATGAACGTGTTCTACACTGAAAAAGAAGATAAAACAAAACCATATAAGCAACTTATTGTTGTGATTTAAGTCTATATTAAATTGTATTTAAACTCGTAGACTCATGCATTTATATAATTGATCTCCCTCAAGAATTATATAAACGATCCCAAGACTCAATTTCCGTATATTGATAAGCCCACAGTTTGGCTAATTCCAATCGTTGGAACTCTTGGTCGATAGATTTCCGTATATCCTATCTATTAGTCCATCTCAGTCACTAGATATTATCGAGTGACCATGATGTTGAGATAAAATAAATCATCTGTTCCCACTTACCCGACGTAGAAGGGGTCATATTATGCCTACCGACGAAGAAGGGATTCATGGGAGGCTGATTTATAAAGACTAATCTCAATTTTTGGTTATACGAGGAAGACCCCATCAACTTTTATTTATCCATATTTAAGTGAACTAAAAACTAGCATTTGCGTGAATGAATTAAATAAAGTGATGGCTTTGCAATTGACATGTGACATCTGTATTGTCACAGAAAACTAACGCGTGACCTCTACATGAGTCAGTTTTCAGGCATGATATAGGTGGTTTGGTTTTAGGCGGAATATGATGCAAGCTATTATCGATGAAAGCATAAAGATAAATGCAATAAACGTAAATAAAAGTCCTAGTGTGGCCTATCCTACCAAAATAAACATAAAACAACTTGGAATCCACTGTTGGACCCTAGAAGCTTGTCTTGATGTTCCATCTTGGTCCTTGCAGCGGGAGTGAGCATCCGGTCTCCGTCTTGTCTTTGGTCTTCACAAAATTACTAATTTAAATTACAAAAGTAGTCCTAGATACATTCTAATTTAAATACAAAAGTAATTACATGGCAAAAACCCAAAACGGAGATTCAAGATCTCAAAATTACAAGCAAGATCGTGTCCCATCATTACGGTGACACAATCTTCTAAGGCCACACTAAGTTACAACTGTTTGCAAAATTAAATACGTTATTGAAAGCATTCAAGGCATTCACAAGACGATAAATAAAATGCATCAACTAAATAAAATTTATACATGACATAATACTGTTATTATGATTAATAAATTTATACCAAACCACCTTTTAAGATTAAAATTATGTGACTATACCGCTTTAATCACCAATTTTAATAAACATATAATCCATTATTTTAAACTGTTTTAAAACAATATGTATCAAACGAGGGTGAACCGTTTCACTAAATAATATACTATTTCCGTATACAGTATATTATTTTAAGCCATGTGAAAATAAGAAAACAAGTTATTTTCGAAAACAAACTGCCCGAAACGAGAGCACTCGATCGAGCAACAGGGGCACTCGATCGAGTGTCAGAGTCACTCGATCGAGTGCAGCAGGGCTCGATCGAGTGGCTCGTAAAAAACTGCAAATCGCTGCACTTTTAAATTAAAACGAGTTTATAACTTGGATTTAAAACGTGTAAATCATAAAAAAAACAACAACAAAAGATTCACATATTGCTAAAAATATCGATTAATTAACAATATGCAAATTATAATCGAAAACAAGATCGATTTTCCACAAAAAAACTCACGCACGGGGCCTGGTACGAGGGCAGGGACTCGATCGAGTGCCTAGGCAGATTGTACGTTTTTTTTTTCAAAATTTTAAATTTTATGAAAGACACAATTGTAAAATTTCATGGCCTAAGGCTCTGATACCACTTGTGAGGAATAAAACGTGTATTCGCCCTTTAATTGCAGGATTATAATGAAAAATTACAGTCGTGAATATCGTCATAAGATTAAAAAGCATAAGAAAAGAAGTACAACCTTTAGTCCTCGCGCAAAAGGCCTAAGAACAGGAATTAACACAAATTCCCTCCTATAACTTGCACCCAAGACTTAGAATGAGACGTGGCCGCGTGTGCTAGAAATCCTCTCCAACTGTCTTGCAATATTGGGAGAGCCTTTTGAGTTTTAGATGTGAGATCTGGGTTATGGGAGAAGAATGCTCTCAAACCCTAATTTTACCTTGAGATTATCTTAACAGTGCAACAAGAGTAGTCTACATAAGGAGGAGGCCGACTCTCCTTATGTAGCCTCTAGGTTTCGGCCGAATTGGACATAGGGTAGGAGTGGGCTTTCCACTCTTACCTTATTCCAATGCATGATTCGACCCAATTGCTTAAATATAATTCGCGGGTTTATAATTATAAATCGTAACATGTTATCAGATATTAATACAGTCGATACATTAATAACGGTCTGATAAAATACGATATTGTATAATTGCCCAAATTAATATAACTGTTTATATTAATACGCGAATACAATATTTAATTAAATATAACCGTTTATATTTAATTTACGAATTAATCTTGTAATCCGTATTAGCTAAAATTATTTAATCCGTATTAAATAATAATCTCAACATCTTATTGACTAATTTATTAGTCAATACCTCTGACTAACTGTTTAGTCGTATCCGGCAAAATGTGACTGTATTTTCATACCTTCACATCTCTCAAACGTGTCCTATAGGTGTGACATATAGGGACCAGTTGATCACCGCCATCCGTATGACAATAACGTCAAACTTATCTAGCAAGCCAACCGTTATTGATAAACGTGGATCAACTGGTAATAATACAAAAGTATGCCCTTGTGATCCTTAAAGAGATTTAATAAGTCATTGTACTTCATTGTCAAGGACACCAGCCCCAACAAAAGACCCCCCGGCCGGGCAACCGGAAGGGAAACCGGCTCTCCTTCCAAATAGTTTCCGAAGTTGGTTGAGAGCCTTGCATAAGTAATTGCATGATGATATGAGATTCAGTTATCGAGATTTGTATGCTTCGCATGTTATATATATGTTGGAGTATATTGTATGTTTATGTGATACGTGTCGTTACAAAAGGTGGCTAGGGGAACTCTAGACACTCCCCACTGATTGTGGCGTACATGTTTACATGTATGTAGGTACATGACAGGTGGTTGGCAGAGGGTTGCATGGAGCTAGCGAGCGATGATCCTATTCATCGATTGACTTATACGTCTACGTTAGCTAGACTTTAGTTTACATTTCAGTTTTGAGTGCCTGTAGGGATGTGCCATCCTAGGCTGGTTGTATTTATATTTTACCTTCAGTATCAGTTTTAATTCACCTCGCATGTTTATTGTAAAAAGTTTTAATTCCGCTGCATTTTTAGTACTTTGTGTGTTTATTTATTTCCGCTTTCGCGAGGGGTTTTACAGTTGGTATGAGAGCGTTATCGCTCCCGACGCACTCATGTAACCCCAACCTTAACTTGACCATATGATTGAATAATGATTGAGAGATGGGGTAGATTTAAGGACTTAAATTGTAGTCTGTTTTCTGATTGCTTTTATTAGGTTCTAACGTGTTTGTTGATTGTCCTTGATAATACTTTATTGCCTTCCAATCGACGAACCGTGGACGTATCCGTTTGGCGATCAAGACCGGAGTTTCTACCGAAGATAGAAGATTTGTGCTACCGTTGGAGAATGCTTCTGAACCCTGAAGATGTTCTTCTTTCTCTGTGCACCACCTTCTTTGATAACTCTGGATGCACATCCTTCTTTTAGAATACTTGTCTATCTTGCTTGAACAGATCTTCATATCTTTTCAGCTTAACCTTGTTGCTTGCTTTCTTAAGGTGCCCTCTAGGTAAACTTCCATTTTATTGGATTTGGAGGAACTAGTCTTAGGATAACCGTAAGCTGTGTTTTGAGAAATATTGTTATTTGAGGAATAACTTAAGAGGTATCGAGTGACATGTGTTGGTGATCCAAGGGTCTAGTTGTCTATCCAATTGGGAGAGTGAAAGTGAGTGATAGGATACTTGCTTGAAGGCTCAGTTGTTTACTTAGTATTCGGTGGAACTTAATCCTGAGAACCATGCTTAGATTGTGAAAATATGTGGATTGAAGAGTACTGTTTAAGGAGTTAGATAAGATACTTGAGGTTATAGAGCAACCTGAAAGAATAAGCTTAAGATGCTAATGATGATGAGTGGATGATGAAGTGAGTTAGTATCACTTGACTTAGGTGAGTGATTGAGCTGAGAAAGGCTCGTTGTTGAGGAATACAAATTATTTGCTATAATAGTGGAATACTCGAAGAGATTGACTTAAGCTTAGAGGAAGTGAATCACTATGTGACCCTAGGTTGCTTAGAAAAAAAAAAATCTTAGCGTTTATTTATTGAAAAACTAAAGAGAAATTTGAGGTTGCACCACCAGTATGTGGATGGAATGAAGTATTTTATTGTGAGAAGGAAGTTCAGAAACTTGATGGTTAAAAATTGTTAACTTGTGGAAAGTGAGGTAAGTAAAGTGGATATAGCATATAGTGGTGATGACCTGAAAGTGTTATTCAATTGTCATTTGAGGGACTAGCAGAGATGAGACATCTCCAACTTTTGGGAATAGGTAGTTGTAATGATGATACCGTTTAAAGTTTGGAAGATTAGGGTATATAAATCATTAGAGGAATTGTTCATGAGAATCGATAATTAAATGACTTGATTTGGAAAGTAAGAAGTGAGGACCCCATGAGAATAGTGAGAGACCCGCACCTTGTAAGATTCCGTAATCGTTCCTTTCACGTCGCTTCTCTCCTTTCTTCTCCTTTGCTTCTCCTTCTGCTCTTGGCTTCAACTTTGATTGAGGTCCATAGCCTAAAGTTCCTTACCTTGTCATCTTGTTGTCCCTCGAGCCGTCTTCCGTTTGTCTCTCTCAAGACCTATGTCGTGTTTATCCCTGAAGTTCGCATCTCATCTCCTCTTCTGTGAGCCTTGTTCCTTTTCATTTAGAATAGTGGCGAGATCGACCTGTTCTTGCGGTAGAGATACATGCCTTGAGGAATGCTTGGTTCTGCGTTGCCAGGATTTGGTTGAGAGAGTTGGTGAGAATAATGTTCGGGCGATGTTGGATAGTGTACCGTGTTGAGAGTTCCATGTGGGATGGGTCGGTGTGTAAGTGGTAATTGTAGATTTGGAAGTACCATTTGAGGATTGGAATAGGATGCTTGGAGGTATAGATGAATTGAGAGGAATGTACCTTGGATAATGTTGATGTGGTTAAATAGAGGAATGAGGTAAGTTAGGGCTACTTAATCTTGAGGAATTTTTGTAATGCGGAAAAGACCATACTTGAGGAACGAGAGTTATTGGTAACTGTGTGAGAGTATTGAGACATTTACAAGTGGACTCATAGAGCCGACTGAGTGTTGACCTTGAGTTACTTATGGGACCTCGGCAATTGCCTATTGATGCACTTACAGGTAACCGTTGATGTTTGAGGTAATTATAGAATAGAAATTTGAAACTTATAAGTGTTCATAAATATCAATTGAGGAATCTCGGAATGGGAATGCCTAGGTCTTATGGAAACTATAAGAGTGAAAATTGTTACTTCTTTGTAACTTTCTTTGAGATGTATATTGTTGGTGAATGGTTGAAATAAGAGGGTTTAGGAGTTGTTATATAGTAAGATCTTGTTTCGAATGTTCATTGTGATAATAAAATTTTGGAATAACCTTGTGGAATAGGTTTGCTAGGATCAAACTGTCAAAATTTAAGGTTATAGGATAATGAGTACCGTATCTTGGGTTTTGAAGTTCGTTGTTATGGTGATAGAATTCCGGTTCAGAGTTTTGGAAGACTTCTTGTTGAGGAATACCTTGTTCTGTGGATGAGATAATGATAAGAGGAATCGTGAAACCATAGAGAGTCTAGAGATCACTTGAATTGTCCTTCTTGGGATATATTGGGAATCGTTGTAACGACGCTTTGATTATGGATCGAGTGATTAGTGACCCCATGTTTAGCAGGAGTTACCGTTTTCCTTGACCTCTAACCTGGTTGTTTCATTCCTTCGATCCTTCCTTGTATGTTCTGTCAGCTGTGAAACTTGAAACTCTCAATCCTTCGTGTCGAAAGTAATCTCTATGATCGTTTCTACGCTCCCGGTGATTGTTTTTGGAATTTGTTCACTATTGTTAACCTTAAAAGTTTGCAGTTTTTGGAAAATCTTAAGTGTTTTGAGAATTTGAAACTACTTCCTCTTCCGTTGAAAGTGACTTTTAGTCATCATTGCAATTTTACTCTTTCGAGGATTCGAGAATAATGGTTGATTTTGAAGGGAACTTGGTTTTAAAGAGCCGAATGTTTTACAACTTTGATGGATTTCAGCGTTGATTGCCAGTGGAACTTGTTATTGGAGACGTCTGATAACCTGTGCTATGCCTATCAACACCGAATCAATCTAAATTTTGAACTTTAAATGATTTATTTTTGGGACTTGTCTCAGATTTGGAATGTTGGACTCTTGAATACATAACGAGAATCCCAATGTCCATTGACGAAGACTTGTACCTTGGAATCTATTTCTACTTCCTTTTTGAAAGATAAAGTTTTGGGTTACCATAACCCGGGTAGTACGTTTTGGTAGTTAAAGTTGTTTTCGTACTTACTTCTGTTTTCAAGTTTCGAGGACGAAACTTTTTAAAAGTTGGGGTGATTGTAACATCCCAATATTTCGAGACTTGGAAGTTTAAAGATTTTAAGTTCAAGTTCGAGAAATAATTTATATTTCGTAATTCTTGGTATTTCATTTAAATAACCGATTAGTTTATGTGAAAATGTTTAAAAGGATTTAAATAATATTTTATTTAATTGCGTAATTTACGTCTTAGCAATTTAATTTCATAGTCCGGAAATATTTATATCGTCTTAAGTTTGTAGGTACCTTAAGTCGATGTTCTTAGCTTAAACCGTCTTAAAACTTGTCTTATGGGCCTAACTTGCTAATGGACCCATTTTCTCTATTTTTCCTCACAAAACCCTAACCCCTCCATCTTCTACCTCCCTCCTTCATTTCATTTTTCAGATTTGTAACAAACACCATTTGAGTTTCTCCTCCAAACCTTAAAACTCTCATAAAATCTTCATTTCTTATCCGATTGAGACGATTTTCGCGGCCACGGATTCCTCTTCTCGCCCTCCATCTTTCTAGGTAAGTTTTTACCCAAAATAATTCCGTCTTATATTCTGCCCGTGACCCTAAGGTCACGTTTTTCGAGGTTTACGGATGTTTGTTGTGTTTCTAGCGTGGACTTGGACAAAAGGAGTAGCTTGGAGTCGGATTCATGTTGGTTTAAGAAGTTATAAGGTGACGATAATGAGAAACTCGGCCTTATTGTTAAAATAGCATGTTCTTGGTGTTTATGATGAAAGTTTCTGATTGTGATGATGTTTGTTGTTGTTTAGGACTTAGAAGCATGTTAGGTTTGATTTTAAGAGACATTCACATGTTTAGTTTGGTATTCATATGATTGTTTACTCATTTTTCAGATTTCATGTTCTTAAGACGAATACAAAGATTGTTCATAAATTGTGTTTTGATTGTTCAATAATCATGTTTGATGTATATTTGGGATTGTTATGGGATTATATGTGCTGGTAGGATAGATTTATGGCTTGAAATAATAGTGTAAAATCATTTGTCGAAAGTTGGATTGAAATGGCGAATTTCAGGAATTTTTCTGAACAGTCCTGGTGCGTGTTCAGGCGCAGGCTGCGCAATTCAGGCGCAGCTGCGCATCCCATTGCGCAGGCTGCGCAAAAACCGCTGTAACTTTCAATTGTTCAATTGTTTTCGTGATTGTTTTGGGTACTTGTTTCCCAATTGTTTAAGTGATGTTTCAGTGATGTTTATGTATTTATTTACTTGGTTTAGAATGTATGTTTAGGTTAAGTAAAGTGTGACCAAGTGATTAGCTAATTTCCTCATGTTAATCCTTTACAATCGTTCATTGTAAAGTTACTTCTTAAGTTGTTTAGTATGCTTAAGATTATAGGTTGTGATGTTCAAGGTCATGGTTAATGGGTAGTTAGCAAGCAACGTTTTAGGACGTTGTTAATTAGCTAAAGTTGATATTCATTTATTGGTAATGGGTAGTTAGTATACAAGGTTTAGAATGTTGTTTCTCTTCTTAAGTCAATCTTATCCTAGGTTTGTAAGAGACCTAGTAGACCTAGTTAGGTGTTTAATGACCCTTAGACTTGTGGAAGGAAAGTCGTAGTTTGGTCATAATTGTTGTTGAATTTGGTTATCACTTGCTCATGTGTGTTTGAGGTCCCCGGAGGATGGGGGACACTATATTGGGTTCGGGAATGGAGAGAGGATAGAGACCCCCCGGTCGGGTAACCGAAAGGGAAACCGGCTCTCCCTCAACTTAGTTCCCGGGATCAATTAAGTGTTGATTAGAAATTTAAGAAAGTAGAACTATAGATTAGTTTCTATACTTGGATGATATTGTATTGATGCATATTAAGGTATGCCTTAAGCTGGCCTCTGAGCTTAATACGTGAGCTTGTTGTCATATATGGGGATATGCCTTAAGTTGGTCTCTGAGCCCTATATGTGTATGATTGTCGTGTCTGGGATATGCCTTAAGCTGGCCTCTGAGCCCAGACATGTTTGTTGTGATCGCGTTGGAACATGCCTTAAGTTGGCCTCTGAGTTTGACGAGTAGAGCAGCTGCACAACGAGGCATTTAGGTCGTAACACCTCACCCGGAGTGCAGATGTTTGATGCTAGAACATGCCTTAAGCTGGCCTCTGAGTCTAGTGTCTTGTGATGTAGTGAAGGGACATGCCTTAAGCTGGCCTCTGAGTCCTTTACTTTTGGGTGCTAGTCTATGCCTTAAGATGGCCTCTGAGTCTAGTGTCTTGATGATTGGTATTTAGGTTATGTCTTAAGTTGACCGCTGAACCTTTATACTTGCTGAATGATTGGTATTTAGGTTATGTCTTAAGTTGACCGCTGAACCTTTATACTTGCTGAATGATTGGTATGTAGGTTATGTCTTAGGTTGACCGCTGAACCTTATACTTGCTGAGTTTTTATCTGCTTGCCTAGAGTTGGTATAGTGTCAGATATAGATGTTGATATTGATGAGTATGATACTTTGACTTTGATATTGTTCATCCAAGGCATTGGATGACTCTTTAGTCAGTTTCGTAAATGGTTTGGACTGAAAGACCCCCCGGCCGGGCAACCGGAAGGGAAACCGGCTCTCCTTCCAAATAGTTTCCGAAGTTGGTTGAGAGCCTTGCATAAGTAATTGCATGATGATATGAGATTCAGTTATCGAGATTTGTATGCTTCGCATGTTATATATATGTTGGAGTATATTGTATATGTTTATGTGATACGTGTCGTTACGAAAGGTGGCTAGGAGAACTCTAGTCACTCCCCACTGATTATGGCGTACATGTTTACATGTATGTAGGTACATGACAGGTGGTTGGCAGAGGGTTGCATGGAGCTAGCGAGCGATGATCCTATTCATCGATTGACTTACACGTCTACGTTAGCTAGACTTTAGTTTACATTTCAGTTTTGAGTGCCTGTAAGGATGTGCCATCCCAGGCTGGTTGTATTTATATTTTACCTTCAGTATCAGTTTTAATTCACCTCGCATGTTTATGTTAAAAAGTTTTAATTCCGCTGCATTTTTAGTACTTTGTGTGTTTATTTATTTCCGCTTTCGCGAGAGGTTTTTCAGCAATTGTCTACGAAAAGTGTTGCATTAGAAAATAAAAATGTTGTCATTGCATTTGAAAAAAGTGTTGCATAAAAGTAACATATGTAACACTTTAGAAAAGTGTTGCAATAGTTCAAAAAGTGTTGCATAAAGTGTTGCAATGAACTAATGCAACGAGACTTTATACAACACTTCATTAAGTGTTGCATAAACTCTATAGCAACACTTATATGACATTATGCAACAATAGTGGAGTGTTGCTATATAATCAAAATGTAGTAGTGTCCTCATAATCTGATGATCATGTTTTAAAGGCTTTAGGTTATGAGGGTGTTACATGTTCCTATGAATTGTTTACATATCATAGTCTATAAATTCCCACTCATACACACATTTGCTTGGATGGAAAAATTAACACAAAAATCTTCTATAATTCTCCACTTTGGCAAAGTTTATTTTATGTAGAAAAACTAGAACAATTTTTCTCCGTTTTCTCTATGAAAATCTTGATCAAATAGTTGATCATCATCAAATAAATTCACATCATATTTAACAATATTATACATATTACAAGGTTACTACTACTATTATCTAGTTAATAATTTTAGTAGTCTTTTGGGATATTCTTGGGTACAACCAAATGAGGCAATCTATTTTGCTGACCTGGTTTATGGAGGATCATCCTACATTATTATAGCTCAAGAATTACAAACGTATGAGACCTCTGTAGTGCCCAAAATGCCATCTTACCAATGTAAGAAAATTTCTACTTACTCGTTATGCATGCATGTATTATTTAGACCTTATGAAATTAGCTTCTAATTTTAATATTATTAGAAAGTCTAATGAGGGTCTAAATGCTTAGCAAAATTGAAGGGTATGGATACCGAGTACCTAAGAGGGGGAGGGGGTGAATTAGGTACTATTTAAAATTTTTAAACTAAACTCAATTATATTTAAACCGAGATGGTTACGAGAAAGAGTACATAAGCAAGAAAGCAACGGTTCAAGTAACTGTTTCGTTCTCGTCTAGCTAGTGAAGTAAAGCTACTGTACGAGAGTAACAGTTATGAAAACAGTTGCTTAGAACATAGAGAAAGAGAACGAAAATAAAAGAACTTAAGAACAAATAAATAGAAGATCAACGAAGCGTTTTTGAATTGGTTCGGCCAACTTTCTAAAGGCCTACGTCCAATCTTCTTTTATTGAATAATTAAGTTATCTACTCCGAAAACTTAAAACCCGTACAATAAAAGGACCAACAACCTACTCCGGTTGCGACACTCGTTCTTGAGACCACAATGTCTTAGAACCTTGACTTACAAACTAGTTTGAATTACACGATCAAGTTTTCCTCGGACTGATTCATAAAAGAATTGAGGAGGAACAACTTATTGATCAATCAAGACTAGATAAGAAGACATAAATTAAGACAACAATAGAACAGAATGTTACACTTGAAGACTTGAAGAAGTTTGCAAAAATTACTTAAAAGATGTTTAAACTTGAAGAAAGATTTTTGCAAAACAAATTAAATGCACTGGAAGTCTTGCAATAAATGAAGAAGGATACACTCCTTTTATAGTGAAAAGAGAAGATAAGGACCTTTGTGTAAAGTACACAAAGGACACTTATACGGCTATTATCCAAGGGGTAAAGGAGCCTTTGTACTTTATGTACTAAGGAATCTTCTTTTGTCATAAAAGTGGAATTTTTGGTTTTGCAAATCAGAGAAGTGAGGCGTGTGATTTTCAACAAGCAAAACCAACTTTTTGAAATAGAAAGCTTCAAGTGTAAGATTCGAACTGTCCTATTATTACCCGAGTTTACGACTTGTTATCTTTACGTTAATGACGCGAAACGACACAAATTCTTTGGCGATTGAAGAACAACTTTTCTCGATCGGAATTGATAATCCTGAAATAAAACTTGAAGACGATATTAAAGTGGGTTTGTCATCATCAACAATTCATATCCTAACAAAAATGTTACGGAGAGAGACAATTATTGAATACTCTATGGCTTCGTGACGGGGATAGGAAGACTGCCTTTTTCCACCGTAAAGAAACCCAGAGGAAAACGAAAATTTATATATCTAAAATTGTCGATGAACGAAAAAGGGAGAAATTTTTAGAGCACGAATGACATACCTTACTACAATTTTAGGCAATAACAACGGACCATTAACAGCGCAATTAACGCATTCATTAAAACAACATTTTTAATTCAATGGATGATATGCGCGCCATTTGTGGGAGACTTTATGTAACACCCCCATTTGTTTAGGGGCCTGCACTAGGACTCCCCAATAAATAAGGGTGTTACCATCTCGGTTTCCCGAGGCAGTAGATACGAAGGAAGATAAACAGTACTTTAAATTGATAAAGTTAACTCAAACGGTTTTACACAACTGAATTATAAAACTGTCTTGCTAAAATAAAAGTACAACTCGTAAACAACTATCATGTGATCTAGACTCTAGGCAGGTCCGGATCCAAGCTTCTCTCTTCCCCTAGCTCCCACAGTCTCAACACCTGTCAATCTGCTCCCCAATAATCGGTTCATCACAGGTGATCACGAATACACAGGGTCAACCACGAGGTTGAGTAGAGAAAAAAAACTGTAAACAAACCACATTACTATAAATAGAAAGTCGAGCTTCTCCACTCCGAATCACAAGACCCATAATTCTCCACACCAATCACATACCCTTTATCTCCGCACCAATCACAGACCCTTTATCTCCGCACCAATCACAAACCCTTTATCTCCGCACCAATCACAGAATGATATAAACAGCACAATATAACAATCACATGATATTATGTAACAAACATGCTTAATATCAAATAAGAACAGATTACACATCAATATTTATCAGTATTTCCCCTACCTCAAATTGCAGGAGAATAGTCAACCACAAGCTTGCTAGAAGTATTCCACGCGAAAACCGTCACCTAACAAATATTACGGAACGAATTAAAAAAAACTTCCCGAACCCCCTTAAGTCAACTTATACTTTCTATAAATAGCAATCCTCTTATAAGTGGAAAGTTTCCAAAAATGGAAACTTTCCTGAAGTAGAAACTTTCTTAAAAACATTTGTCCCGACTCATAACTTCAATTAATACCCAAATAGTAACCAATAAAAGTAACAATAGTAAATGATATTAACAAGTAAATAATAATAATAATAATAATAATAATAATAATAATAATAATAAACACCCAGCTCACTTACGTAACTCCCTTCCAACGATTCCCTTACGTATCTCGCGAAACACCCAGCTGCCGCCACCACCACTGCCGGCAACCACCACCAACAACACAACCTCAGCCTGCACGTCCCACCCCCGCCATAAACAGACCCACCCACTAGACACCTTACTACCGCGAACCCGATAAACACTGTCCCCTAAAACCACCATGCGCAACCCGAAAACAACCAAAACCACCACCAGTACTCCTGACATCAGACCCATACTATCACCGGGGTACCAGCGTGTCGACCTCGATCCCCCGAGTCAACGGTGGCACCACCTTAAGCCCTTTCCCGTAAACAGACCCGAAAACGAAAACTAAACACACGTTAAGCCCTTACCTACGACACCTATGACCACTAGCGACACCTTGACCACCACCGAAGCGCTCTTCCCCACCCCAATAAATAACCCTAGTCACCACCACAACTCGACTCCAAGGATGACTCACAACGACAGACACGAAATAAAACAAAACGAGAGCGAACGGCGGACCATACCTCACGTTTGTCTGAAACGGACCCGAAAGCTCTCTGAAACGTCCCTAAGCACCGCCGACACCACCTCTCTCTCTCATTCGCGTTCTGGCTGCTGTCTTTGCTAAGGCACGAGGGTAGGTTTCCTCTTTCGATATTAGGGTTTAGCGTGATGAAGGGCGTCTGTTGTTTTGGTAAAAAAAAGTGTAGGGTTTGTGTAGTGTGTTGGGTCACGTAAAGGCCCAACGTTAATATTAACTTACGTACTTGACTTCCCATACAACCTTCGTCTTAATTACTACGAACCAACCTCCACGCGATGTATAAAATAATATAACATGTAACCCTATATTAGTTTAGTCAATATACGATATTATAAAATAGAACTTATAATATTATCTCGCGTTAACTTATAATATAAGTCTCGGGTTAACTTATAATATAACAACCCGAGTCTAACAAAAATGTGAGGTATAACATATTCGATGAATTAATTATCGAATACCAATGTTCAAATACGGTCAATACGAATACGGTCAATACGTCAAATTAACAATAAAAGTCATACTAAAATACGAGGTATTACACTTTATAACGGGTATTACAATTTAACTAGTAATTCACAATTATATGTATATAAATGGGTCAGTTTGAATTTAGCTAACATAATCTACAACGTTTTGTAATTATAACTAACTTTTTTTTTTTTGTTGAAAGGTAAGTATTATATCAAAAACCAAAAGGCCACATATACAAGGGAGAGTCTATATCAATTACATAAGATTGTGTCTCCTAAGCCAATTCATTTCATCTTCCCTGTAGTTAGTATCCTTTTTTCGTCTGATCCGAGCCCGAATATCATCCACAATTTGACGAGCTAATTTCCGCGGATTTATCAAGTACAACTCATGTTTGCTCTGGTTTCGTTGGGTCCATATACGGTATATGTTGCTCATCAGCAAAGCAGCTACAACAGCCTTATGAATGGGCCTTCCTACGCTTGCGACACACAATTGAAGCGCATTATTAAATGCTGGGATCTTAATTCTTGTATACTTATCAACCTCCTGCAGCACTATTATTTCACTATAAGTGCAATAAAAAACACATGGCTTACACTCTCAATATGACAGCCACATAAGAAACATAATGGATCAACCTCAATGCCATAGGACAGTAGTTTGTCCTGCGTTCTGAAGGCTGACTGAGCATATAGCCAACCCGCAAATTGGTGTTTTACATATTTTTACACGCATTTTGTCGCTCATTTACTATGTTTTAGCCTTTATTTCCCAACAATTGTCTACTTTCGTATTTTTATACACTTTTGCAGATTTATGCGGAAAAGGGACGATTTTATACCAAACTTATGCCCTCGGGATCTTTCATAACCAAGGAACGAAGGAAAGTCCACTCAAAATGTTGACCAAGTGCCGAGAAGTCAAACCGAGACAAATCAAAGCAATCCTACAGGAAAACGGGTCGACCGACCTACTACTTGGGTCGGCCGACCAGGCCTCTGTTATGGAAAGCCCAGAAATCTCTGAAGCCCGTCAACAGGTCGACCGACCCACATAGTAGGTCGACTGACCTCTGCGCAGACCCAGAAGCTTTCCGGAAGCCCATTGAAGTGTTAGAGTCATTAGGAAACTCTAATTTTCCGCCTACTTAAGCAAATTAGAGGATTAGGGTTTTGCATCATCTTTTATCAATCGATCTTTTATCATTGAACTTTTATCATTCAGTTTTATTCAGTTCTTAATCTAGTTTTATTATCTTAGAATTTAGTTTCATCTTTAGTTGTAATCTTTCAATAAATTCTCAAACACTTTTAGTTTGTTCATCAATCTTTTGAGCATTCATCAATAAAGTTGTTCCTTTCCGTCTCAATTCCGATTTCCGGTAATTCTCTCTTAATTTCAGTTCCATTGTTATTAGTTTAGAATTATTATTTTCGGTTTAAGATAGAATCCCAAAGCCTTATTAGCGATTGCATGTTTAGATTGATATTCATTATGATTTCCATGTTTATTCCTGTTTTCATTGTTGTTTTGGTAATCATGAGTAACTAATTTCATATGTTAGGATGTAGGGGGTAGATATGCGTAGGTAATATAGATTCCGAGACCGAATGTAGTAGAACCTTGGTCGGCCGACCTGCCTAACGGGTCGGTCGACTGAGGTTGCGGTCGGCCGACTGGGCTAGCTGGTTGGTCGACCCGCTCGCGTTTGTATTCTGTTCGTTTTACTTCGTTGACTATAGTATTCTACAATGAGACCCAAGGGAGACTTGTAGGATGTTAGTAATGACCTACCCAAGATTGAAATATACGGGGAGGGCATTGGTTTACGCCTTAAGACGACTAGGTTATCCAAGACTGAAAGGTATGTGACCTAGGATTTAGGAATCACCCTTATTGTTGACACCCAATAATTGTGAGACCTAGGAACTAATAGCATAGGCCGAAACGAGCTATTAGGTAGCATAGACCTAAAGGATATGTTACACCCCTTGCGCGACTGCAATACATGTTGACTTAGGATTTATATTATCTTAGCTATTTATTACCTAATCATCCTAGCATCTCTTTTATTATAGTTTTATTCTCATCTCTATTTATTTGTTTTATTTTCATATTTGATTTTAGACTTAGCAATAATCAATCAAACCCCCACTTTTGTTACCCTAAAACATTAACATCAAACAATAAACATTCCCCACCTCTCTGTGGTTCGACCCTGACTTTCACTATCTATAGTTAAAGGTTAGGAATTATAAATTTTATCTTTGGTACCCTCAACGACGGGCATCAAATTTTGGCGTCGTTGTCGGGGAGGTGATGCCAGTGTTTATTGTTTCTTGTTTTTGTTTCTTTTGTTTAAGGAACTTTTGTTCCTTAAACCTTCTCACTTTTTTCTTGTAGTTTCCATCTTATGCGCAGGTCAGTTCAAGGAGAACTCCTACCACTTGACCACGAGCTTGAGAAAACTCTAAGAGAAAAGAGGAAGCTGTTACTAGAGAATAAGGAAGGAGGCTCACCATCTTCCCTATTCCAGGAGGACATCTTTGAACAACCACCTTCACCAAAAACACCAACTTCACAACCAAATTCACCTCATAATCCATCCACACCAAAAACACCATCATATACCTATTTCCAAGTTTTTCCAAAAGAAGAAGAGAACATGGCCGTGGAAGCTACCATCGCCAGTCACTCCATGCCTCAGGTGAAGGACCTATACAAAGGGTTCACTTTACCTGCAGGTACTGGGAAGCCATTCGAGGCCAAGCCTGCCTATATCACAATGGTTGAGAAAAACCAATTTGGAGGCTCGGCCAATGAGGATGCTGCAAAGCATATTGAAATCTTCACAGATTACATATGCTCTATTGCACCCCCAGAAGGAGTGACATAGGACCAGATTAAACAAACTATGTTCATCTTCTCTCTCAGGGATTCTACAAGGGAATGGTATAGAGATCTAGACCGCACTGCTGCGGGGGTCACAGATTGGAACACCTTGGCCTTGGCATTCTACAGGAAGTACTACTCTGCGGCCAAGACCAATGCTTTAAGGGCACAGATAACAAGTTTCAAGCAAGGGCCTAATGAAGACTTTAGTGAGGCCTGGGACAGGTTCAAGAGACTTGTTCGATCCATACCACATCATGGATTCGAACAATGGTTTCTATGCAACCAGTTCTACAACGGTCTCTATGACGACAACAGGGCCTACTTGGATGCTGCAGCCAACGGAAGATTCCAAGAGAATTTTGGAGAGACTAAAGGTCTCAAGATAATAGAAGATGTTGCTGTCCACCGTGCTAAACATGGAACTTCCCGCGGTAACCAAAGGAAAGCTGAGTCTAACGTAGCTGCTATGGAGGCCTTGATGGCCAAGTTAGATAAGCTGGAGAGTGGTGGGAAGTTTCATCTTTAGTTGTAATCTTTCAATAAATTCTCAAACACTTTTAGTTTGTTCATCAATCTTTTGAGCATTCATCAATAAAGTTGTTCCTTTCCGTCTCAATTCCGATTTCCGGTAATTCTCTCTTAATTTCAGTTCCATTGTTATTAGTTTAGAATTATTATTTTCGGTTTAAGATAGAATCCCAAAGCCTTATTAGCGATTGCATGTTTAGATTGATATTCATTATGATTTCCATGTTTATTCCTGTTTTCATTGTTGTTTTAGTAATCATGAGTAACTAATTTCATATGTTAGGATGTAGGGGGTAGATATGCGTAGGTAATATAGATTCCGAGACCGAATGTAGCAGAACCTTGGTCGGCCGACCTGCCTAACGGGTCGGTCGACTGAGGTTGCGGTCGGCCGACTGGGCTAGCTGGTTGGTCGACCCGCTCGCGTTTGTATTCTGTTCGTTTTACTTCGTTGACTATAGTATTCTACAATGAGACCCAAGGGAGACTTGTAGGATGTTAGTAATGACCTACCCAAGATTGAAATATACGGGGAGGGCATTGGTTTACGCCTTAAGACGACTAGGTTATCCAAGACTGAAAGGTATGTGACCTAGGATTTAGGAATCACCCTTATTGTTGACACCCAATAATTGTGAGACCTAGGAACTAATAGCATAGGCCGAAACGAGCTATTAGGTAGCATAGACCTAAAGGATATGTTACACCCCTTGCGCGACTGCAATACATGTTGACTTAGGATTTATATTATCTTAGCTATTTATTACCTAATCATCCTAGCATCTCTTTTATTATAGTTTTATTCTCATCTCTATTTATTTGTTTTATTTTCATATTTGATTTTAGACTTAGCAATAATCAATCAAACCCCCACTTTTGTTACCCTAAAACATTAACATCAAACAATAAACATTCCCCACCTCTCTGTGGTTCGACCCTGACTTTCACTATCTATAGTTAAAGGTTAGGAATTATAAATTTTATCTTTGGTACCCTCAACGACGGGCATCAAATTTTGGCGTCGTTGTCGGGGAGGTGATGCCAGTGTTTATTGTTTCTTGTTTTTGTTTCTTTTGTTTAAGGAACTTTTGTTCCTTAAACCTTCTCACTTTTTTCTTGTAGTTTCCATCTTATGCGCAGGTCAGTTCAAGGAGAACTCCTACCACTTGACCACGAGCTTGAGAAAACTCTAAGAGAAAAGAGGAAGCTGTTACTAGAGAATAAGGAAGGAGGCTCACCATCTTCCCTATTCCAGGAGGACATCTTTGAACAACCACCTTCACCAAAAACACCAACTTCACAACCAAATTCACCTCATAATCCATCCACACCAAAAACACCATCATATACCTATTTCCAAGTTTTTCCAAAAGAAGAAGAGAACATGGCCGTGGAAGCTACCATCGCCAGTCACTCCATGCCTCAGGTGAAGGACCTATACAAAGGGTTCACTTTACCTGCAGGTACTGGGAAGCCATTCGAGGCCAAGCCTGCCTATATCACAATGGTTGAGAAAAACCAATTTGGAGGCTCGGCCAATGAGGATGCTGCAAAGCATATTGAAATCTTCACAGATTACATATGCTCTATTGCACCCCCAGAAGGAGTGACATAGGACCAGATTAAACAAACTATGTTCATCTTCTCTCTCAGGGATTCTACAAGGGAATGGTATAGAGATCTAGACCGCACTGCTGCGGGGGTCACAGATTGGAACACCTTGGCCTTGGCATTCTACAGGAAGTACTACTCTGCGGCCAAGACCAATGCTTTAAGGGCACAGATAACAAGTTTCAAGCAAGGGCCTAATGAAGACTTTAGTGAGGCCTGGGACAGGTTCAAGAGACTTGTTCGATCCATACCACATCATGGATTCGAACAATGGTTTCTATGCAACCAGTTCTACAACGGTCTCTATGACGACAACAGGGCCTACTTGGATGCTGCAGCCAACGGAAGATTCCAAGAGAATTTTGGAGAGACTAAAGGTCTCAAGATAATAGAAGATGTTGCTGTCCACCGTGCTAAACATGGAACTTCCCGCGGTAACCAAAGGAAAGCTGAGTCTAACGTAGCTGCTATGGAGGCCTTGATGGCCAAGTTAGATAAGCTGGAGAGTGGTGGGAAGTTTGAGATTGGGAGCGGGAGTAAAGGAGGAATGTACCAGGTGAATGTCGTTCAAGACGGACCTTTTGTTTGTGAGAGATGTGGTGGAGAGGGGGCACGTGTCAAAGTTTTGTACCTCATCTAACGAGACATGTGCCGCCTTTCAGCATTATCGTGGGAACAATTTTTATGATCCAAATAATAATAATGTCCATCCCAACATGAGGTGGACAAGCCAGAATGTCCTCAACCCACAACACTTACAACCTCAACAAAATTCCACATACATCCGTCCACATAAGCAAGGTTTCCAAAAACCACCCTTCAACCCTCAACCACCTTCGAACCCACCACCCAATACGGATGCTCTCATCCAACACCTCATTGGGTTAGTTCAGAAGGAATCTCAGGCAAGGGAAGCAGGGATGAAGATGTTAGAGTCCCAAATTGCTCAAATCGCGAGCAAGAATGATACTAGGGCTCCGGGTCAACTTCCGACCAAGACAGACCAAAAGAAAGAGACTCTAAACATCATATCGCTGAGAAGTGGAGCTAAGGTGGGAAGTGAGGGAGCAGGCGAGAAGAATAAAGCGAAACAGCCGAAGCCGAGCAGCAGCGAGGAAGGTCGACCGACCCAGAAGCCAGGTCGACCGACCTCTGAGCAGATTCCAGAAACTCTGGAAGTACAGGAAGTCGGTCGATCGACCGAGGAGGAGGGTCGACCGACCCCCTACGCTGAACAGGGGAACGCTTTCAGACCTGAATTGCCGGACAACTTAAGGGACTTCCTTTTCAGGGTGATAATCACCCCTAGGTTTCTGAGAAGGGCTGCAAATACTGAATCTTCCGCCCCTCCTTTTCCAGAGAGACTCATACCAACCAAGGAACAGGTATCGTTTGATAAATTTAAAGACGTAATTCAATCATTAAATGTTCAAGTTCCGTTTTTAGAACTAGTTCAACATGTTCCTTCGTATCTTAAATTTATGAGACAACTTTTGTCAAGAAAGCGGTCTTTAGATAAGGTTGAGTAAGTCGCCCTCACTGAAGAATCCTCCAGCTTCCTATCACATGTCATTGCCCCTCATAAGCTGGAGGATCCTGGAAGTTTTTTTGTACCTTGCAATATAGGAACCTTCCCTGTTAAAAAGGCCCTATGCGATCTAGGAGCCAGTATTAGTGTCATGCCTCTAAGCGTAGACTTAAAACTCGGGATGACAAATTTTGCAGTAACTAGTATGACTGTCCAGATGGCTGACCGTACATCCATGGAACCCATAGGGGTGTTGGAAAACATCCCTGTGCGCATTGATAGGTTCTTTTTCCCAGTCGACTTTGTAGTTTTGGACATCCCTGAGGATGCCCACATACCTATAATACTAGGGAGACCTTTCCTCCACACTGCAGGATCCATCATAGATGTAGGTACTGGGACCTTGACCTTCAAAGTAGGGAAGCATTCTATTATTTATGGTATATCCTATAGGAAGAAGGATTCTATGACCCCTATTACTTGTAATGCTATTGCTTCTGAAAAGAAGTATAAGGTCATCACTACTTCTCCTACTTTATTACCTACTCCTATACCTGTTTTTACACCTCCGCCCCAGATTGGGAGCATTATGGAGGATGCTTCTTTTGTGACTAGTGCAGGAATTGGTTTGGGGAAACCCACAATAAAGGAGGTTACTGTACAAAGAGGAGGACTAGGGATCCTAAGCTACAAGGAGGACCCGGAGATTGCTGACAAGGAGGACAAGAGAAGGAGAAGAAAAGCTCAAGAGAAGAGTCCGTCGCATATGCTTTGCGACGGAAAGGAGACGTGTTTTGCTATCCAAAGAAACACGGTGGAGACTACAGCATATCGCCAGAAGCCGTGGTCTGAGATATTCCGCACCTTTAGCGGATAGTTGTTTAAATTTTAAGCCCCTAAGACAATTTACTTTCTGTTTTGTTGAGACTTTTTAAATTTTGTTTGCTTTAAGTTTTAGAACTTTTTCGCTTTGTTGCGTAGTTAAGACAATTTTTGGACTTGGTTCTGGGATCTCGCGCATTTGTTGGGCGCATATATGATGATTTTTCAGGTTTGAGGAAGAATGACTTGGTTACCACAAGTTATTTCCGAAGAAAAGAAGGCCGCGTGCAGCAGAGGCGGTCGACCGACTAGAAACATAGGTTGGTCGACCTGGTCCCTGCATTTCTGGAATTCCTACAGTCCGCAGGAAGTTCGGTCGACCAGAGACATAGGTCGGTCGACCTATCCTTCTGTTACAGCATGCTCGTTTCTCTCACGGGAATCATGTAACCATCTTGGGTACTTGGGTGGCACGGCTGGCCACCAAAACCTCCCAGCTTACGCTGGTTTGGGGAGTTTTTTTTTCTCATGCACTTAATAATCCAGTGAGTTCTTTCCAATTTTCCTTGGTTTTTATTTTCCTTGCATCTTTTCTTTAATTTTCTGAAACCTTTACTTAGGCTAATGCACAATGGGGACATTGTGCGGGTTGGTTTGGGGAATGGTTTCGTGTCACATGCATTGTTCCATTGCATTTTGTCACACATTTACCTGCATTTCCGTATTGCATTGTTCTTTTCTTTGTTTTCCTTACATATACAAAAATCCAAAAAAATAAAAAATAGAAAAATTTCAAAAATTTCAAAAAAATGCACGTTTATTTTAGCATATAGGTCGAGTTGGAACGAGAGTATTTCAAGGATGATCTTTGCTATCTTACATGTTTATGCCTTTACATTGCCTTGTCAACTTGTTTTAGTATGAGAGTCTTTTGCATATCTACGAGTTTTTTGTCAATTTGTATATCTTGAGACTTGACTTATGCCTTGGCAACCTACTATACATTCTAAGTTTTAGAGCTTATTTCCTGGTTTCATTCTTAAACCAGTTGTCTAGGATGTGAGTAGTACTCCCCTTGGAACATGTTACATCAATATGCATAAACATGAACTTGAATTGCTATATACTTGTTTTACTATCTCGTTTTGTAAGTTTCGGTACGTGCATTTGGGATCCCTTTTCTCGTATTTACCCATAAGCTTCACATAGCCAAAATTGCCTTTTTATTCCCCCAAAACTACATCCCATACTTAGCCTACCTTTCCAAGCTAGTATTTGTGGTCTTTGGTTCATTTTTGAGGCATCTTGGTTTATATGCTATCCTGAGCAAAAAGAGAAAAGAAAGAAAGAAAACAAAAGAAAGAAAAGAACAAGAAAAGTTCAGAAAAAAGGAAAGAAAGAAAAGAAAAACGAAAAAAGTCAAAAACGTACAGAAGTCAGTCGACCGACCACCTTCATGGGTCGGTCGGCCAACTGACAGCATCAGAAATTCAAAATTTCGTTCTAAAATTCCTTTGTTTTTATGTGTTACCACTCCCGTGCTTTATTCAAAATATTTGGGATTCCTTTCTTATATTTAATGTGAGAGTTGTGCCACAAAAGAGCATTTTCTTAATGTCAAAAAGTTGTGAAATATGTCGTGGGAACCCGGTTTTACTAGCTTGGCTACTAACCCCACAAATCCAAAAACATCTTAACCACTTTTTACCTTTTGCCTCACATATCTTTCATTACCTCAATTGCATGTATCCGAGTCACTTAATGAGTTTGTTTATACATAGTTGTAGAATTCTTGTTCATGTTAAATTGCATGCATGTTTTCATTGGTCGCAGTTAGGTGAGTGTCTTTACAATAATACTTCTTCCTATCTTTTACATATACTCACCCTTTGCTTCATGAGTGTCTCGATCGTACCGCGAGAGTCCATGGTATAAAGTCTCTATAGTCTTTATTTTTGCAAGTTTGACAACACCATAACTCGTTTGCATGATTTGAATGCTTTCTCATTTTGTACTTGGCATCGGTTTAGGTTTACATGTAAATTTCGCTCTGAGATTGAAATCGTTCCATTAGTTAAGATCGAGTTTAATTCTTGCTTGAGGGCAAGCAAGGTTTGGTTTGGGGAATTTGATGCGTGTCTATTTTATGATGTTTTACATCTATTTTTACACGCATTTTGTCGCTCATTTACTATGTTTTAGCCTTTATTTCCCAACAATTGTCTACTTTCGTATTTTTATGCACTTTTGCAGATTTATGCGGAAAAGGGACGATTTTATACCAAACTTATGCCCTCGGGATCTTTCATAACCAAGGAACGAAGGAAAGTCCACTCAAAACGTTGACCAAGTGCCGAGAAGTCAACCCGAGACAAATCAAAGCAATCCTACAGGAAAACGGGTCGACCGACCTACTACTTGGGTCGGCCGACCAGGCCTCTGTTATGGAAAGCCCAGAAATCTCTGAAGCCCGTCAACAGGTCGACCGACCCACATAGTAGGTCGACCGACCTCTGCGCAGACCCAGAAGCTTTCCAGAAGCCCATTGAAGTGTTAGAGTCATTAGGAAACTCTAATTTTCCGCCTACTTAAGCAAATTAGAGGATTAGGGTTTTGCATCATCTTTTATCAATCGATCTTTTATCATTGATCTTTTATCATTCAATTTTATTCAGTTCTTAATCTAGTTTTATTATCTTAGAATTTAGTTTCATCTTTAGTTGTAATCTTTCAATAAATTCTCAAACACTTTTAGTTTGTTCATCAATCTTTTGAGCATTCATCAATAAAGTTGTTCCTTTCCGTCTCAATTCCGATTTCCGGTAATTCTCTCTTAATTTTTGTAACATCCCGTATTTTCGTAAAATCTATTTTAAGCGTTTTAAATTATTTTAAGTTATAAAATAATATTTTAATAATTTATTGTGAAAGATTTTAATTTAAATAGTAAGATCCGTCTTAAGAACCTTAAGTCCTTAAGACGAATACAAACTTGGTAAGGTTAAGTCCCAACTTAAATATCCGTTCAAGTATCCTAACCCGTTTAATTGACTCGGAAAGGACAACCCATAAACCCCCCTAAAACCCTTTAGTCGATATATTCATTCATCATCTTCAACTCTTTCCACTGTAAACTAATTTCTCTTAAAACCTCCATTGTTAACCTCTTCTTTTGCTCTTTTCTCCATCATCCGTCTACCGACTGAAGGTAATAATAACATTTTCGGAATCCTCATTTAATTTCCAAGCCATCTATCACTTTCGTTTTTCAAATCCTTAACTTCGAAAATGGGGTTGTTTCGCATAAATTCCGTTTTCTAGCCCTTAAACCCGTTTTTCGTGCTAGTAGGTGAAGGATTGGAGAACCCGGACATTGATAGCTTCGTGGTAGAGGAGGATCTTTAAGCCGGAGTGCATTTAAGGTGACGATACTGAGAAACTCGACCTTAATGTGAATATTAGCAAGTTTTGATGTGTTCCTATATTTGTTTCTGATTTTTGTTAATGTTTAATGATCAAAGGACTTAGTATCATGTTTAGGATTGTTCTTATGTGAAGAATTCATGCTTGGTGATGTTGTTATATGTTCTTAAGCTTATTTTCAGTTTTTCACAAGTTAAGACAGATACATTGAATTAATCGTTTGAGGATTGTTATGGAATTTGTTTGCTGTTAGAAAGTAGTGTTGGATGATTGGAAATGTTGGGTAAACCTTACTTGTAACAATTTTGAAGAATTAGTGTCGATTTGTGGTGTTTTGAATAATCTGGAAATTCACGTTTTTCGTATCAGGCTCTCTGAGCCGGTCGACCGACCGGCCGCCGGTCGACCGGCTGGGAGCGCTTCTTGGGTGTTTTGCGTATTCTGAGAAAGTTTGGCTTGGGACTGCCAGCCGGCCGACCGGCTGCCTGCCGACCGGCTGGTGGTCTCCTTGTGTTGTTTGTGTTTTGCGAAAACCATAGGAAGAAGGGAGCCCAGCCGGCAGACCGGCCGCCTGCCAGCCGGCTGGGAGTACATGTGGGGTGGTTTGCGAGTTTGTAAAGGCTAAGGGAATGGGTTCCCAGGCAGCCGACCGGCTGCCTGCCGACCGGCTGGGAGTCCCTTTGTGTTGTTCTCGTTGTAAAAAGAAAAGAGGCTGAGTGGATCACCAGCCGGCCGAGCGGCTGCCTGCCGACCGACTGGGGATCCCTGTAGGCTATTTTTGTTGAAATTCGCGTATAACTTTCGAACGATTGATCGGTTTTGATTGAAACTCGTTTTGTGTACCCTTGATATGTTTTTGAGGTTCCCGGAGGATGGGCGACACTATATTGGGTTCAGGAATGGAGTGAGGATAGAGACCCCCCGGTCGGGTAACCGAAAGGGAAACCGGCTCTCCCTCAACTTAGTTCCCGGGGTCAATTAAGTGTTGATTAGAAGTGAAGAAAAGTAGAACTATAGATTAGTTCATAGGCTTTGGTTGATATTGTATTGATGCGTATTAAGTTATGCCTTAAGCTGGCCTCTGAACTTAATACGTGGGTTGTTTGTCATATATGGGGATATGCCTTAAGCTGGCCTCTGAGCTCCATATGTGTATGTTTGTCGTGTCTGAGACATGCCTTAAACTGGCCTCTGAGTCCAGACATGTTTGATAGTGATCGCGTTGGAACATGCCTTAAGTTGGCCTCTGAGTCTAACGAGTAGAGCAGTTGCACAACGGGGTAGCTAAGGAACTAACACCTTGCCCGGAGTGCAGATGTTTGGTGCTAGAACAGGCCTTAAGCTGGCCTCTGAGTTTAGTACCTTGTGATGTGGTGAAGGGACATGCCTTAAGCTGGCATGTGAGTCCTTTACTTTTGGATGCTAGTCTATGCCTTAAGTTGGCCGCTGAGTCTAGTGTTTTGCTGATTGGCAGGTCCATGCCTTGAGTTGGCCTCTGAGTCCTTGCTTGCTGTATGCTTTGGTGTTTAGGTTATGTCTTAAGTTGACCGCTGAACCTTTACACTTGCTGATTTATTAGTATTAGGTTATGTCTTAAGTTGACCGCTGAACCTTTTACTTGCTGAATTTATCTGCTTGCCTTGAGTTGGTACGTGTCAGATATAGATATTGATAATGATGAGTGAATGAATGTTTGTTTGAGCTATGGTTTGATCATCCAAGGCATTGGACGACTCTTAGTTCGGTTTCATAAATAGTTGGATTGAAAGACCCCCCGACTGGGTAACCAGTAGGGAAACCGGCTCTCCTTCCTAACGGTTTATGAAGTTGGTTGAGAGCCGTGCACTAGAGTTTGCATGATAGTATGAGAACAGTTGATGAGATGTTTATGCTTCACATATCTATATATGTTGGAGTATTCTGTATTGCTTTGTGTGTTACGTGTTGTCACAAAAGGTGGCTAGGAGAACTCTAGTCACTCCCCACTGATTGTGGCGTACATGTTTTCATGTATGTAGGTATATGCAGGTTGGAGCGGGGTTCACACGAGAGCTAGCGAGTGATGATCCTTTCATCATATGACATACCCGTTTATCGATTAGCTAGACTCTTAGTTCTTTTGATACTGTTTTGTTGGTGCCTGTAGGATGTTCCATCCCAGGCTGTTGTACATATTTAGTTTTGATACTTAGAACTGTTACTTATCTATTTTTTTTCATTTCAGTTTTAGTTTCCGTTTCAGTTTAACTCTTCTCGTATGTTGTTTACTTTAAAAAGTTTTAATTCCGCTGCATTTTTGGTACTTCTGTATGTTTATATTTCCGCTTTCGCGAGGGGTTTTACAGTTGGTATCAGAGCATTATTGCTCCCGACGCACTCATGTGACCCCCAACCTTAACTTGACCAAATAAACAAATAATGAATGAGAGATGGGGTAGATCTAAGGATTTATTTTGTAGTCTATTTGTGATTGCTAATTGTTAAGCTAATACTTGTTTTCTCTTTTGAAGGATGGTGAGACCCACTACTGCTGATAACATTATGTTGCAAGCAATTCATCACTTGCTTGAGACCCAGAGACAGCAAGCAGGGAATGTTCCACCTCCTCCACCGCCAGGCAACGAGGCTAATCGTCCTGGTAGTTTCTCTTGGATAGCTTCGCAGATGTCCCGTAGCCATGTGAAGACTTATGGTGGCGAGGTTGACCCGGTAGCTCTTACCGAGTGGTTCAGGGAGAAGGAAAAGAGCTTTACCATGTATTCGGTGGGTAGAGAGGATAGAGTGCGGCTAGCCACTTACTTTCTTACCCTTGAGGGCGATATGTGGTGGGCGTTGACCGGACCTACTTTCACTCTTGATCCTTTGTTCAATTTGGAGGCTTTTAAGGATAAGCTCGAGACGAGGTTTTATCCTAAAGAGCTCAGATCACAGCGACTCAAAGAATTCATGGATTTGAAGCAAGGCAAGATGTCAGTTCAGGAGTTTACAGACCGATTCAACCAACTTGCCCATTTCGCATCGAGGTTTGTCAGAGATGAGGCTGAGAGAGTCTACTTTTACCGTGGGAAGCTAGGACCGCGCATCGAGAATATGGTTCGTCGTGACTCGACTTCTTTTGTGGAGGTATATGATGATGCTATTTGGGCCGAGAGTTCCATTCGTGCCATAGATGCTGAGACTCGAGCTGCTACTTCCAGTGTGACTCCTCACCAGAGATCAGTGTACCAGGGGAAGAGACAGTTTGTTCCTTCTACTTCTTCGCCGTCTTCTCAGAAGAAGCGGTTTGAGAGGTTCTCTGCTCCGGTTGCTAAGACCATTGTTCACACCGACACAGCTGCTAGAGTTTGCCACCGTTGTGGTAAACGTTCTCATCCGGGTTTTGACTGTTTCAAGAATGCTTTCAAGTGCTACACTTGCAATGGATTTGGGCATAAGTCTTATGAGTGTCCTGGGAGGAACACCGCACTTGGCAAGGCTGCTACTGCTGCTGCAGCGACTAAGGGAGGAAAGCCGAAAGGGAAGATTATTGTGATGACTAGGGCTGAGGCTAAGGCTCATCCAGACATTGTTGCCAGTATCTTTTCTGTTCTTGGCGCTGAGTGCCTTATTTTGTTCGATACTGGAGCTTCTCTTTCATTTATATCGACTCAGTTCGCAGACCGTTTAGCTCTTCAGTCTTCATTGGTTGAGGAGACTTCCATTTCCTTACCTTCTGGAGACGTGTTTTCCCGCTCTTCGTCCCATAGGGATGTTCCGATTATTATTGGTCAAGCTACATTTCCAGCGGACTTACTGAGATTTCCTCTCGAGGAGTTTGATATTATCCTCGGTATGGATTGGTTATCGCGATACCATGCTCGCTTCGAGTGTCGCGACCAGAAAATCTGCTTGAGGAGTTCTTCAGGAGTTCGTGTTTCCTATAGGGGAACTCGCCCTCAAAAGGGTGTTCGTGTTATCTCTTCGATGATAGCATCTCATCTTCTTAGGAAGGGTTGCCAAGCCTTCCTGTGTGTTGTTTCAGCTGCAAAGCCATCGCTACCGAAGCCTGAGGATGTAGCCATTGTTCGTGAGTGTCCAGATGTTTTCCCAGATGACTTGCCAAGGATACCGCCAGAGAGAGATGTGGAGTTTACCATTGAGCTTGTTCCAGGTACCGGACCGATTTCCAAAGCTCCTTACCATATGGCTCCGCCAGAGTTGAAAGAATTGAAGCAGCAATTGGAAGAGATGATCGAGAAAGGGTTCATTAGACCGAGTGCTTCTCCGTGGGGTACTCCAGTTTTGTTCGTTAAGAAGAAAGATGGTTCCATGAGACTTTGCATCGACTATAGAGAACTGAACCGAGTGACCGTGAAGAACAGATATCCTTTGCCTAGGATAAATGACTTGTTTGATCAGTTGAGAGGTGCTTCTAGGTTTTCTAAGATTGATCTTCGATCGGGTTATCATCAGATTCCAGTGAGAGAGGCTGATATTGCGAAGACTGCTTTTCGTACCAGATATGGGCATTTTGAGTTCGTGGTTATGCCTTTTGGGTTGACTAATGCACCTGCTATCTTCATGGATCAGATGAACCGTACCTTTAGTGAGTATCTTGACACTTGTGTTGTGGTGTTTATTGATGATATCCTCATTTACTCTAAGACCGATGAGGAGCATGCTGAGCATCTTCGATTGATTCTTGGGATTTTACGTCGACAGAAGTGGTTCGCGAAGTTCTCTAAGTGTGAGTTTTGGCTTTCTAAGGTTGCATTTCTTGGACATGTGATATCTAGTGAGGGAGTTATGGTTGATCCCGCAAAGATTATTGAGGCCGTTGTTGATTGGGAGAGTCCCAAAGATGTGGGAGAGATCCGTAGTTTCCTTGGTTTAGCGGGTTAATACCGTCGATTTGTTGAGGATTTCTCTAGGTTAGCTCGTCCGATGACTCAGTTATTGAAGAAGGAAGCTAAATTTGTGTGGACCGACAAGTGTGAGAGTTCTTTCCAGGAATTGAAGACTAGGTTGACTTCCGCTCCCGTACTTGCTTTGCCAGAGATTGGAGTTGACTTTGATGTCTATTGTGATGCTTCGATGTTAGGGCTTGGATGTGTGCTGATGCAGAGTGGTAAGGTGATAGCTTACTCATCTAGACAGTTGAGAGTTCACGAGGTGAACTATCCGACACATGATCTTGAGTTGGCTGCAGTCGTTCATGCTTTGAAGATGTGGCGTCATTACTTGATTGGATCTCATTTTCGCATTTTCACGGATCACAAGAGTCTTAAGTACATTTTCACTCAGAAAGACCTTAATATGCGACAGAGACGTTGGCTAGAGTTGGTTAAGGATTATGACATTGAGTTATTGTATCATGAGGGAAAAGCCAATGTCGTTGCTGATGCGCTTAGCCGCAAGACTTCTCATTCGATGAGTGTTATGCGTGTATTGCCCGATGAGTTGTGTTCCGAGTTCCGGAAGTTGAGATTAGAGATGGTGGGTAGTGGTTTTGATTGGTTAGCTGCTATGACTGCCGAGCCGTCTTTATATTGGGAGATTCGCCAGAGTTTACCTTCAGATGCTGATTTCAAGAAGTTCGAGGCTAAGATTTCGAGTGGTGTTGCACCTGACTTAGTGATTAATGCTGATGGTTTCCTTAGGTTCCGTGGTAGGATGTATGTTCCTGATGTGCCAGACTTGAGGAAGAGGGTTCTTGAGGAGGCTCACTTGGCACCGTATTCAGTTCATCCAGGAGGAGAGAAAATGCACAAGGATTTGAGACTTATGTTTTGGTGGCCTGGTATGAAGAGAGAAATCTTAGATTATGTGAGTAGGTGCTTGACTTGTCAACAAGTCAAGATAGAGCATAAGAGGCCAGGTGGTTTGCTACAGCCGCTTCCCGTTCCTTAGTGGAAGTGGGAGTGCATATCTATGGACTTTGTGACGGCTTTGCCTAAGACTGTGGGAGGCAAAGATGCGATTTGGGTTATTGTGGACCGACTAACTAAGTGTGCCAGATTCGTGCCGATCAGAGAGACATGGGACATGGATCGATAAGCCAGGGCTTATATTGCTGAGATAGTCCGATATCATGGGGTGCCGAGAGAGATCGTTTCAGATCGTGATCCTCGTTTTTGCTCCAGATTCTGGAAGGCTTTACAAGAGGCTATGGGTAGCCGTTTGTTGATGAATACCGCTTTTCATGCCGCGACCGATGGGCAATCCGAGAGGACCATACAGACACTAGAGGATTTGCTCCGCGCTTGTGCCCTCGATTTTCAGAGTTCTTGGGAGCAGTGTTTGCCGTTGGTAGAGTTTTCTTACAACAACAATTACCATTCTTCCATTGGTATGGCTCCGTACGAGGCTCTTTACGGGAGGAAGTGCCGTAGCCCGATCTGTTGGGATCAGGCGAGTGACGTGCACGACCTTGGACCTGACCAGCTAGCTGAGACCATTGACCGTGTACAGCTCATTAGAAATAGGATGAAGGCCGCTCAGGACCGGCAGAAGTCCTATGCTGATGTCCGTCGTAGACCTTTAGAGTTTGAGGAGGGTGACCGTGTCTTTTTTAGGGTGTCTCCGATGAAGGGCGTCAAGAGGTTTGGCTTTAAGGGCAAGCTGAGCCCTAAGTATATCGGACCTTTTGTGATCGGGAAGAAGATTGGCGCCGTAGCTTACCGTTTGGACTTGCCTCCTAGTTTGGGCAAGGTCCATAACGTCTTTCACGTTTCCCAGCTCCGCAGATATGTTAGTGATCCGAGTCATGTACTGCATAGAGAGATCGAGAACCTGGAGCCGAGTCTTGCCTTCGAGGAGCGTCCAGTGAAGATCCTTGACCGACAGGAGAGGAAGCTTAGGAGCAAGTAGTGCCCTTGGTGAAGATTCTATGGCGTTGCGGTGATGTCGAGGAGCAGACATGGGAGACTGAGGCATCGATGCGTGTTGCGCTTCCCTTCTTATTCGATTGAGGTATAGTATATAGATTTATATCCATTCGAGTTTCGAGGACGAAACTTTTTGAAGTTGGGGTGATTGTAACATCCCGTATTTTCGTAAAATCTATTTTAAGCGTTTTAAATTATTTTAAGTTATAAAATAATATTTTAATAATTTATTGTGAAAGATTTTAATTTAATTAGTAAGATCCGTCTTAAGAACCTTAAGTCCTTAAGACGAATACAAACTTGGTAAGGTTAAGTCCCAACTTAAATATCCGTTCAAGTATCCTAACCCGTTTAATTGACTCGGAAATGACAACCCATAAACCCCCTTAAAACCCTTTAGTCGATATATTCATTCATCATCTTCAACTCTTTCCACTGTAAACTAATTTCTCTTAAAACCTCCATTGTTAACCTCTTCTTTTGCTCTTTTCTCCATCATCCGTCTACCGATTGAAGGTAATAATAACATTTTCGGAATCCTCATTTAATTTCCAAGCCATCTATCACTTTCGTTTTTCAAATCCTTAACTTTGAAAATGGGGCTGTTTCGCATAAATTCCGTTTTCTAGCCCTTAAACCCGTTTTTCGTGCTTGTAGGTGAAGGATTGGAGAACCCGGACATTGATAGCTTCGTGGTAGAGGAGGATCTTTAAGCCGGAGTGCATTTAAGGTGACGATAATGAGAAACTCGACCTTAATGTGAATATTAGCAAGTTTTGATGTGTTCCTATATTTGTTTCTGATTTTTGTTAATGTTTAATGATCAAAGGACTTAGTATCATGTTTAGGATTGTTCTTATGTGAACAATTCATGGTTGGTGATGTTGTTATATGTTCTTAAGCTTATTTTCAGTTTTTCACAAGTTAAGACAGATACATTGAATTAATCGTTTGAGGATTGTTATGGGATTTGTTTGCTGTTAGAAAGTAGTGTTGGATGATTGGAAATGTTGGGTAAACCTTACTTGTAACAATTTTTAAGAATTAGTGTCGATTTGTGGTGTTTTGAATAATCTGGCTCACAAGGTACGCACTGCATTCTCTAGCTCTAACCCTTTTGGGTTCAATAGAAAAATGGCGAAACAGATGAAGTCTATTAGGGAAGAACTTGATGAGCTTAAGTCCCAAATGGAGGGCTTGAACTTAAGGGTATGTCTTCCCGATCAAGACCCAATTAGCCGTTTGCTAGTTGATAGGGAAACAATCTCTTTTGTTCAAGCAGACGGTGTGATTGGTAGGGATAAGGATAAAGATAACATCATGAACATGATTTTTGATCCTAAGTATGCGAAAGAGGGTGTTACTGCGATACCCATTGTGGGTTTTGGTGGTTTAGGGAAAACGACTCTTGCTCAACTTGTTTTTAATGATCAAAGGGTTAAAAAAGAGTTTGATGTTGCCAAATGGGCGTGTGTACCTGAAATAAATGATCAAAATGAAGTATTAGGAAAGATTATGAGCGCCTTGACTGATAAGAATTGTAAGCATCTTTCAATGGAGCGAATTCAGTCACAAATTAGAGCAGCAGTAAAGGATAAGAAGTTTATGCTCGTTCTTGATGATATATGGGATGAAAGTCGTGATAGGTGGCTGAAACTCAAAGATATATTGCAATGTGGTAGCCACGGAAGTAAAATAATTGTGACAACGCGATCTGGTGTGGTTGCAAACATTGTAGGAACGGTTCCTGAAGCCTACAAGCTAGGACTTCTAACAGAAGAGGAGTCCTGGGATCTGTTCAAATTGTTAGCTTTTAAAAATGGACGGGAGGAGAGTAATCGTGCTTTGGTTCAAATTGGTAAAGAGATTGTGGGAAATTGCGGAAATGTTCCGTTGGCAATCAGGGTTGTTGGAAGCCTTCTTTATTCAGAACACACTGAGAAAGAGTGGGAACTATTTAGAGTTCAACTCTCGAAGGCAAAGGTCATAGACCTTAATGATATCATGCCCATTCTGAAGCTAAGCTATGATTACTTGCCATCAGCATTAAAACGGTGCATTGCTTATTGTTCATTGTTCCCTAAGGATTATGAGTTTCAGAGATCTGAACTTGTTCGTCTCTGGATTGCTCAAGGATATGTTGAGGAAAGTCTTGGTATGGAGGAGGTGGGGGATCAATACTTTCTTGAGTTGGTAAGGAGGAATTTTTTTCAGGATGTTAAGGAATATGATGACGGCTTTATATGCTGCAAAATGCATGACTTAGTCCATGATTTGGCTCAATATATAGCTGGTGAAGAGAGCATCTCAGTGGATGGGTCAGGAGCACAATTCACAAATAAACTTGTGCATGTCAATTTTTGTGAAGGAGAAAAGCTAAGCGAATCCGCACGATCCTTGCTTGCTGCAACAAATGTGCGGTCTTTGCTGTTGAATAGCGGTAATATAAAAGCATCAACGTTTGAAGAATTGGTTTTGAGGTTCAGGTCTTTACGTGCTCTGAGTAGCTGTAACATTGAGACAGTGTCAGGTTCAATAGGGAAGTTAAGACATTTAAGGTACCTTAATTTACGGAATAGCCCTATCACATTTCTTCCTGATTTCATCACTAGGTTAGATAACCTGAAAACATTGAATTTAGATAATTGTACTCAACTTAAAGAGTTGCCTAGAGGTTTTACTAAACTAGTGAACCTCAGACACCTTGGAATTCATGGATGCCCTTTCACCGACTTATCTCCAAATTTTGGAAGAATGAAGTCACCCAGGAAGTTGAACAGATTTATTATAGGCCAGAACAATGGTTTAGACGCACTGCGTGACTTAAATCTCAGGGGTAGATTAGAAATTGAATACTGCAGATGGCGTACAAACGCTGTGGTTGAAACCCAGGGTGCTAATTTAAAAGAAAAGAAACAGTTAACCTTCTTCTCATTCTGGTTTGAGTACCAGGGACATCAACCAGCACTTGCTACTCAAGATGAAATTTTGCTATTGGAGTCCTTGGATCTACCGCCAAGTCTTAAATGGCTGCAATTTTCCGGCATTCTAGGAAATAGGTTTCCCCGCGGGTTTTTACATGCATTATCTAATCTTGTTGAGATTTTTATCAAAGATTGTAATAGTTGTCAAGCTCTACCACTCTTCAACCGGCTTCCTCTTCTCAAGCATCTTAGTTTAATATGGCTTAAAGCCTTGGAGTATGTAGAGGTTGATGATGTTAGGATCATCAATGAAACGTATTTTCCGGCCTTGGAGTCTTTGGTGCTAAAGGATATGCAAGAACTGAAAAGGTGGTCAAAAGTGGAACAGGGGGACAGTCTCCAACGAGGGCAGTGCTATGCATTCCACCGGCTTAGAAGTCTTGAGATATTTCGGTGCTCCAAGTTGATGACATTTCCCTTGATGCCACAGCTTGAGTCACTAACTGCGAGTAATATCCATGGGGAACTGCTGAAATCTATTTTAACATTACCACCCTCGTTTTCATCAACTCCCACATTAAGATATATAGGGATTCAATATATTGAACCATTGATAAGCTTGAACCTGAGATATCAGTACTTGAACCTCATTTAATTTCCAAGCCATCTATCACTTTCGTTTTTCAAATCCTTAACTTCGAAAATGGGGCTGTTTCGCATAAATTCCGTTTTCTAGCCCTTAAACCCGTTTTTCGTGCTTGTAGGTGAAGGATTGGAGAACCCGGACATTGATAGCTTCGTGGTAGAGGAGGATCTTTAAGCCGGAGTGCATTTAAGGTGACGATAATGAGAAACTCGACCTTAATGTGAATATTAGCAAGTTTTGATGTGTTCCTATATTTGTTTCTGATTTTTGTTAATGTTTAATGATCAAAGGACTTAGTATCATGTTTAGGATTGTTCTTATGTGAAGAATTCATGCTTGGTGATGTTGTTATATGTTCTTAAGCTTATTTTCAGTTTTTCACAAGTTAAGACAGATACATTGAATTAACGTTTGAGGATTGTTATGGGATTTGTTTGCTGTTAGAAAGTAGTGTTGGATGATTGGAAATGTTGGGTAAACCTTACTTGTAACAATTTTGAAGAATTAGTGTCGATTTGTGGTGTTTTGAATAATCTGGAAATTCACGTTTTTCGTATCAGGCTCTCTGAGCCGGTCGACCGACTGGCCGCCGGTCGACCGGCTGGGAGCGCTTCTTGGGTGTTTTGCGTATTCTGAGAAAGTTTGGCTTGGGACTGCCAGCCGGCCGACCGGCTGGGAGTCCCTTTGTGTTGTTCTCGTTGTAAAAAGAAAAGAGGCTGAGTGGATCACCAGCCGGCCGACCAGCTGCCTGCCGACCGGCTGGGGATCCCTGTAGGCTGTTTTTGTTGAAATTCGCGTATAACTTTCAAACAATTGATCGGTTTTGATTGAAACTCGTTTTGTGTACCCTTGATATGTATTTGAGGTCCCCGTAGGATGGGCGACACTATATTGGGTTCGGGAATGGAGTGAGGACAGAGACCCCCCTGTCGGGTAACCGAAAGGGAAACCGGCTCTCCCTCAACTTAGTTCCCGGGGTCAATTAAGTGTTGATTAGAAGTGAAGAAAAGTAGAACTATAGATTAGTTCATAGACTTTGGTTGATATTGTATTGATGCGTATTAAGTTATGCCTTAAGCTGGCCTCTGAACTTAATACGTGGGTTGTTTGTCATATATGGGGATATGCCTTAAGCTGGCCTCTGAGCTCCATATGTGTATGTTTGTCGTGTCTGGGACATGCCGTAAGCTGGCCTCTGAGTCCAGACATGTTTGATAGTGATCGCGTTGGAACAGGCCTTAAGTTGGCCTCTGAGTCTAACGAGTAGAGCAGTTGCACAACAGGGTAGCTAAGGAACTGACACCTTGCCCGGAGTGCAGATGTTTGGTGTTAGAACAGGCCTTAAGATGGCCTCTGAGTTTAGTACCTTGTGATGTGGTGAAGGGACATGCCTTAAGCTGGCCTCTGAGTCCTTTACTTTTGGATGCCAGTCTATGCCTTAAGTTGGCCGCTGAGTCTAGTGTTTTGCTGATTGGCAGGTCCATGCCTTGAGTTGGCCTCTGAGTCCTTGCTTGCTGAATGCTTTGGTGTTTAGGTTATGTCTTAAGTTGACCGCTGAACCTTTACACTTGCTGATTGATTAGTATTAGGTTATGTCTTAAGTTGACCGCTGAACCTTTTACTTGCTGAATTTATCTGCTTGCCTTGAGTTGGTACGTGTCAGATATAGATATTGATAATGATGAGTGAATGAATGTTTGTTTGAGCTATGGTTTGATCATCCAAGGCATTGGATGACTCTTAGTTCGGTTTCATAAATAGTTGGATTGAAAGACCCCCCGACTAGGTAACCAGTAGGGAAACCGGCTCTCCTTCCTAACGGTTTATGAAGTTGGTTGAGAGCCGTGCACTAGAGTTTGCATGATAGTATGAGAACAGTTGATGAGATGTTTATGCTTCACATGTCTATATATGTTGGAGTATTCTGTATTGCTTTGTGTGTTACGTGTTGTCACAAAAGGTGGCTAGGAGAACTCTAGTCACTCCCTACTGATTGTGGCGTACATGTTTTCATGTATGTAGGTACATGCAGGTTGGAGCGGGGTTCACACGAGAGCTAGCGAGTGATGATCCTTTCATCATATGACATACCCGTTTATCGATTAGCTAGACTCTTAGTTCTTTTGATACTGTTTTGTTGGTGCCTGTAGGGATGTTCCATCCCAGGCTGTTGTACATATTTGGTTTTGATACTTAGAACTGTTACTTATCTATTTTGTTTCATTTCAGTTTCAGTTTCCGTTTCAGTTTAACTCTTCTCGCATGTTGTTTACTTTAAAAAGTTTTAATTCCGCTGCATTTTTGGTACTTTTGTATGTTTATATTTCTGCTTTCGCGAGGGGTTTTACAATTTCAGTTCCATTGTTATTAGTTTAGAATTATTATTTTCGGTTTAAGATAGAATCCCAAAGCCTTATTAGCGATTGCATGTTTAGATTGATATTCATTATGATTTCCATGTTTATTCCTGTTTTCATTGTTGTTTTAGTAATCATGAGTAACTAATTTCATATGTTAGGATGTAGGGGGTAGATATGCGTAGGTAATATAGATTCCGAGACCGACTGTAGCAGAACCTTGGTCGGCCGACCTGCCTAACGGGTCGGTCGACTGAGGTTGCGGTCGGCTAACTGGGCTAGCTGGTCGGTCGACCCGCTAGCGTTTGTATTCTGTTCGTTTTACTTCGTTGACTATAGTATTCTACAATGAGACCCAAGGGAGACTTGTAGGATGTTAGTAATGACCTACCCAAGATTGAAATATACGGGGAGGGCATTGGTTTACGCCTTAAGATGACTAGGTTATCCAAGACTGAAAGGTATGTGACCTAGGATTTAGGAATCACCCTTATTGTTGACACCCAATAATTGTGAGACCTAGGAACTAATAGCATACGCCGAAACGAGCTATTAGGTAGCATAGACCTAAAGGATATGTTACACCCCTTGCGCGACTGCAATACATGTTGACTTAAGATTTATATTATCTTAGCTATTTATTACCTAATCATCCTAGCATCTCTTTTATTATAGTTTTATTCTCATCTCTATTTATTTGTTTTATTTTCATATTTGCTTTTAGACTTAGCAATAATCAATCAAACCCCCACTTTTGTTACCCTAAAACATTAACATCAAACAATAAACATTCCTCACATCTCTGTGGTTCGACCCTGACTTTCACTATCTATAGTTAAAGGTTAGGAATTATAAATTTTATCTTTGGTACCCTCAACGACGGGCATCAACTGTCCCACAAAAAATTCCGACAAATAGCCTTTATACGAGTCAAAACTCCTTTGGGTAAAACAAACAAGGATGCCCAGTATGTATGAAGGGACGTCAAAACAGCATTCATAAGCACAAGTCGACCTGCATATGAAAACTTTCGAGCCCCATAAATATTCAGTCTGGCACATACTTTGTCTACCAGGCATTCACAATCCTTACGTTTCAATCTCGTTGCTCGGATAGGCATGCCAAGATATGTAAATGGTAACTCGCCTTCAGAAAACCCCGATATATATACCTAAGATGTCCGCTTTGATGTCATCAGCAACTCCCCCAAAGTAAGCATTGGACTTATTAAGATTAACCTTCAATCCCGTTGCTTGTGAAAAAGTGTTAAAGGCACGTAACAATACATGCACTGACTGAGCTTCTCCTTTGCAAAAAAGGAGCACATCATCAGCAAACATAAGATTAGCTAGCTTCATTTCTTTGCACATTGGATGATACCTGAAATCATATTTTAGGGCAGCATAATTCAAAGTCCGAGTTAGATACTCCATACATAGCGTGAAGAGCAACGGAGACAAAGAGTCCCCTTGTCTTAATCCCCTTCTCCCTTGAAATAAGCCAAACATTTCACCATTGAGCGTTAAAGAGAAGCTTGCTGTAGTAACACACTCCATAATCATAGTGATGAACCCAGCCGGAAAGCGCAACATCCTCAGAATATTGTAAAGAAATTCCCACTCTACAGTATCATAGGCCTTCTACAAATCAATCTTGAACATACACTTAGGAGACGTTGATGGCCTATCATATAGACGGATCAAATCCTGGCAAATCATGATGTTTTCCTGAATACTTCTATTCTGGATAAATGCGCCTTGGTTATGATCCACAAGGTGTTTGAAAATGGGAGCCAGTCGTGCACACAACTGTTGGGGCTGGTGTCCTTGACAATTAAGTACAATGACTTATTAAATCTCTTTAAGGATCACAAGGGCATACTTTTGTATTATTACCAGTTGATCCACGTTTATCAATAACGGTTGGCTTGCTAGATAAGTTTGACGTTATTGTCATACGGATGGCGGTGATCAACTGGTCCCTATACGTCACACCTATAGGACACGTTTGAGAGATGTGAAGGTATGAAAATACAGTCACATTTATGCCGGATATGACTAAACAGTTAGTCAGAGGTGTTGACTAATAAATTAGTCAATAAGATGTTGAGATTATTATTTAATACGGATTAAATAATTTTAGCTAATACGGATTACAAGATTAATTCGTAAATTAAATATAAACGGTTATATTTAATTAAATATAGTATTCGCGTATTAATATAAACAGTTATATTAATTTGGGTAATTATACAATATCGTATTTTGTCAGACCATTATTAATATATCGACTGTATTAATATCTGATAACATGTTACGATTTATAAATAAAACCCGCGAACAACTTAAAGCTAAACGGGTCGAATCACGCATAGGTATAAGGTAAGAGTGGAAAAAGCCCACTCCTACCCTACCCGTTCGGCCGACCATGTGGTACTACATAAGGAGAGTTTTTCTCCTTATGTCAGGTATTGGTTGAATCACAATCTCAAGAATTAGGGTTTTGAGAACATCTTTTTCCCAAAACTCAGATCTCACATCTAAAACCTCACAAAAGCTCTCCCCATATTGCAAGGCAATTGGAGAGTATTTTCTAGCACACGCGGCATCATCTCAATCAAGTCTTGGGTGCAAGTTATAGGAGGGAATTTACTTTAATTCCTGTTCTTAGGCCATAAGCACAAAGGACCAAAGGTTGAATTCTTTTTCATGCTTTTTATTAACTTATGACTATAAACACAACTGTATTTTTCATTATAATCCTGCAAGTTTAGGGTGAATACATGCTATATTCCCCACAAGTGGTATCAGAGCCTTAGGCCATGAAAATTTTACTTTTGTGTTTTTCATAAGTTTATTTTTTAAAAAAAAAAAAAAAAAAAATTTTGAAAAATCTCGTTTCTGCCGCTGCGTCGGTCGGTCGACCAGTATTAGCGGTCGGTCGACCGCCCCTGTGTGAGTTTTCTGTTTTTTTTTTAAAACAGTTTCCTTTATGAGTTTTCGATCTTGTTTTTCGATTCCTGTTTACATATTGTTAATTAATCGATATTCTTAACAATATGTGAACCCTTGTTGATGTTAATTTTGATTTACTTGTTTTAATCAAAGTTTAAAAGGTAAAAACTTGTGTTAATTTCAAAAATTGCAGCGTTTTTGCGTTTTCTGAAATTCGTTTTTACTGCATGTTGGTCGGTCGACCTAATTAATAGGTCGGTCGACCGATTTCACTGTTGCAGAATTTTTCCGTTTTTCGGCAGGAGGTCGGTCGACCACAAGTTCTGGTCGGTCGACCTCCCCCCTGTAACAGACTCGTTTTTTTTTTATTTTATTTTCGAAAATAACATGTTTTATTTTCACATGGCTTAAAATAATATACTATATACGGAAATAGTGTATTATTTAGTGAAACGGTTCACCCTCGTTTGATACATATTGTTTTAAAACAGTTTAAAATAATGGATTATATGTTTGTTAAAATTGGTGATTAAAACGGTATAGTCACTTAATTTTAATCTTAAAAGGTGGTTTGGTATAAATTTATTAATCATAATAACAGTATTATGTCATGTATAAATTGTTTTTAGTTGATGCATTTTATTTATCGTCTTGTGAATGCCTTGAATGCTTTCAATAACGTATTTAATTTTTGCAAACGGTTGTAACTTAGTGTGGCCTTAGAAGATTGTGTCACCGTAATGAAGGGACACGATCTTGCTTGTAATTTTGAGATCTTGAATCTCCGTTTTGGGTTTTTGCCATGTAATTACTTTTGTATTTAAATTAGAATGTATCTAGGACTACTTTTGTAATTTAAATTAGTAATTTTGTGAAGACCAAAGACAAGACGGAGACCGGATGCTCACTCCCGCTGCAAGGACCAAGATGGAACATCAAGACAAGCTTCTAGGGTCCAACGGTGGATTCCAAGTTGTTTTATGTTTATTTTGGTAGGATAGGCCACACTAGGACTTTTTATTTACGTTTATTGCTTTCATTTTATGCTTTCATCGATAATAGCTTGCATCATATTCCGCCTAAAAACCAAACCACCTATATCATGCCTGAAAACTGACTCATGTAGAGGTCTCGCGTTAGTTTTCTGTGACAATACAGATGTCACATGTCATTTAAAAGCCATCACTTTATTTAATTCATTCACGCAAATGCTAGTTTTTAGTTCACTTAAATATGGATAAATAAAAGTTGATGGGGTCTTCCTCGTATAACCAAAAATTGAGATTAGTCTTTATAAATCAGCCTCCCATGAATCCCTTTTTCGTCGGTAGGCATAATATGACCCCTTCTACGTCGGGTAAGTGGGAACAGATGATTTATTTTATCTCAACATCATGGTCACTCGATAATATTCCAGTGACTGAGATGGACTAATAGATAGGATATACGGAAATCTATCGACCAAGAGTTCCAACGATTGGAATTAGCCAAACTGTGGGCTTATCAATATACGGAAATTGAGTCTTGGGATCGTTTATATAATTCTTGAGGGAGATCAATTATATAAATGCATGAGTCTACGAGTTTAAATCCAATTTAATATAGACTTAAATCACAACAATAAGTTGCTTATATGGTTTTGTTTTATCTTCTTTTCAGTGTAGAACACGTTCATTAAAACTGCTGTAAACCTAAAATGGCTGGTGAAGACCCAATGCCAAGTGCCAAGCTAGCACGTGAATCCTGGCTAAAAGCCTTCATGGACTCCATGAATTAGTCAACTAGACTGAGGAATGATGGGTCAAACTTCTCTGACTTGGAGGCAGCACTACGGAATGCTGCCATTGCTGACGGAAAGCTCAAGTTCTTAACTGAGCCCATTCCGCCACACCCAGGAACTGGAGCTAGAGCCAACGAAATTCGCGCTCATAGCGATTTCGTTATGGAAGCGGGTGCGATAAAGAACGTACTCATCTATGCAATGGAATCCAATTTGCAAAGACGCTTCATAACCCATGGTGCAAACAAGATTTTCACCACGCTCACTAACGAATTCTCCAAGGCTCCGAGAATCGTTTCTTATGAGCATACCTGTCGCTTCTTTGAGGCGAAACTCCAGAAGGGCCAAGCTGTTAGCCCACATATTCTCAACATTATTGAGAATATCGAGAAACTGGAGTCCCTAAACTGCAAGATCAGTGAGAACATCATCGTTGATCGCATGCTTCATTCGCTTCATGATGGGTTCGCCCTCTTTAGGGCCAACTACTACATGAACGACATGAAGAAGACTCCTCATGAGCTCCACTCCCTTCTCGTACAGACTGAGAAGGATCTAAAGTTGAGTGGGAGTCTGAAGCAGGATGTTCTCATGATCTCCAGTAAGGGAAAAGGTAAAGGGAAGGCTAAAGCTCAGGGCGACCTAGCAGTAGGTAAGCCCAGGTTCAAGAAACCAGGATTTGCTAAGAGTGGGCCAGGTGAGTCGAGTAACTCACAAGGCAAGACAAAGAGCAAGGATACAAGCATGGAATGTCACCATTGCCACAAGACTGGGCATTGGAGGCGCTCATGCCCCGTGTATCGCGAGGACATTAAGGCAGGCCGTGTTACTCCTGTTGGTATGTCTTCTTCTTCTTTTATTCACATGATTGAGATTAACCATGCAAGTTGCGGAACTTGGGTACTTGATACTGGTTGTGGTTCTCATCTATGTAATCATGTGCAGGGCCTCCGAAACCAAGAACCCCTAATCAAGGGTGAGGTGGACCTGCGTGTCGGGAATGGAGCACGTGTGGCTACAGTCTCGAAGGGAACATACGTAATCCAGCTTCCAAGTGGATTCGAGTTATTTTTATATAACTGTTATTATGTTCCTAGTTTGTCCAAAAATATTATTTCAGTTTCTGCACTTGACAAACTCGGCTTTTCATTTGTAATAGAGAAAAATAGCTGTATTTTCTCCTTACACAATATGATTTATGGCAAGGCAGTTTCCATGAATGGAATTTATGTTTTAGATCAAACCACCGAGATATTACATGTGAATAATAAAAGAATAAAGGTAGGTGACAAAGATCAAACTTACCTATGGCATTGTCGTATGGGACACATAAATGAGAAACGCGTAAAACAGCTCATACAGAATGGAGCTATTTCACCCTTTGATTTCGAATCATATGGCACGTGTGAATCATGTCTCATCGGCAAAATGACTCGTATTTCCTTCAAAGGTGTTGGAATGCGCGCTGCCGACCTATTAGGACTCATACATACGGACGTATGTGGCCCTATGTCGATCAACGCACGAGAAGGCTATAGGTATTTCATCACTTTCACGGATGATTTGAGTAGATATGGCTATGTCTACTTGATGAAACATAAAAGTGAATCCTTTGACAAGTTCAAAGAATACCAGAATCGGGTACAGAACCAGCTGGGTAGAAAGATTAAAGCACTACGCTCGGATCGTGGTGGTGAGTATCTTTCACGCGAGTTTGATCAACACCTAAAAGACTGTGGGATCGTGCTACAGTTGACTCCACCTGGAACACCACAATTAAATGGTGTGTCCGAACGGAGAAATCGAACTCTACTCGATATGGTTCGATCCATGATGAGTCACACCGTCGTGCCTGATTCATTGTGGGGCTATGCTCTTTTGTCGGCCGCTCTATTACTTAACCGAAGTCCGTCTAAAGCTGTTGACAAGACTCCATACGAATTATGGAAGGGAACGGTCCCTAACTTGTCCTTTATTCGGGTTTGGGGCTGCGAGGCTTATGTCAAGTGGAGACACGAGGATAAGCTCGGCCCGCGATCGGTCAAGACATACTTTATAGGTTATCCAAAGGGAACTTTTGGTCATTACTTCTACTCGCCAACCGAACAACGTGTTTTTGTTGCGGTTAGTGCCACGTTCTTAGAGAAAGAATTTCTCGAGAACAAGTCGAGTAATAGAACCTTCGAGTTATCGGAGGTTCAAGAACCAACTATCGAGCAACCATTGGAGGAAACAGTTCCTTCACCCGAGGCTGCGGTAGATATCCCTGAGGAACCTAGGAGGTCGGGAAGAGTCTCTATTCCACCGGACAGATACATTGGTATGGTCGAGGAACACGATACAGATGACGTCTTACTCCTAGAGGGTAATGAACCCACAACCTATAAAGGTGCCATGACCAGTTCTGACTCAAAGCTATGGCTAGAAGCCATGCAATCCGAGATGGACTCCATGTATGAGAACAACGTGTGGGATCTTGTGGACCTACCTGCAAAGGTACGTCCCCTTCAATGCAAATGGCTTTACAAGATAAAGCATGACGTGGAAGGACAACAAGATATCCACAAGGCTAGACTAGTTGCTAAAGGTTTCACTCAAGTGCCAGGCTTGCACTATGATGAGATCTTTGCACCCGTAGTCATGCTACGTTCCATTCGGATTATCTTAGCGATCGCCGCATTTCATGACTATGAAATATGGCAAATGGACGTTAAAACCGCCTTCTTAAACGGTTATTTGGAGGAAGAGTTGTACATGATACAACCCGAGAGTTTTATCGATCCAGCACATCCTAAGAAAGTTTGCAAGCTTAAGCGTTCCATCTATGGACTTAAGCAAGCATCGCGGAGTTGGAATCATCGCTTCGACCAAGTGATAAAAGAGAATGGGTTCATTCGATCAGTCGAGGAACCATGTCTCTATATCAAGTCGAGTGGGAGTAAGATTGTATTCCTAGTACTGTATGTCGATGACATACTCTTGATTGGGAATGACATACCTCTCTTATCTTCGGTTAAAGCATGGTTGAAAAACCATTTCCAGATGAAAGATCTGGGAGAGGCACAAAGAATTTTGGGCATCCGTATCTACAGGGATAGATCACGACGGATGTTGTCTCTCAGTCAGGAGTCTTATATAGAGAAGATTCTGGAGAGATTCAGTATGACGAACTCCAAGAAGGGGTTCCTTCCTATGACTCCTGGGCTTCACTTGAGCAAGTCTCAAGAAGCTAAGTCAGTGGAAGAGAAAGAGCGCATGAGTCGGATTCCTTATGCCTCGGCAATAGGATCGATCATGTATGCCATGATATGCACACGTCCAGACGTTGCATATGCATTGAGTATGACCAGTCGATTCCAAGCTCATCCAGGTGAACACCACTGGATGGCCGTGAAAAACATTCTTAAGTACCTACGGAGGACTAAAGATTGGGGATTGACTTACGGAGGCGACTTGACGCTCTGCGCCACGGGTTACGCAGATGCTAGCTTCCAAACGGATCGAGATGACTCGAAATCTCAGTCTGGATTCGTTTTTACTCTTAATGGCGCTGCTGTCAGCTGGAAAAGTTCTAAACAGAGTGTTACAGCAGATTCTACGACTGAGTCCGAGTACTATGCCGCCTCAGAAGCAGCTAAGGAAGCAATATGGATGCGTCAATTCTTACAAGGACTATCAGTAGTGCCTAGTTCGAATGACCCAATCACCGTCTATTGTGACAATAGCGGTGCCATCTTCCAAGCTAAGGAGCATAAGTCTAGCGGCAAGGCTAGGCATGTACAACGGAAAGCTCATCTAATCAGAGATTACGTGGAGCAAAAGGAGATTTTTATTGAAAAGATCGATACGGATGACAACATAGCCGATCCTCTCACAAAAGCATTACCACGTGATAAGCATGAAGGGCACATTCATTCCATGGGAATTGGATGTGTTCCTAAGTTGTAGTACTCTTTTATGAATTCATGTAATAATTCATTTTCTCGTGTACTCTATTCAACCTTATTGTTATGATATAAAATGTTTTGTTTCTCATGTGGAATTGTACGCCAATTTTGAACACCACAAAGTGAACTGATTAACATTACATCGTTTTGGTCCTTGATTACCCACTTGAGCTGATAACTCAGGTAATCATTTTGTGACGTTGGTTGATGGTGGGTTCAACGAGCCATAAGTCACGTGGATGACTGACCAATCACAAAGGCGAGTTGTACGGATATCTCGTAGGACACCCCGTGACATCGTTATGGAGTCCTAAATGTTTTATAACATTGGGTGCCAGGTCGTGGATAGGACCTCCATAGTGTTCCTTAGAGTCGAGTCTTTTGACTTTCAACTGTTTCTTGAGATTAAGACAGATTTTGGGTAACTTTGGTTTCTTTCCCACGGTCACCGTAACAGGGGCCAAGAGGATTTTTTCTGGGTTATTTCATGCTGGGCGATATCGGAAGGATTCGAGTTGAGGGAAATATCCAAACCCTTATCAGGATTTTATCATTTCTCAGGGCCACTCGAGGAGTAGTAACTGAAATGCATGGCCATGCTCGAATACAGATTCGTTTTATCAGTTAAGTTACTCTCTAGTCGGGGAAACCACTCTTGATACAGATCGCTTGTGAGATACGACCTTTGCGAATGCGGATTTGCAAATTGTCTTACATTGAGTGGGAGAAATTTTAAAAGGATATGAGATTCGGTTATCGCACCTACACTTGTACGGATAAGTGGGAGTTTGTTGGAGATTGTGTCCTCCACATGTAGTGTGATAACGTCATTGCACATACCCTTGTACGGACAAGTGGGAGATTGTTGGGGCTGGTGTCCTTGACAATTAAGTACAATGACTTATTAAATCTCTTTAAGGATCACAAGGGCATACTTTTGTATTATTACCAGTTGATCCACGTTTATCAATAACGGTTGGCTTGCTAGATAAGTTTGACGTTATTGTCATACGGATGGCGGTGATCAACTGGTCCCTATACGTCACACCTATAGGACACGTTTGAGAGATGTGAAGGTATGAAAATACAGTCACATTTATGCCGGATATGACTAAACAGTTAGTCAGAGGTGTTGACTAATAAATTAGTCAATAAGATGTTGAGATTATTATTTAATACGGATTAAATAATTTTAGCTAATACGGATTACAAGATTAATTCGTAAATTAAATATAAACGGTTATATTTAATTAAATATAGTATTCGCGTATTAATATAAACAGTTATATTAATTTGGGTAATTATACAATATCGTATTTTGTCAGACCATTATTAATATATCGACTGTATTAATATCTGATAACATGTTACGATTTATAAATAAAACCCGCGAACAACTTAAAGCTAAACGGGTCGAATCACGCATAGGTATAAGGTAAGAGTGGAAAAAGCCCACTCCTACCCTACCCGTTCGGCCGACCATGTGGTACTACATAAGGAGAGTTTTTCTCCTTATGTCAGGTATTGGTTGAATCACAATCTCAAGAATTAGGGTTTTGAGAACATCTTTTTCCCAAAACTCAGATCTCACATCTAAAACCTCACAAAAGCTCTCCCCATATTGCAAGGCAATTGGAGAGTATTTTCTAGCACACGCGGCATCATCTCAATCAAGTCTTGGGTGCAAGTTATAGGAGGGAATTTACTTTAATTCCTGTTCTTAGGCCATAAGCACAAAGGACCAAAGGTTGAATTCTTTTTCATGCTTTTTATTAACTTATGACTATAAACACAACTGTATTTTTCATTATAATCCTGCAAGTTTAGGGTGAATACATGCTATATTCCCCACAACAACAACTTTGAAATTACCTTATATATCACGTTACAATAAGCTATCGGCCGGAACTGCATCACGGTTTGAGGCCTAGGACATTTTGGAATTAAAGCAAGGTTGGTTTGCATTTATTTGCTTAAGCATCTTACAGGAATCAAAAACATCTGACACTGCCTTTATCACATCCTCTCCAATCTCATTCCAACCACCCTTGTAAAAATTGCTATTATACCCATCCGGCCTAGGGGATTTGATATCCGGAATGTTAAAAAGAGCCTCCTTGATCTCTAGCCCAGTAACAGGTAAGAGGAGGGCAGCCCCCATATCATCCGTGCACTTGCCCCCTTGCTTTATAATCCTCCTACGAATAGGAACCGTGGACTGCCGAGTGCCTAGCAAATGCTCATAGTACTCCAGGAAAGCCGCCTGAACAGCAGTAGGAGAGTCGCACCTTATACCATGCATATCCTCAATACTAGCCACCAGATTACCATTCCGTCTTTGTTTGAGCACCCCATGAAAGAACGAGCTATTTGTATTCCCCTTCCACTATCCATTTCTGTTTAGATTTTTGAGCCAAAAAGCTATCTCTAGCATCAGCAAGAGCTCTGAAGAGTCTATTGATATAATATACTCAAGAAGGGGGGGGGGGGGGGGGGTTGAATTGAGTATGCCTTCTTTTTAAATCTGCTTCGATGTGTGTATGGTTGTATGATGATCTTCGAGTAAAACAAATAATAAAGAGAGACACAATATTTTTGAAGTGGTTCAGTCTCACACTTTGAGACCTACGTCCACTATTCTCGATTAATAAAATTAGTATCAACTCTGAATTACAATTTTATCAACCCTACTCGTGCAACTTTGATGTTAGTCGCAACTCTATCTAGATACCGTTAAATATCTAGCTATGACAAATACCGTTAAATATTTTCCTTACAATGAGTACCGCTAAATACTCGTTCTATCTTAAGTTAATAAGATAAAGTCTTCGATGTTTCTTGATGTCACAATGTCGAATAAATAAGATCAATGCTTGAGCACTTGAATCTTGAATCGGATATGACTATGAAAAGCTCGAACCTTGAAGAACACGATCGGCGGTTTCTCTCTCTCTCGATTTTCGTGAATATATACATAATATTTACTTAATGTTGGAGGAAGTATCCTTGACAATAGTGTGTTGACATAATTAAAACTCATTTGAATGAAACACAATTGGGAGTGTTACTCTTTTAAAGTCAACTGATCAACATTACCGATAATGATTGGCTGTCTAGAGTTTGACATTATCGTCATATGATGGTGGTGATCAGTTGATCCCTTAAGGTCATATCTTTAAGGAATTTCGTCTCAATGGAATAATTAATTAATATTGTATTGGATACAAATTAATTAACAACTAGGAATTTGGAAATGATTTTGCGAGACAAATATTATTGTAATGGGATCATAATAATAACAGTCAAAGTAATAAAATGGGTTTTATTACACGGTTTCATTTATTCGTTTAGGAAACGATTAAATTGAGAATGAACACGGTTGATCATAATATTACAAAGAGTTGTGATTAAAATTATGATATTACATTTTTATAAAGTGGTAATTTCGAATTACTACTAGTATTATTTAAATGTTGTAAAATTGTGAATTATGAATTTTAAGAGTTAAAATTACCTAATTAACAAATTGGGTCATGTGTTATGAAACATATGTGACATGTTACATATCAACACAATTGACAAAGACAAAATGGGTCTATGACAAACCCATTTCAGCCGTGACATTGGTAGTATTAGGGCATTGTGTATTTTGTACACAAAACCTATGTGATAGGTGTGTAAGAGGGATGTAAGGCATATTGCTTACTTTTGTGTAAGTGATAGAAGGCCATGCATAGGCCATGGGGTTGCTTGATGGCCGGCTAGTGTGCATGAGCAAGCAAGCTCATCATGCTTCTATTATATATATACACAAAATGCCTCTTGGATGAGTGTGTGTCTAGCTATATGCTTGTGCACCATTTCATACTACCAAAACACATTCTACATAGAAATTAGTTTTCTAGTATGGTAAAATCATTCAACCACCAATAATATTAAGAAGTAATATTATTAATATTTCTAGTTAACTAATACACTTTTTCTAGTAACAAAATTTGTGTTGGTTTGAGATTGAGTCCTTGATACGCATCTTTTGGAGACGATTTTTCTTAGATCGTTTAAGGGTATTTCGGTGGTTTGAAGACTCATATAATAGGTGATTATTGAGTATAAACCTTCTAAAACCAATGTAAGGACTATCTCATCTTATGATATCATCTTGCATGCATAAGATCCATTTAAGTTTTATGACTAAACTTAAAGAAACAAAACTCACATTAGTTTTGAGTATAAAATGTGGAACTTAGTTTCCAACAATTGGTATCAGAGCATTACGGTTGTTGCATGCATGATCGGATTCATGTTTTATGTTAAAATCGGTTTAACATACATTTCGAAAATTTTCGAAATTATTGTGTTTATTATGATAAATCACAAAATAATTTTGCATGTTAAAGTTTCTGATTCTAAAATGGTTTTAGGACATAAAAATAATTTTATGGATTTTTATTGTTCATTTTTATATTTATTTGTATATTTTGTAGTTTAAATCGGTTTAAACAAACAATTAATGGGAAAAATAGCTAAAAATAGTTTATGGCCGAGATTTTTTGATATGTTCTCACATGCATATTTAATATATTGTATATGATTTTTCGTAAGAAATGGAGTTAATATGCATGGATTATGAATTTTATGAGATAAATAGTCATAATATGAGTAAAAATGGGTATATAAGGTTATATTTCGAATTTGACCTTAAAAATTTTATGAGAAGTCACATGCAATATATAAAGTTCCTGTATGAATTTTCGAAATTATTGGAATTATTTTGCATGATTAATGATTTTTATAGTAAAAATCGGATTAATAGTGACTTAAATTCGACTTTAATAGTTGTAGTTGGAATTTTGCCATAAAAACTTTACACAATGTCACATGCAATATTTACAGTATGTATGTAAGTTTTGGGAATTTATTCCCAAGTGATGCATGATTTATGATTTTAATGGTTAAAATCGGATATATAGTGACTTATTGTGTTAAAAATAGTTAATCTTAATATTATGGCATGAAATTTTACCCATAGATGTCTTATATGATAGGAACATCAGATCTAAAAGTTAGATATCAAAAAGTTTCTGTTTTTATGATTATTAATTTTAATGAGTTAATTAGCTAATAATCGTAATTTATGAGTCGAAAATAAAATTTTCGAGTATGGTCTGTAATTTTTGGTCACTTTCAGATTCTAATATGTATTTTAGGATGACTAAAAATTTATAGCAATTTATTTCAAGTTTTTATAATTTAAATCGGATTTTTAACCATAAAAACGGCTTTTATAGGATTTATTTAAGAAATAAACCATAAGTATTTGCATAAGACCATTTTATTAATTTCTGAATTTTCAGAAAATTTACAGAAAGTTTAAAATTTTTGAATTTTAAATTTCGAATTTTATTGACTCATTTGGCCGTATTTTGTTTATTTTTCCCGAAAATACAAGTAATTTATGAACAATAATGCAAAATCAAGTTAGATCATGATCAAATATTAGTAGAGACTAAACATTGATTCCTAAAGTAAGTTAGGATGATTAACTTGGACATAAATGAGATTTATGTAATTTTGGATGATTTTAATAGTTAAAATCGCGCATATCCGTAAAAACCGTAAACAAATATGAGATATTTGCTCCCATAAGGCGATTTGGCATTAAAAATTGAGCATGTGCATACATATTTTATTTATTGCAATTTATTTAATATGATTGTCATATTTTGAATGTTATTTATATAATTTGGAATTATGTAAATTTTCTTAGTATGGCCTTAGTTTTAATCAATATTACCCGTAATGTAAGGGAATATTGATTCGGTTGTAATTTATGTGATCTCGTATCACGGGTTTGTAATTTAATTTAAATTTTCAGTTTTACAATAGAATAGTTGTATTATTTTATTGTAATTCCGGAGATCCAAAAGACAGTGCCATACGGAAAGGAGTTCCGACAAGACGGTGTTTGGATGGCGTGCCAATGAAGTTCAAGGGACCAAGGAGTTGGTTTCCGAATTTGTAATAGTTAATTAGTTTTTACTATTACTAGGAAGGCCATACTAGGATTTTATTGCCTTGTTGCTTTTATTTTTGCATTTTTAATATGTTTGCATGCATAGCCAAATCGCCATAAACATGCATATTAGTTTAGATCGTTATAAACGACCGTGTCAATTACAATTATCGAGTTCACCAATTTAATTCACTTAAAGGAAATAGATAATAATGAATTGACAAGACCTCTATATTAAACAAAACAATTGAGGATTAGCCTTACCAAATAGTAGAACCCATGAGCTTCTATTTCGTGGGGTGGTGCTAGTCCAGTGGGCAGTACGAACCCCATTACGTAGGATAAGTGGGGCAATGGGGTGGATTCAATCCAGTGGGCGGATCGCATCCCGATGCATTTGAAATTTGGTTTGTACTCAACGGAAGTGTAGAGGACCAGTGGTCAATGTGTTCCGGGCTAAGATGAATAAATTATGATTTGTCATCAACCAAGAGTTCTATGGTAGAACCGGTTTAACCCACCAAACCATATCTTTGGGTCGGAGTTCCAGTGGTTCACGATTTCGGGGTATGGGTTTGGGTCTTGGAATCATTTATAAAATTGGATAGAGGTCATTTTATAGATGAAATAACTTGTCAATCTCATTTACAAGTTTACAAAACGATAAATGTTAATTTTTCCTTCATCTCTTGTAGTAATTGAAAAATGGATGCTTTCAATAATCTCATTCCTATCACCATTGATAACTGGCAAAAATACTGTGAAGATGATCCGACTAGAGAATTGCGCTTTACGATCGACAACGATGGAAAACTTTGTCTAGTAACCACTTCTGCTCCGACTAAACAAATCGTGATGACTGATCATGATTATGATAAACTTGTCTCTCAAATGAACTCAATGTCTTTAGAGACAAAAGGAGATGAGGAGATGAGTGGGAGCACAAGTGGAACACCTCTTTCCATTAAGAATGGAAGGAAGTTTAAAAGGATAAAGAGAGGAAAGCGACCCATGAAGGGAGTAGCTAGTGGGACTACTACAACCAAAAAGAGGGGTGCTAAACCTTCAGAAATTTGTCACCATTGTTTTGAGTTTGGCCATTGGAGGCGTAACTGCCCCACATATTTGGAGGACATCAAAGATGGAATCATCACTCCAAAGAGTAAGACTCTAAGTGAAATATATGTTATTGACATTAATTTCACCTCCTCTATAACATGGGTATTAGATACTGGTTGTGGATCTCACCTTTGTAATCATTTACAGGGGCTAAGAAATGTGGAGAAGCTAGACAAAAGTGACGTGGATCTCAGACTTGGAAATGGGGCTAAGGTAGCCGCTTCTTCAAAGGGAACCTACGTATTACATTTAGCTAGTGGTTATGAGTTGTATTTGAAGGATTGTTATTATGTACCTTCTTTATCTAAAAACATCATTTCGGTTGCCATGTTAGACATGGAAGGTTTTTCATTCATGATCAAGAATAATTTTTGTGAAATACATCGAAATGGCTTGGTGGTAGGCCAAGCAAATTCCGTAAATGGGATTTATGTACTCAACAACTCAAAATCTATTGATGTCCATAACGTGCAAACAAAAAGACTAAAATCAAGTGATCCAAATGAATCGTTCATTTGGCATTGCCGTCTAGGTCACATAAATGAAAATCGCATTAAGAGATTAGTATGGACTAATATCATCAAACCATTCGATTACATATCATATGGAGTATGCGAATCATGTCTTCTTGGTAAGATGACTCGATCACCTTTTAGTGGAAAAGGTGAGAGAGTCAGTGACTTGTTAGGACTAATACATACCGATGTGTGTGGTCCAATGACAATCACCGCAAGAGGAAATTATGACTACTTTATCACTTTTACTGACGATTTAAGTAGATATGGGTATATCTACTTAATCAAATACAAAAGTGAAGCATTTGAAAAGTTCAAAGAATTTCAAAATGAAGTAGAGAACCAAACAAATAGAAAGATCAAAGCACTTCGATCAGATCGTGGTGGCGAATATCTAAGCAATGAATTTGATTCTCATTTAAAAGATTGTGGCATAGTATCACAACTTACTCCACCAGGAACACCACAACTCAATGGTGTTTCTGAAAGAAGAAATCGAACCTTATTAGACATGGTTCGATCAATGATGAGTCTTACAGATCTCCCTGATTCATTTTGGGGATTTGCACTCCAAACCGCAATACACTCCTTAAACAGGAGTCCGACTAAAGCTGCAAATAAAACTCCATATGAGATATGGAAAGGGAAGGTCCCGAATTTGTCATTCATTAAGATATGGGGTTGCAAGGCTTATGTTAAGAACAAGTCTTCCGATAAACTTGCACCCAAATCTGACAAATGCACATTTGTAGGATATCCACTCAATACTCGTGCATACTACTTCTATAATTCTCAAGAAAACAAAGTGTTTGTGTCTCGAGAAGCTGTCTTCTTAGAAAGTGACTTCATTTCTAAAAGACAGAGTGGGAGAAAATTTGAACTTGAAGAAATTCAAGATCAAGAGCCACAAACAGAAGTAGAGATAACGCAAGAAAACATTCCTTCGTCATCAAATGTTGTAGTTCATGCTCCAGTACCTAGGAGGTCTGGGAGGGTGAGTCACCAACCTGAAAGATATATTGGTGTCATTGAGATAGGAGATGCTTTAGACGTTTTTCTAATGGAAAATGATGAACCATCCACCTACAAAGGAGCTATATCTAGTCCAAACTCAGCTTTTTGGCTTGAAGCCATGAAATCCGAAATTAAATCTATGGAAGATAATCAAGTTTGGAACTTGGTTGATTTGCCTAAGAACGTTAAACCGCTTCAGTGCAAATGGATCTTCAAAATCAAGAATGGCATAGAGGGACATGGTGATGTCTACAAAGCTAGGCTTGTAGCAAAAGGTTTCACTCAAATTCATGGTCTACACTATGATGAAACTTTTGCTCCTGTTGCTACGTTGAGATCAATTCGGATTATGTTAGCAATTGCCGCATTTCACGATTATGAAATATGGCAAATGGATGTTAAAACCGCCTTCCTAAATGGGCATTTAGAGGAGGAGGTGTACATGGTACAACCTGAAGGTTTTAAGGATCCTAAAAATCCTAACAAAGTATGCAAGCTAAATAGGTCCATTTATGGGCTTAAGCAAGCATCAAGAAGCTGGAATCATCGATTCAATCATGTGATAAAAGAGAATGGATTCACTCGAAGTGTCGAAGAACCTTGTTTATACATGAAGTTCAGTGGGAGCAAAGTTGTGTTCTTAATCTTGTATGTAGACGACATACTCCTTATTGGTAACGATGTTACCATGTTGACTTCAGTCAAGGAATGGTTAGGAAAGCATTTCCAAATGAAAGATTTGGGAAATGCACAACGCATACTGGGTATAAGGATCTTTAGAGAAAGATCCAAGAGAATATTGGCACTAAGCCAAGAATCTTATGTGGATAAGATACTTCGTCGTTTCAACATGGAAAATTCTAAGAGAGGACTAGTTCCTATGGGGAGTGGGATTTCCTTGAGCAAAACTCAATCACCCACTCCTGATCAAACAGAACATGTTGAACGAATGAAGGACATACCCTATGCTTCAGCTGTTGGGTCAATCATGTATGCCATGACTTGTACCCGTCCAGATGTGTCATATGCTTTAAGCATGACGAGTAGATACCAAGCCAATCCAGGTGAAAAACACTGGATAGCCGTTAAGAATATCCTTAAGTACTTGAGAAGAACTAAGGATCTGTTCTTAGTATTTGGAGGAGAAGGTGAGTTTAGTGTAAAGGGTTACACCGACTCAAGCTTTCAAACAGATGCGGATGATATGAAATCCCAGGCTGGCTTTATCTATATGATCAATGGTGGTGCGGTAAGCTGGAGAAGCTTCAAGGAGCCAGTTGTTGCAGATTCTACTACAGAGGCTGAGTATATTGCAGCATCAGAGGCTGCAAAGGAAGCTGTGTGGATTAGGCAGTTCTTGGAAGGACTAAGAGTAGTCCCTATAGCCAAAGATCCAATCACAATTCTTTGTGATAACAGTGGGGCTATCTTTCAAGCAAAGGAGCCTAAGTCTAGCAATAAGTCCAAACATGTACTCAGAAAATTTCATGTAATTAGAGACTTTATTGAAAGGAAGGAAGTTGCGGTTTGTAAGGTTGGGACAGAGGATAATATTGCTGATCCTTTAACCAAGCCTTTATCGCAGGCTAAGCATGACCGACATGTAGCATCCATGGGTCTTAAACGCATGCCAGATATATACTAGATTATGAGGATGAAATAAAGTGTTATTTTTTCGAGTTGTTCATAATTCATTTATCGTAATAGAGTTTAAGTACTCAAAACTAAGGTCATAAAATTCAAATGGGATGGTAAGACCATATTGAACCCCATTAAAGTGAATTGAATTATCATGACCTCGCCCCTAGTTGCTTAAGTGAGGTGACATCTCAATGCAACCGGATGTGTGATGCGATTGATGGCGAGTTCAATTACCACAGAGTCATACGGGATGACTAATCGATCACCTAGGCATAGACATGTTAAGAAACATTTGCCGGGCTAATGACCGCTGATAGAGCTCTGGCGTACTCTTATTAAAAGACTGCCTGGTCGTGGCGGGAGCATCTATCGTGTTTCACATGAGTCAGTTCTTGGACTAATGACTGTTCTCTGAGGTGGCATAGTTTTCAGATTAACTTTGATTTATGTCCTAACACCTTCGTAACTGGGGTTTATAAGGACATATTTTGGGTTATGATGGACTATGGCCAGCCGGAAGGAATAAGTCAATTAGGAATTGTCCACCCCTTGTCAGGGTTGAGAAATATCTCTAGGCCACTCGAGGAGAATAATAACTAGAAATGCGTGGCCACGCTCGGAAGGTATCTATGGTAGATAATTCCGGTCAGTAGTTATAACTCCAGATCGAGATAAACCACTCTAGATTTTAATCAATTGCCGGCACGACCTGAGAGGACGCCATGCATTGAGTGGGAGATAGTAATAGGGCAAGAGAATTGGTAACACACACTTGTCTCGGACAAGTGGGAGATTGTTGGAGGAAGTGTCCTCGACAATAGTGTGTTGACATAATTAAAACTCATTTGAATGAAACACAATTGGGAGTGTTACTCTTTTAAAGTCAACTGATCAACATTTACCGATAATGATTGGCTGTCTAGAGTTTGACATTATCGTCATATGATGGTGGTGATCAGTTGATCCCTTAAGGTCATATCTTTAAGGAATTTCGTCTCAATGGAATAATTTATTAATATTGTATTGGATACAAATTAATTAACAACTAGGAATTTGGAAATGATTTTGCGAGACAAATATTATTGTAATGGGATCATAATAATAACAGTCAAAGTAATAAAATGGGTTTTATTACACGGTTTCATTTATTCGTTTAGGAAACGATTAAATTGAGAATGAACACGGTTGATCATAATATTACAAAGAGTTGTGATTAAAATTATGATATTACATTTTTATAAAGTGGTAATTTCGAATTACTACTAGTATTATTTAAATGTTGTAAAATTGTGAATTATGAATTTTAAGAGTTAAAATTACCTAATTAACAAATTGGGTCATGTGTTATGAAACATATGTGACATGTTACATATCAACACAATTGACAAAGACAAAATGGGTCTATGACAAACCCATTTCAGCCGTGACATTGGTAGTATTAGGGCATTGTGTATTTTGTACACAAAACCTATGTGATAGGTGTGTAAGAGGGATGTAAGGCATATTGCTTACTTTTGTGTAAGTGATAGAAGGCCATGCATAGGCCATGGGGTTGCTTGATGGCCGGCTAGTGTGCATGAGCAAGCAAGCTCATCATGCTTCTATTATATATATACACAAAATGCCTCTTGGATAAGTGTGTGTCTATATGCTTGTGCACCATTTCATACTACCAAAACACATTCTACATAGAAATTAGTTTTCTAGTATGGCAAAATCATTCAACCACCAATAATATTAAGAAGTAATATTATTAATATTTCTTAGATCGTTTAAGGGTATTTCGGTGGTTTGAAGACTCATATAATAGGTGATTATTGAGTATAAACCTTCTAAAACCAATGTAAGGACTATCTCATCTTATGATATCATCTTGCATGCATAAGATCCATTTAAGTTTTATGACTAAACTTAAAGAAACAAAACTCACATTAGTTTTGAGTATAAATTGTGGAACTTAGTTTCCAACACTTAAATTAATCCCAAACGACTTATGGAACGTGCCATATAGTACACGTTTTCCAAAATCGTTTTTAAACCATATATAGATTATATTATTTGACAATTATGATTATATAAAAATCCTTAGTTTATTTAGTAATAAATAATTATCTCATAAGAAAATTATTTATTCCTATTTAACTAAAAGATATTTTATATAATCCTATTAAGATTAATAATTCCATATCAATAATAGAATACCATTTAACCATTAATTGTCCATAATGATTTTGGAAACTAAAATCGTTTCAACCAATCACATATATATCGATCATTTCTTCATAATATAGAGTTATAGCTACGAGCTATAACTTGAATCAATCTTGTACTAAAGCTATAGTTGATAAGTATAACTTTAGTTCTTTAGGCGCGCTTGAGATCTTTTATCAACCTTCGACTTAGTCAATTCATTGACTAACATACTTGAATCTTTTATACTTGATTGATTAGATCTTGTTACTAATATTCTGTACACTTAGCACACGATTATACGCACGAGTATATAATATATACATAGCTAGACCTGTCATTATCAAAACATAAACATATATACTTAACATATATTTGAATATATGGTTCAACAAATTCCCCCTTTTTGATGATGGCAAGTCTCTCTTAGATTTCGTGTCTAAGTGTATGTTCCCCCTTAATATAATAATGGTCATTCATAGCAAAGAGTCACTTAGGGTTTCTATCCTCTATCTATCCCATATCCTTTAAGGACCCTAAGAGACAATGAATTACGACAAGGAGCAAGCTTAGGCAAATTCTAATCTAAGTCGCATTTTCCCCCCCTCTTGACATCATCGAAAAGATGAGAACAAAGACATGAAACGACTAGAATAATATACGATGAAACATAAGCAAGCATGTAAGACGAGTCAAAAGAAACGAACATAGAAATATCATACAAACACATACGAAATGTAAGAAATATACACAATCAACCGAATGTACTAAAGCCACTGGGCCGAATATGAACAAGAGAGTTTAGAAAATTTGGGCCTGGCTAGGTTAAGATAATATGGGCCAAGGCAAAAGGTAACTAAGAAATTGGGCCACAGTCAAAATAGGACAATAGTTTGGGCCAAGGTAGGATTAGGAAATCCGAGGGAGGCAAAACAGATTAAGGCCTCGGATTCCAATGGGCCAGGATAGTAATTGGGCCATAAGCAAAAGAGTTTTAAAAGTCCAACCCAGGACTTAATTTCCACAACACCAAAACAACTTCAAATTCCCATCATACTCATCTCGAACTCAGAAGTCATCAACTCAGAGAAGTACTTGCACAACTTTTTATTAGTTGAGCCAAAAATAATATCGTCAACATAGATCTGAACGACTAGTAGGTCTGAGTTTTCGCTTTTAAAAAATAGGGTTTTATCCACAGACCCTCTCTTGAATCCACTCTCCAATAGGAACTTTGATAATCTGTCGTACCATGCCCTATGTGCTTGTTTCAGGCCATAGAGAGCTTTGTCCAATTTGAATACATTATCTTTGAGTTTGCTGTCAGGAAATCCAGGAGGTTGTTCAACAAATAATTCCTCTTGGAGATAGCCATTAAGAAATGCAGTCTTATCGTCCATCTGAAAAAGCTTCATTCCCTTGTGTGCTGCAAATGCAATGAGTAGTCTTATTGCCTCAAGACGAGCAACAGGAGCAAAGGTTTCGTCATAATCGATCCCTTCCTGTTGGTTGTATCCTTGAACTACTAGTCTGGCCTTATTTCGCACAATGACTCCAGTGTGATCCTGTTTGTTTCTGAATACCCATCTAGTTCCAATGACAGTTCTGTCCTTAGGTCGAGGAACAAGGTGCCAAACTTTGTTTCTTTCAAATTGCTGGAGTTCTTCTTGCATGACAACTATCCAGTCTGGTTCTGCGAGATCTTCCTTGATATTTGAAGGTTCAATGGTGGAGAGAAAGGAGTAGAATGAGCAAAAGTTATTTAAGCTCCTTCGAGTTTGAACTCCATCTGTCAGGCTTCCTATGACATTGTCCAAAGGATGAGAGCCTTTGTATCTCCAGTTCCTTGATTGATTATTAGCATTACCTGAACTTGACTCGGGGTCTTGACTTGTTCCCCCTGAATCCAAACCTGGGTTTATAGTAGGGTCAGGTATAACTCTGGCCTCTTCCCTTTGGTTTTGATTCAAAGTTACAGCTTCATCAGCTGTAACTCTGGGTTCCAAGTCATTGGTTTGAGAGTTATTTACAGTATCATCAACTGTAGCTTCATCGCTCGCACCATTTTCTCCCAAGTTGAGTTCATCATGAGTTCCTTGAGGTTCTCCTTCTTCAATTTCCATTTCAGGAGGATTTTCCCTTGATAACCTGAAATCAGGTTCGTCTAGGTTTTCCTCTATATCCTGTAGTGGCTTATCGAAGACATTATTTTCGTCAAAGATAACATGAATACTTTCCTCTATGCATAAAGTACGTTTGTTAAAAACTTTGTAGGCTTTACTATGATCTGAATATCCTATAAAGATTGCTTCATCACTTCTAGGGTCGAATTTGCTTAATCTGTTTTTACCATTGTTGTGAACAAAGCATTTACTACCAAAACATCTTAAATGAGATATGTTTGGTTTACGGCCTCGAAGAAGTTCATAAGGTGTCTTTTTAAGGATAGGTCTAATCATAGCACGGTTATGGATATAGCAAGCTGTACTAATAGCCTCAGCCCAAAAGTTTCTAGGTAGGCCACTACAAAGAAGCATTGTTCTAGCCATGTCTTCTAGGGTTCTGTTCATTCGTTCTACGACTCCATTTTGTTGTGGGGTTCTAGGGGCCGAGAAGTTATGTCCAACACCATTGGTTTTACAGAACTCAATAAAAGCATTATTGTCGAACTCAGTTCCATGGTCAGTACGGATTGTTACTAGGTTTGATTTATATTTGTTTTGGACAAGTTTCACGAGACTAACAAATTCATCGAATGTTTCGTCTTTAGAATGAAGAAAGATTGGCCAAACAAATCTAGAGTAATCATCAACTAGAACGAAAACGTACCTGGAACCACCTCTGCTTCTTACCTTCATAGGGCCACATAGATCCATGTGTACTAGTACAAGAGCTTGTTCTGTGCTTACCACTCTTTTTGGCTTAAGGGATGATCTGACGTGTTTGCATCGTGCACATGTGTCACACATCTTTTCTTGATCAAATTTGATCTTTGGAAGACCTTCGACCAAGTCCCATCTTTTCAGCTTACTCAGAATAGGTGAGCTCATATGACCAAATCTCTTGTGCCATAGACACGGATCATCTAACGTAACTTTCATGCATGATAGAGAATCAGTAGGTACAGCATTTAAATCAATCATATAAAAATTTTTCATCCTGTGACCTTCAAGTATTACTTTACTGGTACCTTCTAAGATTATACGACATATATCTGAATGAAAAACCACTTTGTTTCCTTTGTCGCATAATTGAGATATACTAATGAGATTGTGTTTGAGACCACTTACAAGGTATACATCATTTATAGCATGAGAGGATGAAATACCTATCTTACCAATTCCAATGATCTTTCCCTTTTTGTTATCACCGAAGGTGACCTTACCTCCGTCAAAAGGTTTTAGGGTTTGGAATAGATTCACGTTGCCTGTCATATGTCTTGAGCATCCACTGTCGAGATACCATAAGTTATTTTCCTTAGCGACAAACTGCACGAATAATTTCAAAGGCAGGATTTAGGTACCCAAGCATACTTGGGTCCTTTGTTGTTAGTAATCACAAATACATCTTCCTTTTTAACCCAAACTTGTCTTACATGGGTCTTTCTATATTGGTAGTAGTTAGGTTTTGATGTTTTTGTGTAAGTCTTAGTTTGGACTCTTGATGACCAATTTTTGTCTGTCGTTTGTTGAGTAGTTTATTTGGTTCTATTTTTCTTTTCTTCGTAATCAAATGTCATGTCGTAGAACCATCTGTGGTCAATGTTTCTTTCCTCAATTTTGTCATCATCACTATCAGAGACAGAAATAGTGTCGTTTGGAATTCCTAAGGATTTGACAAACTTTACTCCGGTTTTAAAATCTTGTGCGTGTTTTACACAGTTTTCTCGGAGGTGTCCAGTATGGCCACAATAAGTGCATATCAAATACTCAGGAAGTTCGGTATATTTTGTTCTTCTAAAGTCTCTGTCTGTTGGGCTTTGCTTACACTTTGAGTGATCCCTTCTTCCATAACACTCGTGACCTAAACCCATCTTCATGTTGTTGTCGGATTGTTCAGTTAGGAAGTTTAGAACGTTAGTGCTTCCTTCCCACTTATCGTGAACTTTCCGAGCATGAAGAAGGAGGTCCTTCAAGGAGTCTATTTCTTTCTTACATTCACTGTGGTCAGTGTTGCTAGACTCTTTTAGGTTTTGAATGTCTTTATGAAAATCGGACACAATTTTGGCATGTTCCTTCTTGAATTTAGATAGATTGAATTCTAGATCCATAATCTTGCTTTCGAGGATCTCAACTTCTTCTACATGAGTCTCATCTTCGACCATAATCGAAGATTTGGACTTTAGAAGCTCATTAGCCTTTCTCAAATCTGAAGTTATAGCTTCATTAGCTATAACTTTGGATTGAAGCTCTTTGAGGTTGAGTTTCAGTTTTGAGGTTATAGCTTCATTAGCTATAACTTTAGACTCGTGAACCTTTTTCTCAGACATAACTGTTTCCAACTTAGCATTTGCTTCAATGCTTATTTTAGATTTCAGTTTCTTAGCTTTGGCTTTCAGAAGTTGATTTTCCTCAGCAATATCGAGGATCTGTTCCTTCAATTCATCTAACTCAAGACTTTGTTCATGACATTGGTCTAGGGTTTCCTCAAAATATTTAATTAACATAGCCTTAGATAGATTTTTAACTTGACTTTTGAGTTGAAGAAAATTTACCTCTTCGACATCGTCGTCTGAGTCGGATTCTCCAAGGAGACACATATTAGATGTATCATCTTCATCATTGTCGTTTGAGATTAGATCTAGGCTGACGTTGCTTAGGCACAGGTGTGCTACCTCTTCTTCTTCGGAGTCCTCGTCATCCTCAGATTCTATTTCTCCCCAGCAAGATGCAAGCATTACTTTCTTGAACTCCGTTTTGGTCTTTTCTCTTTTTGACTTGTCTTTGATTTTGTCCTAGCTTGGACAATCCTTGATCATATGATCTTGTTGACCACACTTAAAACATCCCTTTTTAAAGAATGTTTGTTTGGAGTCAGTTTTCTTTTTGTCGAACGTTTTGTTGTTTGGGTTTTTGTATCTACCCTTAAACACTGCCTTTTTAAAGCGTCTAGCGAATAGAACTGTTTCATCCACAAGTTCTTCTTCGCTTACTTCGCTTGTGGAGGCTTGTAAAGCGACGCCCTTTCCTTTGAGATCGTCATCATCCTTGTTTAGCATGATCTCATGAGCCATCAGAGATCCAATAAGTTCTTGGTAGGTGATCTGAGATAGATCTCTTGCTTCTTCTATAGCAGTGACCTTTGGTTGCCACTTTTTGGTGAGACTCCTGAGAATCTTTCGAATGATATACTCAGAGTCGATCTTTCTACCAAGGTTCCGCAGTTCATTAATAATACAGGAAAATCGTGTAGACATGCTATCAATAGATTCATTCTTTTCCATATTGAAAAGTTCATATCTTTGAATAAGCAAATCTATACGATGTTTCCTGACTGTGGATGTTCCTTCGTAGGCAAGTTCGAGACTATCCCATATTTCCTTAGCGGAACTACAAGATGAGAATCTATCAAATTCTGAGGTTATCATACCATTCTGCAGGAGGCTCATAGCCTTAGAATTTTTCTCTGCAATTTTGTAGTCACTTTCCACATAATCGCTTTCCATCTTTTCATAGGTTGTTCCATTGGCGGCGGCAACCAAGATCTTCTTTGGTTCGGTTTGGATGATCTTCCAACATTCCCAATCACATCCATTGATGTAATGAGTCATCATATTCTTCCATAGACTGTAGTTTTTGCCATCGAAGATAAGGCACTTGAGATGCTTGGAATCCATTGTTGAAAGAGTATATAATATAGAATCAATAGAAGGATCAAAACTCACGCGGCTAGGCGATCAAGAGCACGAGGCTCTGATACCAATTGAAGAGTCTATTGATATAATATACTCAAGAAGGGGGGGGGGGGGGTTGAATTGAGTATGCCTTCTTTTTAAATCTTCTTCGATGTGTGTATGGTTGTATGATGATCTTCGAGTAAAACAAATAATAAAGAGAGACACAATATTTTTGAAGTGGTTCAGTCTCACACTTTGAGACCTACGTCCACTATTCTCGATTAATAAAATTAGTATCAACTCTGAATTACAATTTTATCAACCCTACTCGTGCAACTTTGATGTTAGTCGCAACTCTATCTAGATACCGTTAAATATCTAGCTATGACAAATACCGTTAAATATTTGCCTTACAATGAGTACCGCTAAATACTCGTTTTATCTTAAGTTAATAAGATAAAGTCTTCGATGTTTCTTGATGTCACAATGTCGAATGAATAAGATCAATGCTTGAGCACTTGAATCTTGAATCGGATATGACAATGAAAAGCTCGAACCTTGAAGAACACGATCGGCGGTTTCTCTCTCTCGATTTTCGTGAATATATGTAAGTGTATTTCCTGTATATTAATGTGTCATAGGTAGTCTATTTATATAGAATATATATCTAGGTAATTAAAATCCTAGATGATTTAGGAATATTACTAAAACTAGAATACTAGTCTTTTAGTAATACTACCTTAAATCTAATCTTAATATATTTAGGAAAGATTTAATAATATACTATAAGTGTTATATAAGGAATTAATTTCCTAATTTATATTTAGGAAAGATCTTTATATAATAAACAAATAGTATCCTTATGAAAACAACTTCCTAAACCATGTCAAAGATAATAAAATATATTATCACAATATAATCTAGTTTGTTTAGGACATTAAATAAATACATAATATTTACTTAAATTAATCCCAAACGACTTATGGAACGTGCCATAGTACACGTTTTCCAAAATCGTTTTCAAACCGTATATAGATTATATTATTTGACAATTATGATTATATAAAAATCCTTAGTTTATTTAGTAATAAATAATTATCTCATAAGAAAATTATTTATTCCTATCTAACTAAAAGATATTTTATATAATCCTATTAAGATTAATAATTCCATATCAATAATAGAATACCATTTAACCATTAATTGTCCATAATGATTTTGGAAACTAAAATCGTTTCAACCAATCACATATATATCGATCATTTCTTCATAATATAGAGTTATAGCTACGAGCTATAACTTGAATCAATCTTGTACTAAAGCTATAGTTGATAAGTATAACTTTATTTCTTTAGGCGCGCTTGAGATCTTCTATCAACCTTCGACTTAGTCAATTCATTGACTAACATACTTGAATCTTTTATACTTGATTGATTAGATCTTGTTACTAATATTCTGTACACTTAGCACACGATTATACGCACGAGTATATAATATATACATAGCTAGACTTGTCATTATCAAAACATAAACATATATACTTAACATATATTTGAATATATGGTTCAACAAGCTCGAAATTCAGTAGCCAATTGAGATTCTGCCGCCATATCCTCCGGAGTTCCAGCCCTCTGTCCCAAATTCTTTTGTAACTCAAGTAGCTGATTTTGTTTAATCGTAGCAATAATCTCAATGTCATTGAACTGATCCTTATTTATGCCCTTCAAAATCGGTTTCATCTTCTTCAAATTGGTAACCAGCGTATACATTGGAGCCCCAACAATCGTTCTATCCCACGTTCCACGAATAGCTGGAATAAACTTTTCCGACTTACCCCACATATTGTAATATTTGAAACTCCTTTTGTGTACCATATCATGCTTGTTCTTAACAATACAGGGGAAGTGATCATACAAACCTTCCGGCATGAAATGCGCGATCATATCAGGCATAGAATCGATCCACTCCTTATTCACCATGAATCGATCTAGCTTACAATATATTCTCTCCTCCGGCTGATTTTTGTTATTCCAAGTATAGTAGGATCTCATGTTATCAATATCGAGTAAACTACAGTCATTAACACAGTTCCTAAACTGCTCCATTTCTGAACCCGGAACGTTTCCCCCAAGTTTCTCTTGAGTAGAGAGCATACAATTGAATCTCCGGCTACAGCTCATGGCCCCTTTATCATACGCGACAGCCTCCTTAAGTGCGCCCACAAAGGAACTCTTTCTTGGACACCATTATAAGCATACACCATAGTAAGGTAGAAAGCATTTTTAGTAAGCAACGACTCCACTTTCATGTGCATGAATTGTGCATTATATTCAATAAAATGCACTCGAAACTCCTTTGGTTGCCATAGAATCCAGACTCGTCCCCCATAATGGTAGCCATTATTGGTTGAAATACTCCAAGTACTAAAACTATTAAAAACTTTCTACATACGTCTAGCTTTTATTTTTGTTTCAAGTAAGCCAAACAAACCTACTCGTTTATTCTGTGAAAAATAATTAATGTCTATCTGCTTTTTCACCCTATTCATGCCTCTTACGTTCCAAAAACATATTCTATCCATAAATAGATTGACTAGGAGGATCATCATTACCATTTCCAACATTCACTGCTTTCCTTGGGGATGTTAAAGCCTCTTTGAAAGATTTGGAGCCATACCCAGATGAACTATATCCTTCTTTGCTAGTGTCATTCCTCCTTAGCATTGTTACTTTCCCATGAACCAGCCCCTGAGATGAACGAGGTAATGCTGCTTTCACTCGCATCACTGGTTTCCAAACATTTGCGACCATAGGAGCCTTCCATTTCTGTTGATTCTCCTTTACTCTGCTTTCTCCTTTACGATAGAATTGAGCTTCATGTCCCATTCCCTTACATTTGGTACAAGTGATAGGGCGCCATTCATATTCTACCTAAACTTTAACAACTACTCCATTTTCATCTTTGAATGCGATCTGATAAGGAAACTTTTGGTTCACTTGTAGTTCTACCATAACCCGAGCATAGCCCAATCTCGTTTTTTATGCCGTAGCTGCATCACACTTCACATATTTACCTACAAGAGTAGTAATTTTTGGTAACCCTTTCCCCCAACACTTTAAAGGCAAATTATGCAACCGGAACTGATTGAATTGCTTTTTGTTTCAAATCCACATTCTTATTCCATGGCTTAACAATAAGCGGTTTGTTATCAAAAAGGAAGTGTCCAGACTACAATACCTGGTCTCTCATCGCCATTGTTTTAAATCGAACCAAGAAGACACCGTTATGCATAAACGATATCTTATCAATGTTGTATTTGGACCATATACGTCTCACAAAACCCTCGATTACTTCCCAAGGAGGGTTTGCTCCTAGAATGAAGCATATAACAGCCTGTTGCCAATATTCAGCTTCATCACATACATCTTCCTTGTCTAATTGAATCATGTCATCAAAATTCTGTTCAATTTCATTACCCATTCCTCCATGTCCTCCTCAGATTCTTGGTCAGATTCAGATATCAGGACAGACATACCTGTAATAGAGCTTAGATCCCTGGTTTTTGGCGTCTGTCGGTCATCATTATCGACTTCCGGTCCCAATTTCCGCAAAATCTCAGGGCTCAATTCTTCTTCTTCTATGGAGTTATACGAAGCAGCTTCCTTATTTGCTCTCCATCCCTTAGGGTTCATCTCCCTTTGTTTCTGGAGATTTGATTTCCTAGCCATTAGCTAGGAATCAAAGGCGGCTGAAGAAGAGTTCTTGATCGCCAAAATCGCTTGTTCTCTCTACTCTCTCTCACTAGGTTTATGATAATTATAACTAACTAATTATTCTTATCTCAGATGTTTCATAGAAATTAATAAGTTTTAGTAATATAACATTTTATTCACAAAAATAAATCTTATTTAATCATATTGCAATGAAATATAAAATTCTCATTTATATATAATTTTGTAGAATCTAAGGAATTATTTAATCCCTATCAATATACAATTAATTAACTTTGTTATTAATGAAATTGTTCTATAGGTGTGAGCTTAATGGATCAACTTATCACCACCGTGAAACTTCAGTAACATCAAACTCTAGTCCTAATCGTTATCGATAAATGTTGATCAGTTGACTACATAATGTATCATCCCTTACGTTTTCTAATTATGAGAATTCAAATATGTGATTTAATCATGTGATCGCACAATTGTAGAAGACACTTACTCCAACACGGACAACACTACAACTAATCTTTAAGCTAGTGCAAGGAATAACACGTATAGTAAGATACTTGCTTATAAACATGTTCAATCATACATTTTTAAATACAATACAAGCTTACTCTTGTATTATAACTCTTCAAGATATTTTATATCATTCTCGCAACAAAGCCAACTTTTACAATTAAACATAAAAATGGAAATTACGCATTACAAAAAGGTAAACAAAAACTCAAGGCTATAGCACCTACATACAAGACACAAAAGCAAAGATATTTAAAAAGTTGTAGTTGTGTTTGATCATCCTCTGTATTAGATGGTTTTTGTATTTGGAGTTAAGCGGATCCTTGGCGGTCATCATGTGAAGAATCCTCCTCAACTTCACCAGAAGCCTCCTCAAGAGATAATCCGTTTGCCTCAGGCACAAGAAAGGTGAAAAGCATTCCAATAAAGTTAATAACACCAAGAATAATAAGAGAGTTTTTCTTGCCAATACCGGCAGGGTAACCATGCTCTCTCTTAGCTGGATCAGGATCTTGGGAAAGGTAGACGAACGCGAAGGCGCCAATAATGGCCCCGGCTTTGCCTGTGGCAGCGGATATTCCATGACAGGTGGACCTAAGCCTAGCAGGAAATATCTCCGCCGGTACTATAAATGTTGTTGCATTTGGCCCGAAATTGGCAAAGAAGAAGGTGAGGCCATACATGACGATGAATCCTATTCGATTCTCCTTCTTTTGCCAATGTGCGTAGGGAAAGGCGATAGCAAACATGAAGATTGTCATCATTATGAAACCCATCATTTGGATGATCCACCGACCGATGATGTCGATAAAAGCCACAGTGAACCAGTAACCGGGGACAGTCCCACAAAGAGCGATCAGGGTTTGAGCTCGAGCAATCACGAAAACCTCTTTGATGGCACTCATGTCTTCTGAGGGACCGATCCACCCCACTGAGGTAAAGACATCTCTTTGGAATAGATTTTGACTATAAAAGGCAATATCGAGTAAAAACCAGGTGGAGGTGGTTCCCAGCAAACGAAGGCCATACTGTCGGGCAAACTGCATAGTGAATAGACCAAACTGGTTTTTATCGCTCTTTGCGATTTGATCCACCCGTTCTTCTTCCGCATCAATTTCAACCTTTAGGACTTTAGACATGTCAGATGCTGCTTGCTTCGCATTTTTTGCAACAAGGGCAGTATATCGGGCGGTCTCGGGCATCTTCATCCGCCAGTAGTAAGTCAGGGCCGCGGGGATGGCTCCGAACATAAGAACTATCCGCCAGATATAGTCAGCTTCTTCTGGACGAGATAGGGCGGGGTTCTCGGCATAAGACGGAGACTTGAATTTACTATCAAACGCTGATGAGACAATGAGTGCCACGACTCCCCCGGCCAAAATACCCATGCCTTGCATGGCAAAGACGGCAGCCACAAAGGCTCCTCGGGTTTTCTTGTTGGCGTACTCGGACATGATGGTGGCGGACAAAGGGTAGTCCCCACCAACACCAAATCCGAGCCAGAATCGGAAGAAGCAGAGGGTGGTCATCACGCCCTTAGCGCTATTTCCAAAGGAAAGCCCCGAGGATAAGGAGGAGAAGACCATCAGGACCAATGTCATTCCGTACACCTTCTTCCTCCCCATCTTGTCCCCTAGCCAACCGAAAAAAAGTTGACCCGCAAGGGTCCCACATAAGGCCACCCCGCTCACAGCTGCTGCCACGTTAATTGGCAGTGACCCTGGTTTTTTCGTGCCCTCAACTTGGTAGTATATCCGACCCATTAACCTTGTCACCAGGGAGATGCAAAACAAGTCATAAGCATCCGTGAAAAATCCCATTCCTGCTATGATGATCGTCGTGAAATGGTACCATTGTGTTTTTGCTACGTCAAGTGCGTTGAGCACCTGTAGTTGCTCTGCTTTTACCATTTTTCTCTTTCTCTTATTTTTTTCTCTGCAAGAAATCAGTCATTGTTATTCTCACCTTAAATATGTACACTTACAGATAAAAACTTGGGACGTTATCCATTCTACTCTACGATAAAACTTGCCAAATTAATTTTTGAACTCAAATATAATTTCTGAAATCTTACTATATCAAGAATTATATTGAAATGGTCGGTGTTTTAGTCACCTTTTTTTAAATAAGTTGCCAATAACTAACCTGTAATTATTAATTTTATTAATCATGTAGTATGTGAATATTAGTGAACTAGGCTGAGCTACTACTGCAAGCATTCTATTGAGGATCTACCCGTCCAAAATGAGAATTTGTGAACAACAAATCCCCGTATGACGAGTATATGATCACAAGTTTGTGACGGATTAAATAATATCATGTGAATAGATAAGATAAGACAGTTTACCAACAGATATATACTTTAAATAAATTAATGTACTTTATTAAGGACAGCCATATTATTTGGGACAAAACTTTAAAAGAAAAGGTCATCGTATATGGAAGAACATGCATCCATGACCTGACATAATTTCTTATCAAAAACAAACACACACACACACATATATATATATATATATATATATATATATATAAGGCGGTTTTACACAAGTTAATAGTGGAACGAAATCTTTTAATAAACACTTTTGCCCACTATTTTTGTTGTGTTTGGATCTGTTTTACAATTTTGTTGATATAAAACCGCTTTACATTAGATATTTTTTTTTATATTGAAGACTTACCAACTTAAAAGGTTGAGTATTTTGCCTACATGAGGAGGGCAAGCAAGAATTATTGGAAGGAATTTAGAACTTTTTATTAAGATAGAAGATGAAAAAATATGCCAAGAATTATTGGAAGGAATTGAGAAGTTGTTGTGAATACAGTAGATGAAGAAATATGTGTATTTATCTGAAATTTAAGTTTACTGAGTTCGGCACCATATGAAATATGCTCTCTAATTACAGCTTGTAATGTGATATGAGATGCATGTTTGACATAATTTGATTTTTTTTTTCTAGGGTATGGGATATACGGAATCTTTCATTTAATTAAACGTAATGTTAACTTCAATATCTATTTATCAACGAAGGTCAAATTTATGGGATGCATGTATGACAAAATTTGATAGGCCGTACTTAAAGTTCCTATTGTTGGATTTTGTCTTCATTCCTTCAAGGGATATGTCTAGGATGGCAATGGGTAGGGTCTGGGTAGGGTTCGGCAAGACCCGATCCGACCCGAAGTAAAAAAAACCTTTGACCCACACCTGACCCATACTCTAAAGCGTCTAAAATTAATGGACTCATACCCGACCCTAGTGGGTCTGGGTCTGGGTAGGGTCTACCCTAGGGTCCAATTTTTCTTAACGAGTCCTTCAATAAAATGTACCAAAGTTCGAATTAAATTACAAAGTTATGATTAAAGTATTACAAAGTCTTGGTTATTTGGATCATTACCCGTACCCGACCCGAAATTATATCATTTACCGTACCCAAACTCATCATTTTCATCAATTTCCTCGTTATTCTTAATGGTTATTTGGATATGCGTATAGTATATTAATGATAACTAATAAGGGTCATCTGTTTGTGTGTATTATTTGGGTTATTGACGTTCGTACGTGTGTTTTTTGTTTTTGTTTTTATCGTTTTTAATAAATATAAGGGTCTAAGGGTCGGGTAGGGTCCCAAGACCATGACCCGGACACGACCCGAAATTTTTATATAAGACCCATACCCGACCCATACCCGAGTGGGTCTCAAAAATTCAAACCCATACCCGACCCGTTAGGGTCCGACCCTAAGGGTCTGGGTTGGGTACCCGACCCACTGCCATCCCTAGGTATGTCGTATGGGATGGGTAGGGTTTTAGAAAATCTATTTCGGTTCGTGTTACTTTTTTCATTTCAATCAATTTTATAGATTTCACCTTTTGGGCATTATTTATAAGTCGAGTAAATTTTCGAAATAATTTGTAATATATATAACATAAAATGTAACATCCCTTATTTTCGTAAACCTTATTTTAATTTAATTAAAGTATTTTTCAGAATTTAATAATATTTTATTAAACTCGTAAACTTCTATTTTAAAAATAAAGTGTAAGTTCTGTATTGAGAATTTATGGTCTTAAGTTGTAGGAAAAAGTCTCTTGACATTCCGTTCATAAATCCCACTCATTTACTTAAATCCCGACTCAACAAAATAAGAATAAAAGCTAGTGTGGGGGGAAGCTTCCTATTCATTTCCTCACAAACACATTACTAAGCTAGCTTGTTCACCAAGTTCATAAGATCAAATAATCAGAAAAACCCATCTCCTTCATCTCATTTCCCCCAATTCACAAATTTGTTCACTACGATCTCAAATTCAACTCCGATTAAGGTACCGTTTTCGCCTACGTGATCCTTGTCAATTTTCCGTTCAATCGATCTCTTCCAATTTCTAAATCGTTGCATTTGATTTCCGGGCTGTTTTAGGGTAAATTCGAGTTTAAGCTTTCATCCCCTTTTCTTTTTGTTTTAAGGTGTTAATTTAGGAGACCCGGAGAAGGACTTCCTTGTGGTGGGAGAAGCTTGAAGTGAAGACGCTTGTTAAGGTGACAATAATGAGAAACTCGGCCTTATGTCTATATTAGCACTCTTTGTGATTTCTATGTGTTTAGTATGAAATTAGTGTTCCATATAGTTTATAGGGACTTTGTTAATGATTATAATCTGATGGCATGTTGATTTCATGAGGAAAACCCATTTGGGAATGTTTATTGTGTATAAATGAAAGATGGGTAGAATTTGCCTTTTTCCAACCGTTTTTAGCGGTCGCTAACAACCTTATTTCTTGTTATGTTCATATGCCTATTTGATATGTTTTCATGCTGGGATTAATGACGATGTGTTGATTAGAATCAAGTATTTGTAACACCCCCATTTATTTAAGAAGCCTTTAGCAAGACATTCTTAGTAAATAGAGCTGTTACTATCTCGAAATGTCCGAGGTAGTGAATAACAAAGTAAATCAAACCAAAGTTCTTTATATAAAAACTGATTAGATTAAAATTTTGATATTACAAAACTACGCAACAGAAAGAAAGTACAACAGATGACTATTCTATAAGTGGTATAATTTTAAGTCGGTCCCAAATCTGCATCTGACATTCCCGTCCCAGCTCCTAGCTCATCTGTCTCTTTCCTGTAGAATCTACTCCTCATTCCGGATCATCGTAGGTATCACACGAATGCACAGGGTCAACCACGAGGTTGAGTAGGAAAACATCAACAAGACAAAAATGAACATATAATAATTTCTTTCCATCTCCACCTCGTTCAGTCAACCACTTCACCTCCATCACACCACTCCTTCCATCACACCACACCTTCCATCACATCACAACTTCCATCACACCACACCTTACATGGCCATATCACAAGTCCCATATCACAAGACCCGTATCACAAGACCCATTTCACAAGTCCCGTTCTCCACAATAATCGATAATAATCAATCATTCCACAATACATTCATAATCAATTATGTCAATCTTATAATAAGCAACACACACACTTCATGTCATAACACAACCACAGATATATATATCCCCTACCTCAAATTGCGGAATGACAACCGAACAGCTGCTAGCAATATTCCAGGTCGAGCTCAGTTCTTATAAATAGTACTTACTATTAAATTCTATTCATACACTAACAACACTACTAAATACTCATTCATCATGCTTATAACTGATTTATTCCTAACACCTTATATACATATATATCCATAGCATACTCATAAGCATGTGATTATCATTAAGCGAGTAATTATCACAATATTATATCTCTTATCAATATATTAAACGATCGTCAAAACTTCATTAACAATTTACCATACCCTATATAATTGACAATTACTTCCTCCATTTTTATATAATGTACCCATTTTATTAAAATACTACACTCATATATTCAACAAATGGAAACATTATATAAAAACGGAGGATAGTACTAAATATAGCATACCATCTTTACTAACAATAATAGTAATCACCATGATTACTAAAACAAGATTATTAGTAACAACAATATTTTTAACACCTTATCATACAATTGTAAAATAGTAATAATTACCATAAATATAATATATATGCCAACCATAATAATAATAAACAATAATAATAATAATAAACAGTAATAATAATAACAACCCGGCCACCAATGATAATAAACTACCAATAACTCTAATTTTCCGCCTACTTAAGCAAATTAGAGGATTAGGGTTTTGTATCATCTTTTATCAATCGATCTTTTATCATTGATCTTTTATCATTCAATTATATTCAGTTCTTAATCTAGTTTTATTATCTTAGAATTTAGTTTCATCTTTAGTTGTAATCTTTCAATAAATTCTTAAACACTTTTAGTTTGTTCATCAATCTTTTGAGCATTCATCAATAAAGTTGTTCCTTTCCGTCTCAATTCCGATTTCCGGTAATTCTCTCTTAATTTTAGTTCCATTGTTATTAGTTTAGAATTATTATTTTCGGTTTAAGATAGAATCCTAAAGCCTTATTAGCGATTGCATGTTTAGATTGATATTCATTATGATTTCCATGTTTATTCCTGTTTTCATTGTTGTTTTAGTAATCATGAGTAACTAATTTCATATGTTAGGATGTAGGGGGTAGATATGCGTAGGTAATATGGATTCCGAGACCGACTGTAGCAGAACCTTGGTCGGCCGACCTGCCAAACGGGTCGGTCGACTGAGGTTGCGGTCGGCCGACTGGGCTAGCTGGTCGGTCGACCCGCTCGCGTTTGTATTCTGTTCGTTTTACTTCGTTGACTATAGTATTCTACAATGAGACCCAAGGGAGACTTGTAGGATGTTAGTAATGACCTACCCAAGATTGAAAGATACGGGGAGGGCATTGGTTTACGCCTTAAGACGACTAGGTTATCCAAGACTGAAAGGTATGTGACCTAGGATTTAGGAATCACCCTTATTGTTGACACCCAATAATTGTGAGACCTAGGAACTAATAGCATAGGCCGAAAGGAGCTATTAGGTAGCATAGACCTAAAGGATATGTTACACCCCTTGCGCGACTGCAATACATGTTGACTTAAGATTTATATTATCTTAGCTATTTATTACCTAATAATCATCCTAGCATCTCTTTTATTATAGTTTTATTCTCGTCTCTATTTATTTGTTTTATTTTCATATTTGCTTTTAGACTTAGTAATAATCAATCAGACCCCCACTTTTGTTACCCTAAAACATTAACATCAAACAATAAACATTTCCCACCTCTCTGTGGTTCGACCCTGACTTTCACTATCTATAGTTAAAGGTTAGGAATTATAAATTTTATCTTTGGTACCCTCAACGACGGGCATCAACTGTCCCATAAAAAATTCCGACAAATAGCCTTTATACGAGTCAAAACTCCTTTGGGTAAAACAAACAAGGATGCCCAGTATGTATGAAGGGACGTCAAAACAGCCTTCATAAGCACAAGTCGACCTGCATATGAAAACTTTCGAGCCCCATAAATATTCAGTATGTGACATACTTTGTCTACCAGGCATTCACAATCCTTACGTTTCAATCTCGTTGCTCGGATAGGCATGCCAAGATATGTAAACGATAACTCGCCTTCAGAAAACCCCGATATATATACCTAAGATGTCCGCTTTGATGTCATCAGCAACTCCCCCAAAGTAAGCATTGGACTTATTAAGATTAACCTTCAATCCCGTTGCTTGTGAAAAAGTGTTAAAGGCACGTAACAATACATGCACTGACTGAGCTTCTCCTTTGCAAAAAAGGAGCACATCATCAGCAAACATAAGATTAGCTAGCTTCATTTCTTTGCACATTGGATGATACCTGAAATCATATTTTAGGGCAGCATAATTCAAAGTCCGAGTTAGATACTCCATACATAGCGTGAAGAGCAACGGAGACAAAGAGTCCCCTTGTCTTAATCCCCTTCTCCCTTGAAATAAGCCAAACATTTCACCATTGAGCGTTAAAGAGAAGCTTGCTGTAGTAACACACTCCATAATCATAGTGATGAACCCAGCCGGAAAGCGCGGCATCCTCAGAATATTGTAAAGAAATTCCCACTCTACAGTATCATAGGCCTTCTACAAATCAATCTTGAACATACACTTAGGAGACGTTGATGGCCTATCATATAGACGGATCCTATCATATAGACGGATCAAATCCTGGCAAATCATGATGTTTTCCTGAATACTTCTATTCTGGAGAAATGCGCCTTGGTTATGATCCACAAGGTGTTTGAAAATGGGAGCTAGTCGTGCACACAACAACTTTGAAATTACCTTATATATCACGTTACAATAAGCTATCGGCCGGAACTGCATCACGGTTTGAGGCCTAGGACATTTTGGAATTAAAGCAAGGTTGGTTTGTATTTATTTGCTTACGCATCTTACAGGAATCAAAAACATCTGACACTGCCTTTATCACATCCTCTCCAATCTCATTCCAACCACCCTTGTAAAAATTGCTATTATACCCATCCGGCCTAGGGGATTTGATATCCGGAATGCTAAAAAAAGCCTCCTTGATCTCTAGCCCAGTAACAGGTAAGAGGAGGGCAGCCCCCATATCATCCGTGCACTTGCCCCCTTGCTTTATAATCCTCCTACGAATAGGAACCGTGGACTGTCGAGTGCCTAGTAGATGCTCATAGTACTCCAGGAAAGCCGCCTGAACAGCAGTAGGAGAGTCGCACCTTATACCATGCATATCCTCAATACTAGCCACCAGATTACCATTCCGTCTTTGTTTGAGCACCCCATGAAAGAACGAGCTATTTGTATCCCCTTCCACTATCCATTTCTGTTTAGATTTTTGAGCCAAAAAGCTATCTCTAGCATCAGCAAGAGCTCGAAATTCAGTAGCCAATTGAGATTCTGCCGCCATATCCTCCGGAGTTCCAGCCCTCTGTCCCAAATTCTTTTGTAACTCAAGTTGCTGATTTTGTTTAATCGTAGCAATAATCTCAATGTCATTGAACTGATCCTTATTTATACCCTTCAAAATCGGTTTCATCTTCTTCAAATTGGTAACCAGCGTATACATTGGAGCCCCAACAATCGTTCTATCCCACGTTCCACGAATAGCTGGAATAAACTTTTCCGACTTACCCCACATATTGTAATATTTGAAACTCCTTTTGTGTACCATGTCATGCTTGTTCTTAACAATACAGGGGGAGTGATCATACAAACCTTCCGTCATGAAATGCGCGATCATATCAGGCATAGAATCGATCCACTCCTTATTCACCATGAATCGATCTAGCTTACAATATATTCTCTCCTCTGGCTGCTTTTTCTTATTCCAAGTATAGTAGGATCTCATGTTATCAATATCGAGTAAACTACAGTCATTAACACAGTTCCTAAACTGCTCCATTTCTGAACCCGGAACGTTTCCCCCAAGTTTCTCTTGAGTAGAGAGCATACAATTGAATCTCCGGCTACAGCTCATGGCCCATTTATCATACGCGACAGCCTCCTTAAGTGCGCCCACAAAGGAACTCTTTCTTGGACACCATTATAAGCATACACCATAGTAAGGTAGAAAGCATTTTTAGTAAGCAACGACTCCACTTTCATGTGCATGAATTGTGCATTATATTCAATAAAATGCACTCGAAACTCCTTTGGTTGCCACAGAATCCAGACTCGTCCCCCATAATGGTAGCCATTATTGGTTGAAATACTCCAAGTACTAAAACTATTAAAAACTTTCTGCATACGTCTAGCTTTTATTTTTGTCTCAAGTAAGCCAAACAAACCTACTCGTTTATTCTGTAAAAAATAATTATTGTCTATCTGCTTTCTCACCCTATTCATGCCTCTTACGTTCCAAAAACATATTCTATCCATAAACAGATTGACTAGGAGGATCATCATTACCATTTCCAACATTCACTGCTTTCCTTGGGGATGTTAAAGCCTCTTTGAAAGATTTGGAGCCATACCCAGATGAACTATATCCTTCTTTGCTAGTGTCATTCCTCCTTAGCATTGTTACTTTCCCATGAACCAGCCCCTGAGATGAACGAGGTAATGCTGCTTTCACTCGCATCACTGGTTTCCAAACATTTGCGACCATAGGAGCCTTCCATTTCTGTTGATTCTCCTTTACTCTGCTTTCTCCTTTACGATAGAATTGAGCTTCATGTCCCATTCCCTTACATTTGGTACAAGTGATAGGGCGCCATTCATATTCTACCTGAACTTTAACAACTACTCCATTTTCATCTTTGAATGGATCTGATAAGGAAACTTTTGGTTCACTTGTAGTTCTACCATAACCCGAGCATAGCCCAATCTCGTTTTTTCTGTCGTTGCTGCATCACACTTCACATATTTACCTACAAGAGTAGTAATTTTTGGTAACCCTTTCCCCCAACACTTTAAAGGCAAATTATGCAACCGGAACTGATTGAATTGCTTTTTGTTTCAAATCCACATTCTTATTCCATGGCTTAACAATAAGCGGCTTGTTATCAAAAAGGAAGTGTCCAGACTGCAATACCTGGTCTCTCATCGCCATTGTTTTAAATCGAACCAAGAAGACACCGTTATGCATAAACGATATCTTATCAATGTTGTATTTGGACCATATACGTCTGACAAAACCCTCGATTACTTCCCAAGGAGGGTTTGCTCCTAGAATGAAGCATATAACAGCCTGTTGCCAATATTCAGCTTCATCACATACATCTTCCTTGTCTAATTGAATCATGTCATCAAAATTCTGTTCAATTTCATTACCCATTCCTCCATGTCCTCCTCAGATTCTTTGTCAGATTCAGATATCAGGACAGACATACCTGTAATAGAGCTTAGATCCCTGGTTTTTGGCGTCTGTCGGTCATCATTATCGACTTCCGGTCCCAATTTCCGCAAAATCTCAGGGCTCAATTCTTCTTCTTCTATGGAGTTATACGAAGCAGCTTCCTTATTTGCTCTCCATCCCTTAGGGTTCATCTCCCTTTGTTTCTGGAGATTTGATTTCCTAGCCATTAGCTAGGAATCAAAGGCGGCTGAAGAAGAGTTCTTGATCGCCAAAATCGCTTGTTCTCTCTACTCTCTCTCACTAGGTTTATGATAATTATAACTAACTAATTATTCTTATCTCAGATGTTTCATAGAAATTAATAAGTTTTAGTAATATAACATTTTAATCACAAAAATAAATCTTATTTAATCATATTGCAATGAAATATAAAATTCTCATTTATATATAATTTTGTAGAATTTAAGGAATTATTTAATCCCTATCAATATACAATTAATTAAATTTGTTATTAATGAAATTGTTCTATAGGTGTGAGCTTAATGGATCAACTTATCACCACCGTGAAACTACAGTAACATCAAACTCTAGTCCCAATCGTTATCGATAAATGTTGATCAGTTGACTACATAATGTATCATCCCTTACGTTTTCTAATTATGAGAATTCAAATATGTGATTTAATCATGTGATCGCACAATTGTAGAAGACACTTACTCCAACACGGACAACACTACAACTAATCTTTAAGCTAGTGCAAGGAATAACACGTATAGTAAGATACTTGCTTATAAACATGTTCAATCATACATTTTTAAATACAATACAAGCTTACTCTTGTATTATAACTCTTCAAGATATTTTATATCATTCTCGCAACAAAGCCAACTTTTACAATTAAACATAAAAATGGAAATTACGCATTACAAAAAGGTAAACAAAAACTCAAGGCTATAGCACCTACATACAAGACACAAAAGCAAAGATATTTAAAAAGTTGTAGTTGTGTTTGATCATCCTCTGTATTAGATGGTTTTTGTATTTGGAGTTAAGCGGATCCTTGGCGGTCATCATGTGAAGAATCCTCCTCAACTTCACCAGAAGCCTCCTCAAGAGATAATCCGTTTGCCTCAGGCACAAGAAAGGTGAAAAGCATTCCAATAAAGTTAATAACACCAAGAATAATAAGAGAGTTTTTCTTGCCAATACCGGCAGGGTAACCATGCTCTCTCTTAGCTGGATCAGGATCTTGGGAAAGGTAGACGAACGCGAAGGCGCCAATAATGGCCCCGGCTTTGCCTGTGGCAGCGGATATTCCATGACAGGTGGACCTAAGCCTAGCAGGAAATATCTCCGCCGGTACTATAAATGTTGTTGCATTTGGCCCGAAATTGGCAAAGAAGAAGGTGAGGCCATACATGACGATGAATCCTATTCGATTCTCCTTCTTTTGCCAATGTGCGTAGGGAAAGGCGATAGCAAACATGAAGATTGTCATCATTATGAAACCCATCATTTGGATGATCCACCGACCGATGATGTCGATAAAAGCCACAGTGAACCAGTAACCGGGGACAGTCCCACAAAGAGCGATCAGGGTTTGAGCTCGAGCAATCACGAAAACCTCTTTGATGGCACTCATGTCTTCTGAGGGACCGATCCACCCCACTGAGGTAAAGACATCTCTTTGGAATAGATTTTGACTATAAAAGGCAATATCGAGTAAAAACCAGGTGGAGGTGGTTCCCAGCAAACGAAGGCCATACTGTCGGGCAAACTGCATAGTGAATAGACCAAACTGGTTTTTATCGCTCTTTGCGATTTGATCCACCCGTTCTTCTTCCGCATCAATTTCAACCTTTAGGACTTTAGACATGTCAGATGCTGCTTGCTTCGCATTTTTTGCAACAAGGGCAGTATATCGGGCGGTCTCGGGCATCTTCATCCGCCAGTAGTAAGTCAGGGCCGCGGGGATGGCTCCGAACATAAGAACTATCCGCCAGATATAGTCAGCTTCTTCTGGACGAGACAGGGCGGGGTTCTCGGCATAAGACGGAGACTTGAATTTACTATCAAACGCTGATGAGACAATGAGTGCCACGACTCCCCCGGCCAAAATACCCATGCCTTGCATGGCAAAGACGGCAGCCACAAAGGCTCCTCGGGTTTTCTTGTTGGCGTACTCGGACATGATGGTGGCGGACAAAGGGTAGTCCCCACCAACACCAAATCCGAGCCAGAATCGGAAGAAGCAGAGGGTGGTCATCACGCCCTTAGCGCTATTTCCAAAGGAAAGCCCCGAGGATAAGGAGGAGAAGACCATCAGGACCAATGTCATTCCGTACACCTTCTTCCTCCCCATCTTGTCCCCTAGCCAACCGAAAAAAAGTTGACCCGCAAGGGTCCCACATAAGGCCACCCCGCTCACAGCTGCTGCCACGTTAATTGGCAGTGACCCTGGTTTTTTCGTGCCCTCAACTTGGTAGTATATCCGACCCATTAACCTTGTCACCAGGGAGATGCAAAACAAGTTGCCTTGAGTTGGTACGTGTCAGATATAGATATTGATAATGATGAGTGAATGAATGTTTGTTTGAGCTATGGTTTGATCATCCAAGGCATTGGATGACTCTTAGTTCGGTTTCATAAATAGTTGGATTGAAAGACCCCCCGACTGGGTAACCAGTAGGGAAACCGGCTCTCCTTCCTAACGGTTTATGAAGTTGGTTGAGAGCCGTGCACTAGAGTTTGCATGATAGTATGAGAACAGTTGATGAGATGTTTATGCTTCACATATCTATATATGTTGGAGTATTCTGTATTGCTTTGTGTGTTACGTGTTGTCACAAAAGGTGGCTAGGAGAACTCTAGTCACTCCCCACTGATTGTGGCGTACATGTTTTCATGTATGTAGATATATGCAGGTTGGAGCGGGGTTCACACGAGAGCTAGCGAGTGATGATCCTTTCATCATATGACATACCCGTTTATCGATTAGCTAGACTCTTAGTTCTTTTGATACTGTTTTGTTGGTGCCTGTAGGATGTTCCATCCCAGGCTGTTGTACATATTTGGTTTTGATACTTAGAACTGTTACTGATCTATTTTTTTTCATTTCAGTTTTAGTTTCCGTTTCAGTTTAACTCTTCTCGCATGTTGTTTACTTTAAAAAGTTTTAATTCCGCTGCATTTTTGGTACTTCTGTATGTTTATATTTCCGCTTTCGCGAGGGGTTTTACAGTTGGTATCAGAGCATTATTGCTCCCGACGCACTCATGTGACCCCCAACCTTAACTTGACCAAATAAACAAATAATGAATGAGAGATGGGGTAGATCTAAGGATTTATTTTGTAGTCTATTTGTGATTGCTAATTGTTAAGCTAATACTTGTTTTCTCTTTTGAAGGATGGTGAGACCCACTACTGCTGATAACATTATGTTGCAAGCAATTCATCACTTGCTTGAGACCCAGAGACAGCAAGCAGGGAATGTTCCACCTCCTCCACCGCCAGGCAACGAGGCTAATCGTCCTGGTAGTTTCTCTTGGATAGCTTCGCAGATGTCCCGTAGCCATGTGAAGACTTATGGTGGCGAGGTTGACCCGGTAGCTCTTACCGAGTGGTTCAGGGAGAAGGAAAAGAGCTTTACCATGTATTCGGTGGGTAGAGAGGATAGAGTGCGGCTAGCCACTTACTTTCTTACCCTTGAGGGCGATATGTGGTGGGCGTTGACCGGACCTACTTTCACTCTTGATCCTTTGTTCAATTTGGAGGCTTTTAAGGATAAGCTCGAGACGAGGTTTTATCCTAAAGAGCTCAGATCACAGCGACTCAAAGAATTCATGGATTTGAAGCAAGGCAAGATGTCAGTTCAGGAGTTTACAGACCGATTCAACCAACTTGCCCATTTCGCATCGAGGTTTGTCAGAGATGAGGCTGAGAGAGTCTACTTTTACCGTGGGAAGCTAGGACCGCGCATCGAGAATATGGTTCGTCGTGACTCGACTTCTTTTGTGGAGGTATATGATGATGCTATTTGGGCCGAGAGTTCCATTCGTGCCATAGATGCTGAGACTCGAGCTGCTACTTCCAGTGTGACTCCTCACCAGAGATCAGTGTACCAGGGGAAGAGACAGTTTGTTCCTTCTACTTCTTCGCCGTCTTCTCAGAAGAAGCGGTTTGAGAGGTTCTCTGCTCCGGTTGCTAAGACCATTGTTCACACCGACACAGCTGCTAGAGTTTGCCACCGTTGTGGTAAACGTTCTCATCCGGGTTTTGACTGTTTCAAGAATGCTTTCAAGTGCTACACTTGCAATGGATTTGGGCATAAGTCTTATGAGTGTCCTGGGAGGAACACCGCACTTGGCAAGGCTGCCACTGCTGCTGCAGCGACTAAGGGAGGAAAGCCGAAAGGGAAGATTATTGTGATGACTAGGGCTGAGGCTAAGGCTCATCCAGACATTGTTGCCGGTATCTTTTCTGTTCTTGGCGCTGAGTGCCTTATTTTGTTCGATACTGGAGCTTCTCTTTCATTTATATCGACTCAGTTCGCAGACCGTTTAGCTCTTGAGTCTTCATTGGTTGAGGAGACTTCCATTTCCTTACCTTCTGGAGACGTGTTTTCCCGCTCTTCGTCCCATAGGGATGTTCCGATTATTATTGGTCAAGCTACATTTCCAGCGGACTTACTGAGATTTCCTCTCGAGGAGTTTGATATTATCCTCGGTATGGATTGGTTATCGCGATACCATGCTCGCTTCGAGTGTCGCGACCAGAAAATCTGCTTGAGGAGTTCTTCAGGAGTTCGTGTTTCCTATAGGGGAACTCGCCCTCAAAAGGGTGTTCGTGTTATCTCTTCGATGATAGCATCTCATCTTCTTAGGAAGGGTTGCCAAGCCTTCCTGTGTGTTGTTTCAGCTGCAAAGCCATCGCTACCGAAGCCTGAGGATGTAGCCATTGTTCGTGAGTATCCAGATGTTTTCCCAGATGACTTGCCAAGGATACCGCCAGAGAGAGATGTGGAGTTTACCATTGAGCTTGTTCCAGGTACCGGACCGATTTCCAAAGCTCCTTACCATATGGCTCCGCCAGAGTTGAAAGAATTGAAGCAGCAATTGGAAGAGATGATCGAGAAAGGGTTCATTAGACCGAGTGCTTCTCCGTGGGGTACTCCAGTTTTGTTCGTTAAGAAGAAAGATGGTTCCATGAGACTTTGCATCGACTATAGAGAACTGAACCGAGTGACCGTGAAGAACAGATATCCTTTGCCTAGGATAAATGACTTGTTTGATCAGTTGAGAGGTGCTTCTAGGTTTTCTAAGATTGATCTTCGATCGGGTTATCATCAGATTCCAGTGAGAGAGGCTGATATTGTGAAGACTGCTTTTCGTACCAGATATGGGCATTTTGAGTTCGTGGTTATGCCTTTTGGGTTGACTAATGCACCTGCTATCTTCATGGATCAGATGAACCGTACCTTTAGTGAGTATCTTGACACTTGTGTTGTGGTGTTTATTGATGATATCCTCATTTACTCTAAGACCGATGAGGAGCATGCTGAGCATCTTCGATTGATTCTTGGGATTTTACGTCGACAGAAGTGGTTCGCGAAGTTCTCTAAGTGTGAGTTTTGGCTTTCTAAGGTTGCATTTCTTGGACATGTGATATCTAGTGAGGGAGCTATGGTTGATCCCGCAAAGATTATTGAGGCCGTTGTTGATTGGGAGAGTCCCAAAGATGTGGGAGAGATCCGTAGTTTCCTTGGTTTAGCGGGTTAATACCGTCGATTTGTTGAGGATTTCTCTAGGTTAGCTCGTCCGATGACTCAGTTATTGAAGAAGGAAGCTAAATTTGTGTGGACCGACAAGTGTGAGAGTTCTTTCCAGGAATTGAAGACTAGGTTGACTTCCGCTCCCGTACTTGCTTTGCCAGAGATTGGAGTTGACTTTGATGTCTATTGTGATGCTTCGATGTTAGGGCTTGGATGTGTGCTGATGCAGAGTGGTAAGGTGATAGCTTACTCATCTAGACAGTTGAGAGTTCACGAGGTGAACTATCCGACACATGATCTTGAGTTGGCTGCAGTCGTTCATGCTTTGAAGATGTGGCGTCATTACTTGATTGGATCTCATTTTCGCATTTTCACGGATCACAAGAGTCTTAAGTACATTTTCACTCAGAAAGACCTTAATATGCGATAGAGACGTTGGCTAGAGTTGGTTAAGGATTATGACATTGAGTTATTGTATCATGAGGGAAAAGCCAATGTCGTTGCTGATGCGCTTAGCCGCAAGACTTCTCATTCGATGAGTGTTATGCGTGTATTGCCCGATGAGTTGTGTTCCGAGTTCCGGAAGTTGAGATTAGAGATGGTGGGTAGTGGTTTTGATTGGTTAGCTGCTATGACTGCCGAGCCGTCTTTATATTGGGAGATTCGCCAGAGTTTACCTTCAGATGCTGATTTCAAGAAGTTCGAGGCTAAGATTTCGAGTGGTGTTGCACCTGACTTAGTGATTAATGCTGATGGTTTCCTTAGGTTCCGTGGTAGGATGTATGTTCCTGATGTGCCAGACTTGAGGAAGAGGGTTCTTGAGGAGGCTCACTTGGCACCGTATTCAGTTCATCCAGGAGGAGAGAAAATGCACAAGGATTTGAGACTTATGTTTTGGTGGCCTGGTATGAAGAGAGAAATCTTAGATTATGTGAGTAGGTGCTTGACTTGTCAACAAGTCAAGATAGAGCATAAGAGGCCAGGTGGTTTGCTACAGCCGCTTCCCGTTCCTTAGTGGAAGTGGGAGTGCATATCTATGGACTTTGTGACGGCTTTGCCTAAGACTGTGGGAGGCAAAGATGCGATTTGGGTTATTGTGGACCGACTAACTAAGTGTGCCAGATTCGTGCCGATCAGAGAGACATGGGACATGGATCGATAAGCCAGGGCTTATATTGCTGAGATAGTCCGATATCATGGGGTGCCGAGAGAGATCGTTTCAGATCGTGATCCTCGTTTTTGCTCCAGATTCTGGAAGGCTTTACAAGAGGCTATGGGTAGCCGTTTGTTGATGAATACCGCTTTTCATGCCGCGACCGATGGGCAATCCGAGAGGACCATACAGACACTAGAGGATTTGCTCCGCGCTTGTGCCCTCGATTTTCAGAGTTCTTGGGAGCAGTGTTTGCCGTTGGTAGAGTTTTCTTACAACAACAGTTACCATTCTTCCATTGGTATGGCTCCGTACGAGGCTCTTTACGGGAGGAAGTGCCGTAGCCCGATCTGTTGGGATCAGGCGAGTGACGTGCACGACCTTGGACCTGACCAGCTAGCTGAGACCATTGACCGTGTACAGCTCATTAGAAATAGGATGAAGGCCGCTCAGGACCGGCAGAAGTCCTATGCTGATGTCCGTCGTAGACCTTTAGAGTTTGAGGAGGGTGACCGTGTCTTTTTTAGGGTGTCTCCGATGAAGGGCGTCAAGAGGTTTGGCTTTAAGGGCAAGCTGAGCCCTAAGTATATCGGACCTTTTGTGATCGGGAAGAAGATTGGCGCCGTAGCTTACCGTTTGGACTTGCCTCCTAGTTTGGGCAAGGTCCATAACGTCTTTCACGTTTCCCAGCTCCGCAGATATGTTAGTGATCCGAGTCATGTACTGCATAGAGAGATCGAGAACCTGGAGCCGAGTCTTGCCTTCGAGGAGCGTCCAGTGAAGATCCTTGACCGACAGGAGAGGAAGCTTAGGAACAAGTAGTGCCCTTGGTGAAGATTCTATGGCGTTGCGGTGATGTCGAGGAGCAGACATGGGAGACTGAGGCATCGATGCGTGTTGCGCATCCCTTCTTATTCGATTGAGGTATAGTATATAGATTTATATCCATTCGAGTTTCGAGGACGAAACTTTTTGAAGTTGGGGTGATTGTAACATCCCGTATTTTCGTAAAATCTATTTTAAGCGTTTTAAATTATTTTAAGTTATAAAATAATATTTTAATAATTTATTGTGAAAGATTTTAATTTAATTAGTAAGATCCGTCTTAAGAACCTTAAGTCCTTAAGACGAATACAAACTTGGTAAGGTTAAGTCCCAACTTAAATATCCGTTCAAGTATCCTAACCCGTTTAATTGACTCGGAAATGACAACCCATAAACCCCCTTAAAACCCTTTAGTCGATATATTCATTCATCATCTTCAACTCTTTCCACTGTAAACTAATTTCTCTTAAAACCTCCATTGTTAACCTCTTCTTTTGCTCTTTTCTCCATCATCCGTCTACCGATTGAAGGTAATAATAACATTTTCGGAATCCTCATTTAATTTCCAAGCCATCTATCACTTTCGTTTTTCAAATCCTTAACTTCGAAAATGGGGCTGTTTCGCATAAATTCCGTTTTCTAGCCCTTAAACCCGTTTTTCGTGCTTGTAGGTGAAGGATTGGAGAACCCGGACATTGATAGCTTCGTGGTAGAGGAGGATTTTTAAGCCGGAGTGCATTTAAGGTGACGATAATGAGAAACTCGACCTTAATGTGAATATTAGCAAGTTTTGATGTGTTCCTATATTTGTTTCTGATTTTTGTTAATGTTTAATGATCAAAGGACTTAGTATCATGTTTAGGATTGTTCTTATGTGAACAATTCATGGTTGGTGATGTTGTTATATGTTCTTAAGCTTATTTTCAGTTTTTCACAAGTTAAGACAGATACATTGAATTAATCGTTTGAGGATTGTTATGGGATTTGTTTGCTGTTAGAAAGTAGTGTTGGATGATTGGAAATGTTGGGTAAACCTTACTTGTAACAATTTTTAAGAATTAGTGTCGATTTGTGGTGTTTTGAATAATCTGGCTCACAAGGTACGCACTGCATTCTCTAGCTCTAACCCTTTTGGGTTCAATAGAAAAATGGCGAAACAGATCAAGTCTATTAGGGAAGAACTTGATGAGCTTAAGTCCCAAATGGAGGGCTTGAACTTAAGGGTATGTCTTCCCGATCAAGACCCAATTAGCCGTTTGCTAGTTGATAGGGAAACAATCTCTTTTGTTCAAGCAGACGGTGTGATTGGTAGGGATAAGGATAAAGATAACATCATGAACATGATTTTTGATCCTAAGTATGCGAAAGAGGGTGTTACTGTGATACCCATTGTGGGTTTTGGTGGTTTAGGGAAAACGACTCTTGCTCAACTTGTTTTTAATGATCAAAGGGTTAAAAAAGAGTTTGATGTTGCCAAATGGGCGTGTGTACCTGAAATAAATGATCAAAATGAAGTATTAGGAAAGATTATGAGCGCCTTGACTGATAAGAATTGTAAGCATCTTTCAATGGAGCGAATTCAGTCACAAATTAGAGCAGCAGTAAAGGATAAGAAGTTTCTGCTCGTTCTTGATGATATATGGGATGAAAGTCGTGATAGGTGGCTGAAACTCAAAGATATATTGCAATGTGGTAGCCACGGAAGTAAAATAATTGTGACAACGCGATCTGGTGTGGTTGCAAACATTGTAGGAACGGTTCCTGAAGCCTACAAGCTAGGACTTCTAACAGAAGAGGAGTCCTGGGATCTGTTCAAATTGTTAGCTTTTAAAAATGGACGGGAGGAGAGTAATCGTGCTTTGGTTCAAATTGGTAAAGAGATTGTGGGAAATTGCGGAAATGTTCCGTTGGCAATCAGGGTTGTTGGAAGCCTTCTTTATTCAGAACACACTGAGAAAGAGTGGGAACTATTTAGAGTTCAACTCTCGAAGGCAAAGGTCATAGACCTTAATGATATCATGCCCATTCTGAAGCTAAGCTATGATTACTTGCCATCAGCATTAAAACGGTGCATTGCTTATTGTTCATTGTTCCCTAAGGATTATGAGTTTCAGAGATCTGAACTTGTTCGTCTCTGGATTGCTCAAGGATATGTTGAGGAAAGTCTTGGTATGGAGGAGGTGGGGGATCAATACTTTCTTGAGTTGGTAAGGAGGAATTTTTTTCAGGATGTTAAGGAATATGATGACGGCTTTATATGCTGCAAAATGCATGACTTAGTCCATGATTTGGCTCAATATATAGCTGGTGAAGAGAGCATCTCAGTGGATGGGTCAGGAGCACAATTCACAAATAAACTTGTGCATGTCAATTTTTGTGAAGGAGAAAAGCTAAGCGAATCCGCACGATCCTTGCTTGCTGCAAGAAATGTGCGGTCTTTGCTGTTGAATAGCGGTAATATAAAACATCAACGTTTGAAGAATTGGTTTTGAGGTTCAGGTCTTTGCGTGCTCTGAGTAGCTGTAACATTGAGACAGTGTCAGGTTCAATAGGGAAGTTAAGACATTTAAGGTACCTTAATTTACGGAATAGCCCTATCACATTTCTTCCCGATTTCATCACTAGGTTAGATAACCTGAAAACATTGAATTTAGATAATTGTACTCAACTTAAAGAGTTGCCTAGAGGTTTTACTAAACTAGTGAACCTCAGACACCTTGGAATTCATGGATGCCCTTTCACCGACTTATCTCCAAATTTTGGAAGAATGAAGTCACCCAGGAAGTTGAACAGATTTATTATAGGCCAGAACAATGGTTTAGACGCACTGCGTGACTTAAATCTCAGGGGTAGATTAGAAATTGAATACTGCAGATGGCGTACAAACGCTGTGGTTGAAACCCAGGGTGCTAATTTAAAAGAAAAGAAACAGTTAACCTTCTTCTAATTCTGGTTTGAGTACCAGGGACATCAACCAGCACTTGCTACTCAAGATGAAATTTTGCTATTGGAGTCCTTGGATCTACCGCCAAGTCTTAAATGGCTGCAATTTTCCGGCATTCTAGGAAATAGGTTTCCCCGCGGGTTTTTACATGCATTATCTAATCTTGTTGAGATTTTTATCAAAGATTGTAATAGTTGTCAAGCTCTACCACTCTTCAACCGGCTTCCTCTTCTCAAGCATCTTAGTTTAATATGGCTTAAAGCCTTGGAGTATGTAGAGGTTGATGATGTTAGGATCATCAATGAAACGTATTTTCCGGCCTTGGAGTCTTTGGTGCTAAAGGATATGCAAGAACTGAAAAGGTGGTCAAAAGTGGAACAGGGGGACAGTCTCCAACGAGGGCAGTGCTATGCATTCCACCGGCTTAGAAGTCTTGAGATATTTCGGTGCTCCAAGTTGATGACATTTCCCTTGATGCCACAGCTTGAGTCACTAACTGCGAGTAATATCCATGGGGAACTGCTGAAATCTATTTTAACATTACCACCCTCGTTTTCATCAACTCCCACATTAAGATATATTGGGATTCAATATATTGAACCATTGATAAGCTTGAACCTGAGATATCAGTACTTGAACCTCATTTAATTTCCAAGCCATCTATCACTTTCGTTTTTCAAATCCTTAACTTCGAAAATGGGGCTGTTTCGCATAAATTCCGTTTTCTAGCCCTTAAACCCGTTTTTCGTGCTTGTAGGTGAAGGATTGGAGAACCCGGACATTGATAGCTTCGTGGTAGAGGAGGATCTTTAAGCCGGAGTGCATTTAAGGTGACGATAATGAGAAACTCGACCTTAATGTGAATATTAGCAAGTTTTGATGTGTTCCTATATTTGTTTCTGATTTTTGTTAATGTTTAATGATCAAAGGACTTAGTATCATGTTTAGGATTGTTCTTATGTGAAGAATTCATGCTTGGTGATGTTGTTATATGTTCTTAAGCTTATTTTCATTTTTTCACAAGTTAAGACAGATACATTGAATTAACGTTTGAGGATTGTTATGGGATTTGTTTGCTGTTAGAAAGTAGTGTTGGATGATTGGAAATGTTGGGTAAACCTTACTTGTAACAATTTTGAAGAATTAGTGTCGATTTGTGGTGTTTTGAATAATCTGGAAATTCACGTTTTTCGTATCAGGCTCTCTGAGCCGGTCGACCGACTGGCCGCCGGTCGACCGGCTGGGAGCGCTTCTTGGGTGTTTTGCGTATTCTGAGAAAGTTTGGCTTGGGACTGCCAGCCGGCCGACCGGCTGGGAGTCCCTTTGTGTTGTTCTCGTTGTAAAAAGAAAAGAGGCTGAGTGGATCACCAGCCGGCCGACCAGCTGCCTGCCGACCGGCTGGGGATCCCTGTAGGCTGTTTTTGTTGAAATTCGCGTATAACTTTCAAACAATTGATCGGTTTTGATTGAAACTCGTTTTGTGTACCCTTGATATGTATTTGAGGTCCCCGTAGGATGGGCGACACTATATTGGGTTCGGGAATGGAGTGAGGACAGAGACCCCCCTGTCGGGTAACCGAAAGGGAAACCGGCTCTCCCTCAACTTAGTTCCCGGGGTCAATTAAGTGTTGATTAGAAGTGAAGAAAAGTAGAACTATAGATTAGTTCATAGACTTTGGTTGATATTGTATTGATGCGTATTAAGTTATGCCTTAAGCTGGCCTCTGAACTTAATACGTGGGTTGTTTGTCATATATGGGGATATGCCTTAAGCTGGCCTCTGAGCTCCATATGTGTATGTTTGTCGTGTCTGGGACATGCCGTAAGCTGGCCTCTGAGTCCAGACATGTTTGATAGTGATCGCGTTGGAACATGCCTTAAGTTGGCCTCTGAGTCTAACGAGTAGAGCAGTTGCACAACAGGGTAGCTAAGGAACTGACACCTTGCCCGGAGTGCAGATGTTTGGTGTTAGAACAGGCCTTAAGATGGCCTCTGAGTTTAGTACCTTGTGATGTGGTGAAGGGACATGCCTTAAGCTGGCCTCTGAGTCCTTTACTTTTGGATGCCAGTCTATGCCTTAAGTTGGCCGCTGAGTCTAGTGTTTTGCTGATTGGCAGGTCCATGCCTTGAGTTGGCCTCTGAGTCCTTGCTTGCTGAATGCTTTGGTGTTTAGGTTATGTCTTAAGTTGACCGCTGAACCTTTACACTTGCTGATTGATTAGTATTAGGTTATGTCTTAAGTTGACCGCTGAACCTTTTACTTGCTGAATTTATCTGCTTGCCTTGAGTTGGTACGTGTCAGATATAGATATTGATAATGATGAGTGAATGAATGTTTGTTTGAGCTATGGTTTGATCATCCAAGGCATTGGATGACTCTTAGTTCGGTTTCATAAATAGTTGGATTGAAAGACCCCCCGACTGGGTAACCAGTAGGGAAACCGGCTCTCCTTCCTAACGGTTTATGAAGTTGGTTGAGAGCCGTGCACTAGAGTTTGCATGATAGTATGAGAACAGTTGATGAGATGTTTATGCTTCACATGTCTATATATGTTGGAGTATTCTGTATTGCTTTGTGTGTTACGTGTTGTCACAAAAGGTGGCTAGGAGAACTCTAGTCACTCCCTACTGATTGTGGCGTACATGTTTTCATGTATGTAGGTACATGCAGGTTGGAGCGGGGTTCACACGAGAGCTAGCGAGTGATGATCCTTTCATCATATGACATACCCGTTTATCGATTAGCTAGACTCTTAGTTCTTTTGATACTGTTTTGTTGGTGCCTGTAGGGATGTTCCATCCCAGGCTGTTGTACATATTTGGTTTTGATACTTAGAACTGTTACTTATCTATTTTGTTTCATTTCAGTTTCAGTTTCCGTTTCAGTTTAACTCTTCTCGCATGTTGTTTACTTTAAAAAGTTTTAATTCCGCTGCATTTTTGGTACTTTTGTATGTTTATATTTCTGCTTTCGCGAGGGGTTTTACAATTTCAGTTCCATTGTTATTAGTTTAGAATTATTATTTTCGGTTTAAGATAGAATCCCAAAGCCTTATTAGCGATTGCATGTTTAGATTGATATTCATTATGATTTCCATGTTTATTCCTGTTTTCATTGTTGTTTTAGTAATCATGAGTAACTAATTTCATATGTTAGGATGTAGGGGGTAGATATGCGTAGGTAATATAGATTCCGAGACCGACTGTAGCAGAACCTTGGTCGGCCGACCTGCCTAACGGGTCGGTCGACTGAGGTTGCGGTCGGCTAACTGGGCTAGCTGGTCGGTCGACCCGCTAGCGTTTGTATTCTGTTCGTTTTACTTCGTTGACTATAGTATTCTACAATGAGACCCAAGGGAGACTTGTAGGATGTTAGTAATGACCTACCCAAGATTGAAATATACGGGGAGGGCATTGGTTTACGCCTTAAGATGACTAGGTTATCCAAGACTGAAAGGTATGTGACCTAGGATTTAGGAATCACCCTTATTGTTGACACCCAATAATTGTGAGACCTAGGAACTAATAGCATACGCCGAAACGAGCTATTAGGTAGCATAGACCTAAAGGATATGTTACACCCCTTGCGCGACTGCAATACATGTTGACTTAAGATTTATATTATCTTAGCTATTTATTACCTAATCATCCTAGCATCTCTTTTATTATAGTTTTATTCTCATCTCTATTTATTTGTTTTATTTTCATATTTGCTTTTAGACTTAGCAATAATCAATCAAACCCCCACTTTTGTTACCCTAAAACATTAACATCAAACAATAAACATTCCTCACATCTCTGTGGTTCGACCCTGACTTTCACTATCTATAGTTAAAGGTTAGGAATTATAAATTTTATCTTTGGTACCCTCAACGACGGGCATCAACTGTCCCACAAAAAATTCCGACAAATAGCCTTTATACGAGTCAAAACTCCTTTGGGTAAAACAAACAAGGATGCCCAGTATGTATGAAGGGACGTCAAAACAGCATTCATAAGCACAAGTCGACCTGCATATGAAAACTTTCGAGCCCCATAAATATTCAGTCTGTCACATACTTTGTCTACCAGGCATTCACAATCCTTACGTTTCAATCTCGTTGCTCGGATAGGCATGCCAAGATATGTAAATGGTAACTCGCCTTCAGAAAACCCCGATATATATACCTAAGATGTCCGCTTTGATGTCATCAGCAACTCCCCCAAAGTAAGCATTGGACTTATTAAGATTAACCTTCAATCCCGTTGCTTGTGAAAAAGTGTTAAAGGCACGTAACAATACATGCACTGACTGAGCTTCTCCTTTGCAAAAAAGGAGCACATCATCAGCAAACATAAGATTAGCTAGCTTCATTTCTTTGCACATTGGATGATACCTGAAATCATATTTTAGGGCAGCATAATTCAAAGTCCGAGTTAGATACTCCATACATAGCGTGAAGAGCAACGGAGACAAAGAGTCCCCTTGTCTTAATCCCCTTCTCCCTTGAAATAAGCCAAACATTTCACCATTGAGCGTTAAAGAGAAGCTTGCTGTAGTAACACACTCCATAATCATAGTGATGAACCCAGCCGGAAAGCGCAACATCCTCAGAATATTGTAAAGAAATTCCCACTCTACAGTATCATAGGCCTTCTACAAATCAATCTTGAACATACACTTAGGAGACGTTGATGGCCTATCATATAGACGGATCAAATCCTGGCAAATCATGATGTTTTCCTGAATACTTCTATTCTGGATAAATGCGCCTTGGTTATGATCCACAAGGTGTTTGAAAATGGGAGCTAGTCGTGCACACAACTGTTGGGGCTGGTGTCCTTGACAATTAAGTACAATGACTTATTAAATCTCTTTAAGGATCACAAGGGCATACTTTTGTATTATTACCAGTTGATCCACGTTTATCAATAACGGTTGGCTTGCTAGATAAGTTTGACGTTATTGTCATACGGATGGCGGTGATCAACTGGTCCCTATACGTCACACCTATAGGACACGTTTGAGAGATGTGAAGGTATGAAAATACAGTCACATTTATGCCGGATATGACTAAACAGTTAGTCAGAGGTGTTGACTAATAAATTAGTCAATAAGATGTTGAGATTATTATTTAATACGGATTAAATAATTTTAGCTAATACGGATTACAAGATTAATTCGTAAATTAAATATAAACGGTTATATTTAATTAAATATAGTATTCGCGTATTAATATAAACAGTTATATTAATTTGGGTAATTATACAATATCGTATTTTGTCAGACCATTATTAATATATCGACTGTATTAATATCTGATAACATGTTACGATTTATAAATAAAACCCGCGAACAACTTAAAGCTAAACGGGTCGAATCACGCATAGGTATAAGGTAAGAGTGGAAAAAGCCCACTCCTACCCTACCCGTTCGGCCGACCATGTGGTACTACATAAGGAGAGTTTTTCTCCTTATGTCAGGTATTGGTTGAATCACAATCTCAAGAATTAGGGTTTTGAGAACATCTTTTTCCCAAAACTCAGATCTCACATCTAAAACCTCACAAAAGCTCTCCCCATATTGCAAGGCAATTGGAGAGTATTTTCTAGCACACGCGGCATCATCTCAATCAAGTCTTGGGTGCAAGTTATAGGAGGGAATTTACTTTAATTCCTGTTCTTAGGCCATAAGCACAAAGGACCAAAGGTTGAATTCTTTTTCATGCTTTTTATTAACTTATGACTATAAACACAACTGTATTTTTCATTATAATCCTGCAAGTTTAGGGTGAATACATGCTATATTCCCCACAAGTGGTATCAGAGCCTTAGGCCATGAAAATTTTACTTTTGTGTTTTTCATAAGTTTTTTTTTTTAAAAAAAAAAAAAAAAAAATATTTTGAAAAATCTCGTTTCTGCCGCTGCGTCGGTCGGTCGACCAGTATTAGCGGTCGGTCGACCGCCCCTGTGTGAGTTTTCTGTTTTTTTTTTTAAAACAGTTTCCTTTATGAGTTTTCGATCTTGTTTTTCGATTCCTGTTTACATGTTGTTAATTAATCGATATTCTTAACAATATGTGAACCCTTGTTGATGTTAATTTTGATTTACTTGTTTTAATCAAAGTTTAAAAGGTAAAAACTTGTGTTAATTTCAAAAATTGCAGCGTTTTTGCGTTTTCTGAAATTCGTTTTTACTGCATGTTGGTCGGTCGACCTAATTAATAGGTCGGTCGACCGATTTCACTGTTGCAGAATTTTTCCGTTTTTCGGCAGGAAGTCGGTCGACCACAAGTTCTGGTCGGTCGACCTCCCCCCTGTAACAGACTCGTTTTTTTTTTATTTTATTTTCGAAAATAACATGTTTTATTTTCACATGGCTTAAAATAATATACTATATACGGAAATAGTGTATTATTTAGTGAAACGGTTCACCCTCGTTTGATACATATTGTTTTAAAACAGTTTAAAATAATGGATTATATGTTTGTTAAAATTGGTGATTAAAACGGTATAGTCACTTAATTTTAATCTTAAAAGGTGGTTTGGTATAAATTTATTAATCATAATAACAGTATTATGTCATGTATAAATTGTTTTTAGTTGATGCATTTTATTTATCGTCTTGTGAATGCCTTGAATGCTTTCAATAACGTATTTAATTTTTGCAAACGGTTGTAACTTAGTGTGGCCTTAGAAGATTGTGTCACCGTAATGAAGGGACACGATCTTGCTTGTAATTTTGAGATCTTGAATCTCCGTTTTGGGTTTTTGCCATGTAATTACTTTTGTATTTAAATTAGAATGTATCTAGGACTACTTTTGTAATTTAAATTAGTAATTTTGTGAAGACCAAAGACAAGACGGAGACCGGATGCTCACTCCCGCTGCAAGGACCAAGATGGAACATCAAGACAAGCTTCTAGGGTCCAACGGTGGATTCCAAGTTGTTTTATGTTTATTTTGGTAGGATAGGCCACACTAGGACTTTTTATTTACGTTTATTGCTTTCATTTTATGCTTTCATCGATAATAGCTTGCATCATATTCCGCCTAAAAACCAAACCACCTATATCATGCCTGAAAACTGACTCATGTAGAGGTCTCGCGTTAGTTTTCTGTGACAATACAGATGTCACATGTCATTTAAAAGCCATCACTTTATTTAATTCATTCACGCAAATGCTAGTTTTTAGTTCACTTAAATATGGATAAATAAAAGTTGATGGGGTCTTCCTCGTATAACCAAAAATTGAGATTAGTCTTTATAAATCAGCCTCCCATGAATCCCTTTTTCGTCGGTAGGCATAATATGACCCCTTCTACGTCGGGTAAGTGGGAACAGATGATTTATTTTATCTCAACATCATGGTCACTCGATAATATTCCAGTGACTGAGATGGACTAATAGATAGGATATACGGAAATCTATCGACCAAGAGTTCCAACGATTGGAATTAGCCAAACTGTGGGCTTATCAATATACGGAAATTGAGTCTTGGGATCGTTTATATAATTCTTGAGGGAGATCAATTATATAAATGCATGAGTCTACGAGTTTAAATCCAATTTAATATAGACTTAAATCACAACAATAAGTTGCTTATATGGTTTTGTTTTATCTTCTTTTCAGTGTAGAACACGTTCATTAAAACTGCTGTAAACCTAAAATGGCTGGTGAAGACCCAATGCCAAGTGCCAAGCTAGCACGTGAATCCTGGCTAAAAGCCTTCATGGACTCCATGAATTAGTCAACTAGACTGAGGAATGATGGGTCAAACTTCTCTGACTTGGAGGCAGCACTACGGAATGCTGCCATTGCTGACGGAAAGCTCAAGTTCTTAACTGAGCCCATTCCGCCACACCCAGGAACTGGAGCTAGAGCCAACGAAATTCGCGCTCATAGCGATTTCGTTATGGAAGCGGGTGCGATAAAGAACGTACTCATCTATGCAATGGAATCCAATTTGCAAAGACGCTTCATAACCCATGGTGCAAACAAGATTTTCACCACGCTCACTAACGAATTCTCCAAGGCTCCGAGAATCGTTTCTTATGAGCATACCTGTCGCTTCTTTGAGGCGAAACTCCAGAAGGGCCAAGCTGTTAGCCCACATATTCTCAACATTATTGAGAATATCGAGAAACTGGAGTCCCTAAACTGCAAGATCACTGAGAACATCATCGTTGATCGCATGCTTCATTCGCTTCATGATGGGTTCGCCCTCTTTAGGGCCAACTACTACATGAACGACATGAAGAAGACTCCTCATGAGCTCCACTCCCTTCTCGTACAGACTGAGAAGGATCTAAAGTTGAGTGGGAGTCTGAAGCAGGATGTTCTCATGATCTCCAGTAAGGGAAAAGGTAAAGGGAAGGCTAAAGCTCAGGGCGACCTAGCAGTAGGTAAGCCCAGGTTCAAGAAACCAGGATTTGCTAAGAGTGGGCCAGGTGAGTCGAGTAACTCACAAGGCAAGACAAAGAGCAAGGATACAAGCATGGAATGTCACCATTGCCACAAGACTGGGCATTGGAGGCGCTCATGCCCCGTGTATCGCGAGGACATTAAGGCAGGCCGTGTTACTCCTGTTGGTATGTCTTCTTCTTCTTTTATTCACATGATTGAGATTAACCATGCAAGTTGCGGAACTTGGGTACTTGATACTGGTTGTGGTTCCCATCTATGTAATCATGTGCAGGGCCTCCGAAACCAAGAACCCCTAATCAAGGGTGAGGTGGACCTGCGTGTCGGGAATGGAGCACGTGTGGCTACAGTCTCGAAGGGAACATACGTAATCCAGCTTCCAAGTGGATTCGAGTTATTTTTATATAACTGTTATTATGTTCCTAGTTTGTCCAAAAATATTATTTCAGTTTCTGCACTTGACAAACTCGGCTTTTCATTTGTAATAGAGAAAAATAGCTGTATTTTCTCCTTACACAATATGATTTATGGCAAGGCAGTTTCCATGAATGGAATTTATGTTTTAGATCAAACCACCGAGATATTACATGTGAATAATAAAAGAATAAAGGTAGGTGACAAAGATCAAACTTACCTATGGCATTGTCGTATGGGACACATAAATGAGAAACGCGTAAAACAGCTCATACAGAATGGAGCTATTTCACCCTTTGATTTCGAATCATATGGCACGTGTGAATCATGTCTCATCGGCAAAATGACTCGTATTTCCTTCAAAGGTGTTGGAATGCGCGCTGCCGACCTATTAGGACTCATACATACGGACGTATGTGGCCCTATGTCGATCAACGCACGAGAAGGCTATAGGTATTTCATCACTTTCACGGATGATTTGAGTAGATATGGCTATGTCTACTTGATGAAACATAAAAGTGAATCCTTTGACAAGTTCAAAGAATACCAGAATCGGGTACAGAACCAGCTGGGTAGAAAGATTAAAGCACTACGCTCGGATCGTGGTGGTGAGTATCTTTCACGCGAGTTTGATCAACACCTAAAAGACTGTGGGATCGTGCTACAGTTGACTCCACCTGGAACACCACAATTAAATGGTGTGTCCGAACGGAGAAATCGAACTCTACTCGATATGGTTCGATCCATGATGAGTCACACCGTCGTGCCTGATTCATTGTGGGGCTATGCTCTTTTGTCGGCCGCTCTATTACTTAACCGAAGTCCGTCTAAAGCTGTTGACAAGACTCCATACGAATTATGGAAGGGAACGGTCCCTAACTTGTCCTTTATTCGGGTTTGGGGCTGCGAGGCTTATGTCAAGTGGAGACACGAGGATAAGCTCGGCCCGCGATCGGTCAAGACATACTTTATAGGTTATCCAAAGGGAACTTTTGGTCATTACTTCTACTCGCCAACCGAACAACGTGTTTTTGTTGCGGCTAGTGCCACGTTCTTAGAGAAAGAATTTCTCGAGAACAAGTCGAGTAATAGAACCTTCGAGTTATCGGAGGTTCAAGAACCAACTATCGAGCAACCATTGGAGGAAACAGTTCCTTCACCCGAGGCTGCGGTAGATATCCCTGAGGAACCTAGGAGGTCGGGAAGAGTCTCTATTCCACCGGACAGATACATTGGTATGGTCGAGGAACACGATACAGATGACGTCTTACTCCTAGAGGGTAATGAACCCACAACCTATAAAGGTGCCATGACCAGTTCTGACTCAAAGCTATGGCTAGAAGCCATGCAATCCGAGATGGACTCCATGTATGAGAACAACGTGTGGGATCTTGTGGACCTACCTGCAAAGGTACGTCCCCTTCAATGCAAATGGCTTTACAAGATAAAGCATGACGTGGAAGGACAACAAGATATCCACAAGGCTAGACTAGTTGCTAAAGGTTTCACTCAAGTGCCAGGCTTGCACTATGATGAGATCTTTGCACCCGTAGTCATGCTACGTTCCATTCGGATTATCTTAGCGATCGCCGCATTTCATGACTATGAAATATGGCAAATGGACGTTAAAACCGCCTTCTTAAACGGTTATTTGGAGGAAGAGTTGTACATGATACAACCCGAGGGTTTTATCGATCCAGCACATCCTAAGAAAGTTTGCAAGCTTAAGCGTTCCATCTATGGACTTAAGCAAGCATCGCGGAGTTGGAATCATCGCTTCGACCAAGTGATAAAAGAGAATGGGTTCATTCGATCAGTCGAGGAACCATGTCTCTATATCAAGTCGAGTGGGAGTAATATTGTATTCCTAGTACTGTATGTCGATGACATACTCTTGATTGGGAATGACATACCTCTCTTATCTTCGGTTAAAGCATGGTTGAAAAACCATTTCCAGATGAAAGATCTGGGAGAGGCACAAAGAATTTTGGGCATCCGTATCTACAGGGATAGATCACGACGGATGTTGTCTCTCAGTCAGGAGTCTTATATAGAGAAGATTCTGGAGAGATTCAGTATGACGAACTCCAAGAAGGGGTTCCTTCCTATGACTCCTGGGCTTCACTTGAGCAAGTCTCAAGAAGCTAAGTCAGTGGAAGAGAAAGAGCGCATGAGTCGGATTCCTTATGCCTCGGCAATAGGATCGATCATGTATGCCATGATATGCACACGTCCAGACGTTGCATATGCATTGAGTATGACCAGTCGATTCCAAGCTCATCCAGGTGAACACCACTGGATGGCCGTGAAAAACATTCTTAAGTACCTACGGAGGACTAAAGATTGGGGATTGACTTACGGAGGCGACTCGACGCTCTGCGCCACGGGTTACGCAGATGCTAGCTTCCAAACGGATCGAGATGACTCGAAATCTCAGTCTGGATTCGTTTTTACTCTTAATGGCGCTGCTGTCAGCTGGAAAAGTTCTAAACAGAGTGTTACAGCAGATTCTACGACTGAGTCCGAGTACTATGCCGCCTCAGAAGCAGCTAAGGAAGCAATATGGATGCGTCAATTCTTACAAGGACTATCAGTAGTGCCTAGTTCGAATGACCCAATCACCGTCTATTGTGACAATAGCGGTGCCATCTTCCAAGCTAAGGAGCATAAGTCTAGCGGCAAGGCTAGGCATGTACAACGGAAAGCTCATCTAATCAGAGATTACGTGGAGCAAAAGGAGATTTTTATTGAAAAGATCGATACGGATGACAACATAGCCGATCCTCTCACAAAAGCATTACCACGTGATAAGCATGAAGGGCACATTCATTCCATGGGAATTGGATGTGTTCCTAAGTTGTAGTACTCTTTTATGAATTCATGTAATAATTCATTTTCTCGTGTACTCTATTCAACCTTATTGTTATGATATAAAATGTTTTGTTTCTCATGTGGAATTGTACGCCAATTTTGAACACCACAAAGTGAACTGATTAACATTACATCGTTTTGGTCCTTGATTACCCACTTGAGCTGATAACTCAGGTAATCATTTTGTGACGTTGGTTGATGGTGGGTTCAACGAGCCATAAGTCACGTGGATGACTGACCAATCACAAAGGCGAGTTGTACGGATATCTCGTAGGACACCCCGTGACATCGTTATGGAGTCCTAAATGTTTTATAACATTGGGTGCCAGGTCGTGGATAGGACCTCCATAGTGTTCCTTAGAGTCGAGTCTTTTGACTTTCAACTGTTTCTTGAGATTAAGACAGATTTTGGGTAACTTTGGTTTCTTTCCCACGGTCACCGTAACAGGGGCCAAGAGGATTTTTTCTGGGTTATTTCATGCTGGGCGATATCGGAAGGATTCGAGTTGAGGGAAATATCCAAACCCTTATCAGGATTTTATCATTTCTCAGGGCCACTCGAGGAGTAGTAACTGAAATGCATGGCCATGCTCGAATACAGATTCGTTTTATCAGTTAAGTTACTCTCTAGTCGGGGAAACCACTCTTGATACAGATCGCTTGTGAGATACGACCTTTGCGAATGCGGATTTGCAAATTGTCTTACATTGAGTGGGAGAAATTTTAAAAGGATATGAGATTCGGTTATCGCACCTACACTTGTACGGACAAGTGGGAGTTTGTTGGAGATTGTGTCCTCCACATGTAGTGTGATAACGTCATTGCACATACCCTTGTACGGACAAGTGGGAGATTGTTGGGGCTGGTGTCCTTGACAATTAAGTACAATGACTTATTAAATCTCTTTAAGGATCACAAGGGCATACTTTTGTATTATTACCAGTTGATCCACGTTTATCAATAACGGTTGGCTTGCTAGATAAGTTTGACGTTATTGTCATACGGATGGCGGTGATCAACTGGTCCCTATACGTCACACCTATAGGACACGTTTGAGAGATGTGAAGGTTTGAAAATACAGTCACATTTATGCCGGATATGACTAAACAGTTAGTCAGAGGTGTTGACTAATAAATTAGTCAATAAGATGTTGAGATTATTATTTAATACGGATTAAATAATTTTAGCTAATACGGATTACAAGATTAATTCGTAAATTAAATATAAACGGTTATATTTAATTAAATATAGTATTCGCGTATTAATATAAACAGTTATATTAATTTGGGTAATTATACAATATCGTATTTTGTCAGACCATTATTAATATATCGACTGTATTAATATCTGATAACATGTTACGATTTATAAATAAAACCCGCGAACAACTTAAAGCTAAACGGGTCGAATCACGCATAGGTATAAGGTAAGAGTGGAAAAAGCCCACTCCTACCCTACCCGTTCGGCCGACCATGTGGTACTACATAAGGAGAGTTTTTCTCCTTATGTCAGGTATTGGTTGAATCACAATCTCAAGAATTAGGGTTTTGAGAACATCTTTTTCCCAAAACTCAGATCTCACATCTAAAACCTCACAAAAGCTCTCCCCATATTGCAAGGCAATTGGAGAGTATTTTCTAGCACACACGGCATCATCTCAATCAAGTCTTGGGTGCAAGTTATAGGAGGGAATTTACTTTAATTCCTGTTCTTAGGCCATAAGCACAAAGGACCAAAGGTTGAATTCTTTTTCATGCTTTTTATTAACTTATGACTATAAACACAACTGTATTTTTCATTATAATCCTGCAAGTTTAGGGTGAATACATGCTATATTCCCCACAACAACAACTTTGAAATTACCTTATATATCACGTTACAATAAGCTATCGGCCGGAACTGCATCACGGTTTGAGGCCTAGGACATTTTGGAATTAAAGCAAGGTTGGTTTGCATTTATTTGCTTAAGCATCTTACAGGAATCAAAAACATCTGACACTGCCTTTATCACATCCTCTCCAATCTCATTCCAACCACCCTTGTAAAAATTGCTATTATACCCATCCGGCCTAGGGGATTTGATATCCGGAATGCTAAAAAGAGCCTCCTTGATCTCTAGCCCAGTAACAGGTAAGAGGAGGGCAGCCCCCATATCATCCGTGCACTTGCCCCCTTGCTTTATAATCCTCCTACGAATAGGAACCGTGGACTGCCGAGTGCCTAGCAAATGCTCATAGTACTCCAGGAAAGCCGCCTGAACAGCAGTAGGAGAGTCGCACCTTATACCATGCATATCCTCAATACTAGCCACCAGATTACCATTCCGTCTTTGTTTGAGCACCCCATGAAAGAACGAGCTATTTGTATTCCCCTTCCACTATCCATTTCTGTTTAGATTTTTGAGCCAAAAAGCTATCTCTAGCATCAGCAAGAGCTCTGAAGAGTCTATTGATATAATATACTCAAGAAGGGGGGGGGGGGGGGGGGTTGAATTGAGTATGCCTTCTTTTTAAATCTGCTTCGATGTGTGTATGGTTGTATGATGATCTTCGAGTAAAACAAATAATAAAGAGAGACACAATATTTTTGAAGTGGTTCAGTCTCACACTTTGAGACCTACGTCCACTATTCTCGATTAATAAAATTAGTATCAACTCTGAATTACAATTTTATCAACCCTACTCGTGCAACTTTGATGTTAGTCGCAACTCTATCTAGATACCGTTAAATATCTAGCTATGACAAATACCGTTAAATATTTTCCTTACAATGAGTACCGCTAAATACTCGTTCTATCTTAAGTTAATAAGATAAAGTCTTCGATGTTTCTTGATGTCACAATGTCGAATAAATAAGATCAATGCTTGAGCACTTGAATCTTGAATCGGATATGACTATGAAAAGCTCGAACCTTGAAGAACACGATCGGCGGTTTCTCTCTCTCTCGATTTTCGTGAATATATACATAATATTTACTTAATGTTGGAGGAAGTATCCTCGACAATAGTGTGTTGACATAATTAAAACTCATTTGAATGAAACACAATTGGGAGTGTTACTCTTTTAAAGTCAACTGATCAACATTTACCGATAATGATTGGCTGTCTAGAGTTTGACATTATCGTCATATGATGGTGGTGATCAGTTGATCCCTTAAGGTCATATCTTTAAGGAATTTCGTCTCAATGGAATAATTAATTAATATTGTATTGGATACAAATTAATTAACAACTAGGAATTTGGAAATGATTTTGCGAGACAAATATTATTGTAATGGGATAATAATAATAACAGTCAAAGTAATAAAATGGGTTTTATTACACGGTTTCATTTATTCGTTTAGGAAACGATTAAATTGAGAATGAACACGGTTGATCATAATATTACAAAGAGTTGTGATTAAAATTATGATATTACATTTTTATAAAGTGGTAATTTCGAATTACTACTAGTATTATTTAAATGTTGTAAAATTGTGAATTATGAATTTTAAGAGTTAAAATTACCTAATTAACAAATTGGGTCATGTGTTATGAAACATATGTGACATGTTACATATCAACACAATTGACAAAGACAAAATGGGTCTATGACAAACCCATTTCAGCCGTGACATTGGTAGTATTAGGGCATTGTGTATTTTGTACACAAAACCTATGTGATAGGTGTGTAAGAGGGATGTAAGGCATATTGCTTACTTTTGTGTAAGTGATAGAAGGCCATGCATAGGCCATGGGGTTGCTTGATGGCCGGCTAGTGTGCATGAGCAAGCAAGCTCATCATGCTTCTATTATATATATACACAAAATGCCTCTTGGATGAGTGTGTGTCTAGCTATATGCTTGTGCACCATTTCATACTACCAAAACACATTCTACATAGAAATTAGTTTTCTAGTATGGCAAAATCATTCAACCACCAATAATATTAAGAAGTAATATTATTAATATTTCTAGTTAACTAATACACTTTTTCTAGTAACAAAATTTGTGTTGGTTTGAGATTGAGTCCTTGATACGCATCTTTTGGAGACGATTTTTCTTAGATCGTTTAAGGGTATTTCGGTGGTTTGAAGACTCATATAATAGGTTATTATTGAGTATAAACCTTCTAAAACCAATGTAAGGACTATCTCATCTTATGATATCATCTTGCATGCATAAGATCCATTTAAGTTTTATGACTAAACTTAAAGAAACAAAACTCACATTAGTTTTGAGTATAAAATGTGGAACTTAGTTTCCAACAATTGGTATCAGAGCATTACGGTTGTTGCATGCATGATCGGATTCATGTTTTATGTTAAAATCGGTTTAACATACATTTCGAAAATTTTCGAAATTATTGTGTTTATTATGATAAATCACAAAATAATTTTGCATGTTAAAGTTTCTAATTCTAAAATGGTTTTAGGACATAAAAATAATTTTATGGATTTTTATTGTTCATTTTTATATTTATTTGTATATTTTGTAGTTTAAATCGGTTTAAACAAACAATTAATGGGAAAAATAGCTAAAAATAGTTTATGGCCGAGATTTTTTGATATGTTCTCACATGCATATTTAATATATTGTATATGATTTTTCGTAAGAAATGGAGTTAATATGCATGGATTATGAATTTTATGAGATAAATAGTCATAATATGAGTAAAAATGGGTATATAAGGTTATATTTCGAATTTGACCTTAAAAATTTTATGAGAAGTCACATGCAATATATAAAGTTCCTGTATGAATTTTCGAAATTATTGGAATTATTTTGCATGATTAATGATTTTTATAGTAAAAATCGGATTAATAGTGACTTAAATTCGACTTTAATAGTTGTAGTTGGAATTTTGCCATAAAAACTTTACACAATGTCACATGCAATATTTACAGTATGTATGTAAGTTTTGGGAATTTATTCCCAAGTGATGCATGATTTATGATTTTAATGGTTAAAATCGGATATATAGTGACTTATTGTGTTAAAAATAGTTAATCTTAATATTATGGCATGAAATTTTACCCATAGATGTCTTATATGATAGGAACATCAGATCTAAAAGTTAGATATCAAAAAGTTTCTGTTTTTATGATTATTAATTTTAATGAGTTAATTAGCTAATAATCGTAATTTATGAGTCGAAAATAAAATTTTCGAGTATGGTCTGTAATTTTTGGTCACTTTCAGATTCTAATATGTATTTTAGGATGACTAAAAATTTATAGCAATTTATTTCAAGTTTTTATAATTTAAATCGGATTTTTAACCATAAAAACGGCTTTTATAGGATTTATTTAAGAAATAAACCATAAGTATTTGCATAAGACCATTTTATTAATTTCTGAATTTTCAGAAAATTTACAGAAAGTTTAAAATTTTTGAATTTTAAATTTCGAATTTTATTGACTCATTTGGCCGTATTTTGTTTATTTTTCCCGAAAATACAAGTAATTTATGAACAATAATGCAAAATCAAGTTAGATCATGATCAAATATTAGTAGAGACTAAACATTGATTCCTAAAGTAAGTTAGGATGATTAACTTGGACATAAATGAGATTTATGTAATTTTGGATGATTTTAATAGTTAAAATCGCGCATATCCGTAAAAACCGTAAACAAATATGAGATATTTGCTCCCATAAGGCGATTTGGCATTAAAAATTGAGCATGTGCATACATATTTTATTTATTGCAATTTATTTAATATGATTGTCATATTTTGAATGTTATTTATATAATTTGGAATTATGTAAATTTTCTTAGTATGGCCTTAGTTTTAATCAATATTACCCGTAATGTAAGGGAATATTGATTCGGTTGTAATTTATGTGATCTCGTATCACGGGTTTGTAATTTAATTTAAATTTTCAGTTTTACAATAGAATATTTGTATTATTTTATTGTAATTCCGGAGATCCAAAAGACGGTGCCATACGGAAAGGAGTTCCGACAAGACGGTGTTTTTGGATGGCGTGCCAATGAAGTTCAAGGGACCAAGGAGTTGGTTTCCGAATTTGTAATAGTTAATTAGTTTTTACTATTACTAGGAAGGCCATACTAGGATTTTATTGCCTTGTTGCTTTGATTTTTGCATTTTTAATATGTTTGCATGCATAGCCAAATCGCCATAAACATGCATATTAGTTTAGATCGTTATAAACGACCGTGTCAATTACAATTATCGAGTTCACCAATTTAATTCACTTAAAGGAAATAGATAATAATAAATTGACAAGACCTCTATATTAAACAAAACAATTGAGGATTAGCCTTACCAAATAGTAGAACCCATGAGCTTCTATTTCGTGGGGTGGTGCTAGTCCAGTGGGCAGTACGAACCCCATTACGTAGGATAAGTGGGGCGATGGGGTGGATTCAATCCAGTGGGCGGATCGCATCCCGATGCATTTGAAATTTGGTTTGTACTCAACGGAAGTGTAGAGGACCAGTGGTCAATGTGTTCCGGGCTAAGATGAATAAATTATGATTTGTCATCAACCAAGAGTTCTATGGTAGAACCGGTTTAACCCACCAAACCATATCTTTGGGTCGGAGTTCCAGTGGTTCACGATTTCGGGGTATGGGTTTGGGTCTTGGAATCATTTATAAAATTGGATAGAGGTCATTTTATAGATGAAATAACTTGTCAATCTCATTTACAAGTTTACAAAACGATAAATGTTAATTTTTCCTTCATCTCTTGTAGTAATTGAAAAATGGATGCTTTCAATAATCTCATTCCTATCACCATTGATAACTGGCAAAAATACTGTGAAGATGATCCGACTAGAGAATTGCGCTTTACGATCGACAACGATGGAAAACTTTGTCTAGTAACCACTTCTGCTCCGACTAAACAAATCGTGATGACTGATCATGATTATGATAAACTTGTCTCTCAAATGAACTCAATGTCTTTAGAGACAAAAGGAGATGAGGAGATGAGTGGGAGCACAAGTGGAACACCTCTTTCCATTAAGAATGGAAGGAAGTTTAAAAGGATAAAGAGAGGAAAGCGACCCATGAAGGGAGTAGCTAGTGGGACTACTACAACCAAAAAGAGGGGTGCTAAACCTTCAGAAATTTGTCACCATTGTTTTGAGTTTGGCCATTGGAGGCGTAACTGCCCCACATATTTGGAGGACATCAAAGATGGAATCATCACTCCAAAGAGTAAGACTCTAAGTGAAATATATGTTATTGACATTAATTTCACCTCCTCTATAACATGGGTATTAGATACTGGTTGTGGATCTCACCTTTGTAATCATTTACAGGGGCTAAGAAATGTGGAGAAGCTAGACAAAAGTGACGTGGATCTCAGACTTGGAAATGGGGCTAAGGTAGCCGCTTCTTCAAAGGGAACCTACGTATTACATTTAGCTAGTGGTTATGAGTTGTATTTGAAGGATTGTTATTATGTACCTTCTTTATCTAAAAACATCATTTCGGTTGCCATGTTAGACATGGAAGGTTTTTCATTCATGATCAAGAATAATTTTTGTGAAATACATCGAAATGGCTTGGTGGTAGGCCAAGCAAATTCCGTAAATGGGATTTATGTACTCAACAACTCAAAATCTATTGATGTCCATAACGTGCAAACAAAAAGACTAAAATCAAGTGATCCAAATGAATCGTTCATTTGGCATTGCCGTCTAGGTCACATAAATGAAAATCGCATTAAGAGATTAGTATGGACTAATATCATCAAACCATTCGATTACATATCATATGGAGTATGCGAATCATGTCTTCTTGGTAAGATGACTCGATCACCTTTTAGTGGAAAAGGTGAGAGAGCCAGTGACTTGTTAGGACTAATACATACCGATGTGTGTGGTCCAATGACAATCACCGCAAGAGGAAATTATGACTACTTTATCACTTTTACTGACGATTTAAGTAGATATGGGTATATCTACTTAATCAAATACAAAAGTGAAGCATTTGAAAAGTTCAAAGAATTTCAAAATGAAGTAGAGAACCAAACAAATAGAAAGATCAAAGCACGTCGATCAGATCGTGGTGGCGAATATCTAAGCAATGAATTTGATTCTCATTTAAAAGATTGTGGCATAGTATCACAACTTACTCCACCAGGAACACCACAACTCAATGGTGTTTCTGAAAGAAGAAATCGAACCTTATTAGACATGGTTCGATCAATGATGAGTCTTACAGATCTCCCTGATTCATTTTGGGGATTTGCACTCCAAACCGCAATACACTCCTTAAACAGGAGTCCGACTAAAGCTGCAAATAAAACTCCATATGAGATATGGAAAGGGAAGGTCCCGAATTTGTCATTCATTAAGATATGGGGTTGCAAGGCTTATGTTAAGAACAAGTCTTCCGATAAACTTGCACCCAAATCTGACAAATGCACATTTGTAGGATATCCACTCAATACTCGTGCATACTACTTCTATAATTCTCAAGAAAACAAAGTGTTTGTGTCTCGAGAAGCTGTCTTCTTAGAAAGTGACTTCATTTCTAAAAGACAGAGTGGGAGAAAATTTGAACTTGAAGAAATTCAAGATCAAGAGCCACAAACAGAAGTAGAGATAACGCAAGAAAACATTCCTTCGTCATCAAATGCTGTAGTTCATGCTCCAGTACCTAGGAGGTCTGGGAGGGTGAGTCACCAACCTGAAAGATATATTGGTGTCATTGAGATAGGAGATGCTTTAGACGTTTTTCTAATGGAAAATGATGAACCATCCACCTACAAAGGAGCTATATCTAGTCCAAACTCAGCTTTTTGGCTTGAAGCCATGAAATCCGAAATTAAATCTATGGAAGATAATCAAGTTTGGAACTTGGTTGATTTGCCTAAGAACGTTAAACCGCTTCAGTGCAAATGGATCTTCAAAATCAAGAATGGCATAGAGGGACATGATGATGTCTACAAAGCTAGGCTTGTAGCAAAAGGTTTCACTCAAATTCATGGTCTACACTATGATGAAACTTTTGCTCCTGTTGCTACGTTGAGATCAATTCGGATTATGTTAGCAATTGCCGCATTTCACGATTATGAAATATGGCAAATGGATGTTAAAACCGCCTTCCTAAATGGGCATTTAGAGGAGGAGGTGTACATGGTACAACCTGAAGGTTTTAAGGATCCTAAAAATCCTAACAAAGTATGCAAGCTAAATAGGTCCATTTATGGGCTTAAGCAAGCATCAAGAAGCTGGAATCATCGATTCAATCATGTGATAAAAGAGAATGGATTCACTCGAAGTGTCGAAGAACCTTGTTTATACATGAAGTTCAGTGGGAGCAAAGTTGTGTTCTTAATCTTGTATGTAGACGACATACTCCTTATTGGTAACGATGTTACCATGTTGACTTCAGTCAAGGAATGGTTAGGAAAGCATTTCCAAATGAAAGATTTGGGAAATGCACAACGCATACTGGGGATAAGGATCTTTAGAGAAAGATCCAAGAGAATATTGGCACTAAGCCAAGAATCTTATTTGGATAAGATACTTCGTCGTTTCAACATGGAAAATTCTAAGAGAGGACTAGTTCCTATGGGGAGTGGGATTTCCTTGAGCAAAACTCAATCACCCACTCCTGATCAAACAGAACATGTTGAACGAATGAAGGACATACCCTATGCTTCAGCTGTTGGGTCAATCATGTATGCCATGACTTGTACCCGTCCAGATGTGTCATATGCTTTAAGCATGACGAGTAGATACCAAGCCAATCCAGGTGAAAAACACTGGATAGCCGTTAAGAATATCCTTAAGTACTTGAGAAGAACTAAGGATCTGTTCTTAGTATTTGGAGGAGAAGGTGAGTTTAGTGTAAAGGGTTACACCGACTCAAGCTTTCAAACAGATGCGGATGATATGAAATCCCAGGCTGGCTTTATCTATATGATCAATGGTGGTGCGGTAAGCTGGAGAAGCTTCAAGGAGCCAGTTGTTGCAGATTCTACTACAGAGGCTGAGTATATTGCAGCATCAGAGGCTGCAAAGGAAGCTGTGTGGATTAGGCAGTTCTTGGAAGGACTAAGAGTAGTCCCTATAGCCAAAGATCCAATCACAATTCTTTGTGATAACAGTGGGGCTATCTTTCAAGCAAAGGAGCCTAAGTCTAGCAATAAGTCCAAACATGTACTCAGAAAATTTCATGTAATTAGAGACTTTATTGAAAGGAAGGAAGTTGCGGTTTGTAAGGTTGGGACAGAGGATAATATTGCTGATCCTTTAACCAAGCCTTTATCGCAGGCTAAGCATGACCGACATGTAGCATCCATGGGTCTTAAACGCATGCCAGATATATACTAGATTATGAGGATGAAATAAAGTGTTATTTTTTCGAGTTGTTCATAATTCATTTATCGTAATAGAGTTTAAGTACTCAAAACTAAGGTCATAAAATTCAAATGGGATGGTAAGACCATATTGAACCCCATTAAAGTGAATTGAATTATCATGACCTCGCCCCTAGTTGCTTAAGTGAGGTGACATCTCAATGCAACCGGATGTGTGATGCGATTGATGGCGAGTTCAATTACCACAGAGTCATACGGGATGACTAATCGATCACCTAGGCATAGACATGTTAAGAAACATTTGCCGGGCTAATGACCGCTGATAGAGCTCTGGCGTACTCTTATTAAAAGACTGCCTGGTCGTGGCGGGAGCATCTATCGTGTTTCACATGAGTCAGTTCTTGGACTAATGACTGTTCTCTGAGGTGGCATAGTTTTCAGATTAACTTTGATTTATGTCCTAACACCTTCGTAACTGGGGTTTATAAGGACATATTTTGGGTTATGATGGACTATGGCCAGCCGGAAGGAATAAGTCAATTAGGAATTGTCCACCCCTTGTCAGGGTTGAGAAATATCTCTAGGCCACTCGAGGAGAATAATAACTAGAAATGCGTGGCCACGCTCGGAAGGTATATATGGTAGATAATTCCGGTCAGTAGTTATAACTCCAGATCGAGATAAACCACTCTAGATTTTAATCAATTGCCGGCACGACCTGAGAGGACGCCATGCATTGAGTGGGAGATAGTAATAGGGCAAGAGAATTGGTAACACACACTTGTCTCGGACAAGTGGGAGATTGTTGGAGGAAGTGTCCTCGACAATAGTGTGTTGACATAATTAAAACTCATTTGAATGAAACACAATTGGGAGTGTTACTCTTTTAAAGTCAACTGATCAACATTTACCGATAATGATTGGCTGTCTAGAGTTTGACATTATCGTCATATGATGGTGGTGATCAGTTGATCCCTTAAGGTCATATCTTTAAGGAATTTCGTCTCAATGGAATAATTTATTAATATTGTATTGGATACAAATTAATTAACAACTAGGAATTTGGAAATGATTTTGCGAGACAAATATTATTGTAATGGGATCATAATAATAACAGTCAAAGTAATAAAATGGGTTTTATTACACGGTTTCATTTATTCGTTTAGGAAACGATTAAATTGAGAATGAACACGGTTGATCATAATATTACAAAGAGTTGTGATTAAAATTATGATATTACATTTTTATAAAGTGGTAATTTCGAATTACTACTAGTATTATTTAAATGTTGTAAAATTGTGAATTATGAATTTTAAGAGTTAAAATTACCTAATTAACAAATTGGGTCATGTGTTATGAAACATATGTGACATGTTACATATCAACACAATTGACAAAGACAAAATGGGTCTATGACAAACCCATTTCAGCCGTGACATTGGTAGTATTAGGGCATTGTGTATTTTGTACACAAAACCTATGTGATAGGTGTGTAAGAGGGATGTAAGGCATATTGCTTACTTTTGTGTAAGTGATAGAAGGCCATGCATAGGCCATGGGGTTGCTTGATGGCCGGCTAGTGTGCATGAGCAAGCAAGCTCATCATGCTTCTATTATATATATACACAAAATGCCTCTTGGATAAGTGTGTGTCTATATGCTTGTGCACCATTTCATACTACCAAAACACATTCTACATAGAAATTAGTTTTCTAGTATGGCAAAATCATTCAACCACCAATAATATTAAGAAGTAATATTATTAATATTTCTTAGATCGTTTAAGGGTATTTCGGTGGTTTGAAGACTCATATAATAGGTGATTATTGAGTATAAACCTTCTAAAACCAATGTAAGGACTATCTCATCTTATGATATCATCTTGCATGCATAAGATCCATTTAAGTTTTATGACTAAACTTAAAGAAACAAAACTCACATTAGTTTTGAGTATAAATTGTGGAACTTAGTTTCCAACACTTAAATTAATCCCAAACGACTTATGGAACGTGCCATAGTACACGTTTTCCAAAATCGTTTTTAAACCATATATAGATTATATTATTTGACAATTATGATTATATAAAAATCCTTAGTTTATTTAGTAATAAATAATTATCTCATAAGAAAATTATTTATTCCTATTTAACTAAAAGATATTTTATATAATCCTATTAAGATTAATAATTCCATATCAATAATAGAATACCATTTAACCATTAATTGTCCATAATGATTTTGGAAACTAAAATCGTTTCAACCAATCACATATATATCGATCATTTCTTCATAATATAGAGTTATAGCTACGAGCTATAACTTGAATCAATCTTGTACTAAAGCTATAGTTGATAAGTATAACTTTAGTTCTTTAGGCGCGCTTGAGATCTTTTATCAACCTTCGACTTAGTCAATTCATTGACTAACATACTTGAATCTTTTATACTTGATTGATTAGATCTTGTTACTAATATTCTGTACACTTAGCACACGATTATACGCACGAGTATATAATATATACATAGCTAGACCTGTCATTATCAAAACATAAACATATATACTTAACATATATTTGAATATATGGTTCAACAAATTCCCCCTTTTTGATGATGGCAAGTCTCTCTTAGATTTCGTGTCTAAGTGTATGTTCCCCCTTAATATAATAATGGTCATTCATAGCAAAGAGTCACTTAGGGTTTCTATCCTCTATCTATCCCATATCCTTTAAGGACCCTAAGAGACAATGAATTACGACAAGGAGCAAGCTTAGGCAAATTCTAATCTAAGTCGCATTTTTCCCCCCTCTTGACATCATCGAAAAGATGAGAACAAAGATATGAAACGACTAGAATAATATACGATGAAACATAAGCAAGCATGTAAGACGAGTCAAAAGAAACGAACATAGAAATATCATACAAACACATACGAAATGTAAGAAATATACACAATCAACCGAATGTACTAAAGCCACTGGGCCGAATATGAACAAGAGAGTTTAGAAAATTTGGGCCTGGCTAGGTTAAGATAATATGGGCCAAGGCAAAAGGTAACTAAGAAATTGGGCCACAGTCAAAATAGGACAATAGTTTGGGCCAAGGTAGGATTAGGAAATCCGAGGGAGGCAAAACAGATTAAGGCCTCGGATTCCAATGGGCCAGGATAGTAATTGGGCCATAAGCAAAAGAGTTTTAAAAGTCCAACCCAGGACTTAATTTCCACAACACCAAAACAACTTCAAATTCCCATCATACTCATCTCGAACTCAGAAGTCATCAACTCAGAGAAGTACTTGCACAACTTTTTATTAGTTGAGCCAAAAATAATATCGTCAACATAGATCTGAACGACTAGTAGGTCTGAGTTTTCGCTTTTAAAAAATAGGGTTTTATCCACAGACCCTCTCTTGAATCCACTCTCCAATAGGAACTTTGATAATCTGTCGTACCATGCCCTATGTGCTTGTTTCAGGCCATAGAGAGCTTTGTCCAATTTGAATACATTATCTTTGAGTTTGCTGTCAGGAAATCCAGGAGGTTGTTCAACAAATACTTCCTCTTGGAGATAGCCATTAAGAAATGCAGTCTTATCGTCCATCTGAAAAAGCTTCATTCCCTTGTGTGCTGCAAATGCAATGAGTAGTCTTATTGCCTCAAGACGAGCAACAGGAGCAAAGGTTTCGTCATAATCGATCCCTTCCTGTTGGTTGTATCCTTGAACTACTAGTCTGGCCTTATTTCGCACAATGACTCCAGTGTCATCCTGTTTGTTTCTGAATACCCATCTAGTTCCAATGACAGTTCTGTCCTTAGGTCGAGGAACAAGATGCCAAACTTTGTTTCTTTCAAATTGCTGGAGTTCTTCTTGCATGACAACTATCCAGTCTGGTTCTGCGAGATCTTCCTTGATATTTGAAGGTTCAATGGTGGAGAGAAAGGAGTAGAATGAGCAAAAGTTATTTAAGCTCCTTCGAGTTTGAACTCCATCTGTCAGGCTTCCTATGACATTGTCCAAAGGATGAGAGCCTTCGTATCTCCAGTTCCTTGATTGATTATTAGCATTACCTGAACTTGACTCGGGGTCTTGACTTGTTCCCCCTGAATCCAAACCTGGGTTTATAGTAGGGTCAGGTATAACTCTGGCCTCTTCCCTTTGGTTTTGATTCAAAGTTACAGCTTCATCAGCTGTAACTCTGGGTTCCAAGTCATTGGTTTGAGAGTTATTTACAGTATCATCAACTGTAGCTTCATCGCTCGCACCATTTTCTCCCAAGTTGAGTTCATCATGAGTTCCTTGAGGTTCTCCTTCTTCAATTTCCATTTCAGGAGGATTTTCCCTTGATAACCTGAAATCAGGTTCGTCTAGGTTTTCCTCTATATCCTGTAGTGGCTTATCGAAGACATTATTTTCGTCAAAGATAACATGAATACTTTCCTCTATGCATAAAGTACGTTTGTTAAAAACTTTGTAGGCTTTACTATGATCTGAATATCCTATAAAGATTGCTTCATCACTTCTAGGGTCGAATTTGCTTAATCTGTTTTTACCATTGTTGTGAACAAAGCATTTACTACCAAAACATCTTAAATGAGATATGTTTGGTTTACGGCCTCGAAGAAGTTCATAAGGTGTCTTTTTAAGGATAGGTCTAATCATAGCACGGTTATGGATATAGCAAGCTGTACTAATAGCCTCAGCCCAAAAGTTTCTAGGTAGGCCACTACAAAGAAGCATTGTTCTAGCCATGTCTTCTAGGGTTCTGTTCATTCGTTCTACGACTCCATTTTGTTGTGGGGTTCTAGGGGCCGAGAAGTTATGTCCAACACCATTGGTTTTACAGAACTCAATAAAAGCATGATTGTCGAACTCAGTTCCATGGTCAGTACGGATTGTTACTAGGTTTGATTTATATTTGTTTTGGACAAGTTTCACGAGACTAACAAATTCATCGAATGTTTCGTCTTTAGAATGAAGAAAGATTGGCCAAACAAATCTAGAGTAATCATCAACTAGAACGAAAACGTACCTGGAACCACCTCTGCTTCTTACCTTCATAGGGCCACATAGATCCATGTGTACTAGTACAAGAGCTTGTTCTGTGCTTACCACTCTTTTTGGCTTAAGGGATGATCTGACGTGTTTGCATCGTGCACATGTGTCACACATCTTTTCTTGATCAAATTTGATCTTTGGAAGACCTTCGACCAAGTCCCATCTTTTCAGCTTACTCAGAATAGGTGAGCTCATATGACCAAATCTCTTGTGCCATAGACACGGATCATCTAACGTAACTTTCATGCATGATAGAGAATCAGTAGGTACAGCATTTAAATCAATCATATAAAAATTTTTCATCCTGTGACCTTCAAGTATTACTTTACTGGTACCTTCTAAGATTATACGACATATATCTGAATGAAAAACCACTTTGTTTCCTTTGTCGCATAATTGAGATATACTAATGAGATTGTGTTTGAGACCACTTACAAGGTATACATCATTTATAGCATGAGAGGATGAAATACCTATCTTACCAATTCCAATGATCTTTCCCTTTTTGTTATCACCGAAGGTGACCTTACCTCCGTCAAAAGGTTTTAGGGTTTGGAATAGATTCACGTTGCCTGTCATATGTCTTGAGCATCCACTGTCGAGATACCATAAGTTATTTTCCTTAGCGACAAACTGCACGAATAATTTCAAAGGCAGGATTTAGGTACCCAAGCATACTTGGGTCCTTTGTTGTTAGTAATCACAAATACATCTTCCTTTTTAACCCAAACTTGTCTTACATGGGTCTTTCTATATTGGTAGTAGTTAGGTTTTGATGTTTTTGTGTAAGTCTTAGTTTGGACTCTTGATGACCAATTTTTGTCTGTCGTTTGTTGAGTAGTTTATTTGGTTCTATTTTTCTTTTCTTCGTAATCAAATGTCATGTCGTAGAACCATCTGTGGTCAATGTTTCTTTCCTCAATTTTGTCATCATCACTATCAGAGACAGAAATAGTGTCGTTTGGAATTCCTAAGGATTTGACAAACTTTACTCCGGTTTTAAAATCTTGTGCGTGTTTTACACAGTTTTCTCGGAGGTGTCCAGTATGGCCACAATAAGTGCATATCAAATACTCAGGAAGTTCGGTATATTTTGTTCTTCTAAAGTCTCTGTCTGTTGGGCTTTGCTTACACTTTGAGTGATCCCTTCTTCCATAACACTCGTGACCTAAACCCATCTTCATGTTGTTGTCGGATTGTTCAGTTAGGAAGTTTAGAACGTTAGTGCTTCCTTCCCACTTATCGTGAACTTTCCGAGCATGAAGAAGGAGGTCCTTCAAGGAGTCTATTTCTTTCTTACATTCACTGTGGTCAGTGTTGCTAGACTCTTTTAGGTTTTGAATGTCTTTATGAAAATCGGACACAATTTTGGCATGTTCCTTCTTGACTTTAGATAGATTGAATTCTAGATCCATAATCTTGCTTTCGAGGATCTCAACTTCTTCTACATGAGTCTCATCTTCGACCATAATCGAAGATTTGGACTTTAGAAGCTCATTAGCCTTTCTCAAATCTGAAGTTATAGCTTCATTAGCTATAACTTTGGATTGAAGCTCTTTGAGGTTGAGTTTCAGTTTTGAGGTTATAGCTTCATTAGCTATAACTTTAGACTCGTGAACCTTTTTCTCAGACATAACTGTTTCCAACTTAGCATTTGCTTCAATGCTTATTTTAGATTTCAGTTTCTTAGCTTTGGCTTTCAGAAGTTGATTTTCCTCAGCAATATCGAGGATCTGTTCCTTCAATTCATCTAACTCAAGACTTTGTTCATGACATTGGTCTAGGGTTTCCTCAAAATATTTAATTAACATAGCCTTAGATAGATTTTTAACTTGACTTTTGAGTTGAAGAAAATTTACCTCTTCGACATCGTCGTCTGAGTCGGATTCTCCAAGGAGACACATATTAGATGTATCATCTTCATCATTGTCGTTTGAGATTAGATCTAGGCTGACGTTGCTTAGGCACAGGTGTGCTACCTCTTCTTCTTCGGAGTCCTCGTCATCCTCAGATTCTATTTCTCCCCAGCAAGATGCAAGCATTACTTTCTTGAACTCCGTTTTGGTCTTTTCTCTTTTTGACTTGTCTTTGATTTTGTCCTAGCTTGGACAATCCTTGATCATATGATCTTGTTGACCACACTTAAAACATCCCTTTTTAAAGAATGTTTGTTTGGAGTCAGTTTTCTTTTTGTCGAACGTTTTGTTGTTTGGGTTTTTGTATCTACCCTTAAACACTGCCTTTTTAAAGCGTCTAGCGAATAGAACTGTTTCATCCACAAGTTCTTCTTCGCTTACTTCGCTTGTGGAGGCTTGTAAAGCGACGCCCTTTCCTTTGAGATCGTCATCATCCTTGTTTAGCATGATCTCATGAGCCATCAGAGATCCAATAAGTTCTTGGTAGGTGATCTGAGATAGATCTCTTGCTTCTTCTATAGCAGTGACCTTTGGTTGCCACTTTTTGGTGAGACTCCTGAGAATCTTTCGAATGATATACTCAGAGTCGATCTTTCTACCAAGGTTCCGCAGTTCATTAATAATACAGGAAAATCGTGTAGACATGCTATCAATAGATTCATTCTTTTCCATATTGAAAAGTTCATATCTTTGAATAAGCAAATCCAAACGATGTTTCCTGACTGTGGATGTTCCTTCGTAGGCAAGTTCGAGACTATCCCATATTTCCTTAGCGGAACTACAAGATGAGAATCTATCAAATTCTGAGGTTATCATACCATTCTGCAGGAGGCTCATAGCCTTAGAATTTTTCTCTGCAATTTTGTAGTCACTTTCCACATAATCGCTTTCCATCTTTTCATAGGTTGTTCCATTGGCGGCGGCAACCAAGATCTTCTTTGGTTCGGTTTGGATGATCTTCCAACATTCCCAATCACATCCATTGATGTAATGAGTCATCATATTCTTCCATAGACTGTAGTTTTTGCCATCGAAGATAAGGCACTTGAGATGCTTGGAATCCATTGTTGAAAGAGTATATAATATAGAATCAATAGAAGGATCAAAACTCACGCGGCTAGGCGATCAAGAGCACGAGGCTCTGATACCAATTGAAGAGTCTATTGATATAATATACTCAAGAAGGGGGGGGGGGTTGAATTGAGTATGCCTTCTTTTTAAATCTTCTTCGATGTGTGTATGGTTGTATGATGATCTTCGAGTAAAACAAATAATAAAGAGAGACACAATATTTTTGAAGTGGTTCAGTCTCACACTTTGAGACCTACGTCCACTATTCTCGATTAATAAAATTAGTATCAACTCTGAATTACAATTTTATCAACCCTACTCGTGCAACTTTGATGTTAGTCGCAACTCTATCTAGATACCGTTAAATATCTAGCTATGACAAATACCGTTAAATATTTGCCTTACAATGAGTACCGCTAAATACTCGTTTTATCTTAAGTTAATAAGATAAAGTCTTCGATGTTTCTTGATGTCACAATGTCGAATGAATAAGATCAATGCTTGAGCACTTGAATCTTGAATCGGATATGACAATGAAAAGCTCGAACCTTGAAGAACACGATCGGCGGTTTCTCTCTCTCGATTTTCGTGAATATATGTAAGTGTATTTCCTGTATATTAATGTGTCATAGGTAGTCTATTTATATAGAATATATATCTAGGTAATTAAAATCCTAGATGATTTAGGAATATTACTAAAACTAGAATACTAGTCTTTTAGTAATACTACCTTAAATCTAATCTTAATATATTTAGTAATTCCTTATATAAGTGTTATATAAGGAATTAATTTCCTAATTTATATTTAGGAAAGATCTTTATATAATAAACAAATAGTATCCTTATGAAAACAACTTCCTAAACCATGTCAAAGATAATAAAATATATTATCACAATATAATCTAGTTTGTTTAGGACATTAAATAAATACATAATATTTACTTAAATTAATCCCAAACGACTTATGGAACGTGCCATAGTACACGTTTTCCAAAATCGTTTTCAAACCGTATATAGATTATATTATTTGACAATTATGATTATATAAAAATCCTTAGTTTATTTAGTAATAAATAATTATCTCATAAGAAAATTATTTATTCCTATCTAACTAAAAGATATTTTATATAATCCTATTAAGATTAATAATTCCATATCAATAATAGAATACCATTTAACCATTAATTGTCCATAATGATTTTGGAAACTAAAATCGTTTCAACCAATCACATATATATCGATCATTTCTTCATAATATAGAGTTATAGCTACGAGCTATAACTTGAATCAATCTTGTACTAAAGCTATAGTTGATAAGTATAACTTTATTTCTTTAGGCGCGCTTGAGATCTTCTATCAACCTTCGACTTAGTCAATTCATTGACTAACATACTTGAATCTTTTATACTTGATTGATTAGATCTTGTTACTAATATTCTGTACACTTAGCACACGATTATACGCACGAGTATATAATATATACATAGCTAGACTTGTCATTATCAAAACATAAACATATATACTTAACATATATTTGAATATATGGTTCAACAAGCTCGAAATTCAGTAGCCAATTGAGATTCTGCCGCCATATCCTCCGGAGTTCCAGCCCTCTGTCCCAAATTCTTTTGTAACTCAAGTAGCTGATTTTGTTTAATCGTAGCAATAATCTCAATGTCATTGAACTGATCCTTATTTATGCCCTTCAAAATCGGTTTCATCTTCTTCAAATTGGTAACCAGCGTATACATTGGAGCCCCAACAATCGTTCTATCCCACGTTCCACGAATAGCTGGAATAAACTTTTCCGACTTACCCCACATATTGTAATATTTGAAACTCCTTTTGTGTACCATATCATGCTTGTTCTTAACAATACAGGGGAAGTGATCATACAAACCTTCCGGCATGAAATGCACGATCATATCAGGCATAGAATCGATCCACTCCTTATTCACCATGAATCGATCTAGCTTACAATATATTCTTTCCTCCGGCTGATTTTTGTTATTCCAAGTATAGTAGGATCTCATGTTATCAATATCGAGTAAACTACAGTCATTAACACAGTTCCTAAACTGCTCCATTTCTGAACCCGGAACGTTTCCCCCAAGTTTCTCTTGAGTAGAGAGCATACAATTGAATCTCCGGCTACAGCTCATGGCCCCTTTATCATACGCGACAGCCTCCTTAAGTGCGCCCACAAAGGAACTCTTTCTTGGACACCATTATAAGCATACACCATAGTAAGGTAGAAAGCATTTTTAGTAAGCAACGACTCCACTTTCATGTGCATGAATTGTGCATTATATTCAATAAAATGCACTCGAAACTCCTTTGGTTGCCACAGAATCCAGACTCGTCCCCCATAATGGTAGCCATTATTGGTTGAAATACTCAAGTACTAAAACTATTAAAAACTTTCTACATACGTCTAGCTTTTATTTTTGTTTCAAGTAAGCCAAACAAACCTACTCGTTTATTCTGTGAAAAATAATTAATGTCTATCTGCTTTTTCACCCTATTCATGCCTCTTACGTTCCAAAAACATATTCTATCCATAAATAGATTGACTAGGAGGATCATCATTACCATTTCCAACATTCACTGCTTTCCTTGGGGATGTTAAAGCCTCTTTGAAAGATTTGGAGCCATACCCAGATGAACTATATCCTTCTTTGCTAGTGTCATTCCTCCTTAGCATTGTTACTTTCCCATGAACCAGCCCCTGAGATGAACGAGGTAATGCTGCTTTCACTCGCATCACTGGTTTCCAAACATTTGCGACCATAGGAGCCTTCCATTTCTGTTGATTCTCCTTTACTCTGCTTTCTCCTTTACGATAGAATTGAGCTTCATGTCCCATTCCCTTACATTTGGTACAAGTGATAGGGCGCCATTCATATTCTACCTAAACTTTAACAACTACTCCATTTTCATCTTTGAATGCGATCTGATAAGGAAACTTTTGGTTCACTTGTAGTTCTACCATAACCCGAGCATAGCCCAATCTCGTTTTTTCTGCCGTAGCTGCATCACACTTCACATATTTACCTACAAGAGTAGTAATTTTTGGTAACCCTTTCCCCCAACACTTTAAAGGCAAATTATGCAACCGGAACTGATTGAATTGCTTTTTGTTTCAAATCCACATTCTTATTCCATGGCTTAACAATAAGCGGCTTGTTATCAAAAAGGAAGTGTCCAGACTGCAATACCTGGTCTCTCATCGCCATTGTTTTAAATCGAACCAAGAAGACACCGTTATGCATAAACGATATCTTATCAATGTTGTATTTGGACCATATACGTCTCACAAAACCCTCGATTACTTCCCAAGGAGGGTTTGCTCCTAGAATGAAGCATATAACAGCCTGTTGCCAATATTCAGCTTCATCACATACATCTTCCTTGTCTAATTGAATCATGTCATCAAAATTCTGTTCAATTTCATTACCCATTCCTCCATATCCTCCTCAGATTCTTGGTCAGATTCAGATATCAGGACAGACATACCTGTAATAGAGCTTAGATCCCTGGTTTTTGGCGTCTGTCGGTCATCATTATCGACTTCCGGTCCCAATTTCCGCAAAATCTCAGGGCTCAATTCTTCTTCTTCTATGGAGTTATACGAAGCAGCTTCCTTATTTGCTCTCCATCCCTTAGGGTTCATCTCCCTTTGTTTCTGGAGATTTGATTTCCTAGCCATTAGCTAGGAATCAAAGGCGGCTGAAGAAGAGTTCTTGATCGCCAAAATCGCTTGTTCTCTCTACTCTCTCTCACTAGGTTTATGATAATTATAACTAACTAATTATTCTTATCTCAGATGTTTCATAGAAATTAATAAGTTTTAGTAATATAACATTTTATTCACAAAAATAAATCTTATTTAATCATATTGCAATGAAATATAAAATTCTCATTTATATATAATTTTGTAGAATCTAAGGAATTATTTAATCCCTATCAATATACAATTAATTAACTTTGTTATTAATGAAATTGTTCTATAGGTGTGAGCTTAATGGATCAACTTATCACCACCGTGAAACTTCAGTAACATCAAACTCTAGTCCTAATCGTTATCGATAAATGTTGATCAGTTGACTACATAATGTATCATCCCTTACGTTTTCTAATTATGAGAATTCAAATATGTGATTTAATCATGTGATCGCACAATTGTAGAAGACACTTACTCCAACACGGACAACACTACAACTAATCTTTAAGCTAGTGCAAGGAATAACACGTATAGTAAGATACTTGCTTATAAACATGTTCAATCATACATTTTTAAATACAATACAAGCTTACTCTTGTATTATAACTCTTCAAGATATTTTATATCATTCTCGCAACAAAGCCAACTTTTACAATTAAACATAAAAATGGAAATTACGCATTACAAAAAGGTAAACAAAAACTCAAGGCTATAGCACCTACATACAAGACACAAAAGCAAAGATATTTAAAAAGTTGTAGTTGTGTTTGATCATCCTCTGTATTAGATGGTTTTTGTATTTGGAGTTAAGCGGATCCTTGGCGGTCATCATGTGAAGAATCCTCCTCAACTTCACCAGAAGCCTCCTCAAGAGATAATCCGTTTGCCTCAGGCACAAGAAAGGTGAAAAGCATTCCAATAAAGTTAATAACACCAAGAATAATAAGAGAGTTTTTCTTGCCAATACCGGCAGGGTAACCATGCTCTCTCTTAGCTGGATCAGGATCTTGGGAAAGGTAGACGAACGCGAAGGCGCCAATAATGGCCCCGGCTTTGCCTGTGGCAGCGGATATTCCATGACAGGTGGACCTAAGCCTAGCAGGAAATATCTCCGCCGGTACTATAAATGTTGTTGCATTTGGCCCGAAATTGGCAAAGAAGAAGGTGAGGCCATACATGACGATGAATCCTATTCGATTCTCCTTCTTTTGCCAATGTGCGTAGGGAAAGGCGATAGCAAACATGAAGATTGTCATCATTATGAAACCCATCATTTGGATGATCCACCGACCGATGATGTCGATAAAAGCCACAGTGAACCAGTAACCGGGGACAGTCCCACAAAGAGCGATCAGGGTTTGAGCTCGAGCAATCACGAAAACCTCTTTGATGGCACTCATGTCTTCTGATGGACCGATCCACCCCACTGAGGTAAAGACATCTCTTTGGAATAGATTTTGACTATAAAAGGCAATATCGAGTAAAAACCAGGTGGAGGTGGTTCCCAGCAAACGAAGGCCATACTGTCGGGCAAACTGCATAGTGAATAGACCAAACTGGTTTTTATCGCTCTTTGCGATTTGATCCACCCGTTCTTCTTCCGCATCAATTTCAATCTTTAGGACTTTAGACATGTCAGATGCTGCTTGCTTCGCATTTTTTGCAACAAGGGCAGTATATCGGGCGGTCTCGGGCATCTTCATCCGCCAGTAGTAAGTCAGGGCCGCGGGGATGGCTCCGAACATAAGAACTATCCGCCAGATATAGTCAGCTTCTTCTGGACGAGATAGGGCGGGGTTCTCGGCATAAGACGGAGACTTGAATTTACTATCAAACGCTGATGAGACAATGAGTGCCACGACTCCCCCGGCCAAAATACCCATGCCTTGCATGGCAAAGACGGCAGCCACAAAGGCTCCTCGGGTTTTCTTGTTGGCGTACTCGGACATGATGGTGGCGGACAAAGGGTAGTCCCCACCAACACCAAATCCGAGCCAGAATCGGAAGAAGCAGAGGGTGGTCATCACGCCCTTAGCGCTATTTCCAAAGGAAAGCCCCGAGGATAAGGAGGAGAAGACCATCAGGACCAATGTCATTCCGTACACCTTCTTCCTCCCCATCTTGTCCCCTAGCCAACCGAAAAAAAGTTGACCCGCAAGGGTCCCACATAAGGCCACCCCGCTCACAGCTGCTGCCACGTTAATTGGCAGTGACCCTGGTTTTTTCGTGCCCTCAACTTGGTAGTATATCCGACCCATTAACCTTGTCACCAGGGAGATGCAAAACAAGTCATAAGCATCCGTGAAAAATCCCATTCCTGCTATGATGATCGTCGTGAAATGGTACCATTGTGTTTTTGCTACGTCAAGTGCGTTGAGCACCTGTAGTTGCTCTGCTTTTACCATTTTTCTCTTTCTCTTATTTTTTTCTCTGCAAGAAATCAGTCATTGTTATTCTCACCTTAAATATGTACACTTACAGATAAAAACTTGGGACGTTATCCATTCTACTCTACGATAAAACTTGCCAAATTAATTTTTGAACTCAAATATAATTTCTGAAATCTTACTATATCAAGAATTATATTGAAATGGTCGGTGTTTTAGTCACCTTTTTTTAAATAAGTTGCCAATAACTAACCTGTAATTATTAATTTTATTAATAATGTAGTATGTGAATATTAGTGAACTAGGCTGAGCTACTACTGCAAGCATTCTATTGAGGATCTACCCGTCCAAAATGAGAATTTGTGAACAACAAATCCCCGTATGACGAGTATATGATCACAAGTTTGTGACGGATTAAATAATATCATGTGAATAGATAAGATAAGACAGTTTACCAACAGATATATACTTTAAATAAATTAATGTACTTTATTAAGGACAGCCATATTATTTGGGACAAAACTTTAAAAGAAAAGGTCATCGTATATGGAAGAACATGCATCCATGACCTGACATAATTTCTTATCAAAAACAAACACACACACACACACATATATATATATATATATATGTATATATATATAAGGCGGTTTTACACAAGTTAATAGTGGAACGAAATCTTTTAATAAACACTTTTGCCCATTATTTTTGTTGTGTTTGGATCTGTTTTACAATTTTGTTGATATAAAACCGCTTTACATTAGATATTTTTTTTTATATTGAAGACTTACCAACTTAAAAGGTTGAGTATTTTGCCTACATGAGGAGGGCAAGCAAGAATTATTGGAAGGAATTTAGAACTTTTTATTAAGATAGAAGATGAAAAAATATGCCAAGAATTATTGGAAGGAATTGAGAAGTTGTTGTGAATACAGTAGATGAAGAAATATGTGTATTTATATGAAATTTAAGTTTACTGAGTTCGGCACCATATGAAATATGCTCTCTAATTACAGCTTGTAATGTGATATGAGATGCATGTTTGACATAATTTGATTTTTTTTTTCTAGGGTATGGGATATACGGAATCTTTCATTTAATTAAACGTAATGTTAACTTCAATATCTATTTATCAACGAAGGTCAAATTTATGGGATGCATGTATGACAAAATTTGATAGGCCGTACTTAAAGTTCCTATTGTTGGATTTTGTCTTCATTCCTTCAAGGGATATGTCTAGGATGGCAATGGGTAGGGTCTGGGTAGGGTTCGGCAAGACCCGATCCGACCCGAAGTAAAAAAAACCTTTGACCCACACCTGACCCATACTCTAAAGCGTCTAAAATTAATGGACTCATACCCGACCCTAGTGGGTCTGGGTCTGGGTAGGGTCTACCCTAGGGTCCAATTTTTCTTAACGAGTCCTTCAATAAAATGTACCAAAGTTCGAATTAAATTACAAAGTTATGATTAAAGTATTACAAAGTCTTGGTTATTTGGATCATTACCCGTACCCGACCCTAAATTATATCATTTACCGTACCCAAACTCATCATTTTCATCAATTTCCTCGTTATTCTTAATGGTTATTTGGATATGCGTATAGTATATTAATGATAACTAATAAGGGTCATCTGTTTGTGTGTATTATTTGGGTTATTGACGTTCGTACGTGTGTTTTTTGTTTTTGTTTTTATCGTTTTTAATAAATATAAGGGTCTAAGGGTCGGGTAGGGTCCCAAGACCATGACCCGGACACGACCCGAAATTTTTATATAAGACCCATACCCGACCCATACCCGAGTGGGTCTCAAAAATTCAAACCCATACCCGACCCGTTAGGGTCCGACCCTAAGGGTCTGGGTTGGGTACCCGACCCACTGCCATCCCTAGGTATGTCGTATGGGATGGGTAGGGTTTTAGAAAATCTATTTCGGTTCGTGTTACTTTTTTCATTTCAATCAATTTTATAGATTTCACCTTTTGGGCATTATTTATAAGTCGAGTAAATTTTCGAAATAATTTGTAATATATATAACATAAAATGTAACATCCCTTATTTTCGTAAACCTTATTTTAATTTAATTAAAGTATTTTTCAGAATTTAATAATATTTTATTAAACTCGTAAACTTCTATTTTAAAAATAAAGTGTAAGTTCTGTATTGAGAATTTATGGTCTTAAGTTGTAGGAAAAAGTCTCTTGACATTCCGTTCATAAATCCCGCTCATTTACTTAAATCCCGACTCAACAAAATAAGAATAAAAGCTAGTGTGGGGGGAAGCTTCCTATTCATTTCCTCACAAACACATTACTAAGCTAGCTTGTTCACCAAGTTCATAAGATCAAATAATCAGAAAAACCCATCTCCTTCATATCATTTCCCCCAATTCACAAATTTGTTCACTACGATCTCAAATTCAACTCCGATTAAGGTACCGTTTTCGCCTACGTGATCCTTGTCAATTTTCCGTTCAATCGATCTCTTCCAATTTCTAAATCGTTGCATTTGATTTCCGGGCTGTTTTAGGGTAAATTCGAGTTTAAGCTTTCATCCCCTTTTCTTTTTGTTTTAAGGTGTTAATTTAGGAGACCCGGAGAAGGACTTCCTTGTGGTGGGAGAAGCTTGAAGTGAAGACGCTTGTTAAGGTGACAATAATGAGAAACTCGGCCTTATGTCTATATTAGCACTCTTTGTGATTTCTATGTGTTTAGTATGAAATTAGTGTTCCATATAGTTTATAGGGACTTTGTTAATGATTATAATCTGATGGCATGTTGATTTCATGAGGAAAACCCATTTGGGAATGTTTATTGTGTATAAATGAAAGATGGGTAGAATTTGCCTTTTTCCAACCGTTTTTAGCGGTCGCTAACAACCTTATTTCTTGTTATGTTCATATGCCTATTTGATATGTTTTCATGCTGGGATTAATGACGATGTGTTGATTAGAATCAAGTATTTGTAACACCCCCATTTATTTAAGAAGCCTTTAGCAAGACATTCTTAGTAAATAGAGCTGTTACTATCTCGAAATGTCCGAGGTAGTGAATAACAAAGTAAATCAAACCAAAGTTCTTTATATAAAAACTGATTAGATTAAAATTTTGATATTACAAAACTACGCAACAGAAAGAAAGTACAACAGATGACTATTCTATAAGTGGTATAATTTTAAGTCGGTCCCAAATCTGCATCTGACATTCCCGTCCCAGCTCCTAGCTCATCTGTCTCTTTCCTGTAGAATCTACTCCCCATTCCGGATCATCGTAGGTATCACACGAATGCACAGGGTCAACCACGAGGTTGAGTAGGAAAACATCAACAAGACAAAAATGAACATATAATAATTTCTTTCCATCTCCACCTCGTTCAGTCAACCACTTCACCTCCATCACACCACTCCTTCCATCACACCACACCTTCCATCACATCACAACTTCCATCACACCACACCTTACATGGCCATATCACAAGTCCCATATCACAAGACCCGTATCACAAGACCCATTTCACAAGTCCCGTTCTCCACAATAATCGATAATAATCAATCATTCCACAATACATTCATAATCAATTATGTCAATCTTATAATAAGCAACACACACACTTCATGTCATAACACAACCACAGATATATATATCCCCTACCTCAAATTGCGGAATGACAACCGAACAGCTGCTAGCAATATTCCAGGTCGAGCTCAGTTCTTATAAATAGTACTTACTATTAAATTCTATTCATACACTAACAACACTACTAAATACTTATTCATCATGCTTATAACTGATTTATTCCTAACACCTTATATACATATATATCCATAGCATACTCATAAGCATGTGATTATCATTAAGCGAGTAATTATCACAATATTATATCTCTTATCAATATATTAAACGATCGTCAAAACTTCATTAACAATTTACCATACCCTATATAATTGACAATTACTTCCTCCATTTTTATATAATGTACCCATTTTATTAAAATACTACACTCATATATTCAACAAATGGAAACATTATATAAAAACGGAGGATAGTACTAAATATAGCATACCATCTTTACTAACAATAATAGTAATCACCATGATTACTAAAACAAGATTATTAGTAACAACAATATTTTTAACACCTTATCATACAATTGTAAAATAGTAATAATTACCATAAATATAATATATATGCCAACCATAATAATAATAAACAATAATAATAATAATAAACAGTAATAATAATAACAACCCGGCCACCAATGATAATAAACTACCAATAACTCTAATTTTCCGCCTACTTAAGCAAATTAGAGGATTAGGGTTTTGTATCATCTTTTATCAATCGATCTTTTATCATTGATCTTTTATCATTCAATTATATTCAGTTCTTAATCTAGTTTTATTATCTTAGAATTTAGTTTCATCTTTAGTTGTAATCTTTCAATAAATTCTTAAACACTTTTAGTTTGTTCATCAATCTTTTGAGCATTCATCAATAAAGTTGTTCCTTTCCGTCTCAATTCCGATTTCCGGTAATTCTCTCTTAATTTTAGTTCCATTGTTATTAGTTTAGAATTATTATTTTCGGTTTAAGATAGAATCCTAAAGCCTTATTAGCGATTGCATGTTTAGATTGATATTCATTATGATTTCCATGTTTATTCCTGTTTTCATTGTTGTTTTAGTAATCATGAGTAACTAATTTCATATGTTAGGATGTAGGGGGTAGATATGCGTAGGTAATATGGATTCCGAGACCGACTGTAGCAAAACCTTGGTCGGCCGACCTGCCAAACGGGTCGGTCGACTGAGGTTGCGGTCGGCCGACTGGGCTAGCTGGTCGGTCGACCCGCTCGCGTTTGTATTCTGTTCGTTTTACTTCGTTGACTATAGTATTCTACAATGAGACCCAAGGGAGACTTGTAGGATGTTAGTAATGACCTACCCAAGATTGAAAGATACGGGGAGGGCATTGGTTTACGCCTTAAGACGACTAGGTTATCCAAGACTGAAAGGTATGTGACCTAGGATTTAGGAATCACCCTTATTGTTGACACCCAATAATTGTGAGACCTAGGAACTAATAGCATAGGCCGAAAGGAGCTATTAGGTAGCATAGACCTAAAGGATATGTTACACCCCTTGCGCGACTGCAATACATGTTGACTTAAGATTTATATTATCTTAGCTATTTATTACCTAATAATCATCCTAGCATCTCTTTTATTATAGTTTTATTCTCGTCTCTATTTATTTGTTTTATTTTCATATTTGCTTTTAGACTTAGTAATAATCAATCAGACCCCCACTTTTGTTACCCTAAAACATTAACATCAAACAATAAACATTTCCCACCTCTCTGTGGTTCGACCCTGACTTTCACTATCTATAGTTAAAGGTTAGGAATTATAAATTTTATCTTTGGTACCCTCAACGACGGGCATCAACTGTCCCATAAAAAATTCCGACAAATAGCCTTTATACGAGTCAAAACTCCTTTGGGTAAAACAAACAAGGATGCCCAGTATGTATGAAGGGACGTCAAAACAGCCTTCATAAGCACAAGTCGACCTGCATATGAAAACTTTCGAGCCCCATAAATATTCAGTATGTGACATACTTTGTCTACCAGGCATTCACAATCCTTACGTTTCAATCTCGTTGCTCGGATAGGCATGCCAAGATATGTAAACGATAACTCGCCTTCAGAAAACCCCGATATATATACCTAAGATGTCCGCTTTGATGTCATCAGCAACTCCCCCAAAGTAAGCATTGGACTTATTAGGATTAACCTTCAATCCCGTTGCTTGTGAAAAAGTGTTAAAGGCACGTAACAATACATGCACTGACTGAGCTTCTCCTTTGCAAAAAAGGAGCACATCATCAGCAAACATAAGATTAGCTAGCTTCATTTCTTTGCACATTGGATGATACCTGAAATCATATTTTAGGGCAGCATAATTCAAAGTCCGAGTTAGATACTCCATACATAGCGTGAAGAGCAACGGAGACAAAAAGTCCCCTTGTCTTAATCCCCTTCTCCCTTGAAATAAGCCAAACATTTCACCATTGAGCGTTAAAGAGAAGCTTGCTGTAGTAACACACTCCATAATCATAGTGATGAACCCAGCCGGAAAGCGCGGCATCCTCAGAATATTGTAAAGAAATTCCCACTCTACAGTATCATAGGCCTTCTACAAATCAATCTTGAACATACACTTAGGAGACGTTGATGGCCTATCATATAGACGGATCCTATCATATAGACGGATCAAATCCTGGCAAATCATGATGTTTTCCTGAATACTTCTATTCTGGAGAAATGCGCCTTGGTTATGATCCACAAGGTGTTTGAAAATGGGAGCTAGTCGTGCACACAACAACTTTGAAATTACCTTATATATCACGTTACAATAAGCTATCGGCCGGAACTGCATCACGGTTTGAGGCCTAGGACATTTTGGAATTAAAGCAAGGTTGGTTTGCATTTATTTGCTTAAGCATCTTACAGGAATCAAAAACATCTGACACTGCCTTTATCACATCCTCTCCAATCTCATTCCAACCACCCTTGTAAAAATTGCTATTATACCCATCCGGCCTAGGGGATTTGATATCCGGAATGCTAAAAAAAGCCTCCTTGATCTCTAGCCCAGTAACAGGTAAGAGGAGGGCAGCCCCCATATCATCCGTGCACTTGCCCCCTTGCTTTATAATCCTCCTACGAATAGGAACCGTGGACTGTCGAGTGCCTAGTAGATGCTCATAGTACTCCAGGAAAGCCGCCTGAACAGCAGTAGGAGAGTCGCACCTTATACCATGCATATCCTCAATACTAGCCACCAGATTACCATTCCGTCTTTGTTTGAGCACCCCATGAAAGAACGAGCTATTTGTATCCCCTTCCACTATCCATTTCTGTTTAGATTTTTGAGCCAAAAAGCTATCTCTAGCATCAGCAAGAGCTCGAAATTCAGTAGCCAATTGAGATTCTGCCGCCATATCCTCCGGAGTTCCAGCCCTCTGTCCCAAATTCTTTTGTAACTCAAGTTGCTGATTTTGTTTAATCGTAGCAATAATCTCAATGTCATTGAACTGATCCTTATTTATACCCTTCAAAATCGGTTTCATCTTCTTCAAATTGGTAACCAGCGTATAAATTGGAGCCCCAACAATCGTTCTATCCCACGTTCCACGAATAGCTGGAATAAACTTTTCCGACTTACCCCACATATTGTAATATTTGAAACTCCTTTTGTGTACCATGTCATGCTTGTTCTTAACAATACAGGGGGAGTGATCATACAAACCTTCCGTCATGAAATGCGCGATCATATCAGGCATAGAATCGATCCACTCCTTATTCACCATGAATCGATCTAGCTTACAATATATTCTCTCCTCTGGCTGCTTTTTCTTATTCCAAGTATAGTAGGATCTCATGTTATCAATATCGAGTAAACTACAGTCATTAACACAGTTCCTAAACTGCTCCATTTCTGAACCCGGAACGTTTCCCCCAAGTTTCTCTTGAGTAGAGAGCATACAATTGAATCTCCGGCTACAGCTCATGGCCCATTTATCATACGCGACAGCCTCCTTAAGTGCGCCCACAAAGGAACTCTTTCTTGGACACCATTATAAGCATACACCATAGTAAGGTAGAAAGCATTTTTAGTAAGCAACGACTCCACTTTCATGTGCATGAATTGTGCATTATATTCAATAAAATGCACTCGAAACTCCTTTGGTTGCCACAGAATCCAGACTCGTCCCCCATAATGGTAGCCATTATTGGTTGAAATACTCCAAGTACTAAAACTATTAAAAACTTTCTGCATACGTCTAGCTTTTATTTTTGTCTCAAGTAAGCCAAACAAACCTACTCGTTTATTCTGTAAAAAATAATTATTGTCTATCTGCTTTCTCACCCTATTCATGCCTCTTACGTTCCAAAAACATATTCTATCCATAAACAGATTGACTAGGAGGATCATCATTACCATTTCCAACATTCACTGCTTTCCTTGGGGATGTTAAAGCCTCTTTGAAAGATTTGGAGCCATACCCAGATGAACTATATCCTTCTTTGCTAGTGTCATTCCTCCTTAGCATTGTTACTTTCCCATGAACCAGCCCCTGAGATGAACGAGGTAATGCTGCTTTCACTCGCATCACTGGTTTCCAAACATTTGCGACCATAGGAGCCTTCCATTTCTGTTGATTCTCCTTTACTCTGCTTTCTCCTTTACGATAGAATTGAGCTTCATGTCCCATTCCCTTACATTTGGTACAAGTGATAGGGCGCCATTCATATTCTACCTGAACTTTAACAACTACTCCATTTTCATCTTTGAATGGATCTGATAAGGAAACTTTTGGTTCACTTGTAGTTCTACCATAACCCGAGCATAGCCCAATCTCGTTTTTTCTGTCGTAGTTGCATCACACTTCACATATTTACCTACAAGAGTAGTAATTTTTGGTAACCCTTTCCCCCAACACTTTAAAGGCAAATTATGCAACCGGAACTAATTGAATTGCTTTTTTTTTCAAATCCACATTCTTATTCCATGGCTTAACAATAAGCGGCTTGTTATCAAAAAGGAAGTGTCCAGACTGCAATACCTGGTCTCTCATCGCCATTGTTTTAAATCGAACCAAGAAGACACCGTTATGCATAAACGATATCTTATCAATGTTGTATTTGGACCATATACGTCTGACAAAACCCTCGATTACTTCCCAAGGAGGGTTTGCTCCTAGAATGAAGCATATAACAGCCTGTTGCCAATATTCAGCTTCATCACATACATCTTCCTTGTCTAATTGAATCATGTCATCAAAATTCTGTTCAATTTCATTACCCATTCCTCCATGTCCTCCTCAGATTCTTTGTCAGATTCAGATATCAGGACAGACATACCTGTAATAGAGCTTAGATCCCTGGTTTTTGGCGTCTGTCGGTCATCATTATCGACTTCCGGTCCCAATTTCCGCAAAATCTCAGGGCTCAATTCTTCTTCTTCTATGGAGTTATACGAAGCAGCTTCCTTATTTGCTCTCCATCCCTTAGGGTTCATCTCCCTTTGTTTCTGGAGATTTGATTTCCTAGCCATTAGCTAGGAATCAAAGGCGGCTGAAGAAGAGTTCTTGATCGCCAAAATCGCTTGTTCTCTCTACTCTCTCTCACTAGGTTTATGATAATTATAACTAACTAATTATTCTTATCTCAGATGTTTCATAGAAATTAATAAGTTTTAGTAATATAACATTTTAATCACAAAAATAAATCTTATTTAATCATATTGCAATGAAATATAAAATTCTCATTTATATATAATTTTGTAGAATTTAAGGAATTATTTAATCCCTATCAATATACAATTAATTAAATTTGTTATTAATGAAATTGTTCTATAGGTGTGAGCTTAATGGATCAACTTATCACCACCGTGAAACTACAGTAACATCAAACTCTAGTCCCAATCGTTATCGATAAATGTTGATCAGTTGACTACATAATGTATCATCCCTTACGTTTTCTAATTATGAGAATTCAAATATGTGATTTAATCATGTGATCGCACAATTGTAGAAGACACTTACTCCAACACGGACAACACTACAACTAATCTTTAAGCTAGTGCAAGGAATAACACGTATAGTAAGATACTTGCTTATAAACATGTACAATCATACATTTTTAAATACAATACAAGCTTACTCTTGTATTATAACTCTTCAAGATATTTTATATCATTCTCGCAACAAAGCCAACTTTTACAATTAAACATAAAAATGGAAATTACGCATTACAAAAAGGTAAACAAAAACTCAAGGCTATAACACCTACATACAAGACACAAAAGCAAAGATATTTGAAAAGTTGTAGTTGTGTTTGATCATCCTCTGTATTAGATGGTTTTTGTATTTGGAGTTAAGCGGATCCTTGGCGGTCATCATGTGAAGAATCCTCCTCAACTTCACCAGAAGCCTCCTCAAGAGATAATCCGTTTGCCTCAGGCACAAGAAAGGTGAAAAGCATTCCAATAAAGTTAATAACACCAAGAATAATAAGAGAGTTTTTCTTGCCAATACCGGCAGGGTAACCATGCTCTCTCTTAGCTGGATCAGGATCTTGGGAAAGGTAGACGAACGCGAAGGCGCCAATAATGGCCCCGGCTTTGCCTGTGGCAGCGGATATTCCATGACAGGTGGACCTAAGCCTAGCAGGAAATATCTCCGCCGGTACTATAAATGTTGTTGCATTTGGCCCGAAATTGGCAAAGAAGAAGGTGAGGCCATACATGACGATGAATCCTATGCGATTCTCCTTCTTTTGCCAGTGTGAGTAGGGAAAGGCGATAGCAAACATGAAGATTGTCATCATTATAAAACCCATCATTTGGATGATCCACCGACCGATGATGTCGATGAAGGCCACAGTGAACCAGTAACCGGGGACAGTCCCACAAAGAGCGATCAGGGTTTGAGCTCGAGCAATCACGAAAACCTCTTTGATGGCACTCATGTCTTCTGAGGGACCGATCCACCCCACTGAGGTAAAGACATCTCTTTGGAATAGATTTTGACTATAAAAGGCAATATCGAGTAAAAACCAAGTGGAGGTGGTTCCCAGCAAACGAAGGCCATACTGTCGGGCAAACTGCATAGTGAATAGACCAAACTGATTTTTATCGCTCTTTGCGATTTGATCCACCCGTTCTTCTTCCGCATCAATTTCAACCTTTAGGACTTTAGACATGTCAGATGCTGCTTGCTTCGCATTTTTTGCAACAAGGGCAGTATATCGGGCGGTCTCGGGCATCTTCATCCGCCAGTAGTAAGTCAGGGCCGCGGGGATGGCTCCGAACATAAGAACTATCCGCCAGATATAGTCAGCTTCTTCTGGACGAGACAGGGCGGGGTTCTCGGCATAAGACGGAGACTTGAATTTACTATCAAACGCTGATGAGACAATGAGTGCCACGACTCCCCCGGCCAAAATACCCATGCCTTACATGGCAAAGACGGCAGCCACAAAGGCTCCTCGGGTTTTCTTGTTGGCGTACTCGGACATGATGGTGGCGGACAAAGGGTAGTCCCCACCAACACCAAATCCGAGCCAGAATCGGAAGAAGCAGAGGGTGGTCATCACGCCCTTAGCGCTATTTCCAAAGGAAAGCCCCGAGGATAAGGAGGAGAAGACCATCAGGACCAATGTCATTCCGTACACCTTCTTCCTCCCCATCTTGTCCCCTAGCCAACCGAAAAAAAGTTGACCCGCAAGGGTCCCACATAGGGCCACCCCGCTCACAGCTGCTGCCACGTTAATTGGCAGTGACCCTGGTTTTTTCGTGCCCTCAACTTGGTAGTATATCCGACCCATTAACCTTGTCACCAGGGAGATGCAAAACAAGTCATAAGCATCCGTGAAAAATCCCATTCCTGCTATGATGATCGTCGTGAAATGGTACCATTGTGTTTTTGCTACGTCAAGTGCGTTGAGCACCTGTAGTTGCTCTGCTTTTACCATTTTTCTCTTTCTCTTATTGTTTTTTGTCTCTGCAATAAATCAGTCATTGTTATTCTCACCTCAAAGATGTACACTTACAGATAACAACATGGGACTTTATCCATTCTACTCTATGATAAAACTTGCTAAATTAATTTTTTAAGCTCAAATATAATTTCTAAATTCTGACTATATCAAGAATTATATTGAAATGGTCGATCTTTTAGTCACGTTTTTTTAAAATAAGTTGTCAATAATTAACCTGTAATTATAATTTAATGAGTTGTAGCATGTCGAGCATTCTAAAAGGGTCATCCCGTCGGAAATGAGAATTTGTGAACAACAAATTCCCCATACGATTAGTATATCGATCACAAATTTGTGACGGATTAAATAATATCATGTGGGTAGATAAGACAAGACAGTTTACTAACAAATATATACTTCAAATAAATTAATGTAGTTTATTATGGACACTCATATTATTTGGGACAAAACTTTAAAAAAAGGTTATCGTACATGGAAGAACATGCATGCAAGACATGACATAATTTCTTATCAAAAAGATTTATATATAAGGCGGTTTTACACGAGTTAATATTGAAACGAAATCTTTTAATAGACACTTTTGCCCACTATTTTTGTTGGTGTAAAACCGCTTTACATTAAATAATTTTTTTATATGGAAGACTTACCAACTTAAAAGGTTGTGTATGTTGCCTACATGAGGATGGCAAGCACGAATTATAGGAAGGAATTTAGAATTTTTGTGAAGATAGTAGATGAAGAAATATGTGTATTTATATGAAATTTATGTGTAATGGGTCAAGCACCTTATGAAATATGCTCTCTAATAATTACAGCTCGTATGTGATGTGAGTGCCTGACTGTTCCATGACATTTTCTTTCTCTAGTGTAAGGAATATACGGAATCTTTCAATTAATTAAATGAAATGTTAACTTCAATGTCTATTTATGGGATGCATGTATGACATAATTGGATAGGCCGTACATAATGTTCCTATTGTTGTCTTTTGTCTTCATTCCTTCAAGGGGTACGTCGTATGGGATGGGTAGGAATGTACTCAGTAGGATTTTACAAAATTCGTATGGGATGGGTAGGAATGTAGGATTTTACAAAATTTATTTCCAAGTGCGTGTTACTTGATATATCCATGTTTGATTCATATCTATCAAGGTTTGAAATTGGTTGATCTATACATGATCCAATTGGATATGTTGTTTGGGTAGGGTCTGCTTTAAATATGACTCACGTCTTACTTAATCTATTGTACAATTTTTTTATTTTAACTTAAAATATACAGAATATGTTTTATTTTAAAATATCAATATTGAAAATGTCATAATAAAGACACATAGTAAAATCTTTTATGTTGACATTCGCAATTTATCAAGAGATCACACGAGTAACTAATATGACTCAACTTCGACCCGATTAAGTCGTTTGTCAGGTCTAACTAACCGTTATTCCCAATGGCAATGTCATGCTCAAAACAATATTTATACCATAGAACCGTTATTTTAAGTGTTGATTTTTAGCTCCTTCAACTGTGTGCATGCACTCCTGATAATTGTTTTAATTTACTTACTAATTTTTTCGATGGACTGATGAACCTCAAACTGAATGGCAACAAGGTGTTATTTGTGAAGAGACTATCATGATATGTTGGTGGGGTGGGGTGGGGAGGATGACGTGCTTTTAAATATTCGAAGATGTGCGTCTGGGCTGAAATTGTGGAAGGGCATGAGTATAAGGAAGGTAGTGCGTGAAAAAGGGAGAAGCTGAAGAGAAATGTTACCGAGAGATACAATTATTGAAAACTCTATAGCTTTGTGACGGGGATAGGAAAACTGCCTTTTTCCACCTTAAAGCAGCCCAGAGGGAAATAAAAAATTATATATCTAAAATTGTCGATGAACGAAAGGAAGAATTTTTGAGAGCACGAACGACATACCTTACTACAATTTTAGGCAATAACAACGTACCATTAACAACGCAATTAACGCATTAATCAAAACAACATTGTTAATCCAATGGATGATATGAGCGCCATGTGTGGGAAACTTTAAAACAACGGGTATTATAATTTAATTAGTAATTCACAATTATATGTATAAAAAAATGGGTTATTTTGAATTTAGCTAATATCATCTTCAACATTTTGTAATTATAACTAACTTATTATTCTTATCTCAAATGTTTAATAAACAGTAATAAATTTTAGTAATATAACATTTTAATTATTAAAATAAATCGTATTTAATAATATTACAATACGATATAAAATTCTCACTTATAAATAAATTTGTTCAATTTAAGGAATTAATTAATCCGTATAAATATACAATTAATTAACTTTGTTATTAATGGAATTGTCCTATAGGTGTGATCTTAATGAATCAACTTACGACCACCGTCAAACGACACTGACGTCAAACTCTAGTCAACTAATCGTTACCGATAAATATTGATTAGTTGACTATATAATGTATCATCTATTTTGTTTTCTTATTATGTGAATTCAATTATGTGATTAATCATGTGATCGCACAATTATAGAGGATACTTACTCGAACACCAACAACACTACAAATAATCTTTGAGCTAGTGAAAGGAACACTACTACAAAACCTCTTAACTACATCAGTGAATGGACATGGGTTTTTTGAAAAACCGATGTAGTAAATAATGCACATCGGTCAAACCGATGTCCTTATAAACCTATCTACATCGGTTGTTTTTTACAACCCATGTATCGGATGTTTTGTAAAACCAATGTCCAATGTCTGCTTATTTACATCGGATTTTGACACAACCCATATCCATTGCATTTCATTTTTTTAATAGTAACACTCACTCATCACTCATCACTCATCTGCGCTCAAACCATATCATCGTCTATTCATATTTCCGCTACTCTCAAACCACTACTCTCAAACCCTATTTCCGCTACTCTCTTTCATTCTAATCCCTTCGTTCTTCGGAGAATCCTACCACAAATTTGCCAACACAACCTCGACGGAGATATGCCTCACCACCACCTCACCACCCACCGGAACTCGACGGAACTACCGTCAGTTGCCTACAATCGACGTTGCTCGATATTTTCGGGGTTCTTCAACTTCTAGCGCCTCTTTATTCTACCATCACCATCATTTTGGTACCAACCTCACAGTCTCACATTCTCAAATTCAATAATTCAATTCCTCGATCGGTATCCTATTTCATCACACTAGTAGAAAAATAATCATTTGCGGCGCCAAAAAAAGGGTCATTTGAGGCGTTTTTGATGTAGTAGCAAATAAGGGGGCCGCAAATAGAAAAAGTTATTTGCAACGGAAAAAAACGCCGCAATTAAGAGGCTATTTGCGGCGTTTTTTATAAAAAGCGCCGCAAATATCACCTCTATTTGAGGCGTTTTTCTCAAAAAGGCACCGCAAATAGGCATTAAAATTTTTTTTTGTTTTTTGACCTGAAATTTTGCAAACAAATTTTTTAAATATATAACTCTCAAATCTATTTTTCCACAAGAGAATCTTACATGATTATTGTAATAATTATTCTAAATTATTCAAAAAAAATATACAAGAGGTTCCCTTTACAGCCAAATTGAACACCAAGTGATTTTCCTCGAACAAAGTTTTATACATATAATGAACTCTGCATCAGCAACGTCGTCGAGTTCAATGATCTCGTTGTCCTTCTCAGGCGTCACCAAATTCTCAAGCTCTATAGCTAGTTCTGATATTTGCTTCCGAAGTTTCTTGCCCTTGTCCGATAATTTTGAAACAGTAGCCTGCATTAATAGGGCAACTAGTGTGTAACCCGTGCATTAATGCACGGGTAGAATATGAATCTATGTATAAAAAAATTATGTAGGTGACAGTTTTAACTCAAAAATAAAAATATTTTGTATAAATATGGATACATTTAAATAAGTGAATATATGTGTATAAAATCAATAAATAGTTTAAAAATAGATATCCATTCTTACACCTTAAATATTGACTGAAGACAAAACAAACGTAAAGATAATAAAAGTCCTTAGGGAAATCAAAGGAGGAAGACGACACAGGTAATCTCATCGTTAATGTGAAAAAGTACAATATTACGTTATACCTGAATGACTCCCATAAACCGTGATGTAAGAGGTCGGAGATACTCAATTTTACAGTTGTATTAACAAAACATAGAAATTGTCTCCGAATGATAATCCAGAAATAAAAACAGAGATGATTCAAATCATTATTCCTTCATCGTAAGAAAAATCTCGTTTAAAATAGTCATTTTTCTATATTCCGTCCAAAATCAAAGAATTAATGAGACTGACTCCATCAAGTACAACAATATCAAACATATTAGTGCAATTCTAAATATAAATACCAACGGAAAGATGTAAATGTTGTATGATACAGGCCCACACCGAGTACTAAAATCAAAGAATTAAAGAACTCATTTTAATCACGCCATATCCAATCTCCTTGCATTTGTGCCTTCAAATTGAAATTGAACTTTGACACCCTTCGTTGTTTCCCTTGAATGCAAACACCAAATGTTAATATAGTGTAACATTCATAATTTCTAATTGTGAGATAATTTGCATTTTCAGCAGTGTTTATGCAGTAGCATATTCTGGAAAGATCTAGGGTATATTAGATTTCAAATAATCTGTTAAGTCTCATCTAATGTGTCCTAGGAAATCTAAGTTGCACCAAGCCGAGATTTGGTCAGTGTCTCATCCATGGAGCATCTTAGGCGCACTCGAGGCGCGCCTTTACAAACTAAGACGGAGTATACAAAATTCGAGCCCTCCAATATGTTCTCCATACGTTGATCACTGGCCCAATGACAATGTATTAGCTAGTTTGGCAGGGTGAAACAAATTAAAATATACGGAGTAATAAAATTTAGTACATATGATTCCGTCTAATTCCTTTGAATTGACCTATATGTTCAAAATTCACATCAGAAATTTTGAAAAATGGAATGATTTAGAGTCGGAGGGTGTTTGCCTTAAAATAGTAGTCTCACAATGATTAAATCAAATTAAAAATGAGCATTTCCTAATTTGGTAGTCGTATAATTGATAGTAACATAACCATAATTTTACAACCAATACTTATAGCTATATTGCGCAGACAATCGCACACTGGACACTCGGACATAGGTATGACACTTGGATACTGAATTTTATACCAAAAACATGATATTTTTTCATATAATAGTCAAATCCGACACCTGGACACGTATTCGTGTAGGATACACAAATCACTTACTTCGTATTCATCTATAAGAACGGTCTAACAGTTACCTACCTAAAATTTTCATTATCGTCCTCTTCAAGACTTCAATAGCCAACTTTATTTATTCTGTTAAGGCTTTATTATGTTAAAGTTGTTAGCGGCTACTACTAAGCAAACTAAAAATTGTGAAAACTCTCAACTCCTTCCTCTAAAGCTTAGTAGTTTTGAGCTAACTTATTAGAAGATGTTGGTAGAGTTGTAGGGTCTATTAGATGAGTTATTTATGCAAGGTGAAACTAACTGTAATAATGACCTTATAAGGCCCTGTTATTTCTGGCTTAATTTCAGCTCCTTATCATTTTGCTTGGTTGTATTTCGTTAAATTTTATTTACGTTCAATCAATCATGTTCAATTAATCTCTTCACAAAATTAACTTTTACTTCAACTAAATTTACGTCACACGAGTTCCACTTAATTTAGTTCAATTAAGCTCTACTCGAATTAATTCAATTCAGCTTGTTTCAGCCGAAAAGGACAGGGCCTAAGAGGGTCAAATGTTGGTATAACTGAATATGAACAATTGAACACTACAAATTCAACAGCTGAAAAAGTAAATATCAAAGGAGATAAAAAAATGTTACGAAATCAAAAAGGGATGGTATTGCACTAATCGAACTTCTGCATAGAATCTTTAAACTCCTCTGCAACCATTAATCTCGAATCACTCCGACTATAATTTTTGTATTATAAATCAAACAAAGACCCCTAATTTTCGATATTCAGTCATTTCATAATCAACTAAGTTAAATATCTTTAGATTTCACCTTAAATCATAAGCAAACACAACCAAAATAAGAAACAATACCAAATAATGCTGTCATCTTGATTTTCTTTGGAGATAAACCTGCCACCATTAATCAAGTTTATTTCTTAATTAGTTAATTTGGAGAATTGCATAGTCTAATAATTGATTGAGTTTTTTTAATGTCTTAGTTCAGTGGTGAAGACGAAGGTATCCTGGACAATAGGTCCTAGGTTCGATTCCTCTCCCCTCTATTGTAATGCGACCAAGTGCGTGCTTTGTTGAACCAACAAAAAATAATTGAGCCTTTTTCACGCTAGACACCCAAATCATTTTCGCAAATTAAGTCGCTTACCATTAAGCGAATCTGCCATCGTCAAACTAAGTTAAGTTAATCCCCAAATTAGATCACATCTACAAAAACAATGTATAACCTAAAACGACTCCGACGAAGAAAAATGACAGAAAAAAAAGGAATTATCGGGTAATTAAAAGACTATAGTAGATATAATATGAAAACTATCACAAATTATTCGATATTTCATGGAGATGGCTAAATATAACAACAATTCACCATTTTCAAAAATCTTCTTTTAATAAATGATGTTAGAAAGTAATTAAATTGTTTGTAAATAATACAAAATTGTGACGGGCCACATATAATTTGTGTTTAAAATATTTATAATGTTTTGCCAATAGCCAACAACATTACAAATATAGAAAAATGTCTTTATAAACTACATTTGTTAATAGGGTTAATTTATAAACAATACTAATATAATGACCCTTTTTCATAATCAATACCAACATAATTGATAATTTGTAATCACTACCAAAATATTAATTTTTTTCTAAGATAGGTACCAAGTCACGTGAAAATCTTATACTAACCTAGTCGAAGAGGTCCAAGAAGCCACTATTCAAGTACAAATCTCTAGACACTCAGCTCAAAATTCATTCTTAGTGTAAAAAGGCGGCTTGGTATCTAACGTAGAAAAAAGTTAATATCTTGGTATTGATTACTAGTTATTGATTATGTTGGTAGTGATTATGAAAAAGAGGACTAAAGTTGAATTGGTAGTGTTTATCATTTTACCCTTTGTTAATATATTACATTTATTAGTTTGTATTTATCCAATATAAAATTTTCAAACCCTTATTACAGGTAATCTAAAAAATACGGAGTTGTAATATATAAAGTCGGTCATGTTTCAATAGTAACATAAAGTCGACAACACCTAATAATGTTGACTCTTATATGACAATTGAGAGTTGAGACGGAGTCATCTTTGTTATGGGAGAAAATATTTCTTCTCAATTTACCTCTTGCGACGGAGGTTTAGGGCCAACGTTACTTTTGCAGCAAAACCAAGTGACGTTTTCGACGGACATTTTTGTCATGTTGACCTTTGTTTTGTGTACTATAGTGTTAAAGCAATTTATAATATCTCACATATGGTAAAAAACATTACAAACAGGGGCGAACCCAGGATTTTTTATTCGGTGTAGCAAAATTTATAAACCGTCTTATTCTAAAATTTGTAGACCATCGTATTCTAAAATTTTTAGACCGTCTTATTCTAAAATTTATAAACCGTGTTATTCTAAAACTTGTACAAATAAAATAATAAAACTAGAATGACAAATAAAGCAATTAATTAATTGTTGACAGTCCTTTAAGGACATTAATTTGGACTCTCGAGAACCTTATGTCCAATGTCCTTTCATCTCTCCCATAAATCAATTTACTTCCCACTTCCCACTTCCCAGACCCCAATTCCCATTTTGCTTCAATATTTACCTATTCAATTTACAATTACCACTACCGACTACCGTTCCCAGACCCGAATCCTCATCTCAAATCATTGATTCACTTCCCCTTATTGGGTTCCATACAATTTTTCTAAACTTTAGCTACCCAAATACCTAATTACAAATACAAATATACAATCTACAAAGCATAATAACAACATTCAATCAATTGATTACCCAATTACATATACCAGATTACATTACAAATGAGATTAAATTGCTAAAAACGGCATATAAGAGGTAGAATTTGTCCAGTTTGAAATTACCTGACGGATTTGTGGTGTTGGGCGATGCGATTGTGACTCCATTGTCGGCGGCGAGTCTGCTTCAATCACTTCCGTTGGAACATTGCCATAGTAATTAAGAATTAAGAGTTTTGGGTTTTGGAAAGGAAGTTTACAAAATTATGGAGATTAATTTTGATATTGTGTTAAACAGGGAAATAATTAATTCATACACCACAATTTTAGGAATATGGGGAAGATCATTTAGGAATTTGATTAACTGATTTAGGGGAGAGTAATAAACAAAAGATTTTTTTTGGTGTGGCAAATTTTTCTATTGTTAGGGTTTATTTTTTTGGTGTAGCAGTTGCTACACCAAGCTATAGCGTGGGTCCGCCCCTGATTATAAATATTGAATATTTTGTTCCACTACATTAATAGTTATATTACATTTATCAAATTGTTTTCTTTCACCTTAAATTTCCGGACCCTTCTTACACGTGACCAAAAAAATAGTTTCATAAAATCGATCATGTCTAAAAACATGCCGTGATTAATAATAGTTAAGAAAACTATTATATGATAATTATTAAAAAAAATATGGTTGGATATTAAATGCTTTGCAAAAATCTGGTATTTATGTGGAAATTAAAAGTATAAGTTGATAAAAAGTATAGAGTACTACTTTTACAGTTTAGCAAAAACTTCAAGAAATTAAGATGACGAGAAGATCGAGACAAATGGAAAATAGTGTGGAGTAACGTTTACAAATTAGAGAGGGTGATACCGAAGATGTCTTAGTCTAGTGGTTAAGACGGAGGTATTTTTGACAATAGGTCCTAAGATCGAATCCCCCTCCACTATTGTGTGCGACTAAGTGCGGAGCAGAGTAGGGCCCTGTTCTTTTGGACTGAACTGAACTGAACTTATAGGAGATTCGAACTTAATTAACTTAATATAATTTAAGTTAACTATTATTATTATTATTATCCAAGAGAAGACATTAAGAAAAAATAGTTTAAAACACAAGTTAATATAGAATAGTTTCTACTTTATATACAATGGTTTGTTTATAATTCATACATTATACTACGATTACATTACGATAAAAAAATATCCACATATTACAATTTTTTCTAACTATTTATTTCCATATTATCACAATCCTCATCTACTTCATCTCCATTATCAATATCACTGTCGAGAAAGAATCCATAGCCTCGCCAAAATTTTTTGACTAAGTTGCTTCGTACCTTATACACGCCCGTCTTCCGCTTTTATCAAACATGACTGAATCTAATGTTCCTTAAATGTTCACATCATGTTGTATAATTCCAAGAGCGTGCATTCTTATAAAATTATGGAGGATGAATGTAGAAACAATAATCAATATTTGATACTTATATGATATTTGGGGCATGATTTTTAACACCTCCCACCTTTTTCTTTAATTGATCAAACGTCATTTCAACTTTCATTCTCGATGATGAATGTCGATAGTTGAAGTATTCTACCATTCCTTCAGGCGGTCTATGCTTGTATTCAGACATATGGCATTAGGGTGAGTATATTTAAGATCGTTTGATATTAATGAGATAGTAAAAACGGGTACAATTATTAATAATTTGTTGTTTTTTTTAAAACAATAATGTGAATCGAACAATTAAAGCGAAATATTTTGTTATCGGTTGTTAAAATAATACTTCGTATATAACTTTTTGAATTGATTTTATATGAGCTGAACTGAACTTAACCTATAGGAACTGAACTTAACTGAACTGAACTTATAGAAACTGAACTGAACTTATAGGAACTGAACTGAACTGAACTTATAGGATCTGAACTGAACTGAACTTATAGGAACTGAACTGAACTTATAGGAACTGAACTGAACTTATAGGATCTGAAGTAACTTAAATTAAGTGACTTGAAGTCCAAAAGAACAGGGCCCTAGGAGGTAGTGGATGAGTGGGTAGTTTTTGTTTTACGTATTTCTTGTGTACATAAACTTTATTTTATACGGTCGATCGATATAAGCGCGACACCCATCTTTTTACTCTAAAATAGTAGTTACGGGCTGTTGCTTTAATATATTAAATGATATTATAAATTAAACTGAGAAATTATCATAGTGATTTGTCCACCAGTTGATTAAGTACCAGACCTTGTTTGATAGTAATTGACATAATCGTCTAACGTCAACGCTCTGATGTTGTATTTCGATTCCATAATGTCAACTATACATGCATACTGCTAGTTTTATCTCAAAAGTTGCCAGCATACTACAACAATGATCAGTATTCAAGCTACATCATTTTTACTTATTGACTTGGTTACAACAATGATCAGTAACATCAGTTACAAAAAAAAAAAAAAGTAAAAGGTTAAGACAACAAATACGGAAGCACACAAACAGAATGGATCAGTCGCTATGCGAATGATCTATTATCCAAAAACCAATGCATGACAGAATACTCGGCATAATGCAATATGCTACTTATTTACATACATACCAATGACTGGCTTATTCTTTTATTCTCATTTATCTAGCGAGTCATTTTTTGTTACGAAAATAAGATGTCAAAGTTGTTAGCAGTCCTCTGCTATAGAAGGATTTCTAGATCAGAATTTCAGAACATTGTAGAAATGCAGTAGTAAATAGAGTACGCATTTCTTGTACAATAGTGACAACTGACGAGTGGTATGGAGTGGGCATAAATGGCATCACATCTTCTGATGTAAGAATTTAATTAAAAAAATAAAAGGAATAGACAGGTAATTCGCACCTTTCACGACAGAACTATGAGCTGAGAAGACTTTCTTCTGATGTAAGAATTTAATTGAACAAATTTCACTTGAATTGTTGTGTGCAGCATTGGAGAAGAGTGATCGGTTACTAAAGGCGCAACAAAATTGAAGGATTACAGAGCCAAACCGAGACATATCAATTAAATTAGAACCACAAATGTAACCCGAGACATACTGTGGAGCAAAGGAAAACTAAAACTCACATCGAAATTGTGTTATTTGTAGCATCGCATTGGACTCCTTGCCAAGCTTCTCCACACGGATCTCCAGCACCGCCAACCCATCCAGGAATCTTGGGAGACCCAAGATCAGCATATAGGTTGTTAATAGCAGCAACTTGATTGTTGAACCAAAAAAAATCAGAGTGCTAATCAGTCACATGCATACTCGTTTACAGCCACTCAAACAGACGACAAAGTGCATGAAAAGAGATTCTCGAGGAATTTTGTGACAGATATTGTTAAGATTATAAAATCACAAAAGAAAATTTAGGCTTTGGCAATTGGCTTCCGGAAATACAATATAAAAACAGTCATCCACTCCCATGACTTAAAATGTGGAATTAGTCGATTAACGGTCTTACGGCATGGATGTAATGAAATGGAGTGCAATTCTTAAAAAAGTATATTTTTCTCCTTTTTACCAATCATACACTAATGTCGAATGTGACCATTGAGGCATTGATCAATCTTTATCTTCTAGAATCGGACAGCATAGATTTTGATAATCAACAATTTTGAAATCTCATTTTTCCGACCATATATCAGCTTTTTTCAGAGCGCTGAGTAACGAGAAATAACGTAAGTGGAATGAAGAATTCCATTCCGTACTAAGCACTACACGCCATAACCGACACATTTTGTTAAATGACCAATGTGACGGATTTAGAGCATAGGATTAGTACTTAATGGTAAATAGGGCAGCAGTTTGTTGTTGTTTTTGCATTGGTCATAAAAAGACAAACGGTTGATACTGGATTCACTAAGCAATGCTCTCAATTTTTTTCCTTTTTGTATGTTACTTGTAGAGTTGTAGTCAGTGTGATTCATATAATCATGTTTTTATTCAACGTTAAATGTTCAACTATTCAATTCATTTTAGGTACATTTATAATCCTACTCAAAGGCATAGGATTTGCTATGAATAAGATCAAAGGGTAAACAATTCACTATTCTAACAGTTCAGGAAGACTTTGCAACTTAAATCGCAGGAAGGAAGAATGGTTCAACAGGCTGACCTCTCATATTCATGTCTCTGAGTTATTCTCCCGTTGAGCAGCAGCTCAGAGCTATAAATGGCTATTCATGTAGACAATTGTGTTACAAATGGAAAACTGATATTTTTCAACGTTATTAAAAGCCAACATAGCCAACATAAATCAAGTAGTACGGGAGCACCTTTTTCCAATAAAGGCAAACACTCCTCCAAATCTTCTTCACAAGATAGAATGAGCAGGTCATCAATGAGCTTCTCATTATTTGATGTGGATCTACACAACCTCCCTACAGCTTGAAATGAATAATCTATAAGTAAATTGTCCAAAAGCAAATTGCGCCAAGAGGATAATTTACGTTTAATACAAAGGCACTAGCCAAAAACTTGTGTATTAAACAGCTTTGTGATTTTTTCCCATTAAAAAAATTTAATTCAGAGTAATCAATGACTCTATCAACTTCCTTCGTAGCACACCACCCTTTTACTATATGTTGGAGTAAATTTCATCCACAGTGTGTTTTTTGAATAAATCTTTTACAGGATCACACAGGCATATTTAATATATTAATCAATTGGTTAATGTTTATCGGTAACGATTGGCTCACTAGTAGTTTGACGTTACTGTCATATGATGGCGATAATCAGCTGATCCCTAAAGGTCACACATATAGGATAGCACTGAGAAATGTGATTATATATTGATATAATTACGTAAATGTCAAACTTAGCTAAATGTAGTTAAATAGATGATGAACATTTAATATAATTAAATCATAATTAGGAGAAATGAATTAAATGTTAATTTTAGCAAATATATATAAATGTTACATTTATTAATTATATATTTTAATAAATGATATTTTAGAATAATATAATCACATTAATTAATTTTAAGATAATTAATTAACATTCTGCTTAAAATTGTGTTTATGTTACATTTCTGAAAATGTTCTCCGGAAATTAATATGGGATATTTAGTTCCGAGTACATGTATTAAAATATACGAAGATATTTTAATAGAAGTTCGAATATATGTAAAACAACACAACACAAAGCCCAAGCCACACTTGTGAGTGTAGGTAGTGAGCCGTGTGGTTCTACTACAAATAGGAGAATTGGGTTTCTCTTATGGTGGGTGGATCTCTCATTAGTTATATCATCTAAAAACCCTAAAAACAAAAGCAGTTAAGAGTAATCAAGGTGGTAATTGAAGGGAATATTTCTCAGGTCATCTTGGGTGCAATCTAAGGAGAACTTTTACCTTAAAGTTTGAGTTTATACTAGGTTGTTCTTAGGCCGATCTCATATAGGACTAAAGGTTAGTTCTATATTCTTGACTTTTTTAATTCTTGCAATTGAGGTTTTATTGAATCGTCTTTGATATAATCCTTGGCAGTATTAATATGATTAATACTTTTATAAGTAATTTAAGAAACTATTTCCTACAAGTGGTATAAGAGCCATTGTTCAAAATCTTTTTGATAATTAATTAAGAATTAAATCCTACGGCACAAATTTTTCTACAGTTCAAATTTTTTTTTTGATGTTACGGCTGAAGTTTTTTTTTCCGTGATTGTCACAGCTGGTTCATGGCGTTTTTTTGTTGTTTCGTTTATTTTTTTTTAATTTTGTTATTTTAATTGTTAAAATAATTATCATATGATGATGCTCATAACAATGATATAGATCAATGTTTATTAAAAGTTAAATCAACACAATTTTAGAAGTAGATTGATTTGTTTTAAATTATTAAGATGAGTGAATATTGTTCATATGAATTAAACATTAACCTTAATGACAATATTTGGAAATTTTTAAGATCTAATATGATGAACTATAACACATAAATTATGAGATGAATTTTGTGCTACTATGAGTAATTTTAAGAAAGTCTACGAATTAGTAAAGTTTCCAAAAATCTATTTCTACTTTGATTTTGTTGCTTTTGTTATTATTAATATTATATGATGAAATTTGTATTAACTAAATTATAAATAAAGATTTATAATTAGAACAAATATATAAAAATAACAAAATGAAAGGGATATTAAAACCGTAAAATTGGATTTTGGAATTATGTCATTTGTTTTTCGTTTTTTATATTATGAGATAATATTTATTATCTAAAATTATAAAACATGTTTTGTAATTGTAACAAAATTTTTTTTCGAAAGAAAAGGAAAGAAAACGTGTAATTGCCGTGAAAAGTAAGGAAATAAATCAAAATTATTTGATAATTTTTCGGTTATTTAATCATTTATTTATTTTTAAGGGTTTATTATATCTAATTGATGATACTTACTAAATTCTAAAATTGTTTAGAATTTACTTGGATTATGGTTTACATGTGTGACATTTAATTTTAAGGTTAATGGTGGTTTGGATAATATTGCATTATGAATGTTTTTATTATATTCTTAATGATGTTGTTTCTCAATGAAGGTTGAATTTATTATTTTTACAATTGTTGTCAAGTTCAATTATGTAATCTAGTGTGGCTTTAGTTTTTGGGTTACTTTTCCGTAATGGTGGAAAGTAATCAAGTGATATTATTTATGAGATCTCGCATCTCCGCTTTGTATTTTATTTATTCTTTATTTTAGATCAAATGTAAATAGGATTTGCATTGTAATAGCTTAGAATAAAGAAGAAGAAGAAGAAGAAGAGGAGGAGGAGGAGTTTGATGCGTCCGGGTCTCTATTTCCAGTTTACATCATGAGATGAAGAACGGTGATCCATGAAGCTTCTAGGGTCCATGTGATTGGATTCCAAGTTGTATTTACTGTTTTTCATAGGATAGGCCACACTAGGATTTTATGTTTTATGTTCTTTTCTTCATTGCTTGAATGTTGCATGTCATTATATTCCGCCTAAACCAAACCACCTATATGCATGTAAAATGACTCATGTAGATTATTTTGCATTTTGACATATGATGTTTAATTATGCCATCACTTTTTCCTACTCATCTCAAAATAGTTCACTTAAATCAGTTTAAAATAGTGATGGGATCTCACTCTACGTAAAATTGAGAAATTAGTCTTTCTAGATCAAACAACTATGAATCCCTTGTTCGTCGGTGGGCATATAGGACCTGTTGTTATCTCCATATGGACCCTTCTACCTCGGGTAAGTAGTGTGTTGTGACCTAGTTGAACTCAACACAATGATTCAATCAAGTTATTGAAGTCATTGTGGACTAATAGATAAATTTAAGAAATTTGTCGACTGAGAGTTCTAATTTAGAACCAGTTAAAGGGTTAACTCACCAAATCGGGATTTGGGTCTTGGGATACATTATATATATAATTCTTTGAGTGAGATCGATTATATTATGTCGTATATCTTTGTTGAAAAGATTTTAAATTCAATGATTTTTCATGTTTATTTATTTTCTCATTTGTAGATCATTTAATATCTTCTATTAAAAATGACTGATGCAAATGCAACTCCGGGCCCTAGCGCCACCCTCACCAGGGAATCGTGGTTACGCTCCTTTTTGGACCACGTCTCCTACAATCAGAACTCCTGCCTTAAGAATGATGGGAGTAACTTTTCCGATTGGGAGGCAGCATTACGGAATGCTGTCATTGCCGATGGTAAATTAAAGTATTTGGTTGAGCCAATGCCGGCTGAACCAACCACTAGGACTTCAGCCCAACGAACTGCATATGATGAGTTCGTTCGTGAAGCTGGTGCGATTAAGAACGTACTTATTTATGCAATGGAAAACAATTTGCAGCGCCGCTTCATTTCACAAGGTGCAAATAAGATTTTCACCACCCTTGCCAATGAATTTTCGCAAGCTCCGAGAATCATGAGGTATGACGCAGTAGTCCGCTTCTTCGAAGCTAAACTGTCTACGGGCCAAGCTGTTAGCCCACAAATCCTCAAGATGATTGAGAATGTGGAAGTTCTGGAGTCTCTTGGTTGCAAGATTGAGGAGTCAGTCATTGTAGACCGAATCTTACACTCTCTTCATGATGGGTTCACCCAATTTAGGGTGAAATATAACATGCATGACATGAAGAAAAGTCTTCATGAGCTCCACTCTCAGCTCGTGAAAGCTGAGAAAGATCATAATTTGAGTGGGAGTGCTAAGAAGGATGTCCTTGTCATACAAGCTAATTGGAAAGGGAAGGGAAAGGCAAAGGCTCCCTTAAATGTTAAGAAGCCTCAGTTCAAAAAGAAGCAGTCGAAGCCCAAGATTGGACCTGGTGAGACCAGTAACTCAAAGGCTAAAGCTAAGGGCAAAGGGAAAGAAGGAGAGTGCCACCATTGCCACGAGTCTGGGCATTGGAAGAGGAACTACCCTAAGTACCTCGAGGATATCAAGGCTGGACGTGTGATGGCCACAGGTATATCTTCATTTATTCATATGATTAAAATAAACCATGCAAGTTTAGCAACATGTGTATTTGATACTGGTTATGGTTCTCACTTGTGTAATCACTTGCAGGGTTTAAGGGACGTCCGCAAACTTGAGAAGGGGGACATAGACCTTCGCGTTGGAAATGGAGCAAAGGTTGTAGCTGTCTCCATAGGAACTTATGTACTCAAACTACCTAGTGGTTTCGAGTTATTTTTAAATAATTGTTATTTTGTTCCTAGTTTGTCGAAAAACATTATTTCTATTTCTGTTTTGGATACGGAAGCAAGGATTTTGTTTTAATATTAAGTACAACTGTTGTACTTTTTCATTAAACGATATGATTTATGGAAAGGTTGTTTCCGTAAACGGAATATATGTTTTAGACCAACCACTGAGGTTTATCATGTGAAGAATAAAAGGGTTAAAACAGGTGATAAAGAACAAACGTATTTATGGCATTGTCGAATGGGACACATCAATGAAAAACGCGTAGAGAAACTCATTAAGAATGGGTCAATGCCACTATTTCATTACTAATCAATTGGTACGTGTGAATCATGTCTCATCGGAAAGATGACTCGTATTTCCTTTAAAGGTGTTGGAATGCGAGCTAGTGATCTTTTAGGACTCATACATACAGATGTGTGTGGTCCTGTGACAATCACAGCAAGAGACGGCTATAGATATTTCATCACTTTTACGGATGATTTAAGTAGATACGGGTATGTCTATTTAATGAAACATAAGAGTGAATCCTTTGACAAGTTCAAGGAATTCCAAAATAAGGTTGAGAACCAATTGGATAGGAAGATAAAAGCACTTCGATCTGATCGTGGTCGGGAGTATCTTTCGACTGAGTTTGATCAACACCTGAAAGACTGTGGTATTGTATCGCAGTTAACTCCACCTGGAACACCACAATTGAATGGTGTATCCGAACGGAGAAATCGAACTTTATTAGATATGGTTCGATCCATGATGAGTCACAAGGTTGTGCCCGATTCATTATGGGGATTTGTTCTTCAATCGGCTGCTCTAATACTTAACCAAAGTCCGACTAAAGTAGCGGACAAGACTGCATATGAGATGTGGAAAAGAAAAGTTTCTGACTTGTCTTTTATTCGGGTTTGGGGCTGTGAAGCTTATGTCAAGTAGAGACACGAAGACAAGCTAGGCCCACGATCGGTCCAGACTTACTTTGTAGGTTATCCAAAAGGAATTTTTAGTCACTACTTTTATTCACCTACCGAACAAAGAGTGTTTGTTGCGGCTAGTGCGAAGTTTTTAGAGAAAGAGTTTCTCTCGAACAAATAGAGTAGTAGAACTTTTGATCTGTCAGAGGTTGAAGAACCAGAAACCAACAATGTGATGGAAAAAAGTGTTCCTTCCACATCTGCTATGGTATCCATTCCAGAGGAACATAGGAGGTCGGTTCGATTTTCTCACCCCCTAGACCGATACATTGGTATGGTTGAGAAAGGTGGTGTAGAAAACATTTTACTCCTTGAGAGTAACGAACCAGCTACCTACAAAGGAGCCATGACCTGTTTCGACTCCAAGCTATGGCTCTAAGCCATGCAGTCCGAAATAGATTCCATGCAAGAGAATCAAGTATGGGATTTGGTTGATTTGCCTGAAAAGGTAAGACCCCTTCAGTGCAAATGGCTTTATAAGATAAAGCGTGCATTAGATGAACAACCAGATGTTTATAAAGCACGATTGGTGGCAAAAGGTTTCACTCAAGTACACAGGTTGCACTATGATGAGATATTTGCTCCAGTCGTAATGCTTAGATCTATTCGGACTATCTTAGCGATAGCCGTATTTCATGATTATGAGATTTGGCAAATGGATGTGAAAACCGCCTTCCAAAACGGGTTTTTGGAAGAAGAACTGTATATGATACAGCCTGAGGGTTTCATCGATCCTAAACATCTTAAGAAAGTGTGCAAGTTTAAGCGTTCCATCTATGGACTTAAGCAAGCATCACGGAGTTGGAATCATCGTTTTGATGACGTGATAAAACAGAACGGATTCATTCGAAGTGTCGAAGAACCATGTCTGTATATCAAGTCAAGTGGGAGTAAAATCGTGTTCCTAGTATTGCATGTAGATGACATACTACAGATTGGAAACGACATTCTCATGCTCTCGTCGGTTAAGACATGGTTAAAGAACCATTTCAAAATGAAAGATTTGGGTGAGGCAGAGAGGATTCTAGGCATCCGTATCTATAGAGATAGATCGAAAAGGATGTTGGCATGGAGTCAAGAAGATTATATAGATAAGATTCTTGACAAATTCAGTATGAGAAACTCCAAGAGAGGTTACCTTCATGTTGTTCATGGGGTGCATCTGAGCAAGAAACAATCACCTACAACACCGGAAGAAACCGAACGCATAAGTCGGATACCTTATGCTTCGGCAGTAGGGTCGATCATGTATGCCATGATGTGCAAACGTCCAGACGTGGCATATGCATTGAGTATGGTCAGCTGTTACCAAAATAATCCAGGTGAAAGTCACTGGATAGCCGTCAAGAACATCCTTAAGTACTTACGAAGGACTAAGGATTTGGTTCTTGTATATGGTGGAAACACGGAGCTATGTGCTAAAGGTTACAGAGATGCTAGTTTCCAAACCGATCGTGATGATTCCAAATCTCAGTCGGGTTTTGTCTTTACTCTTAATGGTGGAGCAGTCAGTTGGAAGAGTTCCAAGCAGAGCGTCACAACAGATTCTACAACAGAGTCTGAGTACTTGGCAGCTTCTGAAGCTGCAAAGGAAGCTATTTGGATGCGTTATTTCTTACAAGGACTAAAGGTAGTGCCTAGTGTGAAAGATCCAATCACCCTTTATTGTGATAACAGTGGTGCCATCTTCCAGGCTAAGGAGCCTAAGTCTAGCAACAAAATCTAGACATGTACTCAGAAAAGCTCATCTGATCAGAGATTACATGGAGCAAAAGGAGATAGCATTGTGCAAGATTGAAACGGATAACAACATTGCAGATCCGCTGACTAAGGCACTACCGCATAATAAACATGAAGGGCACATCTCATCCATGAGGATAAAACGTGTTCCAGAGTTGTAATAAACATTATTTTGATATTAATCATTTCAATTATTACTTAATAAAATCATTGAATTTTTTTATATTGTATTACATGTGGATTGTATGACAATTTTGAACACCACACAGTGAACTGTTTTACAGTCTCCATTGTCCGTAAACACCAATATGAGCTGATAACTCAGGTGATTATTTTGTTAGTTGAAGGATGGAAGGTTCAATATTCCGTAAGTCAAGCGTTTGACTGATCAATAACAAATATGGGTATATGATATCGCATAGGACATAGTGACCACAACATAGAGTCCTAAATGTTAAGACACATTAAGTGTCTGGTCATGGATGGGACGTCTAATGTGATTCCTAAAGTCGGTTCTTTTGACCATTGTTTATTTCATGCGATATAGACAATTTTTGGGTGGTTTAGGTTTCTGTCCTAGGTCGCACCGTAAAAGGAGGCCAATCGGACTTTTACTGGGCCATTTCATGTTGTGCTTCCATCGGGAAGTTATAAGTCAAGGAAAATATCCAGCCTTTATCAGGTTTTATATACATTTCTCAGGGCCACTCGAGGAGTAGTAACTTAAACGCATAGTCATGCTCGAATATGATTCGTATCAGTTATGTTACTCTCTAGTCGAGGAAACCACTCTTGATATGATTGCTTCAGAGATACGACCTTGTAAGGTGAGACTTTGCAATTTGTCTTCCATTCAGTGGGAGAATAATTATGGATATGAAAATCGTAATCGCACACACAGTTGTAGGACAAGTGGGAGATTGTTGGAGTAAATGTCCTCCACAGTGTGTGATTATTTGAATAAATGTTTTACAGAATCACACAGGCATACTTAGTATATTAATCAGTTGGTTAGCGTTTATCGGTAACGATTGGCTCACTAGTAGTTTGACGTTACTGTCATATGATGGCAATAATTAGCTGATCCCTAAAGGTCACACCAATAGGATAACACTGAGAAATGTGATTATATATTGATATAATTACGTAAATGCCAAACTTAGTTAAATGTAGTTAAATAGATGATGAACATTTAATATGATTAAATAATAATTAGGAGAAATGAATTAAATGTTAATTCTAGCAAATATATATAAATGTTACATTTATTAATTATATATTTTAATATATGATATTTTAGAATAATATAATCAGATTAATTAATTTTAAGATAATTAATTAACATTCTCCTTAATTAAAAATGTGTTTATGTTACATTTCCGAAAATGTTCTCCGGAAATTAATATGGGATATTTAGTTCCGAGTACATGCATTAAAATATACGAAGATATTTTAATAAAAGTTCGGATATATGTAAAACAACACAAAACAAAGCACAACCCACATGTGTGAGTGTAGGTAGTGGGCCGTGTGGTTCTACTACAAATAAGATAATAGAGTTTCTCTTATGGTGAGTGGAACAAAAGCCTCCAAAGTTAAGAGTAATCAAGGTGGTAATTCAAGGGCATATTTCTCAGGTCATCTTTGGTGCAATCTAAGGAGAACTTCTACCTTGAAATTTGGGTTTATACTAGGTTGTTCTTAGGCCGATCTCATATAGGACTAAAGTTTAATTCTATATTCTTGACTGTTTAATTCTTGCAATTGAGGTTTTATTGAATCGTTTTTGATATAATCCTTGGCAATATTAATATGATTAATACTTTTATAAGTAATTTAAGAAATTATTTCCTACACTATAAACTCCATAACTGTCTTGTTCCTGCTCTGCTTTCCTCTCTGTAATGCTCAAATGCTAGTTATGTCAGATCACCAACTACTACAATTGCCCAATATTAAATACCTAAGCATCCTGTTACGAAAGATGAACGGCACAAGTAAATTAAACTTTCAGTTTCACTAACAAAAGGAAGACAAAAAACATATCTCATTAAAGGCACTTACGAATGAGCGAAGGGTAATTAATCAATCTAAAATGCAAGCCAACAAAATTAACGATTTTATAAGTAACCCTAATCAACAATAATCTAAAGAAAAACTTTAGTAACATGAGATGGAAATAGTATACCAAAATTCCCAATTTAATCATAAACTGTAATTCAAAAACATACATATTTAACTTAAAATTTATTTTTAAAGACTACTTACTTTGAAAAGCATTAATCAAAATACAATTTTTCACTCAAGTAGAAAATCAAAACCCTCGAAATTTCTAGGGTTTCGACTTATGCTCTACAATTCCAGGGATACAAATCATCAACAGAGTTTGTAAAGTAAAAATCAAAATCGTCCAATATATAGGTTTTCAGTTTACCGCCGATGGAGAATGGGGAAGTAAAAAACAAAGAATCGATGAACTTACGGTGAGTGAATACAACCATCGACAATGATTCATATAAGAGGAGGTCGTTGGAAAAGAGAAGGTGCATAGTGACAGACGATGCAGGCGATGACAGAGTTGTGATGGTGAGTGTCCATATCAGAGATGAGATGAGAGGGAGTTTTGTTTGGTATGGTGATGGTGAGGGCGAGTGAAGGTTTGTTTCTAATAAAAGACAATATATCTATTCTATTTGCGGCGGTTTAAAAAAAACGCCTCTAATATATTATTTGAGGCTCTTTTACTTTAGACAGCCTCAAATGAATTGACATAAAAAAAAAATTGGGTTTCTTTTGAGGCGGTTGTCAAAAAACGCCGCAAATGAGTATTTTTCTACTAGTGTCATTCTTTAGGTAATTTCTCAATATCCATTTTCATTTCACTTTTAATTCTATCATCCAATTCCCAAATTTATCGACATCATTCATCAGTATACCAAAAATTAGGGTTTGTTAATTTCCCCTTCCTTCGTTATAATTAGGGTTTTTGGTTAATTCAGTACTAATTAATTGTTTTGTAATTATCGTAGTTGAATTAGGGGAAGAAACTAGATAGAAATATGGGAGGTGGAGGAGGACATGGTGAAGGAGGAGGAGATTTCAGGAACTCATTATTAGGTATTTTTGTTGTTAAAGTTTTAATTTTAGGGTTAATTTGATTATTTTACTGTTTACCCATTTTTGAGATTTGAGATTTGATATTTGGGATTTTCCAGGTTTCAATTAGTACCATTAATCTCCATCGTCATTCAGCTCCATTGTTCATTCTTCACTTTTCATCATCCAATATTTCTTTTATCATTAGTTTTCTTGTTACAATCTAAGTGGATAAGGTAAATTAAATTTTGGGATTTTTATTATCACTGCTAACCAACCTTCGTTTATCTTCATTTACAACTTCAGATCGTCACTTTCGTTCTCACCTATTAAACACCGCTAGTGGCCAATTGTCGGCTGCCAGTTCCTCCACCATAGTCGGCCACGGTATTATCGAGTCAGTATTTTTCTTACGTTGGTAATTTCCATTTCGTTTAAAGTGATTTATGCAGATAAATTGTAATACCCCGTATGTTAGCCTCGGTCAACGGCAGTCAAACCATGTTTTATACACGTATTTCAAACGGAATGTTTATAAAGTATTTTATGTAAACTGTTATTATTTTATAAATCGTATTTCTACGATTATTTTGTATTTCATAAAATGACATTTCATTCGTATTTCTTTAATTTTGATAATATATTTATAATTAAATATATTTCCTATTTTATATTGAGTTCTCATCTATACTTGTTTTATTATTTAAGTCGTAATTATATTTAAATCCTAATTTTTTATATATTCTTATGTAATTGCTAATATTTTAATATTTCTATAATTCATATTTTATGGACCGAAATATACTAATAATTTTATATTCTTGTAATTAATTTAATTAGAATAATTAATTGTACGTACTCGTTTATTTTAAGTTACGAGTCGAGAACGGTATATAGATAGTGTAGTGCTTCGTTATGCGTATTAGACTATTGGTGATGGCTTGGACTTGGGTTAGGGTAGCAATTGACCAAGGAATAGCAAAATAAAAGACACGTACACCAAAACCATCGCCATATTACCCTCACAAACCCTAATACCCTATTCTGCTTTGCCTCCATCAACGTACACAAGTGCAACCCTATCACACTCGTCTGCCCCCACATCAACTGAGCAAGGACCCTAATTCACATGAAATATGGAGGAACTCTAGGACTGCAATCACCCTCATCGTCACCAACCGTGTAGTAAGTTTGTAATTTCATTCGTTGCAGAATTATTATATCCTTATCGCTGTTTGTATTGCTTTCGTTATTGTTTGTTTTGATTTTTTGGTACGAGTTATGGGTAAGGGTTGTAGTATGTTGTTTATAGGCTAGTGCGGTGGATGTGGGGTAGTGCGTGGTGGCCAGAGTATCACCATAAAAGGTTGTGAGTTACGAACAAAAATAAGGGAAAATAAAGCAGGGAGTCAGTGAGATGCATAGGTTTGAGTGGTGTTGCAGGTGGTTAGGGTGGTGATGAGGGCTGGTGGCTACCACCAGGGAAGACGTGGGAGGTGAGTAATGTTGAGAGTGATGTTAGGTGGTGATTAGGGTGGTGGTAGTGGTGGCTGGAATGGGTTTTGCAGGGGGTGTTCACGCGGGTGCAGGGGTGTTGGTAGGATGAACAAAAACAAAGTATGAGCGAGTTGGAGTAGGGGGTGTGGTGACGGTTGTTGTACTAGTTGGCGGTGAAACGAGAGGGAGATAGTACCACCCCTGGAACCACTGTGAGTCAGTGGTGACAGCGGTGGTGGCCAGAGGTGGTGTGGGGCATTGTGGTGAGAGAAATCAACGAGTGAAGGAGGAGGTGTACAGGCGAGTTGCGGGAAACAGAGTAGCGTGTTTGTGGGCAGGCTGTTTAGATTTGTCGTGGTGGCTGCTATGGTGGCCCCTGGTGGTGTACAAGGCGTGGAAGTGATAGTTGGTAGTACGGAGTTTAGTTTAGGATAATTGGTGGTGGTCGTGGGTGGCTTGGTCGGTGGTGGTGATGCTGTGAAGTAGGCTGGTCAGGGGCTATTGTATCAAGTGTTTTGGGGGCTGTTGTGTACGTTATTAACGTATCACTGTTGTTGTCCTTGTCGTTATTGTGTGTTATTATTATTATTATACAATTATTGGTGTCGTTATTGTTTTTGTTTTGTCAACATATTATTATTATTATTATTAATGTTATCCTTAATATTATTATTGGTATTAGCATGATTATTGTTATGACGATTATTATTGATTGTATGATTATTATTATTAAGTTAAGTAATTTTATTATACAAGAATGTGACGGTTATCCATAGTTCGATGATACTTTCTATGTTCGATTATTTAATTGAAGTAGTCATGTTTATACGGTCTCGTTATGCGTGATATATTATTTAAAAAATTAAGTTGAATACTAGATATATTAAATTAGTTGCATAATTGTATTAGTTAGTGATTACGTATATTATATTGTTAGATGATGATTTTCAAGTGGCATTATTCTGTTTACTCGCTGGCTTGCTATTGGACTATATTGTTATCCAGGTAGGATACACTGACACTATACTCTTTGATGTGTTATGAATGGATGATGAATTGAGTGTTATGGATGTTGAGTATGATTGATATGAGAATGATATTGGTTGGATTGAGTGTTGATTATTATCATTGGCCTGAGCATTGCATTATTTAATTGCATGATTGATTAAGAGTATTGTTGCGTTCATGAGCATGACATATGCATTGGTTACTGAGAAAGATATGGAACGGATATTGTTTTGATATAAAGCCCAGGGTGGTCTACATACCAGGCCTGGTGCCTTCAGCTTTATGCTGGAAATCGACGACGGTCGATAATACTCTGCCGAGAGGTTCGGTATGGGTTGGTGCAAGGGTTTGAGATTGAGAATGAGATTGAGCTCGAGCATATCATGACATTTGCATATCATCATTGTTGCATTATTTATTATTGTGTTATCCTACTCAACCGCGAGGTTTACAGTGTATTTGTGTGCACCTACGATGATCCAAAATGGGGAGTAGATTCTACAGGTCAGAGACAGATGGAGTAGGAGCTTGGGCATGGAGTGAGACATGGCTTGGACCTACTTACAATTAAATCACATACTTAGATGTTATCAGTTGTACTTTTATTTTTATGCGAAGTACTTGTAATATCAAAAGTTTAAATTTAACCAGTTTTATATAAAGTACTTTGGTTTGTTTTACTTTGTTATTCACTACCTTGGACATTCCGAGATGGTAACAGTTCTATTTATTTGAGAATGTATTGTTAAAGGCTCTTAAATAAATGGGGGTGTTACATAAATGCTAGTGATGATCGATCAGCAACTATATATACTTGAGAAGAAACTCCTGGATGTAGTGCAGATGAACTCCATTATGGGTGACTTAAAACCCAATTGTTAGGTAAGTGATACTGTCATGTACTATCTTTTTTTAAACGAATTGTTTTTGTTATCATAGTTCACCAGTTGATGCATTGTTATCGAACCACCTATCATCATACATGAGTCCACTTTGATTAACTTGTCCCTTTTTTCCGCTTATTTTGCTTCTATAGGTTGGCTGGCAACTATTTTCATTTGCGCGAACCTTATTTGCTGTTATAGTTGTATCTGTCTAATCAGCAAAAAGATGAAAATCTGATATAACAATCTAAAATGTTGGACAAAAATATGGGCAAACGTGCATTCTCATTGTAGAGTTGTGGTTGTATGTAAACTTACCATGGAGAGTTTTATAGTGCAAGTTCTCCACATTTCAATAATGTTAATCTAATATACATCCTTCTTATACCTGCCACCTTGTGTATGCAATCCTCAACCATCTAGAGATAGTTTGGCGAGCTAATTGTTGATGAAAGAGCCTCGCTGCCTCGTATTGTGACAGTAAATTGATTAGTAGTGTGTTTGACACTATTGATTACTAGGTGCAGCATGTTCATAAAAGGGCAGCAGCGGCACCCAATGGCACTTATGGGGTGTTAAGGAATTGATTGTTTCTGCTCATTGTTGACATTACCTTGTACCTAGGAGGATATAAATTTATTGCTGAAATTCTTCAACATTATGCATATAATTATTTTGTTTGGTTTGATTGAATTTTCAGGCCAAATAAATTCGGAGATTAGCTGATAACATGGTTCAGTTCGGCAAAGATGTATCTCTTATTATACCTCTTTAACTGCTGCTGCTGCCCCATTATGGACATGGCCCATGAATCAGGACATCTACAAAGACAGTCAACTTGGCGATCAAATATATATTGTTAGACAACCAGCAAATCAACACAGGTAAAATCAATTGGTCATACTACTACATCCAATCAATTCTGAGCTGCTATCCATTTGAGTTTGCAGGCACATTCTGAAGCAATTTGGATGGCTACCTTTTCCAAGTCCAAAGTGAGTCAGCAGAAGGATGGTACTGGTTCTTAACCTTACAAATATTTGTCAACTTAGTAGTATAAATTAGTCTGGCTATTCCTTCTGATACTATGGATGGCAATGCAGAAGAACTGATGTTTTCGGGTATTATCTACATTTGACTGGTTTTAACTTTATGTTAAAGCAACAGCTTTAGAATTCATTTCAGACGAGGAGATTGCTCTGTAATTTTGGAGACTAGTTTTAACTTTTATGCTAGTAGCATCAGCAGCAGCAACAACAACAAGCACCAAAATCCTACAGCAACCACCAGCAATAGTAGCAGCAGGCAGCAATACCCAGCAGGCAACATGTAGCAGCCAGCAGCAACCGCAACCAGCAGCACCACCAGGCAGCAACAAGCAACAGTAGCAAGCAGTAACAACAACAGTCAGTAGCAGCAGCAACCACGAGTCAGCAACAGCAGTAGGAACAACAGCCAGTAGCATTAGCAGTAGTCAGTAGCAGCAACAACACCAAAAAACAGCAGCAATATCAGCAACAAACAGCAGTAGAGCAGTAGCAACCAGCGTAGTAGCAGCAACCAGCATCAAGCACCAGTAGCAGCAACCAGCAGCATCAACCAACAACACTAGAGAAAATATGGTATGAAGAATGACCTTTATTGTCATAGTAATGTATAGTTTGATTTTGAAAATTTTGTGCGTCTCGTGAGCTTTAACGGTATGTAGGATGAATTATTGTTCATACGTATGACGAACGACCTTTATTGGGGTCGTTCTAGAATTGAAACAATGTATGACGAATGACCTTTGTTGTCGTAATTTGTAATGAATGGCCTTCGTTTTGGTACAATCCCACTTTTGTATTAGCATTAACAATTCCAATTTTTTTTTAAAAAAAAAAGCCACATTAAAGGACAGCGGTTAAAATAAATATGATGTATACTAGCTACTTATAGACATTGGATTTTGTAAAAATTTGATGTACATAATAGCAATAGACATGAGATTTTTACAAAAGTCTGATGTAAAAAACAACAATAGACATGAGAGTATTTTTAAGAAAGTCTGATGTAAATAACAACAATGGACATGAGATTTTTATATAATAGACATGAGATTTCCTAAAAATTCGATGTCTATTAGTTGTTATAGACATGGGATTTTCTGAAAATACGATGTACATCTGCTGTCTATTACAAACAAATGGACATGACTGAACTCTACATCGCAGCAACATCCCATGTCTATTAGCCTAAAAGTCCGATATAGTAAGGATGTTTTGTAGTAGTGGAATAACACGTATAACAAGATACTTGCTTATAAACATGTTCAATCATCCAATTTTCAATACAATAGAAGCTTATTCTTGTAATATAAGTCTTCAAGATATTTTATACCATTCTCGCAACAAAGCCAAGTTTACAATTAAACATAAAAATGGAAATTACGCATTACAAAAGACGTAAACAAAAACTCAGGGCTATAACACCTGGATACAAGAGACACAAAAGCAAAAAATTTAAAAAGTTATAGTTGTGTTTGATAATCCTCTGTATTAGATAGTTTTAGTATTTGGAATTAAGCGGATCCTTGGCGTTCATCGTGTGAAGAATCCTCCTCAACCTCACCAGAAGCCTCCTCAAGAGACAATCCGTTTGCCTCAGGCACAAGAAAGGTGAAAAGCATTCCAATAAAGTTAATAACACCAAGAATAATAAGAGAGTTTTTCTTGCCAATACCGGCAGGGTAACCATGCTCTCTCTTAGCTGGATCAGGATCTTGGGAAAGGTAGACGAACGCGAAGGCGCCAATAATGGCCCCGGCTTTGCCTGTGGCAGCGGATATTCCATGGCAGGTGGACCTAAGCCTAGCAGGAAATATCTCCGCCGGTACTATAAATGTTGTTGCATTTGGCCCGAAATTGGCAAAGAAGAAGGTGAGGCCATACATGACGATGAATCCTATGCGATTCTCCTTCTTTTGCCAGTGTGAGTAGGGAAAGGCGATAGCAAACATGAAGATTGTCATCATTATAAAACCCATCATTTGGATGATCCACCGACCGATGATGTCGATGAAGGCCACAGTGAACCAGTAACCGGGGACAGTCCCACAAAGAGCGATCAGGGTTTGAGCTCGAGCAATCACGAAAACCTCTTTGATGGCACTCATGTCTTCTGAGGGACCGATCCACCCCACTGAGGTAAAGACATCTCTTTGGAATAGATTTTGACTATAAAAGGCAATATCGAGTAAAAACCAAGTGGAGGTGGTTCCCAGCAAACGAAGGCCATACTGTCGGGCAAACTGCATAGTGAATAGACCAAACTGATTTTTATCGCTCTTTGCGATTTGATCCACCCGTTCTTCTTCCGCATCAATTTCAACCTTTAGGACTTTAGACATGTCAGATGCTGCTTGCTTCGCATTTTTTGCAACAAGGGCAGTATATCGGGCGGTCTCGGGCATCTTCATCCGCCAGTAGTAAGTCAGGGCCGCGGGGATGGCTCCGAACATAAGAACTATCCGCCAGATATAGTCAGCTTCTTCTGGACGAGACAGGGCGGGGTTCTCGGCATAAGACGGAGACTTGAATTTACTATCAAACGCTGATGAGACAATGAGTGCCACGACTCCCCCGGCCAAAATACCCATGCCTTGCATGGCAAAGACGGCAGCCACAAAGGCTCCTCGGGTTTTCTTGTTGGCGTACTCGGACATGATGGTGGCGGACAAAGGGTAGTCCCCACCAACACCAAATCCGAGCCAGAATCGGAAGAAGCAGAGGGTGGTCATCACGCCCTTAGCGCTATTTCCAAAGGAAAGCCCCGAGGATAAGGAGGAGAAGACCATCAGGACCAATGTCATTCCGTACACCTTCTTCCTCCCCATCTTGTCCCCTAGCCAACCGAAAAAAAGTTGACCCGCAAGGGTCCCACATAGGGCCACCCCGCTCACAGCTGCTGCCACGTTAATTGGCAGTGACCCTGGTTTTTTCGTGCCCTCAACTTGGTAGTATATCCGACCCATTAACCTTGTCACCAGGGAGATGCAAAACAAGTCATAAGCATCCGTGAAAAATCCCATTCCTGCTATGATGATCGTCGTGAAATGGTACCATTGTGTTTTTGCTACGTCAAGTGCGTTGAGCACCTGTAGTTGCTCTGCTTTTACCATTTTTCTCTTTCTCTTATTGTTTTTTGTCTCTGCAATAAATCAGTCATTGTTATTCTCACCTTAATTATGTACACTTACAGATAAATACTTGGGACGTTATCCATTCTACTCTACGATAAAACTTGCCAAATTAATTTTTGAACTCAAATATAATTTCTGAAATCTTACTATATCAAGAATTATATTGAAATGGTCGGTGTTTTAGTCACCTTTTTTTAAATAAGTTGTCAATAACTAACCTGTAATTATTAATTTTATTAATGTTGTAGTATGTGAATATTAGTGAACTAGGCTCAGCTACTAATGCAAGCATTCTATTAAGGATCTTCCCGTCTAAAATGAGAATTTGTGAACAACAAACCCCCGTATGACGAGTATATGATCACAAGTTTGTGACGGATTAAATAATATCATCTGATTAGATAAGATAAGACAGTTTACCAACAGATATATACTTTAAATAAATTAATGTAGTTTATTAAGGACATCCATATTATTTGGGACAAAACTTTAAAAGAAAAGGTCATCGTATATGGAAGAACATGCATCCATGACCTGACATAATTTCTTATCAAAAACAAACAAACAAACAAAAACACACACACATATATATATATATATATAGGCGGTTTTTCACAAGTTAATAGTGGAACGAAATCTTTTAATAAACACTTTTGCCCACTATTTTTGTTGTGTTTGGATCTGTTTTACAATTTTGTTGATATAAAACCGCTTTACATTAGATATTTTTTTTATATTGAAGACTTACCAACTTAAAAGGTTGAGTATTTTGCCTACATGAGGAGGGCAAGCAAGAATTATTGGAAGGAATTTAGAACTTTTTATTAAGATAGAAGATGAAAAAATATGCCAAGAATTATTGGAAGGAATTGAGAAGTTGTTGTGAATACAGTAGATGAAGAAATATGTGTATTTATATGAAATTTAGGTTTACTGAGTTCGGCACCTTATGAAATATGCTCTCTAATTACAGCTTGTAATGTGATATGAGATGCATGCTTGACATAATTTGATTTTTTTTTCTAGGGTATGGGATATACGGAATCTTTCATTTAATTAAACGTAATGTTAACTTCAATATCTATTTATCAATGAAGGTCAAATTTATGGGATGCATGTATGACAAAATTTGATAGGCCGTACTTAAAGTTCCTATTGTTGGATTCTGTCTTCGTTCCTTCAAGGGGTATGACTAGGATGGCAATGGGTAGGGTCTGGGTAGGATCCGGTAAGACCTGATCCGACCCGACCCGAAGTAAAAAAACCTTTGACCCATACCCGACCCATACCCTAAAGGGTCTGAAATTAATGGACCTATACCCGACCCTAGTGGGTCTGGGTCTGGGTAGGGTCTACCCTAGGGTCCAATTTTTCTTAACGAGTCCTTCAATAAAATGTACCAAAGTTCGAATTAAATTACAAAGTTATGATTAAAGTATTACAAAGTCTTGGTTATTTGGATCATTACCCGTACCCAACCCTAAATTATATCATTTACCGTACCCAAACTCATCATTTTCATCAATTTCCTCGTTATTCTTAATGGTTATTTGGATATGCGTATAGTATATTAATGATAACTAATAAGGGTCATCTGTTTGCGTGTATTATTTGGGTTATTGACGTTCGTACGTGTGTTTTTTGTTTTTGTTTTTCTCTTTTTTAAAAAATATAAGGGTCTAAGGGTCGGGTAGGGTCTCAAGACCAAGACCCGGACCCGACCCGAAGTTTTTATATAAGACCCATACCCGAGTGGGTATCAAAAATTCAAACCCATACCCGACCCGTTAGGGTCCGACCCTAAGGGTCTGGGTTGGGTACCTGACCCACTGCCATCCCTAGGTATGTCGTGTGGGATGGGTAGGGTTTTAGAAAATCTATTTCGGTTCGTGTTACTTTTTTTTAATTTCAATCAATTCTATACATTTCACCTTTTAGGCATTATTTATAAGTCGAGTAAATTTTCGAAATAATTTGTAATATATAACATAAAATGTACATCCCTTATTTTCGTAAACCTTATTTTAATTTAATTGTATTTTTCGGAATTTAATAATTTTTTATTAAACTCGTAAACCTCTATTTTAAAAATAAAGTGTAAGTTCTGTATTGAGAATTTATGGTCTTAAGTTGTAGGAAAAAGTCTCTTGACATTCCGTTCATAAATCCCGATCATTTACTTAAATCCCGACTCAACAAAATAAGAATAAAAGCTAGTGTGGGGGAAGCTTCCTATTCATTTCCTCACAAACACATTACTAGCTTGTTCACCAAGTTCATAAGATCAAATAATCAGAAAAACCCATCTCCTTCATCTCATTTCCCCCAATTCACAAATTTGTTCACTACGATCTCAAATTCAACTCCGATTAAGGTACCGTTTTCGCCTACGTGATCCTTGTCCAATTTCCGTTCAATCGATCTCTTCCAATTTCTAAATCGTTGCATTTGATTTCCGGGCTATTTTAGGGTAAATTCGAGTTTAAGCTTTAATCCCCTTTTCTTTTTGTTTTAAGGTGTTATTTTAGGAGACCCGGAGAAGGACTTCCTTGTGGTGGGAGAAGCTTGAAGTGAAGACGCTTGTTAAGGTGATAATAATGAGAAACTCGGCCTTATGTCTATATTAACACTCTTTGTGATTTCTATGTGTTTAGTATGAAATTAGTGCTCCATATAGTTTATAGGGACTTTGTTAATGATTATAATCTGATGGCATGTTGATTTCATGAGGAAAACCCATTTGGGAATGTTTATTGTGTATAAATGAAAGATGGGTAGAATTTGCCTTTTTCCAACCGTTTTTAGCGGTCGCTAACAACCTTATTTCTTGTAGTGTATGTTCATATGCCTATTTGATATGTTTTCATGCTGGGATTAATGATGTGTTGATTAGAATCAAGTATTTGTAACACCCCCATTTATTTAAGAAGCCTTTAACAAGACATTCTTAGTAAATATAGCTGTTATCATCTCGGAATGTCCGAGGTAGTGAATAACAAAGTAAATCAAACCAAAGTGCTTTATATAAAAACTGATTAGATTAAAACTTTGATATTACAAAACTACGCAACAGAAAGAAAGTACAACTGATGACTATTCTATAAGTGATATAATTCTAAGTCGGTCCCAAATCTGCATCAGACATTCCCGTCCCAGCTCCTAGCTCATATGTCTCTTTCCTGTAGAATCTACTCCCCATTCCGGATCATCGTAGGTGTCACACGAATGCACAGGGTCAACCACGAGGTTGAGTATGAAAACATCAACAAGACAAAAATGAACATATAATAATTTCCTTCCATCTCCACCTCGTTCAGTCAACCACTTCACCTCCATCACACCACTCCTTCCATCACACCACACCTTCCATCACATCACAACTTCCATCACACCACACCTTACATGGCCATATCACAAGTCCCATATCACAAGACCCATTTCACAAGTCCTGTTCTCCACAATAATCGATAATAATCAATCAATCCACAATACATTCATAATCAATTATGTCAATCTTATAATAAGCAACACACACACTTCATGTTATAACACAACCACAGATATATATATCCCCTACCTCAAATTGTGGAATGACAACCGAACAGCTGCTAGCAATATTCCACTTCGAGCTCAGTTCCTATAAATAGTACTTACTATTAAATTCTATTCATACACTAACAACACTACTAAATACTCATTCATCATGCTTATAACTGATTTATTCCTAACACCTTATATACATATATATATCCATAGCATACTCATAACCATGTGATTATCATTAAGCGAGTAATTATCACAATATTATATCTCTTATCAATATATTAAACGATCGTCAAAACTTCATTTACAATTTACCATACCCTATAATTGACAATTACTAAATATAGCATACCATATCTTTACTAACAATAATAGTAATCACCATGTGATTACTAAAACAAGATTATTAGTAACAACAATATTTTTAACACCTTATCATACAATTGTAAAATAGTAATAATTACCATAAATATAATATATATGCCAACCATAATAATAATAAACAGTAATAATAATAACAACCCACCAATGATAATAAACTACCAATAACAAAACTAACATTACACGCATAAACGAAAACACCAAAATCAGACCCCTCACCTCTCAGCCTGGAACCGCACCAACCACCTCAAACAACCTCATCCCCAACACCACGGTCAACCCCTGACCCCGCTAGTGGCACCACCGGGCTCGCCACTGAGCCGCGGTGGTTCCAGAGGAAAGGTCACTGGTCGTCGACACTACAACCACCACCCAAACGCCGGTCTTAAAACCCAGCACCCGCAACCCCTGTTTCTCGTTTTGTCACAAAACCGACAAGCAAAACGACACCCGCCATAACGCTGCTATAAGGCACCAAAACCCACCGTGAAAACCACCATTCCCACAACCTGACTACCACCTTCATAACAACCTCAACACCCATAACATTCCATAAACAGAAGGTTGTTCGAATTACGCTCTAAACATACACGGTCAGAAAGTTATAAGGAACGTGTTCTGTAACACGCTACAAAACGACCGTGACATGGTGGTCCTCGGTGGTCCATGACGACTCAACTATGGTCAAAATGTAACTACTAACATCATAGACTAGTAATATATCGAAATCAGAACGAAAACATAACTCTACTATAAAAAAATTGCGTGTCGAAATTGGAGGTACAAAACAGAGAAAGGTGAAACCGTGGTGACATACCTACTTTCTTGCCCAAACGAACCACCCTAGACCACCCCTGACCACCGTGTGAACCCTCCTCCTTCATCTCTTGTGTGACGGCAGTAAGGTTGCGTGGTGACAGCATCTTGACTAGGGTAAAATAGGTTAGGAATGGGAGATGATATGTGACGGCAGAGAGTAGGGTTATGTGTGTTTTTGTGTTTGTGTGCTTATGTGTTTGTGACGAGGTGTGGGCTGTTTCAAAGGTAGCACACACTTCGAGGCCCAAAGCAAATATGTGTCAAAGATCCCGAGTTCAACTCCCACCAACAACATATAAAATATCAACAATTATATCCGTTATGTGATAACTTAATTATTGAATATATCGACACGATAACTATAATATTAAATATTATAAAGAAAAGACGAGATATTACAATAACACACTTATTCGATAAATTAATTATCGAATACGAACGTTCAAATAACTATTAGCACGTGCAAATAATTATTAAATAATAAAATAAAATATAATAATCTAAGCTATACCTCATCTTCTCATATTAATCTCTACTAGCGATTAACTGTGAAAAATCCAAACTATGACCTCAATTATCTTTCATTTAACTTTGTCTATTTTGAACTCTTATTTTCGGTAAGCAAGCACGTCACCTTGACTTACTTTTTGTTTTTCCTTCTTCCAGGACAAAAAGTAAGTGAAGGTGACGTGCTAACCTACCGATAATAAGAGTTTAAAAATAGTCAAAGTTCAATGAAAGATAAATGAGATTATAGGTTGGATTTTTCTTAGTTAATCGTTAGTATGGATTAATATGAGAAGATGTGACATAGGTTAGATTATTCCCATGAAATAACCCACCCTAAAATATAATAAGATACAGAGTATTACAGTCTTTCCTTCTTAAAATGAACTTCGTCCCGAAGTTCACCATCCCATGGTCAACAACTAGTCACATGGCACGTAACGAACATAAGGTGTGACCTCATATAACATCCTTAACTAATAGAGGTACTTTTAAAATTCTCAATGTCACATTCTACCCTTGTTAAGAAAACTTTGTCCCTAAAGTTTAACGTACCACTAAAATAAAGGATACTTCACGAAACACAATAAAATGCATCACAGAAGTAATCAAGATTATCTAGTATACCTACGTATATTCAAACAATCGCGACATATTACCTAGCCATGTCGTAACAACAAGCTATATCATAAATCATTAAGATTTTACAAACTTATCCTCCTTAAAACACGGTTACGTCCCCGTAACCTCATTATACAAATCCCAGCTCATTACTCCGTCTTACTCATTACTTTATCTCATAACATCTCACTCCCAGTAACCAAGTATCGCACTCATCGTCGAATCTAAGACCAAACACAAGGGGTGAGTGATCTGGCGGAATAAAACCGCAAATCAATACTTCCATTTCAATATCGATTCCAAACTCCGAATATAACTCAATAACCAAGGTCACACTGGACCGCAAACACAATATGGCACAACGGCCTAATAACTCATAACTCAATGCCAGTAACAATTCTCATCACAATATCAATATCAATATGGTCAAATATTCCATCAAAGGATCTGCACAAAACTTAGAGCATAAAACGCTAAGCTACTCACCCACGTGTCAAGGTCGAAGAATACAACAACTCGATATAACACTGAACTGCACTCTCAATCTCAATACAAAATCAATCAGGGTCTTTGTTGATTCACGAGCAACTCAATCCCTTCAAACTCTATCCCATCAGCTAATTAACATGTCAATGTACGTACCTTTACCAAATTCATTGACATGCTTATATGTATACTTATAATTCCACAGCTCATAAAACAAGAACTTGTACGCTATACCAAACCAACCTAATACAGAACCATTATACATAACTCAAAATAATCAATTACCAAAAGTTTACCCATCTCACAACTCAACTCGTCTCACAATCAAAAGAATTATTATATCAATAGAAAAAAAAAATTATCATCAAAATAGAATAACAATTACTAATATTCAACTCAAAGAAATACTCGTAAGAAACCCCTAGCAATTATTATGCAAACATATATAACCTCAAGCAAAACAAGAGTACTAGGATCGGTAGAAACCGTGTTACGCAGTAAAGCAGAATCAGGGTAGCTAAGACTTACATACCTTTGAAATTTTTATCACCAATTTAATATAGTTACAACAATGTAAACAATCAAGAAGCTCATAGTTCATACTTGACAAATTAAAACGTTTCATGCTCATAATCATATTATAGAAGCAAAATCATATTTAGCAAAAAACATAGCGCAAAATTAATTACCGTAATTAAACATGGAACATTAACATATTTCACAAGACATACACAACTCATAGACTCACAAAATCGTTTAACATTCTCATATATCAATAAGTTAACAAAATCACTTAGGTACATTTCCCGTCCACTCACATTGCATCATTTATCATAAGCTATTATTATATACGACTTGCACAATAAGGGTTTTATACAATGTACATCGATTAACATTCAGGCAAGATTTCATCGACACATAGCTACAGAATTGTCATATTGAAAACAATCACCATAATTATCAAACATCAAGCTTTATCCTAGTTTATCCCTTTGAAAATATTTGAAATGTTTGAAACATTGAAACGAATCAAAGACAATTTTACAAGTTATAGATCGAAAAGACAATTTTACAAGTTATAGATCGAAACAAGACTACACGGAGACATCCTGACTCCCTTTACTAAAACATTGTTCTTGTAGTTCATGAATTATGAAAACAAAATTTAACGATAAAAGTAAACGAATTCACCAGACTAGTACTTCCATAAATCATATGTCAACAATTAATAACTCAACACATCGTGATCAGATTCTAAATATAACAATATGCAATTCACCGTATGGTATAACAATATACTTGGAAAAGTTATAAAGATTATAATCACAGGAAACTAGACAGAGATAAACCATCAATATCCGAAAGAACATCAACAAGACTCACATTCTTCAAATAATCACAATTACGTATAACCATTAGATTACTATATCATGCTAATAAGTTTACCAGTTAAATTTCATTCTACCACTTGGCAGGACTCTTCTCAGATAAACATGTTTTTGACATCACATACGAGTAGCACATAATTATTTTGAGGTCGTAATATTAGACATATAATTGAAACGATTCTACATTAAACTTGACGAAATAAACAAGGTTATGCTATCATATAGTGAGGTTTATACTCATACCATATGCCTACTATTCATGTTACTAATGTCATATCAGGATATCACGGGGTCACATCACATAATTCACATTTGATTAAACTTTTATATGAAACTTACATATCTCACAATTTCACTAGTTAAACATTATGCAACAACTTACAAAAATCATAATTAAATAACAGCTTAGCTAACGTGCGAGCGATTATAGTTTTTTGAAAAAAAATAAAGAATTAGCTAAATAGAGGAAAAATAATCGAATGCATATCTCAAGGGAATTATTTAATACAATTTTTACAACTCAATCGGTCTGAACAAGAACTTTACAGCAATTCAACAGAAAATTAGGCAACTTGCAAAAATCGCAATTAAATAACGACTCGTTAAGATTTTAAATGGTGTGTCATTTTGAAAACGTGAACGAATATTCTGAACAGTAGAGTTGGAATTATGCATAAACAATAACCAAGTTTTTAAATGATTTCTTTTACAAAAAGATGGGTCAAAACGGGACTGTGCAGTAACAATCTGACCACTGTCGACTAAAATATTTATTTCTCTCAAAATATAAGTCGCTTTGACATGAAACCAAAAACATTGGAAAGCTAATTCAGAAGGTTACCATACATAAAATTTTCATACATATATAGAGAACACATTTTAAATGGCAGCTTTCGCAAGCAAGGTAACATTCCGAAAATTTATCAAAAATTTGTGTTCCTTAAAATCACTTCACACTATCACATTTAAATATAACCATTATTTTTTCAAAACATGTTGACATGTCATTTGAAGCGTTGGGATCACATTGTACCAAATTAACATCATTATTTCAAACCGAAATTGTCATCTACAAGACGGTAAGATTGCGAAATTGAGAAGTAGCATCACGAAATAATTCAATAGTTATACATGTATGAACAATGCACTAGTTTCTACCATCGTAACAATCACAACATAATAGTACGTAAATATGTATACCGGAAATCACCAAGGTGCCACTTATTGAAACATGACTCTATAACTAAACTAATTGTGTGTAAATAGAAATTGCCATGTAAACTTTAAGTACGACCTATGCAACACATAACTATATAGCATTCATGGCTTAGGGTAGCACATTCCGCATATCACTAGACATGGATTACTATAACATCTGAATCTGATCATTCATATCCAAATAGCAACCAATATATTACATAGCTACGATAGTCATTTAATAACCATATACCATATGAACATTCCAAACACCAACATACTATGATCACATTACTCTAACCATTGTTCAACAATTTCACCTCTAAACTCTTAAAATTTCAATTCCATCCACCAGATTGAACCACACCTTCCATCACATCACAACTTCCATCACACCACACCTTACATGGCCATATCACAAGACCCTACCCGTATCACAAGACCCTACCCGTATCACAAGACCCATTTCACAAGTCCCGTTCTCCACAATAATCGATAATAATCAATCAATCCACAATACATTCATAATCAATTATGTCAATCTTATAATAAGCAACACACACACACACTTCATGTCATAACACAACCACAGATATATATATATATGCCATACCTCAAATTGCGGAATGACAACCGAACAGCTGCTAGCAATATTCCACTTCGAGCTCAGTTCCTATAAATAGTACTTACTATTAAATTCTATTCATACACTAACAACACTACTAAATACTCATTCATCATGCTTGTAACTGATTTATTCCTAACACCTTATATATATATATATATATCCATAGCATACTCATAACCATGTGATTATCATTAAGCGAGTAATTATCAAAATATTATATCTCTTATCAATATATTAAACGATCGTCAAAACTTCATTAACAATTTACCATACCCTATAATTGACAATTACTAAATATAGTATACCATCTATACTAACAATAATAATAATCACCATGATTACTAAAACAAGATTATTAGTAACAACAATATTTTTAACACCTTATCATAAAATTGTAAAATAGTAATAATTACCATAAATATAATATATATATATATGCCAACCATAATAATAATAAACAATAATAATAATAATAATAAACAATAATAATAATAACAACCCACCAATGATAATAAACTACCAATAACAAAACTAACATTACACGCATAAACGAAAACACCAAAATCAGACCCCTCACCTCTCAGCCCGGAACCGCACCAACCACCTCAAACAACCCCATTCCCAACACCACGGTTAACCCCTGACCCCGCTAGTGGCACCACCGGGCTCGCTACTGAGCCGCGGTGGTTCCAGAGGAAAGGTCACTGGTCGTCGACACTACAACCACCACCCAAACGCCGGTCTTAAAACCCAACACCCACAACCCCTGTTTCCCGTTTTGTCACAAAACCGACAAGCAAAATGACACCCGCCATAACGCTGCTATAAGGCACCGAAACCCATCGTGAAAACCACCATTCCCACACCCTGACTACCACCTTCATAACAACCTCAACATCCATAACAATCCATAAACAGAAGGTTGTTCGAATTACGCTCTAAACATACACGGTCAGAAAGTTATAAGGAACGTGTTTTGTAACACGCTACAAAACGACCGTGACATGGTGGTCCTCGGTGGTCCATGACGACTCAACTATGGTCAAAATGTAACTACTAACATCATAGACTAGAAATAAATCGAAATCAAAACGAAAACATAACTCTACTATAAAAAAATTGTGTGTCGAATTTGGAGGTACAAAATAGAGAAAGGTGAAACCGTGGTGACATACTTACTTCCTTGCCCAAACGAACCACCCTAGACCACCCCTAACCACAGTGTGAACCCTCCTCCTTCATCTCTGGTGTGACGGCAGTAAGGTTGCGTGGTGACAGCATCTTGACTAGGGTAAAATAGGTTAGGAATGGGAGATGATATGTGACGGCAGAGAGTAGGGTTGTGTGTGTTTGTGTGCTTATGTGTTTGTGACAAGGTGTGGCCTGTTTCAAAGGTAGCACACACTTCGAGGCCCAAAGCAAATGTGTGCCAAAGATCCCGAGTTCAACTCCCACCAACAACATATAAAATATCAACAATTATATCCGTTATGTGATAACTTAATTATTGAATACACTAGTACAAAAATACCCTATTGCGTCAAGTGATTTACGTCGGTTCTAAAAGAACAGATGCAAAAAGTACTTAATTTTGGCGGGAGTCCAATTTTACACCATAGGAAACTTATTTGTGTCAGTTCTTAATAAAGAACTGATGCAAAAAGTACTTAGTTTTTGCGTCAGTTGTGCCCAAAAACTGACGTTTATACCTAAAAATATAATTTTGCTTCAGTTATTTCCTATAACCGACGCATTTTCTTATAAGTTTTTGCTTCAGTTTAAAAGTGAAACTGATGCATTTAATATGAATTTCGAAAAATTAGAACTTCTAATACATTAACCTAATTGAAACACAAAAACTGAAACACATCCCACCGTCTTCAATTTTTGCTTCAATTTTACGCAAAAACTGAAACACATACCACCGTCTTCATCAGTTCATCAGTTCATTAGTTCGTGATTCACATCCCCTCAATTCCGCCTTCATTCTCATCATCGTTTACTATGCAATTTTCGTGCCATCACCATCTACAAGTAAGTACTTAATCTCTTTCCTCTTTTACTTAATTGTTTTTTGTAATTTCTTTTAATAAGTCTTATTATTGTTCTTTATGTACAATTTTGTGTAATAATTGATTTGTTAGTATGAATATTCAATTTAATGTAAGTTTAGAATTGTTTTACGGTTAGGGTTAAGTTAATTGAGGGTTTATATTGCTGGATAGTGGGGGGTGCGCCAGTTATTTTGATGCATATGGTGAGTTTTAGTCCGAGGAGGAAATCGCCTCTACTTTGGATTCGATCTTTTCAGAAAATGTTTACAGAATATGGTGCCAAATGCTGCAGATGGTGAGTTTTAGTCCTCATTTGACTCTAGTGTTCAAGAAATGCTGCAGATGCTCTTCGAACAGTTGGAAACATTGTCACTGGTGATGACATCCAGACTCAGGTAGTGCTCCGTCCGCTTTTCTATTTTACTATTGTGGTTTGGCTCACATCCACTATATTTATTGTTCAAGATTCTTTTGACATTTCTTTTGCCTTTCCTTCAAATGGCAACATTCATTGAACTTTCCCTTTTCTGAATGTGTCATCTCCAGTGTCTCATCGATCATCAGTCACTTCCTCGCCTCCTCAATTTACTGACACAAAATCACAAGAAAAGCATAAAGAAAGAAGCCTGCTGGACCATTTCAAACATCACCGCTGGGACTCAGGATCAGATACAGGCAAGCAGTTTTCTGTTGAATTACATTCCCTTATACATCAACAGACAAGTTCCTCCTTCCTCATCTTTCTCCTCCTTTTTGGTTTTGTGCATTTAAACTCATGATACACTGTTCGTTTCCCTGGAAAAATTGCAGGCTGTTATTTCTGCTGGCATAGTCGGTCCTATTGTCCAACTGCTGCAAGACGGAGAGTTTGAAATTAAGAAAGAGGCTGCTTGGGCTATTTCAAATGCTACTTCCGGAGGCTCTCACGACCAAATTAAGTATGCTGCTCTCATTTTTGTTGTTAACAGATATTCCCTCGACCTATTTTGCTCTCTCGTTAGATTTTGTTGGTTAAAAGTCTTGATGAATTGTTTTCACATAATATACAATAGCTACATATTTATTTCTAGAAATTATGATATTGAAACAACAATTTTTAAACGTCATATATTTAAAAAATGTTCAGTGATGCCAACTAATACTCAATTGCGTAAAGTGAACTTATGATATTTTTCCTGGTTACAAATGGATTTTGTCACATTATATCTTTACTCATGATAAAAAAATAATGGTCTAAGTTATATAGACTGACCAATGAAGTAGATAATGGTTTCTGCCAGTGACAACAGCTAAAATGTGTCTCTGCCATTCAGGTTCTTGGTAAGCCAAGGATGTATCAAGCCACTATGTGATTTGTTGGTAATTTCTTACTGTCTTCATTCTTCAACTGATGAGAATTTTTATCAACTCTATCTGCCATCATTCTTTAGCATTATCTCTCCTCTTGATTGTTCTTTTATTACTCAAACTCACACACTCTGGGTGATGGACTCTTTTTTGTTTAACCATGAAAGTTGTTTCCAATCAAAAGCTCATATTCTTTTCTGGTCTTAGGCTTCCAATCTCACTCTTTGCAAGAGAAAATATGGAAATTAATCGGAGTTCCTTTCTATCTAACCTTTTATTGCCATCCATGTTTTCAGGATATATGAACATTAATCTCTGAGTTCCTAATTCAAAACTCACCCTTGGATCTGTGATATCTCGAGCTGTAGTAACAGGTCAGTGACCATAGCTATTTTCTTGGTTCCCTTCTCAGTTTCCACATATAATCTCACTGAGCGTGAGAATCTAAATGTTTTGTTGCAGAGTAAGATGATTCTTGGCAGTTTCAGATTAATTACTTCAAAGTTGAGTTCTGAATATTGCTAGCAGTATGCTGTTTCTTTGATGCTGCCTATCTATAAACTTTCTGAGGGATACACTGGAAAAGTAGTTTCAGGTAACTTTACTTTGTTAAATTTCTGAAATGTTGTTTCCTTTTTATTTGGGTTCACTATATCTTTTTATGCCACAAATTTTAGAAAAAGCTAAGTGGGAAGGGTATACAAATCATTCTGTTCTCAGTGGTAAGTGATTAATAAAACATGGCTCCTTAAATATTCAATTGTTTATTAAGACCCAAGGGGACTTGTGAATCAATATATTCCACTCATCTTCTCATTCCACTCTTTACATTCTTTCAATTTTCTTTTTTGGTTGATCCTAACCTCGTACTTTACGAACGTATCCTCTCTCACTCATGTTTATTGACCATAATCACTAGATGTGGCCGAAGAAATAAAAAAAAACATATGTTTTCTCTCCTTTATGTAAATTATGTTTTTTGCCACCATTTCAATTCTTGAGTTCTTATAATGTAAGTTATAGCTAATTAGTTGTTATATGTATTAACTAATACTTATTATATTTTTTTTTTAATTTTAGTGTCCGCAACAACCAGGGGATTATGAGTGTGGTTATTATGTCATGAAATGGATGTATGACATAACCTTCTATCATTGTAAATTTGCGGAGGTAGACTTTGAAGAGGTAATTCAATCTTGCCTTAGCTTTTCATTGTCAATTATATATCATTCTTCATTACATTTATTATATATTACTAATATAATATTTATTTTGAAAATGCAGAAAATTGCTACTACATCGGTGTCAATGGTCGATCTCAATGTGGTTAGAGAAGTTTGGGCTAACAAATGTTTAGATAATCTACAATATTCAAAATAGATTAACTTGGTATCACTATGACTTTAGTTGGATTGTTACTTAGCTTAGATTGTATATGTTTTATTTGAACGTTGTGGAAACGTTTGTTGTTATGTTGGATTGGATTTGGAATGAATGTTGTTGGTTCGAAGGAAATGTAATGTCCTTTGGTTGGATATTTTAATGCAGATGGTTTTAAATTTTTGGTGTTTTGGATATCAACTTTATAGGAAGGTGCTGCCGAAATTTCGGTAGCGGATTTTTTTTAAAAAACATAAAAATAAAATACATCAGTTCTTACAAGAAATGACGCAAATAGTAATTAGTTATTGCATCGGTTTTGAAAAGAAATGATGCAAAAAAATAGAGCAAAAGAGTCAGTTCCTATAATAACCGACGCATATACTGTTCAATTTTGCGCGAAATTAAGGTACTAATTGCATCAGTTGTTGGGAAACTGATGCAAAAGCTAAGCGAAAAAGCATCCGTTACTGGAAAACTGATGCAAAAACTAAGCTATTTGCGTCGGTTCTTATAGCAAATGCATCAGTTGTTTACTAAGAACTGATGCAAATGATACATCAAATGCATCAGTTGTATACTAAGAACTGATGCAAATGTCTGTTTTTTGCGTCAGTTTTAGAACCGACGTTTCAATAAACGTCACCTCCAAAAACGTCAACCAAGAACCGACGCAATAAGTCTTATAGAACGGATGCAATAGGGTGTTTTTGTACTAGTGATATATCGACACGATAACTATAATATTAAATAATATAAAGAAAAGAAGAGATATTAAAATAACACACTTATTCGATAAATTAATTATCGAATACGAACGTTCAAATAACTATTAGCACGTCCAAATTATTATTAAATAATAAAATATAATAAGATACGGAGTATTACATTCTTTCCTCCTTAAAATGAACTTCGTCCCGAAGTTCACCATCCCATGGTCAACAACTGGTCACATGGCACGTAACGAACACAAGGTGTGACCTCATATAACATCCTTAACTAATAGAGGTACTTTTAAAATTCGCAATGTCACAGTATTTGAAGTATTATAGAAGCATGAGAATGATTGGTGATTGTCGAGAAAACATTGTCGTGGGAACAGGGGGTTCCCAGCCGGTCGACGGCCGGCAGCCGATCGACCGGCTGAGAGCCCGTCTTGGCGTGTTTGTGTTTTGAGCGGATTTTAGGAAATAGGGTCCCCAACCGGTCGACCGGCAGCCGGCCGACCGCCTGGGAGCCCCTTCTCGGTTTGCGTGATTGTATGTTGTGCATGAGGGTTAGGGACGCTCAGCCGGCCGACCAGCCGCCTGTGGCCGACCGGCTGAGAGCCCTAGTCGGTTGATTCTACCTTATAACTTGGATGATTCAAGTCGGGTTTCATTGATTCTTTTTCCGTATAGTTTGTATGCGTGTTTGTGGTCCAAAAGCTTTTGGACGGCACTTATGTTGGGTTTGGAAATCGGTTTGAGGAGAAAGACCCCTCGGCCGGGTAACCGGAAGGGAAACCGGCTCTCTCCTCAAATGGTTTCCGAAGTTGACTAAGTGATGAATGAATGTTTATCAAAAGAATATCGATTTATCAGTTAAGTTGTTTATAATCCAAGAAATTGGACGACTCTTACACTGGGTTCAGAAATTTGTTTGAGGAGAAAGACTCCCCGGCCGGGCAACCGGAAGGGAAACCGACTCTCACCTCAAATAGTTTCCGAAAATGGTTAAGGGTTGAGTAAGTCTTAGAAATGGAATAGTAGAACTGTTGATTGTGTTTGGGTCACAGTTTTATTGTGAATCGTATGAGTATTACATCTTGGGGTGATGTGTTGTGTATGCATGTGGAGGTTATACTATGAGCTGTTATATGACTCTTGTTTTCATCTGGACTGTGTGTCTTGGTATGACCGTTGATAGGTGTTCCGGTCCGGTTTCAGATTATCCGTCCGACTTAAAGGGTATCTCGTTCCTAACTAGTTCGAGTCTTGGAGGTGTCTTGGACACTTGTCGAATCGAGGAAGGTTTATACCTCGAGAGTTTAGCCAGATTTAGACTAGGACCGTAGATCGGATTGTCGTCCTACCAAGGGATTGTATTTGTTGAGACTAAGTAGACTTGTTGTTGCTGAATAATGGAGTCATCATATGCCATCTTCCTTGTAGTATTGATTGTTGTGTCTAACTTGTTTGTGTTATGGTACAGTGTTAGATACTGCTGATGTAATACCCCGTATTTTTATTTTTAGTAATAGTAAAATATTAATACAATTATTTTAACTAAAGATAGTATTATATATGTATACATGCAATGTGTGATATTTCGTATAAATATTTGTGATGTTTTATACCCTGTATTATTATTATTATTATTATTATTATTATTATTATTATTATTATTATTAATATTCTTATTCTTTTCCTTATTATTCTTGTTGTTATTATTATAATTTTATTTTAATTGATGTTATTCTTATTACTCTTATTATTCTTATTACTCTTATTATTTTTGTTATTATTAATATTATCGTTGTATTTCTTTAGTTAATAATTATATGGTTACTACTATTACTTCTATTATCGTTATGACATTATTTTTGTAAACTCCTTTTATTGAATTAAATGTTATGCTAGTATTATTGTCGTGAAATAATATTTATATGTATATATTGTGTTTAATACTGCGATATTTAATTTAATATGACGACAACTACGATAACTAATTGTCTTGGACGCGTTTTACGATTTCGTAACGATAACATTAAATATAATAAAATAATGAGACGGTATTGAAAATGAGAGTCAAAGACGATAGTATTTTACGGTATTGAATAATATCTTAACTACATTAATTACGTACATACGTAATACACCGTATTTCATTGATAAAATACATTCAACCATCTTCACATTTACGTTACATCCAATCCTACAATTTTCCATATTTCATTGATAAAACTGATATCCTTCGTTCTCCTCTTCTTCTTCCTCTCTCCTTCATTCAGTCCCCATTTATTTTGTATGTTTTTCAACTAGGTATGATTTATATATCACTTTTATTAGTTTAATTCGATTATCGTTTTGTTATCGCATAGTTTTAATTAAACCCAAATATAGACTAGACTAGTACCGACTTGACCTAGACATTAGGTTAGTTGAAGAACACCCATGAGCAACCCATGACCGTGACCAACATCCGTGGTGTGGAGGTGGTGGTTTTGGTTCAAAACAGAGGAGAAAAACGGGTTAAGGGGGCTGTTTGTGTCGGTATTTATTGTTGTGTCTAACTTGCCTATATTACGGTACAGTGTTAGATACTGCTGAATTGTGCTATGCTTAGGTTATGTCTTAAGTTGACCGCTGAATCTTCATAGTTTGTGAAATGCATGTATGCTTGTATATATGGATTTTATAGTTATGAGTAAGCATGATGTTGTTGGATGTAAATGAATATCATGATAACGGTTATGAGTATTGTACTTCACATGATGATATTTATGTTGGAGTATACATGTTTGTTTATGTGAATATATGTTGTATGTGTATGACAATAGGTGGCTAGGAGAACTTCTAGTCACTCCCCACTGACTGTGGCGTACATTTTTTTCATGTTTGTAGGTTGATGATTGCTGTTTGCAGGGGGTTACGTTGAGGCTAGCGAGCGATGATCCTTCATCGATGACTTTACCTATTCGTTTAGCTAGACCTTACTTTTGTGATACAGTTTTATGCCTGTAGGGACATCCTATCCCAGGCTTGGTTTGTATTTAATACTTATTATTTATCCATGTTTTATTTCTTCCGCATATTTAGTTGTTGTAATTCACCTCGTATATTATTTAAGCATGTTTAAAGTTTTAATTCCGCGCAAAATTGCATGCTTTTGTATGTTTTACTTTCCGCTGCCGCTAGGGGTTTTACAGTAGGTATCAGAGCGTTATCGCTCTTGACGCACTCATGTAATCCTCAAACTTCACTTGACCAAAAATCGAAATAATGAATGAGAGATTGGGTAGACTTAAGGGCAAGTGGTAGTCTGTTTGTGCCTTGTTAATTAGGAATAAGTCTAATGGTTTGTTCTTTTAGATTCGAAGAACGATGGAACCGAATACCTCTAAGAGTTTACCGATGCAAACTCTCCCGCAAACTCTAAAGAGTTGTCAAGCTCGGGCAAATATGCCTCCTCCCTCCCAAGTGCGACATGAAGACTTCCAACCCAGAGGATTTGCTTAGGTGACTGCCCAAATGTGTAGGAACGCTGCTAAGATCTACGACGGTGAGGCTGGTCCTTTGGCCCTTACCGAGTGGTTCTTCGACATGGAGAGGAACTTCGTTGTGTACGATGTAGCCCCGAAGGATCAAGTAAGGATGGCATCACAATTCTTGGTGTGCGAGGCTGGCCGATCGTGGAGCAAGCCCTACATTAGTACCTGACCCTTTGCTCACTTGGAGCCGCTTCAAGAGTAAATCCCCAAATGTGTAGGAGAAAACCTTAGCTACAAGTAATGAAAATGTTAAAAAATAAGACAATAATGTCATGGCGTAACATTAGCTACAAGTAATGAAAATGTTAAAAAAATAATACAATAAGAAACTAAGGAAATGAAATTGTAAAAAAAAAACAAGTAATTAAACAAATAAATAGTACGTGATATGCCAAAAAAATGAAGGAAATAAATTTGATTGAATAAATTACTTGAATAATTGAAGAACAAAATATGACAATTTCTCCACCTAATTCTATGGGTGTTTGGTTCAAACCTAAAAGGTATGGTGTATGGGTTTGGAATGAGCCAAACCCATATATCACGTGTTTCTTTAGCAAATTCGAGGGTTTCATACCCATACCTCAAACCCACGAGGTATGGGTTTCTCATACCCAGGGAGGGGGTGGGTATGTGTTTGATACCCATGGGTATCAAACTACAATTATAAAAGAATGTGCAAAATAAATATTAACACGTATTGTACACGAAGCATGTTATATAATTATTTGATAAAATCTTTATTTTCATAATTTTATATGATAAAATTATTATTTAAAGTATTAAATTTTACCTATTTCAACTTTAACTTAGTTTCAAGCTCATACCCCTCACAAACACAAGGTATCGGGTATGAAGTTCCAACCCCATACCACCCAGGTATGATTCCTGATTCCAAACCGATACCCATGCGCGAAACAAACGCCCCCTAAAACTCCAATTTTTTTCATCTAAAATTAGTGTGTCAAGGTACTCCTTCCATTCGATTCCACTTCGCATGTATTTCTTATCGATCCATTCGACTCCACTTTACATATTTCGTATTTGGTCTATTTAATTCCCCATTTAATCTCTATGCAACTTTCATATTTACAAAATTGTCATTGAATACCCCACATTATCACACCATTTATTCCCACCCTTCCCCCAATTAATCCAAATACATTAATTAGCCCAACTCAATCCCACTAAGATTTCCCTCCAAAAATTAATAGTCTATCTCATTAACTCAACCCAATATCCCCATTAATCCCTCTCAAAACTTTTTCATCTTCCCACCCACCCATATTCAATGTTAATGTTCCTGAATCTTCTATGAAAACCCTAACCCTAAATCACTCTCTCATCCTCACAATCTCACTGTCGTCCCTCTCTCTCTCTCTCTCTCACACACCCACTCCCCCTCTCTCTCTGTCGCTCTATCTCTCCCTTCCTTTCTATTTTCATCTTTCTAAACCCTAATAATTTCCGTCTTCTTGTCCGTCCTCTTCATCCTACCAAGATATTTCTAAAAACCCAGATATGATTGTTTCAAGTTTACCATGAATAATAAACATTCAAATTGTGATTGTTTGCAATGTAAGTTTATAAGATATCATCTTGGGTATAATGAAGATGAAGAAGACGAAGGTAGTGAACTCACTGAATCATCTCCTCAGTTTGTTCTAAACATGCCAGATTTGCTGATTGGTGATGTTACTGCTAGTTCTGAGCAGTTATCCCTAGAGTCCTCGAGGAGGTACTTGGCAAGATTTGAGAAGAGGAAAGAGATCGATGATGTTACTATTGATTCTGAGCAGTTATTCCTTGAGTCCAAGAGGACGTACTTGAAAAGATTAGAGAAGATGAAAGAGATTAGGAGGTTGTGTTCTTAACAATGTTTTTTTTGAATTTGTTTTTGAGTTTAGAACTGCTGAGATCTGCATGTTGAGGTTGTTTTTAACTTTCAATCATTATGAGTCTGCTTTTTTTTGTATTTTGGGTTTTTGAGTTTACAACTACTGAGGTCTACATGTTGAGGGTTTTTTGGCTTACAATCATTCTGAGTCTGCCTTTTTGTTGCTGTATTATGAGTTTTTGAGTTTACAACTACTGAGATCTGCATGTTGAGGTTGTTTTTTGCTTTCAATCATTTCGAGTATGCTTTTTTTGTTGCTGTATTCTGGGTTTTTGAGTTTACAACTATTGAGATCTGCATGTTGAGGTTGTTTTTTTGCTTTCAATCATTCTGAGTCTGCCTTTGTTTGTTGTTGTATTCTGGATTTTTGAGTTTACAACTACTGAGATCTGCATGTTGAAGTTGTTTGTCTGCTTTCAATCATTCTGAGTCTGCTTTTTTTGTTGCTATATTCTGCGTTTTTGAGTTTATAACTACTGAGATCTGCATGTTGAGGTTGTTTTTTTGTTTTCAATCATTCTGAGTCTGTTGTTTTTTGTTTTCAATCATTCCGAGTCTGCTTGTTTTTTGCTATGCTGGTTTATTTTGTTGTATTCTGGCAATTCTGAGAATCTGCATGTTTAAACATTTAGTATGCTGTTATTGTTTGACTCTGCTGGTTTATTTTGCTGGTTTATTTTGCTGTTTTTGAGGTTAAAAGTTTACATATCCGCATGTTCTGGTTTATTTTTTTGCTCTGATTCATTTAGTATATATGCTGGTCTTTTATTACTCTATTAGTTTATTTTGCTGGTTTATTTTGCTATTTCTGACCTTCTGAGTTTAAAACTTTAGAGATATGAATGTTCAGGTTGATTTTCGCTCTAGTTCATTTAGTTTGCTCAATGATGAATTATCCTTAATGGTTTGAGAACATAATCTAGTTGTCATTTAAATTATGTAAGGTAAGTGGCCATTTAGTTGAGATAGTGTTGCCAGCACATGGTCTACCAATGTTTAGGTATGTGTGCTTATTAATGTTAGTTAGTAATACAACATTCTCATTAGAGCTCAGTGATAACATAATCTTTAATGGTTTGAGAGCTGCATTTGCATGTTTTGACCATTACTGTTACTAAGTGGATATGTTATGGTCTAACTTCATTGGGGGTGTGTGTAGGAGGCAAGTCTATTTTTCATAACTCGATGTTAAGGCTAATTAGGCCTGATAGTTTTTGATTATATGTTAAACTGTGAACACTTTTGTTAAAGCAAAATGAAATAAAAATGTTAAAACATTACATTATCTTATCTGATTTCATTACATCTGATTTGATTACATGTTAAAACATTAATTCATCTACTTAAAATATGCATGTTTAAACAGTAAACAAATGTTAAAAACAAAATGAGACGCAAAATAAGTACTTAGACGACAATCTACAATGGACCATTGTAACCTAATTCACCCATCAAGTACTCTAAACATTCAGTTTGCCCATTTGCTTGTAAATGTTCAATGCTTTGCCGAACCAATTCTTCGTTTACCTCTAAATTCCTTGGTAATAGGCCAAGGGCAGGAAGATGCCCCTTCTTCATATGAGGAATTGCGAATTCGTTGTGTCCTTTAGCTTTTAATATCTCGACCATGACTGATTATAAGGTCAAGAATATGTTGTTCAATTTTGTGGGATTATAGTCAACAAATGCTTGCATCATTGAATTAACTAACTCATCGACTGTTTTTGCCGCTTCCCTTTACTGTAACGACAGTAATGCTCTGAAATACCCAAGGTCATTACAGTTCAGACCTGGTGAGTTTGGAGGTTGAAACATTAACTCAATATTGAAACCGTCACTGTTTGCAACAGCCATGAACTCTTCGTCATTATTTTTAATATGCGGCCTAGCATTATCTTGTTATATGAAAATGTGTTTGCTTGCTCCTTCAAGCCATTTACTCTAGATGGCTGGTATCAGTTGTTGTATAATGCATTCCCTAGTTACTTGCTTCGTTATTGAATCAATTGGTTTCGTTTCTAAAGTACCCTTTGGTCTATTTCTACTTGCTCTTGCTGCTGGTTATTGCTTTGTGAATGGAAACACGCCAATTTTTCCATCAAAAATTAAGGACCCATCCTCTGCGTATATTGGAAAAGTTACTGCGCACATGAACATAACTTTATCTTTCGTGATATACCCAACTCCTATATGGTAAGTCTTCCCCATTCACAATATACAACTTGTGACCGTCATACGAAATATAGAACCACTTCTCATCCATGTGAATTATATTACATATTTATGCAAACATTATTTTTCTGCTTGGTTCTGCATTTAAATCCAAAAACTCTTGTATCACTTCTTCCACCACCAAACACTTCAAAGCATGCTTCACCCTTTCGTACTTGTTTGCATCAGTGAGTTGAAGATGTAGTGGGCTTGAATGAGCCTTAAGTAATCCCTCACATACCCACATGTGCACTGTTCCCACTGAAACTCTGGTATTTTCCGCAACTCTTTTAATGATGTCTGGTTGACCCATTTCTAGGGTCTTGATAAAGTCTACATCTGGTAGTATCTGTTTCCTGTTTTTGTTACCAATTCGCTTACTTTTGACATCTAACATTTCGTCAGTTAATCTTGGTTTGTTTGCTAGCTTCTATATTTCTGAAATTGACCTTTCCTTGACTCCAAATCTGGCAGCAACTTCTATCAACACACCGCGGAAAAGCTTCCCTTCGTGTGACTTACTCAACAAGTGAATGGCGACTTCCTGCCTCGTATTTTCGTTCATACATTTGCCTACCATTGAAGATTGAAACGTCTTTTTTTTGGAAAATAAAACTGTATTTTTTTTTGGAAATGAAACTGTAATTCTTGGGTTTTGCCTTGTGTAAATTTTTTGTCTAAAGTGTAATGAACAGTTTTAACCAGCTCACATTTTATAAAGGGTAATGGAAATTTCTGATGCGATGTTTTCAGGGGGGAATTTGATGGATCCTCTCTTAGTTTTGATGGGGTTTTTAAAAAATTGTAGTTTTGGTGGGAAAATGCAATGTAACAAACACTACTACAAAAAGAGGCTTAGAGAACTGTTAAAAAAGGCTTTAGAAAACACCCCTTAGGCGTTCTCCAACTCAGTGTTCTCTAATGTATAGAGAACGGACGTAGGAGGCGTTTTATATGCTATACATTAGAGAACACCTAGTGTGTAAGGCGTTTTGTTTTCATTTACTATTAGAGAACAATTATAATTGGAAGGCGTTGTTTTTCATGTACCTTAGAGAACAGTTATCAAAGATAATAGCTCTCTATCCCATATAATAGAGAACAGTCGAGATCACTGTTTTCTAACTTTTTGCCTTTTTTTTAAAAAAAAAATAATTTAAATATTATATACCTAATATAAAGGTGTAACCAATAAATAATTACGTAAAATTGTAAAGAAGTCACCCAACCAGAGGCTTAAATAAATAATTACGTAAATTGTAAAGAAGTCACCCAACTACAGGCTTGAAATCAAAAATCAGAAAACATTTCATTAACAACATTGTCACTGACCAATCCAAACAATTTGCCAAAAGCGGCTACATTATATATTCTTGATCACCAAAAAAGTGTAATAGAACGTCGCAACATACATAGTATGAAAATAAACTCAAAATTTCCTACAGGAAAAAAATTCTGTGATAGTATAAACCAAAAAAATGGAATCCAACTGCAACTCAAAAAGATCATCATCATCTTCGCTACCCGGCTGATGATTTTCAGTAACATATGAAGTCCACGTCTCCCTAAGCTCGTCAATAGTTTGTTGACAATAAGTGCAAGGAACTTTGTCAAAATACTACAATAATTCAAAACAAAAGTATTATGAGAAAATAAAAAATAAAAAAAAGGATATACATACAAGCCTATATAAGAAATCAAATGAAAATGAAGCTATAAGGGTACAGAAATAAGTACATGCTAAGGTTTGTTGTCAGAAGCTATATGTTTACAAATTGACATACTAAGAAGGAAAATTAATCAAGCAAATGTCACTTGAGTGTTGACGTGATCAAATAAATATTTCATATGATTGAGAAAAAACAAAAAACTATGAGTGTTACATACTATTATACTAATATCCCATCCATCCTTGCCGGTTTGATCTGGCCTTTACATGGAAGTGGCAAGAACTCTTCAATCACCAAGCAAACTAGGATACTGGCTCTGTAATGCAAGTGTCGATGAGGTGCAAAAATTAATGCTTATTGCCATATACAGAGTACATAAAATAATCCAAGAAACACAAGTTAAATCAAAATTACAGACCTGATTAAATGTGTGGATTTCAATATTAGCATCGGTGTACTTCTCAACGATCTAGATGCAGCACACTTTAATGCATGAGACAATGCTCCGCAAGTCAAATCAGGATGAGATGGCAAACAGAGAATAACAACTGAATATGTACCTTAAGAGTATCATCATATCATGTGTATTGAATGAGTTCATTAGACTATCCCCAAGCAAGGTCAATTGCTAGGTCAATTGCTTGCTTGGGTCAAGTTAATTACAATTAAGTGAAAATTAGGATTGACCCAATGGTGTTGAGGGTCAATTTGTGACCCAAGGTGGAGTAAATTGACTCCCCAATTGACCCCTTACGTGACAAACTCTCATTGGTTACAAATTAGAAATAGAAAAAAAAGAAAAGATTGACTCGATTAAATCGACTTTCTGCTTGGGAGGATAAAAGTGTTGGGGCTGGTGTCCTTGACAATTAAGTACAATGACTTATTAAATCTCTTTAAGGATCACAAGGGCATACTTCAGTATTATTACCAGTTGATCCACGTTTATCAATAACGGTTGGCTTGCTAGATAAGTTTGACGTTATTGTCATACGGATGGCGGTGGTCAACTGGTCCCTATACGTCACACCTATAGGACACGTTTGAGAGATGTGAAGGTATGAAAATACAGTCACATTTATGCCGGATATGACTAAACAGTTAGTCAGAGGTATTGACTATTAAATTAGTCAATAAGATGTTGAGATTATTATTTAATACGGATTAAATAATTTTAGCTAATACGGATTACATGATTAATTCGTAAATTAAATATAAACGGTTATATTTAATTAAATGTTGTATTCGCGTATTAATATAAACAGTTATATTAATTTGGGTAATTATACAATATCGTATTTTGTCAGACCATTATTAATATATCGACTGTATTAATATCTGATAACATGTTACGATTTATAATTAAAAATACCGCGAACAACTTAAAGCTAATTGGGTCGAATCACGAATTAGAATAAGGTAAGAGTGGAAAGCCCACTCCTACCCTATTGGATATTTCGGCCAAGTGTAGCATATAAGGAGGAGGACTCTCCTTATGTGATGGACTCTTGTTGCACTGATTAATATAATCTCAAGGTAAAATTAGGGTTTTGAGAGCTTTCTTCTCCCAAAACCTCAGATCTCACATCTAAAACCTAAATAGCTCTCCCAATATTGCAAGGCAGTTGGAGAGGATTTCTAGCACACGCGGCCACGTCTCATTCTAAGTCCTGGGTGCAAGTTATAGGAGGGAATTTGTGTTAATTCATGTTCTTAGGCCTTTTGCGTGAGGACTAAAGGTTGTACTTCTTTTCTTATCTTTTTAATCTTATGACCATATTCACGATTGTATTTTTCATTATAATCCTGCAAGTTTAGGGCAAATACGCGTTATATTCCCCACAAGTGGTATCAGAGCCTTAGGCCATGAAATTTTACAATTGTGTCTTTCATAAGTTTTAAAAATTTTAGAAAACCGTGCACTCTGCCTTGGCACTCGATCGAGTCTCTGTTGCACTCGATCGAGTGCCCTTGTACCAGGCCTCGTGCGTGTGATTTTAGGGTTGCAATCGATCTTGTTTTCGATTCTTATTTGCATATTGTTAATTAATCGATATTTTTAGCAATATGTGGATCTTTTGTTGTTTTTATTTTGATTTACAAGTTTTATATCAAGATAAAAACTCGGTTTGATTTAAAAGTGCAGCGATTTGCAGTTTTTACGAGCCACTCGATCGAGCCCTGCTGCACTCGATCGAGTGACACTGACACTCGATCGAGTGCCCCTGTTGCTCGATCGAGTGCTCTCGTTTCGGGCAGTTTGTTTTCGAAAATAACTTGTTTTCTTATTTTCACATGGCTTAAAATAATATACTGTATACGGAAATAGTATATTATTTAGTGAAACGGTTCACCCTCGTTTGATACATATTGTTTTAAAACAGTTTAAAATAATGGATTATATGTTTATTAAAATTGGTGATTAAAGCGGTATAGTCACATAATTTTAATCTTAAAAGGTGGTTTGGTATAAATTTATTAATCATAATAACAGTATTATGTCATGTATAAATTTTATTTAGTTGATGCATTTTATTTATCGTCTTGTGAATGCCTTGAATGCTTTCAATAACGTATTTAATTTTTGCAAACGGTTGTAACTTAGTGTGGCCTTAGAAGATTGTGTCACCGTAATGATGGGACACGATCTTGCTTGTAATTTTGAGATCTTGAATCTCCGTTTTGGGTTTTTGCCATGTAATTACTTTTGTATTTAAATTAGAATGTATCTAGGACTACTTTTGTAATTTAAATTAGTAATTTTGTGAAGACCAAAGACAAGACGGACACCGGATGCTCACTCCCGCTGCAAGGACCAAGATGAAACATCAAGACAAGCTTCTAGGGTCCAACGGTGGATTCCAAGTTGTTTTATGTTTATTTTGGTAGGATAGGCCACACTAGGACTTTTATTTACGTTTATTGCATTTATCTTTATGCTTTCATCGATAATAGCTTGCATCATATTCCGCCTAAAAACCAAACCACCTATATCATGCCTGAAAACTGACTCATGTAGAGGTTACGCGTTAGTTTTCTGTGACAATACAGATGTCACATGTCAATTGCAAAGCCATCACTTTATTTAATTCATTCACGCAAATGCTAGTTTTTAGTTCACTTATATATGGATAAATAAAAGTTGATGGGGTCTTCCTCGTATAACCAAAAATTGAGATTAGTCTTTATAAATCAGCCTCCCATGAATCCCTTCTTCGTCGGTAGGCATAATATGACCCCTTCTACGTCGGGTAAGTGAGAACAGATGATTTATTTTATCTCAACATCATGGTCACTCGATAATATCTAGTGACTGAGATGGACTAATAGATAGGATATACGGAAATCTATCGACCAAGAGTTCCAACGATTGGAATTAGCCAAACTGTGGGCTTATCAATATACGAAAATTGAGTCTTGGGATCATTTATATAATTCTTGAGGGAGATCAATTATATAAATGCATGAGTCTACGAGTTTAAATTTAATTTAATATAGACTTAAATCACCACAATAAGTTGCTTATATGGTTTTGTTTTATCTTCCTTTTCAGTGTAAAACACGTTCATTAAAACTGCTGTATAACTAAAATGGCTGGTGAAGACCCAATGCCAAGTGCCAAGCTAGCACGTGAATCCTGGCTAAAGGCCTTCATGGACTCCATGAATCAGTCAACTAGACTGAGGAATGATGGGTCAAACTTCTCAGACTGGGAGGCAGCACTACGGAATGCTGCCATTGCTGACGGAAAGCTTAAGTATTTAACTGAGCCCATTCCGGCACACCCAGGGACTGGAGCTAGAGCCAACGAAATTCGCGCTCATAGCGATTTCGTTATGGAAGCGGGTGCGATAAAGAACGTACTCATCTATGCAATGGAATCAAATTTGCAAAGACGCTTCATATCCCATGGTGCAAACAAGATTTTCACCACGCTCTCTAACGAATTCTCCAAGGCTCCGAGAATCGTTTCTTATGAGCATACCTGTCGCTTCTTTGAGGCGAAACTCCAGAAGGGCCAAGCTGTTAGCCCACATATTCTCAACATGATTGAGAATATCGAGAAACTGGAGACCCTAAACTGCAAGATCAGTGAGAACATAATCGTTGATCGTATGCTTCATTCGCTTCATGATGGGTTCGCCCTCTTTAGGGCCAACTACTACATGAACGACATGAAGAAGACTCCTCATGAGCTCCACTCCCTTCTCGTACAGACTGAGAAGGATCTAAATTTAAGTGGGAGCATGAAGCAGGATGTTCTCATGATCTCCAGTAAGGGAAAGGGTAAAGGGAAGGCTAAAGCTCAGGGCGACCTAGCATTAGGTAAGCCCAGGTTCAAGAAACCAGGATTTGCTAAGAGTGGGCCAGGTGAGTCGAGCAACTCACAGGGCAAGATAAAGAGCAAGGATACAAGCTTGGAATGTCACCATTGCCACAAGACTGGGCATTGGAGGCGCTCATGCCCCGTGTATCGCGAGGACATTAAGGCAGGCCGTGTTACTCCTGTTGGTATGTCTTCTTCTTCTTTTATTCACATGATTGAGATTAACCATGCAAGTTGCGGAACTTGGGTACTTGATACTGGTTGTGGTTCTCATCTATGTAATCATGTGCAGGGCCTCCGAAACCAAGAACCCCTAATCAAGGGTGAGGTGGACCTGCGTGTCGGGAATGGAGCACGCGTTGCTGCAGTCTCGAAGGGAACATACGTGATCCAGCATCCAAGTGGATTCGAGTTATTTTTATATAACTGTTATTATGTTCATAGTTTATCCAAAAACATTATTTCAGTTTCTGCACTTGACAAACTCGGCTTTTCATTTGTAATAGAGAATAATAGCTGTATTTTCTCCTTACACAATATGATTTATGGCAAGGCAGTTTCCATGAATGGAATTTATGTTTTAGATCAAACTACCGAGATATTACATGTGAATAACAAGAGATTAAAGGTAGGTGACAAAGATCAAACTTACCTATGGCATTGTCGTATGGGACACATAAATGAGAAACGCGTAAAACAACTCATACAGAATGGAGCTATATCGCCCTTTGATTTCGAATCATATGGCACGTGTGAATCATGTCTCATCGGCAAGATGACTCGTATTTCCTTCAAAGGTGTTGGAATGCGCGCTGCCGACCTATTAGGACTCATACATACGGACGTATGTGGCCCTATGTCGATCAACGCACGAGAAGGCTATAGGTATTTCATCACTTTCACGGATGATTTGAGTAGATATGGCTATGTCTACTTGATGAAACATAAAAGTGAATCCTTTGACAAGTTCAAAGAATACCAGAATCGGGTACAGAACCAGCTGGGTAGAAAGATTAAAGCACTACGTTCGGATCGTGGTGGTGAGTATCTTTCACACGAGTTTGATCAACACCTTAAAGACTGTGGCATCGTGCTACAGTTGACTCCACCTGGAACACCACAATTAAATGGTGTGTCCGAACGGAGAAATCGAACTTTACTTGATATGGTTCGATCCATGATGAGTCACACCGTTGTGCCTGATTCATTATGGGGCTATGCTCTTTTGTCGGCCGCTCTAATACTTAACTGAAGTCCGTCTAAAGCTGTTGACAAGACTCCATACGAATTATGGAAGGGAACGGTCCCCAACTTGTCCTTTATTCGGGTTTGGGGCTGCGAGGCTTATGTCAAGTGGAGACACGAGGATAAGCTCGGCCCGCGATCGGTCAAGACATACTTTATAGGCTATCCAAAGGGAACTTTTGGTCATTACTTCTACTCGCCAACCGAACAACGTGTTTTTGTTGCGGCTAGTGCGACGTTCTTAGAGAAAGAATTTCTCGAGAACAAGTCGAGTAATAGAACCTTCGAGTTATCGGAGGTTCAAGAACCAACTACCGAGCAACCATTGGAGGAAACAGTTCCTTCAACCGAGGCTGCGGTAGATATCCCTGAGGAACCTAGGAGGTCGGGAAGAGTCTCTATTCCACCGGACAGATACATTGGTATGGTCGAGGAACACGATACAGATGACGTCTTACTCCTAGAGGGTAATGAACCCACAACCTATAAAGGTGCCATGACCAGTTCTGACTCAAAGCTATGGCTAGAAGCCATGCAATCCGAGATGGACTCCATGTATGAGAACAACGTGTGGGATCTTGTGGACCTACCTGCAAAGGTACGTCCCCTTCAATGCAAATGGCTTTACAAGATAAAGCATGCCGTGGAAGGACAACAAGATATCCACAAGGCTAGACTAGTTGCTAAAGGTTTCACTCAAGTGCCAGGCTTGCACTATGATGAGATCTTTGCACCCGTAGTCATGCTATGTTCCATTCGGATTATCTTAGCGATCGCCGCATTTCATGATTATGAAATATGGCAAATGGACGTTAAAACCGCCTTCTTAAACGGTTATTTGGAGGAAGAGTTGTACATGGTACAACCTGAGGGTTTTATCGATCCAGCACATCCTAAGAAAGTTTGCAAGCTTAAGCGTTCCATCTATGGACTTAAGCAAGCATCGCGGAGTTGGAATCATCGCTTCGACCAAGTGATAAAAGAGAATGGGTTCGTTCGATCAGTCGAGGAACCATGTCTCTATATCAAGTCGAGTGGGAGCAAGATTGTATTCCTAGTACTGTATGTCGACGACATACTCTTGATTGGGAATGACATACCTCTCATCTCTTCGGTTAAAGCATGGTTGAAAAACCATTTCCAGATGAAAGATCTGGGAGAGGCACAAAGAATTTTGGGCATCCGTATCTACAGGGATAGATCACGACGGATGTTGTCTCTCAGTCAGGAGTCTTATATAGATAAGATTCTGGAGAGATTCAGCATGACGAACTCCAAGAAGGGGTTCCTTCCTATAACTCCTGGGCTTCACTTGAGCACGACTCAAGAAGCTAAGTCATTGGAAGAGAAAGAGCGCATGAGTCGGATTCCTTATGCTTCGGCAATAGGATCGATCATGTATGCCATGATATGCACACGTCCTGACGTTGCATATGCATTGAGTATGACAAGTCGATTCCAAGCTCATCCAGGTGAACAACACTGGATGGTCGTGAAAAACATTCTTAAGTACCTACGGAGGACTAAAGATTGGGGATTGACTTACGGAGGCGACTCGACGCTCTGCACCACGGGTTACGCAGATGCTAGCTTCCAAACGGATCGAGATGACTCGAAATCTCAGTCTGGATTCGTTTTTACTCTTAATGGCGCTGCTGTCAGCTGGAAAAGTTCTAAACAGAGTGTTACAGCAAATTCTACGATTGAGTCCGAGTACTATGCCGCCTCGGAAGCAGCTAAGGAAGCAATATGGATGCGTCAATTCTTACAAGGACTATCAGTAGTGCCTAGTTCGAATGACCCAATCACCGTTTATTGTGACAATAGCGGTGCCATCTTCCAAGCTAAGGAGCATAAGTCTAGCAGCAAGGCTAGACATGTACAACGGAAAGCTCATCTAATCAGAGATTACGTGGAGCAAAAGGAGATATTCATTGATAAGATAGCTACGGATGACAACATAGCTGATCCTCTCACAAAAGCATTACCACGTGATAAGCATGAAGGGCACATTTATTCCATGGGAATTGGATGTGTTCCTAAGTTGTAGTACTCTTTTATGAATTCATGTAATAATTCATTTTCGCGTGTACTCTATTCAACCTTATTGTTATGATATATAATGTTTTGTTTCTCATGTGGAATTGTACGCCAATTTTGAACACCACAAAGTGAACTGATTAACATTACATCGTTTTGGTCCTTGATTACCCACTTGAGCTGATAACTCAGGTAATCATTTTGTGACGTTGGTTGATGGTGGGTTCAACGAGCCATAAGTCACGCGGCTGACTGACCAATCACAAAGGCGAGTTATACGGATATCTCGTAGGACACCCCGTGACAGCGTTATGGAGTCCTAAATGTTTTATAACATTGGGTGCCAGGTCGTGGATAGGACCTCCATAGTGTTCCTTAGAGTCGAGTCTTTTGACTTTCAACTGTCTCTTGAGATTAAGGCAGATTTTAGGTAACTTTGGTTTCTTTCCCACGGTCACCGTAACAGGGGCCAAGAGGATTTTTTCTGGGTTATTTCATGCTGCGCGATATCGGCAGGATTCGAGTTGATGGAAATATCCAAACCCTTATCAGGATTTTATCATTTCTCAGGGCCACTCGAGGAGTAGTAACTGAAATGCATGGCCATGCTCGAATACAGATTCGTTTTATCAGTTAAGTTACTCTCTAGTCGGGGAAACCACTCTTGATACAGATCGCTTGTGAGATACGACCTTTGCGAATGCGGATTTGCAAATTGTCTTACATTGAGTGGGAGAAATTTTAAAAGGATATGAGATTCGGTTATCGGACCTACACTTGTACGGACAAGTGGGAGTTTGTTGGAGATTGTGTCCTCCACATGTAGTGTGATAACGTCATTGCACATACCCTTGTACGGACAAGTGGGAGATTGTTGGGGCTGGTGTCCTTGACAATTAAGTACAATGACTTATTAAATCTCTTTAAGGATCACAAGGGCATACTTCAGTATTATTACCAGTTGATCCACGTTTATCAATAACGGTTGGCTTGCTAGATAAGTTTGACGTTATTGTCATACGGATGGCGGTGGTCAACTGGTCCCTATACGTCACACCTATAGGACATGTTTGAGAGATGTGAAGGTATGAAAATACAGTCACATTTATGCCGGATATGACTAAACAGTTAGTCAGAGGTATTGACTATTAAATTAGTCAATAAGATGTTGAGATTATTATTTAATACGGATTAAATAATTTTAGCTAATACGGATTACATGATTAATTCGTAAATTAAATATAAACGGTTATATTTAATTAAATGTTGTATTCGCGTATTAATATAAACAGTTATATTAATTTGGGTAATTATAAAATATCGTATTTTGTCAGACCATTATTAATATATCGACTGTATTAATATCTGATAACATGTTATGATTTATAATTAAAAATACCGCGAACAACTTAAAGCTAATTGGGTCGAATCACGAATTAGAATAAGGTAAGAGTGGAAAGCCCACTCCTACCCTATTGGATATTTCGGCCAAGTGTAGCATATAAGGAGGAGGACTCTCCTTATGTGATGGACTCTTGTTGCACTGATTAATATAATCTCAAGGTAAAATTAGGGTTTTGAGAGCTTTCTTCTCCCAAAACCTCAGATCTCACATCTAAAACCTAAATAGCTCTCCCAATATTGCAAGGCAGTTGGAGAGGATTTCTAGCACACGCGGCCACGTCTCATTCTAAGTCTTGGGTGCAAGTTATAGGAGGGAATTTGTGTTAATTCCTGTTCTTAGGCCTTTTGCGCGAGGACTAAAGGTTGTACTTCTTTTCTTATCTTTTTAATCTTATGACCATATTCACGATTGTATTTTTCATTATAATCCTGCAAGTTTAGGGCGAATACGCGTTATATTCCCCACAAAAAGAGGGTCAATGTCAATAAGGTGAGATTAAGGGTTAATACGTTATTGACTCGATTAAATCGACCTTTTGTCTGGGGATGGTCTTAGAACCAGGGGAACCTTGCATCCATACTTGGAATTAAGGTTCTGCAAAAAAAATTGAAAATCATAAAATTAGGGCCAAAACAATCCTGACTAACATTACCGAAATAGAGAAACCCAACGATTTTGCCTCAATTTGCAGGAGTATTAGGTCCAGAAAGGTAAGGCCATTACGGGCTTCAATGACAGACCTATAGAGAGAAGGGACGGAAGATGCTGGAGTTACACCAAGTGTAGGGGGGGTTTGCTACACTTCCAATGAGAGGGTGCCATGTGTCCTTTTTGTTGGAATCTGATTTTTGCATCTTTCTTTAGATTCCTTGCATTAAATGTCCACTTGCATGTTTAGGCCACCTAATTACCCACTTAAAAATAGTTTAATGCATGTTTACTTTTTGTAACTTTTTACTTTTTCAACACATTTTGTTTTTGAGAATACATTTAAGGTATTTGGTATTTAATTTCTACGGTTTACGGCATACGGTATACGGTATACGGTATTTATAAGGTATAACTTAATATTTTTATATATATTTTAATATATTATTTTTTTTAATATCTATATTTTCGTATTTTAATGTCGTATTTATACGGTATACGGTATTTTTCTCTTGAATTGATATGTTTTTACTAAAATTAATAATAAAAGAACATAGATTATTATTTAAAAAAAGACTAGATGTTTTTTATGTTGACTTGATGTTTATTTACCCATCTATTGAATATATTTTTTTAAAAAATTATTTTTAAAGTAAATGAACAAAAAATAAGTAAATATACTTTTTTTACGGTTTTTTCCCCACTAACCACGTCCTGTATAGTCTTTATATTTAATAAAGATTGTAAAGTAATCAGTTGTTTACAGTGGTTGAGTTGGTTGATTGTTGTTTGTGAAGATTTAATAGGTCGCGTGTTCGAGCACTGCTTTGTGCCATTATGTTGTTTTTTTTGTCATTTGTTTTTGTGAGTGATTATTTCATTATTTTACTTGGTTGGTTTGCTCGGGTCGTATTTGTGGGTATACGTTATTTTTCTTTTGTAATTTGATTTTTTTATTTAAATTAATAAAATAATAAATATACTTTTTTTTGTAATTTCTTTTTATAATAGATGAAAAAAACATAGATTATTATTAAAAAAAAAGTAGATTTTCTTTTTTTATGTTTACTTCATGTTTTTTCCCATTTATTGTACATATTTTAAAAAAAAATATTTTTAAAATAAATGAAAAAAAAGAAGTAAATATACTTTTGTAACGTTTTTTTTCCCCACTAAACATGTCCTTAGTAGTGATTTTATTTAATAAATATTGTAAAGTAATTAGTTGTTCATAGTGGCTAGGTTGGTAGATTGTTGTTTGTTGTTTGTTTAAGGTGTTGTTTGTTCCACAGGTCCCGTGTTTGAGCCTTACTAAGTGCTAGTATGTTTTATGTTTTATTTTTTATTTTTTACTTGACTTGTGTTTATTTTTTTACGTCATTCGTTTTTTTGAGTAATTATGTCATTATTTTTTATAGCTTAGCTTAATATTAGAAATTGAATTAATATATTTTTTTAAAATATTTACAAAAAAACACATTTTTCATTTCTTTACGGTTTGAATTATTTGTTTTAAGCATTGACAAAAATGTTTTTTTAATTTCTGCAAGTTTTCAATTAATTGTTATTTTTTAAAAGTTTACGAAAACGACTTTTTTTTTAACAGTTTACAAAAACGACTTTTTTAAAAAACGACTATTTTAAAAAACGAAAAAACGACTATAGTAAGATTTGAAACATTAAGTATACAAGTTAGATTTGAAAGATTAAGTTAAGTTTACAACTTGATTTGAAAGGTTAAGTTTACAAGTTGGATTTGAAAGATTATTTGTTTTTTTTTCTTTTCATTTCATTGGATTTGGCAAATTGTGAAGCTTATAGTGGAAGCTTAGCTTAATAATAAAAGAATATTATTACTACCTAAGTCATTTTAAAAAACTACATTTTATTTTAAAAAACGACTAGTTTTAAAAATTGACTACTGAATTTCTTTAGAAATTGAAATAAAAACGTAGTCTGTCTTGCTTCAAACTGCAACTTTCGTCTAAAACAAAAACATCTCCCACAAGAGGAAATCACATGGATAGTGGGACATCCCACGTGCTTTCCCACTCACTTTCTAAATGGATATTTTGTTAGAGAAAATGATATCCGTGTTATTATTTCAGATGAATCTTGCGGTCTGAAATAAGAATTAGTGAAACGAATATGTGTTCTTTTGTTACCATTCGTTCATAGTTTTAATATTGTTGTACTAACTTAGTGAATAAAATGACTTTTTATTTTAAAAAACAACTAATTTTAAAAAATGATTATACAAATTCAATAAAAAAATACGAATATTTCAAAATAATAACGACTATTTTAATAATAATTTTATAATTTGCTTAAAACGACTTTTTATTTTAAAAAACGACTAGTTATTTTTTAACAGTTTACAAAAACGACTATTTTAAAAAATGACTATTTTAAAAAACGACTATAGTAAGATTTGAAAGATTAAGTTTACAAGTTGGATTTGAAAGATTAAGTTAAGTTTACAACTTTGATTTGAAAGATTAAGTTTACAAGTTGGATTTGAAAGATTAATTGTTATTTTTTTTTTCATTTCATTGGTTTGGGTAATTGTGAAGCTTATTGTGGAAGCTTTAATAATAAAAGAATATTATTTGTTTTTTTATTTTCTTTTCATTTCATTGGTTTTGAGAAATTGTGAAGCTTATTGTAGAAGCTTTAATAATAAAAGAATATTATTTGTTTTTTTCTTTTCTTTTCATTTCATTGGTTTTGGGAAATGTGAAGCTTGTTGTGGAAGCTTTAATAATAAAATAATATTATTTGTTTTTTATTTTCTTTTCATTTCATTGGTTTTTGGAAATTGTGAAACTTGTTGTGGAAGCTTAGCTAAATAATAAAATAATATTATTGGTACGTTTTCGACTATTTTTTGTTTTACATTACGATTAACTGTTTATGTTTATTCAAAAAAAAATATTTTTAACATAAATGAAGAAAAAACAAGTAGATATATTTTTTTAACGTTTTTTTCCCCACTAACCACGTCCTTGGTGGTGAATATGTTTAATAACGATTGTAAAGTATGTAGTTGTTTACGGTTGCTATCTAGGTTGGTTGTTTGTTGTTTGTTTAAGGTGTTGTTTCTTCCATAGGTCGCGTGTTCGAGTCCTATTTGGTGGTACTATGTTTTATTATTTCATTTTATTTTTTTACTTGACTTGTGTTTATTTTTTCATTCGTTTTTTTGACCTAAATTCTAGTGTTTTCCTGTACTTGTGTTTATTTCAATTCATTAATTTATTTGCAAGAATTGATACACCAAACCGATTTTCTACAACTTGATTGATACGTTATTTTCTGTGTGTATAAATCGCCGAAATTACAACCTAAAAATCAATCACATTAACTGTTTTTTATTTTCTTTTCATTTCATTGGTTTTGGGAAATTGTGATGCTTATTGTGGAAGCTTAGCTTAATAATAAGTTTATAATTTGCTTAAAACGACTTTTTATTTTAAAAAACGACTAGTTTTAAAAAACGACTAGAATTTCAATAAAAAACGAATATTTTAAAAAACTACTCCTTATTTTAAAAAACGAGTAGTTTTAAAAAATGACTACAGAAATTCAATAAAAAACGAGTATTTTAAAAAACTACTTTTTATTTTAAAAAATGACTAGTTTTAAAAAATGACTATTGAATTTCTTTAAAAATTGAATTAAAACAAATTTGTTAGTTAGTAAACAAGATTAATATTGTTGAAGATGAAAGGATAATTTTTTAAAAAAAATCTTTTGTTACCATTCAATTGTACTTTAACTTAGTGACCAATTCCTAAAGAACAAGCACGGTTTCGAAATTTCAGGTTCGAAACCACCTCCTTCATCAGGCTTATTTCAGGTTCGAAACAAGTGCCTCGGTATTGCTACTAAGTGCTTCCATATTTTAGGGTTAAGGTTTGTTTTTAATGGAAATTAAAGAAGGTGAGGGTTTGGAGAGAAAGAGAGAAAAGGTGATGGATTTGGAGATGAAGAGAAAGAGCGAAAACGTGATGGGTTTGGAGAGAATGAAAGAGAGAGAAATGTGGATGGAGTTGGATTTTGTTAGTTTTTATAGACAAAATATAAAACACATGAAATTGGTAATCCGTGTGACACTAACCAAACCAATGACCAACATGTTCTTCATAATTAAATTTATTTTGCAATGAATGGTCAGGATTTGATTTAATGTTTATAATGTACTACAACTATTATTCTAAAATCAATTTCATATTTAAAATCGTCTCGACTCGTAAAGCTTTCGACCCGAGACGGAGCTCTAGTCGAGCTCACACGAGTTACATATTAAGTAGTGTCGTTAGGATCGAATTGTTACGATCGGATTCAGATTCATAAGATCCTACTAATTTAGTAAAATACATAATTGACGCAGGATCGGGTTACATATTAGCTAAAATGAAATTCGTCTAAAAATCTCGATCATATTTACAATGTATTACTATTCTAAAATCAAATTCGTCTAAAATCAAGTTCATGTTTATAACCTATTACTATTCTAAAATCAAATTTGTAAAACCCCTCGCGAAAGCGGAAATATAAACACATAAAAGTACCAATATTGCAGCGGAATTAAAACTTTTTAGCAAACTAAACTAACATGCGAGAAGCTTTAAACTAAAACTGGAAACAGAACTGATATAAACAACAATAGATAAGTAGCAGTTCTAAGTATCAAACTGAAACATAAAATAAAGACATCAGCCGGGGATGGAACATCCCTACCGGCACCAAAACAAATGTAACAAACTACGAGTCCAGCTAAACGACATATGGTAAGTCATGATGAACGGATCATCGCTCGCTAGCTCTCGTGAACCCCTGCTCCAACCAGCATGTACCTACATACATGAAAACATGTACGCCACAATCAGTGGGGAGTGACTAGAGTTCTCCTAGCCACCTTTTGTGACCACACGTAACATATAAAACAATACAGAATACTCCAACATATAACAACATGTGAAGTATAAACAACTCATCATCTGATCTCTTACTATCATGCGAACACCATGCACGGCTCTCAACTAACTTCATAAACAGATAAGAAGGAGAGCCGGTTTCCCTACTGGTTACCCAGTCGGGGGGTCTTTCAATCTAATCATTTATGAAACCGAACTAAGAGTCATCCAATGCCTTGGATGATTTAACCACCAATCAAAACAACGATAACATACTATGCATATCTGACATTGTACCATCATCAAGGCAAGCAGATATAAACAGCAAGTACAAAGGTTCAGAGGCGACATCTTAACGCATAACCTAGGTACTAAATAATTCAGCAAGTATAAAGGTTCAGAGGCGACATCTTAACGCATAACCTAAATACCAAGTTCACAATATCAAGCAAGGACTCAGAGGCGAAAACTCAACGCATGGACCGGCTATCACTGAACATTAGACTCAGAGGCGAAAACTCAACGCATGGACTAACATTCAATTCACTATCACAAGTAAGGAACTCAGAGGCGAAAACTCAACGCATGTTCCCCTACCACATCACAAGATACTAGACTCAGAGGCGAAAACTCAACGCATGTTCTAGCACCAAACACCTGCACTCCGGGTAAGGTATGACAACCTGACTGCCCCGTCGTGCAGTTGCTCTACTCGTCAGACTCAGAGGCCAGCTTAAGGCATGTCCTGACGCGATCACACATACATGTCTGGACTCAGAGGCGAAAACTCAACGCATGTCCCAGACACGACAAACAGACATGTATGGAACTCAGAGGCGAAAACTCAACGCATGTTCCCATACACGACAAACAGTTCACGTATTAAGTTCAGAGGCCATCTTAAGGCATAACTTAATACGCATCCAAAACAATATCATCCAAGTCCATAAACTACTTTATAGAACTACCTTTAACTTCAAGTCAACACTCAATTGACCTTGAGAACTAAGATGAGGGAGAGCCGGTTTCCCTTTCGGTTGCCCGACCGCGGGGTCTCTATCCTTACCCTATTCCCGAACCCAATATAATGTTGCCCATCCCCCGGGGACCTCAAATACATGTCAAAGGTACACAAAACAAGTTTCAAGTAAAAACCGATTAACCGCTTGAAAGTTACGATCAAATTACGAAAAACCTCAAATTAGCCTACAGGGGTCCCCAGCCGGTCGGCAGGCAGCCGGTCGGCCGGCTGGTGACCACCTCAGCCTTTTCTTTCTTTTTCTGAAATAATACACGAACTCCCAGCCGGTCGGCAGGCAGCCGGTCGGCCGGCTGGGAACTCAGCCTCCTTAAAATCTTGAAAACACGCATCAACAATAACGCACTCCCAGCCGGCTGGCAGGCGGCCGGTCTGCCGGCTGGGAGACCTATTTCCTATGGTCTCAATGTTACGCATAAATCACAAAAATCTCAAGAAGCGCTCTCAGCCGGTCGACCGGCGGCCGGTCGGTCGACCGGCTCAGAGAGCCTGTCGCTGAAATCGCGTTTTCCAGCCTAACATAAACCTCAATAAATCGACACAAAAACTCATGAATCGATACAAGTATTATTTCCTCAACATTACAAATCACCAAATGCTACTTCCTAACAGCATGTAATTCCCAACACAATCCTCAAATGAATATCTCTTGTATCCGTCGCAAAATAAGAAAAACTGAAATTTAGCATAAGAACACATATCAACCAACTCAAGCATAAATTCATCAACATAACTTCATCCTAAACATGTTACTAAGTCTAGAAATCATAAACTCAAACATAAAACAGAATCATGACAAGATTAACAACAAAAAGTGCTAATATTCACAAATAGGCCGAGTTTCTCATTATCGTCACCTCTTAAGCTTATCCGGCTAAAGATCTTCCTCGAGTATGAAGCTATCAACGTCCGGGTTGTCAAGTCCTTCACCTACAACACGGAAAAACCAGTTTAGGAGCGTAAAAACGGAATTATGCAAAACAGGCCGGATTTTCGAAGTGAAGAATTTGAAAAACCGAAGTGACGGATGACTTGGAAATTGCGCGAGGATTCCGAAAATGTACTTACTTTTGTGATTTGAAGGATGGATGATGAAGAATTTCACAAAAGAAAGGAAGGTTTTATGGAGGTTTTGTGATGAACTTGTTTTACAGTGAAATTGATTTCTTGGAAAATAAGATGTCGACATAAGGTTTATAGAGAGGACAAGTGAGTTGTCCTTTCCGAGTAAGTAAAATGGAGCGGATATTTACACGGATACTTGAGTCGGATATGAAATGAATATTTAAGTCGGGAAATATAACTTTGCCAAGTTGTATTCGTCTTAAGGACTTAAGGTTCTTAAGACGGATCCTATTAACTATTAAAAATATTTTACGATACTTAAATAAATTATTTCCGTTGAGTTATTAAAATATTATTTTATTACTTAAAATACTTAAAAATGTTTAAATTAGATTTTACGAAAATACGGGATGTTACAAAATTCGTCTAAAATCAAGTTCGTATTTATAATACTCCATATATCACTATTCTAAAATCAAATTCGTCTAAAATCAAGTTCTTCTTTAAAATCTATTACTATTCTAAAATCACAATATGACGTCTACGGTTTTACGGGGTTAGGGTTTACGGTTTATTAAAGTATATTGTAGTTTCTCTATTGACAGCAGTGTCGTAAGGATCAAATTAGTACGATCGGATTATAGATTCATAAGATCCTACTAATTTAGTAAAATACATAATTGACGTACGACTGGGTTACATATTAAGTAAAATGAAATTCGTCTAAAAATCTCGATCATATTAATAACGTATTACTATTCTAAAATCAAATTCGTCTAAAATCAAGTTCATGTTTAAAACTTATTACTATTCTAAAATCAAATTCGTCTAAAATCAAGTTCGTATTTATAATATATTACTATTCTAAAATCAAATTCGTCTAAAATCAAGTTCATCTTTAAAATCTATTACTATTCTAAAATCAGAATATGACGTCTTAATGGTTAGATGAACGATCTAAGGTACATCAACGTTCATGTAACCCTAAAATCCCGATCCTAGGTAGGATCTTAATTTTGTAGGATATTACGATTCAGCTTCCGTTACAAAGTGGTGACCGATCCCGATCCTAGGTAGGATCTTAATTTTGTAGGATCTTACGCTTCAGCTTCCGTCACAAAGTGGTGACCGATCTTGATCCCAGGCAGGATCTTAATTTTGTAGGATCTTACGATTCAGCTTCCGTCACAAAGTGGTGACCGATCCCGATCATAGGTACGATCCTACGATTATACAATTCGATCCTAAGATCATCATCGATCCAAAGTAGGATCCCGATCCTAACAACATTGCTTTCAACAGAGAAACTACAATATACTTTAATATACCCTAAACCCTAAACCCTAAACCCTAACCCAATAAAACCTTACACCCTACACCCTGACTGTTACCCTAAACCCTAAATGTAACCATTTATTCAAAAAACCATTTATTTAAATTAATAATCATTACAAAACACATTAACGGTAGAATTCTATTGAAGTTATAATACTTCGTACAAGTTATTTCAAATTATTCATTTTTAACCTTAACCTTCCTATAGGGTACTAATAACTTTCGAGTACGGTCTATTTTTCATACGTTGTTCGTTTAATAATAAAAATTGAATTACTAATAATATTTTTCCCCCCACTGTCAACTTTAAAACTCAATTATTAATAATTTCAAATACAAAAAACATTATTCGTTACTTTAAAAATAAATTTCGCTAATCTCCAAAAAAAAATAGTACGAAAAAGTGTAGGGTAACTAACCCTCCCATATTCACTATTATTCAAATAACAGATATTTAATAATAAGTATCTTTAATCCTACCCATTGTTCAGTTATTTGGCACTGGTCTGGTGGTAAGGACTTTGGATTTGAAACTACATGTCATGGGTTCGAATCTTGCAATTACCAATTTTACATTTTCTCATAACTGGGAAACCTATCATTTAACATATTTAATAATAAGTTTGTTTAATCTTACATATTGTTTAGTTATTTGGCACTAGTCTGGTGGTAAAGAATTCGGTAATGAAACTGCATGTCATGGGTTCAAATCCTGCAATTGGCAATTTTGCTTTTGCACATATTCACTACTTCCTCCATTTTTCTATGTTCTTCCCATTTGCTTTTTGGAGGTCAAAGTTTTCGAACTTTGACCGTAAGTAAGTTAGACAATAATGAATTTTAAGTTATAAAATTAGAACATTTACAATTATTATCAACAAATCTTCGTGGGGGAAAAAAATTCAATAGAAAAAAATATCGTATAGGTGTCGGAAAAGACGGTCAAAGGTGCGTCTTGGAGACCGCAATAAAGCAAATGGGAAGAACATAGAAAAATGGAGGAAGTATTATGTAATAAGCATGTTTGCTCATCGATATTGAAACTGCATGTCACAGGTTCGAATCCTGCATTAGGCAGTTTTGTTTTTTTGAACAAATTTCCTTAACGAAACTTGTTAACAACATACCATATAAAATATTTAAAATAAAAAAATGAAGTACAAATTTATATTCTAAATAATTATTACCCTTAAGACGTACAACTTTTTTTTTTTAAAAAAAAATAATAAAAAAAGTAGATTATATATATTAACTATTAAATAAGACAAATAATACAAACTTCGTTTTTAAAAAAAAAAAAATACCTAAAAATAATTCTTTCGTAAAAATATCACCAATAATACACATACTCTATAAACAATGGCTTAAATATAAAAATATAACAAATACCGTATAAATACGCCTTAACAGAAATAATACTGAACTAACGTATAAATACTGAAAATACCGTATAAATACGAACAACATAAAAAGATACAAAAATAAGAATACAATTTCTCTAACTACTTAACGACATAATTAGGAATTATAATATGTTAATAGAGTACAAAAGCATTTAATAAGTGTAATAATTAGGGGAGATAGTGAAAAAGAAAGATTCCTTCTAACTGCCAAATGTCACCATTTTAGTGGAAGTGTAGCAAAGGCCTCCTACACTTGGTGTAGATGTAGCCTTTTCGAGAGGGACAAATGAGTAAGTCTGTATCCTTACTATTGACAACTTCCCTAATTTTAGCAAGAATTTAAACTTTTACCTCATGTTTCAGTCTCTTGACCACCAGGTTTCTCGAGTACCTCCTCAGCCCTAGCCCTGTTTCTCTGGTACCTGTTTTGATACATGTAATTTGTCACTAGCAATGTCTGTACCCCTGACAAGTTTAGAACCCCTTCCCCTGCACGGTTGCACCATTCCACTGTATTCAACCCTCTAACAGACAAACGGGGTTAATATTACTTTCTTTGCAACACATCTATAGCTTTTAGTGTTCACCCATAAATCGTTCGGCTTCCATTATACATTTAGATGTATAAACTGTCTTTTGGAGCAAAATTTGATATGCCCATCCGAGCGTGAGCAAGGAAATTGAAATCTTATTGATTCAACTGTAACTGCTAGATACATGTTAAGATTATACGACTATGTACTTTGGGATCCTATCTGAGCAGCGTTATGCAGGACGTGTGAGATTGGTGACAATCATCAGTGTGCCAGAAGAATTGGCAATAAATCCAAGCAATGGCACAAAATCACTTTCTTCTCTTTAACTGTTTATTCTTAATGTTGCCTTCAGTTATGTTATAATCAGGTTCTACATTTCTCGACCTCTTTATCAGCTATTGCTTCAGTCTTTCTCGCCTAAACCTTTCTTTGTGGGTTTTTTTCTGTACCGTTTTTTCATATAATTTCGCATTTTTAACCCCTTATTGTCACTTTCTTTTATGATGATAATCATAAGATATTCAATTATGATTGACTTAAGCGGCTAACAAGAGATAAACTAAGGCTATAAGTGAAAATCAACAAATTCAAATAAGCGGAAATTCAATTACAATCAAGACAGTGAAAATTAATTAGTAACTAACCTCGAAGAATTCATCTTTATAATGCTACCCAAATTGAATGGTCATATTTAACCGTTGATGTTGGATTTTTATAATTAATTGACTAGATATTATTATTAATAATATTAATAGTCTTATACAAATCCTAATTATATGTCCCATTAATGAGGCAGTCAAACTATGGACTCTAAACTGTCCCTTAATTCTCTCCCATCTAGGAAACTACTCTCTTATTTGTGTTGTGTTCAAACACTGCTCTTTGATGGAAAGAGCAGTATATAAGAGAATACATATTCTGATTAATAGGTAACAAAACCTGCTCTCTCTTAAGTTATTAACATCATCTAAATTGTGAGAAAGGAGGGTTCGGAAACCTACATCAGACGACTACACGAACGGTTATCGGAAGACGGGAACTAGTTTATTTAAAGTTTTTTGGGTTTATAAAGCTGATCAGGAATACCAATAAGCAATGGCTGGAGGTTCGTAATTCTCGGTCCTTTTATCGCTTCCGCATTCATTAATTGTGTGTTTATTAAGTTAATAAAACATACTATAAAGTAATTAAATAACTAACATTTGGTATCAGAGCTTCATGTTAATCGCCTCTGTCTTGTTTGTTGTTCTTTCTGAGTTTCGGTTTCCGTCGTTTGTTTTGAATCTGTTGATTTATATTTTATTTTGAATCTGGAAATATTGTGTTGGGGTTTTCTGGGTTTAATTATGAATTGTATTTTCGGTTTTTAGTTTATGGCACATAATCTGGATTTTTTTTTTAAGGTTGAAATCTGGGTTTTTTGTTTTGCCGAGAGGTTGAAGATAAACATTCAAGTTTGGGGAAAATATGGGTTTCTCTGTTTGTTTTGTTTTTTAAACCAGTGAGTTGCCTCTAGACTTGTACTTGTTTTGTCCTTTTCTAAATGCTAGTTGCCTACACCTACACTTGACACGCAATAGTGGGACTGTGGGGTTTTGTTTTATTAAAAGGTAATAAAATAATGATATAGGACAATGGTTGTGTACTTTGTTTACCCATATGGTTAATTTTAATAATGAAAATTTTTGTGGATGAACATGTCGTCATAACTATTCCTATTCCTTTTTCCTTATGATGCTAGCATGTGACTACCATGTACTTATACTCTTTATTAATAGTAAAATACTACTAGTATATCTTAAGATAGTAGTCCTTAAGATGAGTTGAATCTCGTTATTCACATGCTGAGTTTCTTTTTTTTTTTTTATTATTGTTTTCGTATATACATAAAGTCAAGTATATATATATTAATGTTAATATTTTTTAAATGTCAAGTGATTTTAAATTTATTAATTAGAGAGTAGCCACAGCATCTTTAATTGATCAAAATTTTATTCGAAATCACATGTGGAAATTAGACATTTAATTGTAATTAATTATACGTTATATGATTAGACTTACCCACAGGAATCTTATTGTATTTGTATGAATTAATTAGGGTGTTATATTAAATTATGTTTCTTAATCTACCCACAGGAGTTAAGAAATGAATATGATTTAATAGTTTCATCATAAAGTCTAAATTTCTATGCATCTAATTTGAGTAGACTTTACCCACAGGCAAGTTTATGTCACTAGGTTCATATGAGCATAATTTACATTGGTAAGTTGTGATAAAATTAAGTCTCAATTTTTTTGTTACTAAGTATGTATATTTAAATTTGCAGCAAGTTTACCTGGAGGTTCCTTTGATGTCAAAATTGACGTTCCTGAATTAACTGGTGACAATTTTAAGGTGTGGAAAGAAAGAGTTCTGCTACATTTAGGGTTCTTGCGTTTTGATTATGCTATTCAGAATGATGAACCGGCTGAAATAACTGAAAAAAGCACACCAGATCAAGTAGACCTTCGTGAAAAGTGGGTGAAATCCAACTATCTTTGCACGTTGTTCATTAAGACTAAACTGTGTGCTAGTATCCGTGGTTCAGTCGACAAGCATACTAAAGTCCGGGACCTACTTAAGGCTATAGATGAGCAGTTCGAAACTTCTGATAAGGCTTTGACAAGCACCTTAATAATGCAGTTCACATCTTTGAAACTTAATGCCACTAAAGGAGTGCGTGACTTTATCATGCGCATGAGGGATACTGCAGCCCAACTTAAGGAATTGGAAGTTACTATGTCTGACACTTTCTTAGTGCATTTCATCTTATGTTCTCTCCCAACTCAATATGCCCCATTTAAGATCTCTTACAATACACATAAGGATAAATGGTCTCTCAATGAACTATTGACCATGTGTGTTCAAGAGGAGGGGATGTTATTATTTGAAGAAGGTGAAAAGGTGAATTTAACTACTTCTACTGATAAAGCATCATCCAGTACGAAGAAGAATAAGGCTCACCCTAAAGATAAAGGAAAGGGAAAGATTTCAGCTGAGCAAGTAATTAAGAAGGAGTCGTCGTGTTTTTTCTGTAAAAAGAAAGGACACATGAAGAAAGACTGCGTAAAGTTTAAGGCTTGGCTCAAAAAGAAAGGTAATTTTCATGCGTTTGTTTGTTATGAATCTAATATGGTCAATGTTAATCATAATACTTGGTGGATTGACTCTGGTACTACAATCCATGTTTCAAATACCTTGCAGGGTATGACAAACCTTCGGAAACCAGTGGCAAGTGAGAGCGCCATCTATTCAGGAAACAAGATAGGCTCGCACGTTGAGGCCGTGGGGACATGCAATTTAATTTTAAGTACTGGTTTTATTTTGATTTTGGAAAAGACTTTTTACGTTCCGAATTTTGCTCGGAATTTGATTTCAGTTTCTAGACTTGTACCTTTCGGATATTCTTTTAACTTTATGGACTCTGGTTTTAGTGTTTGCAGAAATTCTAAAGTTATTGGTAATGGTATTTTGTCTGATAATTTATATCGTCTTTGTTTACAAAATGATACCACTCAAAACACTATGCATGTTAGTACTGGTTTGAAAAGAAGTATTATAAATGAGGAGTCCTCTATGTTATGGCACAGGAGATTGGGACACATCTCCATTGAGAGGGTCAAGAGATTGGTAAAGGAAGGGGTACTTAGTACTTTAGACTTTACCGATTTTGAGACTTGTGTTAGTTGCATTAAGGGAAAGCAAACTAACAAATCTAAAAAAGGTGCTAAGAGGAGTTCTGACCTACTAGAGATCATACACACGGATATATGTTGTCCGGATATGAACGCTAACGATCCGAAATACTTTATTACCTTTATTGATGATTATTCACGATATATGCGTCTTTACTTACTTCGTTCCAAAGACGAAGCTTTAGATGCCTTTAAAATTTTCAAGGTTGAAGTAGAGAAACAGTGTGATAAACACATTAAGATTGTGAGATCAGATAGAGGTGGTGAGTACTACGGTAGATATACTGAGGATGGACAAGCATCTGGTCCTTTTGCTAAATTTCTTCAAGAGCATGGGATTGTTGCCCAATACACTATGCCTGGTTCTCCGGATCAGAATGGTGTAGCAGAAAGAAGGAATAGGACATTAATTGAAATGGTGCGTAGTATGAGAAGTAATATTAAACTTCCTTCATTTTTGTGGGTTGATGCGCTAAAGACGGCTGCGTATATATTAAATCGGGTTCCTTCCAAGGCTGTCTCTAAGACGCCTTTTGAGTTATTCAAAGGTTGGAAACCGAGTTTGCAACATATACGCGTTTGGGGATGTCCGTCTGAGGTGAGAATTTACAACCCACAAGAAAAGAAACTAGACCCAAGGACTCTTAGTGGACATTTCATTGGATATGCCGAAAAGTCCAAAGGTTATAGGTTCTATTGTCCGTCTCATAGTACCAGAATTGTGGAATCTAGAAATGCAAAATTTCTAGAGAATGACTTGATCAGTGGGAGTACTATAGGAGTTGAACCTGAAAAGGATCAACATGAAGTTTCACCCTCTATTTTGAGTAACAGGTTGGTTATTGATCACGGTCCTGAAGTACGACCGGAGGTTCAACAATAACCAAATACAGAAATTCCACAAAATGTCGATCAAAATATAGTAGATCATAATGAGGAAGAAATTCCATTAAGAAAATCTACTCGAGAGAGGAGATCGGCGATTCCTGACAACTATGAAGTATATCTACAAGAATCGGATTGCAGTGTTGGAGCTGATAATGATCCTATGTCATTTTCACAAGCCATAAGTTCTACAGATTCAAACTTATGGATGGATGCTATGAAAGATGAGATGAACTCTATGGCATCTAATCGAGTTTGGGATCTCGTCGAGTTGCCCAATGGTGTAAAAACCATTGGATGTAAGTGGGTTTTTAAGACTAAAAGGGACTCACTTGGCAACATCGAGAGACATAAGGCAAGACTCGTTGCTAAAGGGTTCACTCAAAGAGAAGGGATTGACTACACAGAGACATTCTCTCCTGTGTCTAAGAAAGATTCTCTTCGAGTTGTCATGGCATTAGTAGCTCATTTTGACTTCGAGCTACATCAGATGGATGTGAAAACGGCATTTCTTAATGGCAATTTAGAGGAAGAGGTTTACATGAAACAACCTGAAGGATTCTCCTCTAAAGACGGTGACCATTTGGTTTGTAAGCTAAATAAATCCATATACGGTTTGAAACAAGCCTCCCGACAATGGTATAAAAAGTTCCATGAAGTAATTTCTTCATTCGGTTTTGAAGAAAATATCATGGACCAATGTATATACCTTAAGGTCAGTGGGAGTAAGATTTGTTTCCTTGTGTTATATGTGGATGATATTCTGCTGGCAACCAATGATAAGGGGTTGCTATATGAGGTGAAACAATTTCTTTCAAATAACTTTGATATGAAAGATATGGGTGAGGCATCTTATGTCATTGGCATTAAGATCCATAAAGATAGATCCCGAGGCATTTTAGGATTGTCTCAGGAGGCCTATATCAACAAAGTGCTTGAAAGGTTTAGAACGAAAGATTGTTCACCAAGTGTAGCACCTATTGTGAAAGGTGACCGATTCAGTTTAGACCAGTGCCCAAGGAATGATTTGGAAAGAGAACAAATGAAAAATGTTCCTTATGCTTCAGCAGTTGGTAGCATTATGTATGCTCAAGTCTGTACCAGACCTGACATTGCATATGTTGTTGGAGTATTAGGCAGATATCAGAGTAACCCAGGCATCGATCACTGGAAGGCTGCAAAGAAAGTGTTGAGATACCTTCAGGGTACTAAAGATTACATGCTTATGTATAGACGGACTGATAGTCTTGAAGTGGTGGGGTATTCCGACTCAGACTTTGCTGGTTGCATTGATTCACGAAAATCCACATCTGGATATGTGTTTATGCTAGCTAACGGAGCTGTATCATGGAGGAGTACTAAGCAGACATTGACAACCACCTCTACTATGGAGGCCGAGTTCGTTTCTTGTTTTGAGGCTACCTCACATGGTGTTTGGCTGAAAGGTTTCATATCTGGGCTAAGAGTGGTTGACTCTATTAGCAGGCCGATTCGAATGTATTGTGATAATTCAGCTGCGGTATTTATGGCTAAGAATAACAGAAGTGGAAGTCGAAGTAAACACATCGACATTAAGTATTTGGCCATAAAAGAGCGTGTTCAGGAAAAGAAAGTGATCATAGAACACATTAGCACTGAATTGATGATTGCAGATCCCTTGACTAAAGGCATGCCACCTAAGGGTTTCCAGGGTCATGTAGTGAACATGGGACTTGGTCCCATAATGTGATACATTCATTTATATTATGTTTTTCGAAACTTTCATTTAGTTGGATATTTTCTCTTTTAATTATATACGTACGTTCTTTGGTTATTTATTTTATTGAGAAATATCATTATATTTTGACCTAGAGTAAACATATGGTTTATTCATTAAGTTAAGTATGAGTGGTGAGAGACTAAGTATATCGTAATACATGGAAGATTAATTCTCGTCCCAGGGAATTCGTCGCTATGATTCGTATATGAAGTTCCTCTCTGTTAAATGGGCCAAGTGGGAGAATGTTGGATTTTTATAATTAATTGACTAGATATTATTATTAATAATATTAATAGTCTTATACAAATCCTAATTATATGTCCCATTAATGAGGCAGTCAAACTATGGACTCTAAACTGTCCCTTAATTCTCTCCCATCTAGGAAACTACTCTCTTATTTGTGTTGTGTTCAAACACTGCTCTTTGATGGAAAGAGCAGTATATAAGAGAATACATATTCTGATTAATAGGTAACAAAACCTGCTCTCTCTTAAGTTATTAACATCATCTAAATTGTGAGAAAGGAGGGTTCGGAAACCTACATCAGACGACTACACGAACGGTTATCGGAAGACGGGAACTAGTTTATTTAAAGTTTTTTGGGTTTATAAAGCTGATCAGGAATACCAATAAGCAATGGCTGGAGGTTCTTAATTCTCGATCCTTTTATCGCTTCCGCATTCATTAATTGTGTGTTTATTAAGTTAATAAAACATACTATAAAGTAATTAAATAACTAACAGTTGAAACCCAGAAATCCCTATAAAATCAACAAAGAAGAACGGAAACAACAAATTCTTCTTACCCAGAAACAATTAGATCAAGCAGTGTTGATAGAAAATACTAATATTTGGGAATGAAGGAAAAACCCTAATTTGAGTGGTTATTGAATTTAACTGTAAAATTACGAGTAAAACTGAAGATTATAGTTTTAACCAATAGTTGGTGGTGCAGACGAGGGAGAGGTGAGGTGGTTAATACGTTTTTACCTGAGTTGCAGCGAATTGGAGGTGGAGATGACGCATAGACGAGTTGTTGGTGTTGAATGGCTGACTTGTTCCGATTCAAAGTTCGGAATTAAAGATGGAGATGGAGATGGTGATGAATGGTGTCATTGTGTCAGAAGTCTAGAGACCTCTACTAATAAGGAAGAAGATACGAAGTATACAATTTACGGGTAAAACGTATAAAAAAAGATATTTCCCTGAATGTGTAAATGTATGCAAGAATAGTTAGGAAATTAATATAGTAATAGGAATAGGCACTTTCTTATATCCATCACATAGATAACGGTTATTATCCTAGGTGTTTTATATTATAGTTTTAAATAACAGTTTTGTGTTTAGAGTGTTCTCTATTAATCTAGAAGACGCTTATCTAATTAAGGTGTTATTTATATAGTGTTACTTATTCTATTAATTGTAAGTAGTGAAAACATTACTAAAGTAGATTAAACACATAACACACATTAATAAAGCAGATTTTTGATAATAAAAACATTACCACACATTGAACAACTCCCTAATAAAGCAGAATTACTCTCACAAATGTCCTTTTATTAATACTTTATAACCTTCTTAATACTTGATAAGAATATGGGGAAGAGATAATTGCATAGAAATTGTATAGAGCTGACCGTTTGCGGGCTTGGGTTGGACATGGGCCGGGCCTAACCTATCAAAAAGTGTCCAACGGGCTTTTTTTTATGCCCGTGCCCGCTATGGCGGGCCTATTATAATTGCCCGTACCCGCCTTATATACCTTAGCGGGCCAACCCACGGGCTTGCGGGCTTTTATTGAAATTAATTATTGGAAAATCAAACCAACAAAACGGTAGGAAAAAAATATAATGATTACCAAGTTTACAAAATAAAACTAATAACATAAGAGTAAAAAAACCCCTGAAAATCATGAGATATTATACATATATATGTATATAATATAAGATATTAATAGCTACCTTACTCATATAACGAAATGGGTAGTGCTTTTTCACATACGAATTTTACTCTTTCACATACGAATTTTACAATTATAACCCTGCCATTTCTTTTCCTCCTTCACTCAAATAATCTTTTTTTATCTCATCTCACTTCACCTCCTCTTGAGAATCAACTCTGTCCAACTATATTCCGATCAAACCTCTACTCCGATTGACCATGTCTCCGACGTGTAAGTAAAAGAAAATACAAGTTTCATCGTCCGTTTATTATCCCAGTCGGCCAACCCTTTATTTGATATATACTAATGCCATTGGCAACCGACAATTTGTCCAGAAAATATGAGTTTCACCCTTATTGCTAAATCAATCAAATTGGCAATCGACTATTTGACATCACACGCGAGTTTGATGTTGTTAAAGAATTTGTAATCAACATCGTACACGTATGAATTTTTTTTTCTGTTTTTATTAACAATAAACCCTAATTGATAAATAATTATATGTATAAATTTCGTTAATTGATAAACCATAATAATTTCCACATCTTTATAATTGTAAATAGACAAATTTATTTCAGAAATTATAATTCATTGTTCAAGTTTTATTAGCAATTAAATTCGATTTTAGGGAAAAACTTACATAGGAAAGTAAGAAAACTCAATTTGGTTAGAGAAAAAAAGGGTATAATATGGTAACTTAATGAAAAAGTGTATGTGAAAAAGTAAAGTTCGTATGTGAAAAAGTAATTCCGAACGAAGTAGTAAAAAAAACATATCTGGGGAGATAATTATTAATTTAATGTTAGAATAAAAATAATTAAAAAATTACCTAACAATAACCCTTTAGCTCCTAACCAAACTTCATAACACACATACTATTTTCAATACAAAACTTTTCAGTTTTAATTAATAATTTTTTTTAGTTTAAATAAACATTATAGTTTACAATTTTTGTAGCGGGCCTAGCGGGTTGTCCGTGGACAATTTTATTTAGTCCAAGCCCGTCCATTAATTTTAGCGGGCCTAATTTTCTTGTCTGTACCCACTTGTTTTAAATTTTTTTGTGACCAAACCCGCTAATAAAGCGGGCCGAACGGGGCGGGCCGAACGGGTTGGCCCGGATTTGGCCAGCTCTAAAATTGTATTATTAATTGTGTGATCTTAATACTTACACAATACGTCATATATATAGTTTAACGAGATCACAACGTAAGGAAACTTATTCTAAGATATTAATTATCTCATAATAACTAATTAATATATTATTCTATATTATACTAATGAGATATGTCGATATCTCGACAATATCTCAACATCCCTCCTCAAACTCATGGTAATTTGTAAAACTTTCCACGAGTTTGCACTAAATAAGAGAAATCAATCTTCATCGACTTCTTCGTATTCATTATCCATCTCCGTCTTCAAAAGGTTGGTAAGATAAGCGGGTGTAATACTCGCTAGAAAATTTCTTCGAACAAGAACGTTAAATTTTTCGGACTTGTCGACCATCAAATAATTTGCTAGGAACTCTATCGAACCTAAACAAATTTCAGTAAAACGGAAAATTTTCCGTCGATTCCAATATTTGGAGAACGTTAGTTTTTTCGGACTCCAAATTGATTGCGTAACTCGCCAGTCAAATTTGTACCACCTTCCAAAATTAAAGATTTCAAAACGGAAGAATCATGATAATTTTTTTTCATTTGTTTGCGGTTAAAAGGGTATAGTTTATTTGATAAAAAAATTGGTAAAAACAATTGTAAACAAGAAAAATCACGACAACTTCTTATTGTTTTTTTTTTGCTACAAAAAAGTAATTTGAATTTCTTTTAAAAATAACGGAAAATCCCGCTGGTGAGCGTTATATAATTTCGCCCACCTGCAAGAACGCGGAAGAGGGTCTTAGAGTCCTCAAGAGAGAGGCTCTGATACCATGATAAGAATATGGGGAAGAGATAATTGCATAGAAATTATATTATTAATTGTGTGATCTTAATCGTTATTCAATACGTTATTTATATAGTATAACGAGATCACTATGTAAAGAAACTTATTCTAAGATATTAATTATCTCATAATAACTAATATATTATTCTATATTATATTAATGAGATATATCGATATCTCGACAATATCTCAACAATATTTGTGCATAAAATATACATATAAAGTGAAATCGAACCGAGAAAGTATTTCTCTATCTAAAGTGAGGCCCCCCTTAAAAATAAGGATTTTTAATTATATATACTAAAGGGCTAAAAAACCAAGAAAACAAAATAAAGGAAAAAGCTGAAATTTGGCATGACCGGTGTATTCGCCCCTCAGTTACGCGGGATAGAGGCTAGTTGCAAGGCTTGCACCTAGCTAGGAAACACATATGTTTGCGCCGTACGACCTTGAGTTACACTTTAACTGATCTCCTTTACACCCAAATTCAGTCTAGTACACCATATATATAAGTAACTAGTTTAGCACCCGTGCAAAAATGCACGGGCATATGTAGATAATATTTGTAATTAAGTTTTAAACTCATATACCATACCATGATATTAGTCGAAATGTAAAACCTTTTATATAAACAATATTACATAGAAATATGTATTCCGAAATCAATCTTAATGAATGGTAGGATATAATTACAAATAGAAAAGAATTATTACTTACTCCATTACCAATTAGCTATTTTTATATTTTTTGAGCAAATGATTCTTTCTAATCATTATAATAATCAAAATATTTAAATAATCTATTTTTTGGTTTTTTATTACAACAATATCGTCATTCAAGATACTCCATTATCGCGTATGGATCACGAACGAACTCTATCAGTTGGGTAGCATGTATTACCTACACTACACCAAAGCTAAAAAGTTGGGAAAAATTTATGATTAGTTTTCACAAAATACTAATGTAAATTTAATATGATTAAAATATTATTTTTAAAAAATTTTACCTTTTGTTTTACAAAAATTAATTAAAAAAACGTTAGAAATTTTTCTTGACCCGTATTGAAAACATAAACTAACCCATAACCCGTATGAGCCGACTTGTATTTTGAACCGACCCGTTTGATAGGTCTATGCATAATACATCCACCATCAAATAATTACTTCAAGTCCCTTATAACTTCCATCTGAAGATAGAATACATAAATTGTGGAATACAAATGTATAAACCATGTCCGTTCTCGTAAATTAATTGATTTTGATAGCACATAAAATTATGTTATTGTCCATACGATATAGTATTATATAGTCATGATGAGTTTGGTACGTCATATATTCACTTTTTTACTTGTAAACCTATTCCTAATTCTGGGTCCAAAATAAAACTCTGGCCAAACGGGCACATAATCGTGATAGTCTAGCCGCGTAGGGGACAAATTAACCCTACGTTTATTCGTAACTATCTTAATTCACTTATCTAACTGGGATTGCAGGTCATCTTCCCACTGCTTTTATTTTTGACATCTTTCAAACTTATTTTTTTCTTGTAAATAAACATGGTGTTTGCCATGTATTAGTCAAATAGACTATTTTTTATACATCTGATATTTTATGTAACATGCGATACTTTTTACGCAAAATTATTATTATTTTAACAGCCCTTAATATATCATAAAGTACGAAAAATTAAATTACCATTCAATATATTGTGTAATACTCTATACTTTTACGTGAGACAAATTTTTAAATATAAATCAATTTGAGTAGAGAAAGAATATAATTTACAAATTAATTTATATATGCATGCATCATTTGGTCTTTGCAAAGATATATTTATTTATTAGAATTGGGTTATTATATCTTAAATATGGGATTTAATTATTTAGCTTTGTTCTATAACATTTCTTATAAAATATATAAATAGTTATATTAAGAATTCATATATTTAACAATTTTATCAGTCATGCAACATAATTTAAAAATTAAAATATATAATTAAGGTGTAATAATTTAACTTCGCACCTTCTTAATTTTACTATATAGTATTTCTTTTTGTGTTCATTTTATAGAATATATATCATTTAAATGCTACTATGTAATACTTATTTGAGAAAAAATTATAGATGAAATGTTAACAAAATATATTCCTGTGCAACTTTGCAAGTTATTAAAGTTGATTATTAATTTTATGAGTATATAAAATTTTAAATATAAATCTCCATGTGAGTAGAGATGAGCAAAAAATTGTATATGGAAATATTGTCAAATAAAAGATATAATAAGAGAATAATTTGGGTAAGTTTTTAATGTAATATAAGCATGGTACATGAATATTTTAAGAAGATATTGTACATATACATATTACTCAAGTAAAAGATACGCAATATAATTTTAGTATTTTAAGATTTGAGCGGGAAAATTTTTAACGTGAGAGCGACATGTGTCCATCTTAATGCATAGCGGTTCTTCTTTTATACTTATATATAGATATTTTACACCCTATAAGCTCGAGTTATTCCATGACGGAAGTCAGATCAATACACCAAAATGGTTTAAAAAGACTTCAAAGAGGCTTCAACACTTCACTTTTTTTTTTTCTTGTAATCGGTCTTGGTCTTCTCTCGACATCTCTAATCACCTACAAATGCGTAAAAATACTACAAACATCTAGCAAATGTGTCAGAAAGGTTCACAAACACAAATTCGCCAATAATAAGAACGTGTTAAGTGAAAGTGAGTCGATAATTGAATAAAGAGAAGGTTTTTGGCACAAAAATGAGGACGATCATTATCATAGGGCGAATTAGGATAGCAGACCAAGCAACATAAATTAGGCCGACAAATCTGTTAATGATGGAGAAATGAATCAAATAATTTGAAAGAACATAGGGAAGGAAATCAAGCATATATTTACACAAAAAAGAACGCAAACATTACACAAGGAATGGAAATTGTCACCGTAATGCATGACATCAGTTGTCCTAGATAGTGTTAATCAAGCACTTTGGAGTTCATGGTTGGATGAACCCCCATGATCAACCTCACCAGCAGCCTCTTCGAGGGACAATCCCATCGGTTCAGGCAGAAGGAAGGTAAATAGCATACCAACGAAGTTAATAATGCCAAGAATAATAAGGGAATTTTGTTTGCCAATACCAGCTGGATATCCGTGTTCTCTCTTACTCTTGTCCTTATCTTGAGAGAGGTAGACGAATCCGAAAGCTCCGATGATGGCCCCAGCTTTGCCAGCCGCTGCAGATATTCCATGGCAGGTGGATCTGAGTCTTGCCGGGAAAATCTCTGCTGGAACGATAAACGTTGTTGCATTGGGCCCAAAATTTGCGAAGAAGAAGGTGAGACTATACAAAACAATGAACCCGACACGATTCTCCTTCTTTTGCCAATAAGAGTATGGGAAGGCAATGGAAAACATAAAGATGGTCATCATTATGAAGCCGAGCATCTGGATAACCTTACGGCCGATGATGTCAATGAAGGCCACGGTGAACCAGTACCCAGGAACGGTCCCACAAAGGGCGATCAGGGTTTGGGCTCGAGCAATCATGTACACCTCTCTAATCCCACTCATGTGCTCTGAGGGAACAAGCCATCCCACAGAGGTAAAGACGTCCTTCTGGAAGAGATTTTGACTGTAGAATGCAACGTCGAGCAAGAACCAGGTGGAGGTGGTCCCTAGTAAGCGAATGCCATATTGTCGAGCAAACTGGATAGTGAACAAACCGAATTGGTGTTTTTCATCCCGCCCGATTTGCGCCACTCTGATTTCCTCCGCATCAATTTCAACCCTGAGGACTTTTGACATGTCCGATGCGGCTTGCTTTGCGTTTTTGGCGACAAGAGCAGTATATCGTGCTGTCTCAGGCATCTTCATTCGCCAGTAGTAGGTCAAGGCAGCAGGGACAGCTCCGAACATAAGAACTATTCGCCATATATAGTCGGACGCTTCTGGGAGAGACAAAGCGGGGTTCTCAGCATAAGTTGTGGGCTTGAATTTTTTTTCAAAAGCCAAAGCTATAATGAGTGCCACAATCCCCCCCGCCAAAATACCCATCCCTTGCATGGCAAAGACGGCAGCCACAAAGGCTCCTCGTGTCTTCTTGTTGGCATACTCAGCCATGATGGTGGCGGACAATGGGTAGTCCCCACCAACACCGAATCCAAGCCAAAAGCGGAAGAAGCACAAAGTGGTCATCACCCCCTTTGCGCTATTCCCAAATGAGAGCCCTGACGATATAGAGGAGAAGACCATGAGGACCAAAGTGATACCATACACCTTCTTCCTTCCCATCTTATCTCCTAGCCATCCGAAAAAGAGTTGGCCCACAAGAGTTCCACATAGGGCCACTCCGCTCACAGCCGCTTTCACATTGATCGGGAGGGACCCCGGTTTTTGCGCACCCTCAACTTGATAGTATATCCGACCCATCAACCTTGTGACCAAAGAGATACAAAACAAATCATAAGCATCGGTGAAAAAACCCATTCCTGCGATTATTATCGCAGTGAAATGATACCATTGTGTTCTTGCCACATCTAGTGCGGTTAGCACTTGTAGCTGCTCTCCTTTTGCCATTTCTTTTCTTTCTCTTGGCTTTGTCTTTCTCTCTTTACCTCCTGCAATCCAATCATCAATGATTGCAACTTAAACACACAAATATAGACAAATACTCCATTTATTCGACTTAAAATATTTTTTTTCGGAAGAAAAGAACAATTCATTAATAGAACGTCATATGACACTTGTTAAGAATATTATTCTGTGAATATATTCTTTGATCTCAAATCTTTCAGTTATGTAAAGTTTGTTATCTTAGTTGCTATATTTTTGTAATTACGATCTCTTTTGATTCTAGGTTAGAATTAGACTCCTACCAAAACTACTGTACCTCTTATACATAAATACTCATGCTGTACACTCTGTTTTTATATATGAAAATTATCAACATACATTCTTTTACATGGTATCAGAGCCAGTGTGACCGAAGGTCACGGGTTCGAATCCTGACAACCTCAAAACCTCTCGAAAACTCACGAAGTGGAAACCCACACACGGTATGGGGGGCCTGTGCAAACTGACCACTCTTCAAGCCCGGGCATTCGAATGAGGGAGCGTATTAGGAATATTAATAATAGTTGGGCTTCATCCATGACCTTAAGGTTTTCCGTATCCATACCTATCAAGAAAACCTCATACCCATCTCTGCCCCACCACCTATGGCGACTACAAGTTTCCAAAACCATCCTCACCCTACCACCCTTGGCGGGTACAAGTTTCCAAAACCATCCTGCCCCACCTATCCATTAATCCCTACCATAAATTTTTCCGATCTTTTTTCGTACAAGTTGGTTTTAACTTTTAATCACTATTTATTTCTATTTTCAAGAGTTTGTTTATATAATTTTAGTTATTTATCAAAGAAGTCGTAAAATATTTTATAAAATAGCTATTTTTAACATTACGTCTTAATTATAACAAAATAATATTTGTAAAATTATCGTAATAATGGTATTAATTTTTATAATAATTGGCGGGTAGACGGATATAAAGTGGGTACACGCAAAAATTATGCCCGCCCCACTACCCAGGACGGGTACACTTTTCGTACCCGTCCCCATCCACCACCTGTCAAAGCTTCATCCATCCCCGCCCCAAATAGGACAAGTGCAGGACAGTATACACTTATACCCGCCCAAATAACATCCCCTAAAATTACTTCACAAAAAAAGTCAATGAGATAAAATGATGTTGCATATGGTATTGCATATAGTTGGAAGAACATTCACGCACATATACATATACTCATATATATATATATGTAAGGATACATTCGTCCCTCCCAACTCCTAATCATTTATTTATGTTCGATTAAAATGCTTCTTAAAAATAAATATATATAAGAGAAACAAATGACAGAGACTGAAAGAGTACGACGTGTAATTAGAAACCCAGATATAGTAGGATACATTCGTCCCTCCCAACTCCTAATCATTTATTTATGTTCGATTAAAATGCTTCTTAAAAATAAATATATATAAGAGAAACAAATGACAGAGACTGAAAGAGTACGACGTGTAATTAGAAACCCAGATATAGTAGGCTCACCGAAAACTTAGAAGCTTGCTTGGTTGCTTATCTTGGAGACATGACGGACGGACGGACGGCAAGCAAACTTATATTGGATCGGAGAGAATTATGAATGTTTTATGAAGATAATCAAGGAAGAAGTATCTGTTTGTACTTATATCAAAATTGTGTAATAATTTTGGCATCTAATGAAATATATTGTTTTTGTAAAAAATGATGGTTGGTCCGACATTTACATAACACTTAGTTGCATTGACATATATATGCTTTTTTTTTCTGATTGAATAAACAAACAAGGTATATGCGGAATCTTGCGTTTAATTAAATGAGATGTTAACTTCAATATCTTCTACCAAAGATAATAGAGACAACGTCGTACAATCTTTTTTGGGAGGAAATCACATCGAAATGTCAACTATGACCATTCTCTTTATCAAGGACTCTAAGCCCATGAAGATGCTACCATCTCGGTTAATACTCGAGGTAGAATATCAAAGAAAGGCAAGAAATATTTATTAAATAATTAATAAAGTCGATACAATATGTTTCAGAACCAAAAGAAACAACTAATGTAACAGCGAAAGCTAACTAAGCTAAGATTTCTACGTGGTGACTCGCTCTATCCCCAGCCTCATGCAATCAATAAACAAACGTGATTCCTGCTGAGAATATGCTCACCATTAACAATGGATCATCACAACAATAATACACAAGCGTCAATTACTGCAATCAATTATAATATCTTATAGAATATGTAAATATTCGTTATATATTGTAATTATTAGATTACATTCTATTGTAATTTAGTTACTAGTTTTACGATATTAGTTTTCTAACTTATAGGATTCAGTTTTCACTGAATAACTTCTATTTATACTCTGATACCATCACGACGTCGACACCATCATCCGCCAGGCTAACCCTCTTCCCAATTTCTTCAAGGCCCGCTCCATGCTCGCACTTGAAGAAGCCGGTTTGGCTAAGCAAGATGCCACTAGATCCGACTCTTCGGCTGCTCTCTATTCTCGTGGAAATACAGACAATGACGGCAAAGCTCCTTCAGGCGCCTCCACAAATGGTAAGAGCGATCGTGGTAATGGTGGTAAGAAGAAAGGCAACAAGAGGGGAAGGGTAATTCCGGAAATGGAAACAAGAGTTAAGCGAACTCTACCTCACCCACGACTGCCGCCTCTACAACCCCTATTTCCCCTGGTCAATGGCATGCTGGTTACGGACTGTGGCAATGGCCCCCTTCTTCTTGGGCCTATCCACCGTGTCCGTATCCGTCTAGCCCATGGATGATGCGACCTGGTTTTACACCTCGTCCTCAACAAGGTATCTTGGGTCCTCGTCCGCAGCACAATTACAGTGCAGATGCTACAGCTCCGTCACAGACAGACATAGAAGCTGCCATGTATATGCTGGGACTTACTCCACCTGAGCCAAGGGTCATGGATATCGGGGCTACATCTCATATGACGGCTAATCAAGGTACACTCTCGCCTTTTATTAATTCGAGCTTTCGTAACAGTATAATTGTCGGAAATGATCAGTCTATTCCAATTCATGGATATGGATATACAACCCTCCCTAAACCATATCCAACTCTAGTTTTGAAAAACGTTTTGTACGCCCCTAAACTAGTTAAAAATCTTATTTTTGTTCGCAAATTGACCACTGATAACAAAGTCACTGTTGAATTTGACCCTCTTGATTTTTGTGTCAAGGATTTGCGGACGGGGACTCGACTACTGAAATATGATAGTCAAGGAGACCTTTATCCGATTTCCCAGCCATCCTCGTCAGTCGCTCCGTCATCTGCTTTCGCAGCCTTAGCTCCTTTGGTCTGGCATAATCGTTTAGGCCATCCGGGTGACCCTATCCTTTATATTATTCATAAAAATAAAGCAATTGATTGTAATTCTAAACAATTATTTTGTCAGTCTTGTCCATTTGGGAAACACGTTAGACTACCTTTTGCTAAGTGAGTGTCGTACCTTTGTACGCCTTTTGATATTCTTCATTGTGATTTATGGACTTCGCCTCTCTTAAGTTCATTGGGTCACAAATACTATCTGGTAATTTTGGATGATTACAGTAATTTTTTGTGGACTTTTCTGATTGCCAAAAAGAGTCAAATTAGTCACATTTTAACTACCTTTCATGCTTTCGTTCAAACTCAATTTGAGCGGAAAATAAAGTCAATACTATATGACAATGGAACGGAATTTGTCAATGTTCTTTTTCGTGAATTTTGTGCTACACAAGGCTTGATTTTTCGTTTATCTTATCCCCACACATCGTCACAAAACGGCGAGGCCAAGCGTAAAATACGCTCTATTAACAATCTTATTCGTACTCTTCTCATTCATGCCTCATTACCACGCTTAATTATTGGCATTATGCACTTGACACAGCAACTTACGTATCAAACATTCTCCCTAGCAAACCCATTGCTTATAAAATTCCTCTTACGGTGCTCTATAACCGTTCACCACTTTATAGTCACCTTCGTGTCTTTGGTTGTCTTTGTTTTCCCTTAGTTCCATCTACAACTATAAACAAATTACAACCTCGATCGTCTCCGTGTGTGTTTCTTGACTACCCAAAAGATCACCGTGGTTATAAGTGTCGACATGTCATCTCATAAAATTATTATTTGTCGTCATGTCCTTTTTAATGAACAAATATTTCCGTTTGCTCAATTAAATAAACCCGACATCACTTCCTATAATTTTTTGGATGATGTTTTTTACCCCCGTCACACGACATATAACCCAGCCCACTCTCTTGCCTCACCAAATAAACACAGACCCTCCTTCCCCACGGCCTGACCCCAATCAGCCCACTCAGCCGCCCCTCACAGTCATCAGCCCAGTCTCCTGACTTTGGGCCGCCTCCCTCTAGCCCCATAAGACAGCCTATCCTACCGTCAAAACCCATTACCCGAGCTGATCATGGCATTTACAAGCCCAATCCCAAATACACCAAACCGTCCTCACAGCCTCACAATTTATCTCATATAATAGCCTCGTCACCGATTCCCAAAAATCCTGTGTCCGTTATTCGTGACCCAAATTGGAAATTGGCCATGGATGACGAGTATTCTGCTCTAATTAATAATAAGACGTGGGTCTTGGTTCCTCGTCCTGTGAATGTCAATATAATTTGCTCCATGTGGATTTTTTGTCATAAATTTAAATCTGACGGTTCTTTTAAAAGGTCTAAGGCTCGTCTTGTAGGTGATGGCAAGACCCAACAAATTGGCATTCATTGTGGCGAAACCTTTATTAGCCCAGTGGTTAAGCCCTCCATAATCCGAACAGTTCTCAGTCTTGCGTTATCAAAATCATGGACCGTCAACCAACTTGATGTCAAAAATGCCTTTTTACATGGCTGTAAAACCCCTCGCGAAAGCGGAAATATAAACACAATAAAGTACCAAAATTTCAGCGGAATTAAAACTTTTTAGCCAACTAAACTAACATGCGAGAAGCTTTAAACCGAAACTGGAAACAGAACTGATATAAACAACTATAGATAAGTAGCAGTTCTAAGTATCAAACTGGAACATAAAATAAATACATCAGCCGGGGATGGAACATCCCTACCGGCACCAAAACAACTGTAACAAACTACGAGTCCAGCTAAACGACATAAGGTAAGTCATGATGAACGGATCATCGCTCGCTAGCTCTCGTGAACCCCTGCTCCAACCAGCATGTACCTACATACATGAAAACATGTACGCCACAATCAGTGTGGAGTGACTAGAGTTCTCCTAACCACCTTTTGTGACAACACGTAACATATAAAACAATACAGAATACTCCAACATATATCAACATGTGAAGCATAAACAACTCATCATCTGATCTCTTACTATCATGCGATTACCATGCACGGCTCTCAACTAACTTCATAAACAGATAAGAAGGAGAGCCGGTTTCCCTACTGGTTACCCAGTCGGGGGGTCTTTCAATCTAATCATTTATGAAACCGAACTAAGAGTCATCCAATGCCTTGGATGATTTAACCACAACTCATATAACAACAATAACATACTATGCAAATCTGACACTGTACCATCATCAAGGCAAGCAGATATAAAACAGCAAGTACAAAGGTTCAGAGGCGACATCTTAACGCATAACCTAGGTACTAAATAATTCAGCAAGTATAAAGGTTCAGAGGCGACATCTTAACGCATAACCTAAATACCGATTCACAATATCAAGCAAGGACTCAGAGGCGAAAACTCAACGCATGGACCGGCTATCACTGAACATTAGACTCAGAGGCGAAAACTCAACGCATGGACTAACATTCAATTCACTATCACAAGTAAGGAACTCAGAGGCGAAAACTCAACGCATGTTCCCCTACCACATTACAAGATACTAGACTCAGAGGCGAAAACTCAACGCATGTTCTAGCACCAAACACCTGCACTCCGGGTAAGGTATGACAACCTGACTGCCCCGTCGTGCAGTTGCTCTACTCGTCAGACTCAGAGGCCAGCTTAAGGCATGTCCTGACGCGATCACACATACATGTCTGGACTCAGAGGCGAAAACTCAACGCATGTCCCAGACACGACAAACAGACATGTATGGAACTCAGAGGTGAAAACTCAACGCATGTTCCCATACACGACAAACAGTTCACGTATTAAGTTCAGAGGCCAGCTTAAGGCATAACTTAATACGCATCAAAACAATATCATTCAAGTCTACGAACTACTCTATAGTTCTACCTTTAACTTCTAATCAACACTTAATTGACCTCGAGAACTAAGATGAGGGAGAGCCGGTTTCCCTTTCGGTTGCCCGACCGGGGGGTCTCTATCCTTATCCTATTCCCGAACCCAATATAATGTTGCCCATCCTCCGGGGACCTCAAATACATGTCAAAGGTACACAAAACAAGTTTCAAGTAAAACCGATTAACCGTTTGAAAGTTACAATCAAATTACGAAAAACCTCAAAATAGCCTACAGGGGTCCCCAGCCGGTCGGCAGGCAGCCGGTCGGCCGGCTGGTGACCACCTCAGCCTTCCTTCTTTCTTTTCGAAAACGAGACAACACAAAGGGACTCCCAGCCGGTCGGCTGGCAGCCGGTCGGCCGGCTGGGACTCCATTCCCTTAGCTTTACAAACTCGCAAACCCACCCCAAATGTACTCCCAGCCGGCTGGCAGGCGGCCGGTCTGCCGGCTGGGCTCCCCTCTACGTATGTCTTTCGCAAAAACACAAACACAACACAAGGAGTGACCACTAGCCGGTCGGCCGGCTGGCAGTCCCAAGGTCCAATCCTTTCAAAATTTACAAAACTCCCAAAGACGCTCCCAGCCGGTCGACCGGCTCAGAGAGCCTGATACGATTTTCGCAACTTTCAGCATATACGAAATCATCACAAATCGACACCAATTCTCCACAATCGATACAAGTAACGTTTACCCAACATCTCCAAACATCCAATACTACATATCTACCAGCAATTAGTTCCCATAACAATCCTCAAATGAATATCTCTTGTATCCGTCGCAAAATGAGAAAAACTGAATTTAAGCTTAAGAACACATATCAACCAACTCAAGCATAAATTCATCAACATAACTTCTTCCTAAACATGTTACTAAGTCTAGAATTCATAAACTCAAACATAAATCAAAAACCATGGCAAGATTAACAGCAAAAGTGCTAATATTCACAAATAGGCCGAGTTTCTCATTATCGTCACCTTTCAAGCTTTCCGGCTAAAGATCTTCCTCCACAATGTAGCTATCGATGTCCGGGTTGTCCAATCCTTCACCTACAAACATGGAAAACGGGTTTAAGAACACAAAAACGGAATTTGTGTAAAACAGGCCAATTTTCGAAATGGAGGATTTGAGAAACGAAAGTGATAGATGGATTGGAAATTGAACAAGGATTCCGGAAATGTTATCGTTACCTCGATTTGATCGACGGATGATGAAGAATTCCTCAAAAAGAGATGAATAAAATGGAGGTTTTGTGATGAACTTGTTTTACAGTGAAATTGATTTCTTGGAAAATAAGATGTCGACATAAGGTTTATAGAGAGGACAAGTGAGTTGTCCTTTCCGAGTAAGTAAAATGGAGCGGATATTTACACGGATACTTGAGTCGGATATGAAATGAATATTTAAGTCGGGAATATAACTTTGCCAAGTTGTATTCGTCTTAAGGACTTAAGGTTCTTAAGACGGATCCTATTAACTATTAAAATATTTTACGATACTTAAATAAATTATTTCCGTTGAGTTATTAAAATATTATTTTATTACTTAAAATATTTAAAAATGTTTAAATTAGATTTTACGAAAATACGGGATGTTACAATCACCCCAACTTCAAAAAGTTTCGTCCTCGAAACTCGAACGGATATAAATCTATATACTATACCTCAATCGAAAAGAGAAGGATGCGCGATACGCATCGATGCCTCAGTCTCCCACGTCTGCTCCTCAACATCGCCGCAACGCCAAAGGATCTTCACTAGCGGCACCACCTTGCTCCTAAGCTTCCTATCCTGACGGTCTAGGATCTTCACAGGACGCTCCTCGAAAGCAAGACTCGGCTCCAAGTTCTCGATCTCTCTAGGCAAAACATGACTCGGGTCACTAATGTATGTGCGGAGCTGGGAAACATGAAAAACGCTATGAACCTTGCCCAAACTAGGAGGCAAGTCCAATCGGTAAGCAGCAGCACCAATCCTCTTCACGATCTCAAAGGGGCCAATATACTTAGGGCTCAACTTGCCCTTAACTCCAAACCTTTTGACGCCTTTCATCGGAGAAACTCTCAAGAAAACTCGATCACCCACCTCAAACTCTAAGGGTCTACGGCGAACATCAGCATAGGATTTCTGCCGGTCCTGTGCGGCCTTCATCCTACCTCTGATAAGCTGAACCTGATCAATAGTAACAGCTAACTGGTCCGGTCCTAGGTCACGAACGTCACTAGCCTGATCCCAACAAATCGGACTACGGCACTTCCTACCATAAAGAGCCTCGTACGGAGCCATACCAATGGAAGCATGATAACTGTTGTTGTAAGAAAACTCTACCAACGGCAAACACTACTCCCAAGAACTCTGAAAATCAAGGGCACAAGCACGGAGCAAATCCTCTAATGTCTGTATAGTCCTCTCGGACTGACCATCGGTCGCGGCATGAAAAGCAGTACTCATCAACAAACGGCTACCCATAGCCTCCTGCAAAGCCTTCCAGAACCTGGAACAAAACCTCGGATCACGATCTGAAACTATCTCCCTCGGGACACCATGATATCGGACTATCTCAGCAATATAAGCCCTAGCTAAACGATCCATATCCCATGTCTCTCTGATCGGCACGAATCTGGCGCACTTAGTTAGACGATCAACGATAACCCAAATCGCATCTTTGCCTCCCACGGTCTTAGGCAAAGCAGTAACAAAATCCATAGATATGCACTCCCACTTCCACTGAGGAACGGGAAGCGGCTGTAGCAAACCACCAGGTCTCCTATGCTCTATCTTGACTTGTTGACAAGTCAAGCACCTACTAACATAATCCAAGATCTCCTTCTTCATACCAGGCCACCAAAACATAAGTCTCAAATCCTTGTGCATCTTCTCTCCTCCTGGATGAACGGAGTACGGTGACAAATGAGCCTCATCAAGAACCTTCTTCCTCAAATCTGGCACATTAGGAACATACATCCTACCACGGAACTTAAGGAAACCATCAGCATCAATCACCAACTCAGGTGCAACACCACTCGAAATCTTAGCCTCAAACTTCTTGAAATCGGCATCTGAAGGCAAACTCTGGCGAATCTCCCAATATAAAGACGGCTCGGCAGTCATAGCAGCTAACCAATCAAAACCACTACCCACCATCTCTAATCTCAGCTTCCGGAACTCGGAACACAACTCATCGGGCAATACTCTCATGGCACTCATCGAGTGAGAAGTCTTGCGACTCAGCGCATCTGCAACTACATTGGCTTTTCCCTCATGATATAACAACTCGATGTCGTAATCTTTCACCAACTCTAGCCAACGTCTCTGTCTCATGTTAAGGTCTTTCTGAGTAAAAATGTACTCAAGACTCTTGTGATCTGTGAAAATACGGCAATGGGATCCAATCAGGTAATGTCTCCACATCTTCAAGGCATGAACAACTGCGGCCAACTCCAAATCATGTGTCGGATAGTTCACCTCATGAACTCTCAACTGTCTAGATGAGTAGGCTATCACCTTACCACTCTGCATCAGTACGCATCCAAGCCCTAACATCGAAGCATCACAATACACATCAAAATCCACTCCGATCTCTGGCAAAGCTAACACGGGGGCGGAAGTCAATCTGGTCTTCAACTCCTGGAAAGAACTCTCACACTTGTCGGTCCACACAAATTTGGCTTCTTTCTTCAGCAACTGAGTCATCGGGCGAGCCAATCTCGAAAAATCCTCAACGAATCTACGATAATAACCAGCCAAACCCAAAAAGCTACGGATCTCTCCAACATCCTTGGGACTCTCCCAATCAACCACAGCCTCTATCTTCGCGGGATCTACCATCACACCCTCGCTGGATATCACATGACCTAAAAAGGCAACCTTCGAGAGCCAAAATTCACACTTCGAAAACTTTGCGAACCATTTCTGTCTGCGCAGAATCCCTAGAATCAATCGAAGATGCTCAGCATGTTCCTCATCGGTCTTCGAATATATCAAGATGTCATCGATAAACACCACAACACAAGTGTCAAGATACTCACTGAAGGTACGGTTCATCTGATCCATAAAAATCGCCGGTGCATTAGTCAACCCAAATGGCATAACTATGAACTCAAAATGTCCATATCTGGTACGAAATGCAGTCTTCGCAATATCAGCCTCTCTCACTGGAATCTGATGATAACCTGATCGAAGATCAATCTTAGAAAACCTCGAAGCACCTCTCAACTGATCGAACAAATAATCTATTCTAGGCAAAGGATATCTATTCTTCACGGTCACTCGGTTCAGCTCTCTATAGTCAATGCACAGTCTCATGGAACCATCTTTCTTCTTAACGAACAAAACAGGAGCACCCCACGGAGAAGCACTAGGTCTAATGAAACCCTTCTCGATCATCTCTTCTAACTGTTGCTTCAACTCTTTCAACTCTGGCGGAGCCATACGGTAAGGAGCTTTAGAAATCGGTCCGGTACCTGGAACAAGCTCAATGGTAAACTCCACATCTCTCTCTGGCGGTATTCCTGGCAAGTCATCTGGGAACACATCCGGATACTCACGGACAATGGCTACGTCTTCAAGCTTCGGTAGCGATGGTTTAGCAGCTATAACAACACACAGGAAGGCTTGGCAACCCTTCTGATACGTGTCTATTTTATGATGTTTTACATCTATTTTTACACGTATTTGGTCGCTCATTTACTATGTTTTAGCCTTTATTTCCCACAAATTGTGTACTTTCGTATTTTTATGCACTTTTGCAGATTTATGCGGAAAAGAGACGATTTAGCACCAAATTCGTATCCTCAAGTCTTTTGCTTAATTAAGGAATAAATGGAAAGTCAACTGGAGTCAAAATCAAGTACCAAGAGTCAAAACAGAAGAAAATCCGAAGACTTCCGTACAGAAGCGGTCGACCGACCAGTTAAACGGGTCGGCCGACCAAGCCTGATTTTCATAAAGCCCAATTTCCAAAAAAGGCCGGAAATAAGAGAAGTCCAGCAAAAAGCGGTCGACCGACCAGCCAAACGGGTCGGCCGACCAGAACGAAGCCCATGCGATTTCTTTTCGGAAATAAATTAGAATTAGAGTCTTTAGGAAACTCTTAGTTTTCTTTCTATATAAGCCAATCTTGTGATTAGGGTTAAAGATCTTATATCTTCTAATATCTTCTACTATCTTAGATCTTAGATCTGAGAATCAAGTTTTGCATCGAATCTTTCAGCATCAAGTTTTATCAGATTTAGTTTTGTAATCTTTCAATAATTCTCAAGCATTCAATAAAGTTAGTTTCTTTCTGCCCTAATTCCAATTGTGGTAATTACTCTTTAATCTAGTTTTTATAGTTCTTGTTTTTATTACAATTGTTAAGTTAGAATCCCAAGCTTTATTGAATCTTGCATGCTTAGATTATTTACTATGTTCTCCATGTTTATTCCCAATTTTACAATCGTCTTAACAGTCATGAATAGCTAAATTTCATATGTTAGGATGTAGGGGATAATATGCATAGGTAAATAAAATCCGAAAAACCGACCTGTAGCAGGACCACGGTCGGCCGACTGGAATAGTCGGTCGGTCGACCGAGGCCGTGGTCGGCCGACTGGAGTAGCCGGTCGGTCGACCACTCGCGTATGTTTTCTTATTTCGTCTTTTCTTGTCAATTATAATATCCTGCAATGAGACCAATAGGAGACTTGTAGGATGTTAGTAATGACCTACCCAAGATTGAAAGATACGGGAAGGGCATTGGTGTACACCTTAAGACGGATAGGTTACTCAAGGCTGAAAGGTATGTAACCTGGAATTTAGGAATCACCCTTATTGTTGACACCCAATAATTGTGAGACCTAGGAACTAATAGCATAGGCCGAAAGGAGCTATTAGGTAGCATAGACCTAAAAAGATATGTTACACCCCCTTACGCGACTGCAATACATGTTGACCTTAGGATTTACTTTACCTTAGCTATTTATTACCCAAACATCCTAGCATCCTCTTTTATTATATTTTACTCTCATCTTTTAATTCTTGTTTTATTTTAATCTTTGCTTTAGATATAGTAATCAACCAATCAACCCCCAAATTTGTTACATTTAAACATTAACATTAAGACAATAAACATTCCCCACCTCCTTGTGGTTCGACCCTGACTTTCACTATCTATTGTTAAAGTTAGGAATTATAAATTTTATCTTTGGTACCCTCAACGACGGGCATCAAATTTTGGCGCCGTTGCCGGGGAGGTGACGCCAGTGTTTATTGTTTTTTTTGTTTTTGTTTCTCTTTGTTTAAGGAACTTTTTGTTCCTTAAACCTTCTCACCTTTTTCTTGTAGTTTCCTCTTATGCGCAGGTCAGTTCAAGGAGAACTCCTACCACTTGATCTCGAAATTGAGAGGACTCTTAGGGAAAGAAGAAAGCAACTTCTAGCAAATCAAGAGGGAGGGTCACCATCCTCTTTATTTCAAGAAGACCTTTTCGAGTTACCACCATCTTCACCAAAAACACCACCTTCGCAACCAAATTCACCCATCAGTCCGCTTTCACCAAAAACACCACCTTTTACCTACTTTCCAGTTTTTCCTAAAGAAGAAGAGAACATGACAGAGGAAGCTACTATTGCCAGTCATTCCATGCCTCGGGCAAAGGACCTATACAAAGGGTTCACTTTACCTGCAGGTACTGGGAAGCCATTCGAGGCCAAGCCTGCCTACATAACTATGGTTGAAAGAAACCAATTTGGAGGCTCGGCCAATGAGGATGCTGCTAAGCATATTGAAATCTTCACAGATTACATATGCTCTATAGCACCCCCAGAAGGAGTGACGCAGGACCAGATTAAACAGACCATGTTTATCTTCTCCCTTAGGGACTCTGCGAGAGAGTGGTACAGAGACCTTGACCGCACTGCTGCGGGAGTTACAGATTGGAACACCTTAGCCTTAGCATTCTACAGGAAATATTACTCTGCATCAAAGACAAATGCTTTAAGAGCGCAGATCACCAATTTCAAGCAAGGTCCCAATGAAGACTTTAGCGAGGCGTGGGACAGGTTCAAGAGACTTGTTCGATCCATACCACATCACGGATTCGAACAATGGTTTCTTTGCAACCAGTTCTACAATGGCCTCTATGATGACAACAGGGCCTACTTAGATGCTGCAGCTAATGGGAGATTCCAAGATAATTCAGGAGAGACTAAGGAAGATGTTGCTGTGCACCGTGCTGAGCATGGTACTTCCAGAGGAAATCAGAGAAAATCTGAGTACAACCTGTCAGCAATTGAGGCCTTAACGGCCAAGTTGGAAAAATTTGAGGCTGTAGGAAAGCTCGATCTAGGGAGTGGAAGCAAGGGAGGAATATACCAGGTGAACGCCGTTCAGGACGGACCCTTTGCTTGTGAGAGGTGCGGTGGAGAAGGGCATGTGTCAAAGTTCTGTACTTCATCTAATGAAACATGTGCCGCTTTTCAGCATTACCGTGGGAACAATTTCTATGATCCGAATAATAACAATGTCCATCCCAACTTAAGGTGGACAAGCCAGAATGTTCAAAACCCACAGCACATGCAACCTCAGCAAAATTCCACTTATGTACCCCCACATAAACAAAACTTCCAAAGACCACCTTTCAACCCTCAACCACCTTCTAATCCACCACCCAACACAGATGCTCTTATCCAAAATCTTATCGGGTTGGTTCAGAAGGAGTCGCAGGCTAGAGAGGCAGGGATGAAGATGTTAGAGTCCCAGATTGCTCAGATCGCGAGCAAGAATGATACTAGGGCTCCAGGTCAACTTCCGACCAAACCGGACCAGAAGAAGGAGACTCTAAACGTCGTAACCCTGCGAAGTGGAGCCAAAGTGGGGGCTGAGAAAGAAAAAAAGGCGAGTAACAGTAAGGGCGGTCGACCGACCGAAGAGTCTGGTCGACCGACCGCAGAGCAGGATCCGAAATTTTCGCCTGAACAGGAGACTGGTCGACCGACCGAAGATACTGGTCGACCGACCACTGAAGCAGAACCTGAAGTTCCCTTTCGTCCAGAATTGCCGAACAACTTGAGGGATTTTCTTTTCCGGGGTGATAAGACCCCCAGGTTTTTAAAAAGGGCTGCAGATACGGAGTCCTCAGCTGCTCCTTTTCCAGAGAGACTCGTGCCTTCAAAGGACCAGGTATCTTTTGACAAATTTAAGGATGTGATTCGTTCATTAAATGTTCAAGTTCCATTTTTAGAATTAGTTCAACAGGTTCCTTCATATCTTAAATTCATGAGACAACTTTTGTCACGAAAGAGGTCCCTAGAAAAAGTTGAGTCGGTAGCTCTCACTGAAGAGTCATCCAGTTTTTTAACTCATGTCATTGCCCCTCATAAACTAGAGGACCCTGGTAGTTTTTCTGTCCCCTGTAATATAGGAACCTTCCCAGTTAAGAAGGCTCTATGCGATTTAGGTGCTAGTATAAGTGTCATGCCCCTAAGCGTTGCCTTAAAACTAGGAATAACCGAATTTGCAGTGACCAGTATGACAGTCCAGATGGCAGATCGCACGTCTATGGAACCTGTAGGGGTGTTAGAAAACATCCCTGTGCGTATAGACATGTTTTTCTTCCCAGTCGACTTTGTTGTTTTGGACATCCCAGAGGATGCCCATATACCCATAATTCTAGGAAGACCCTTTCTTCACACTGCAGGTGCCATTATAGATGTAGGCACTGGAACTCTGACTTTCAAGGTAGGCAAACATTCTATTATCTATGGCCTATCCTATAGGAAGAAGGATGCTATGACCCCCGTCACATGTAATGCTATCACTTCTGAGAAGAAGTATGAGGTCATCACTACTTCTCCACCTTTATTACCTGTTCCTGTATCTGTTTTTACACCTCCGCCCCAGATTGGGAGCAATAGGGAGGACACTTCTGTTATGACTATTGCAGGAACTGGTTTGGGGAAACCCAAGGAGAAGGAAGTCATCATCCAGAGAGGAGGAATGAGATGCCTAAGCTATGAAGAGGATGAGGAGCCAGACGTCGTGGATCGAGAGGAGAAAAAGAAGAAGAGGCAGGCTCAAGAGGAGAGACCGTCGCATATGCTTTGCGATGGAGGAAAGAAGATGTGTTTTGCCACTAAGGCAAAAACCGTGGAGACTACGGCATGCCGTCAGAAGCCGTGGTCGGATATTTTCCGCATCTTCAGCGGATAGTTGTTTTTAAGTTGCAATTTTAAGACAATTTACTTTTTGTTGTGTGAGGCTTTTTAGTTTTGTTTGCTAGTAGTTAAGACTTTAAGAATCGTTTTGGCATCTCGCGCATTGTTGGGCGCGCATATTTTCTTGTTTTTTCAGGATTTACGAGAAAAAAAACGAAGACCTCCAGAACTCTGCTGGTCGACCGACCAGAATCATCAGTCGATCGACCAGAGGCGCTGTATCGCAGATTTTTCCGCTGTTCACTGGAGGTCGATCGACCAGAAACACCGGTCGGTCGACCTACTGTCCGCTGCAGTCTTTCGTTTCTCTTCCTTAGAACTCGTGAAATCAACTTGGATACTTGAGTGGCACTGCTGGCCACCAAAACCTCCCAGCTTACGCTGGTTTGGGGAGGTTTTTCTCATGCACTTCATAACCCAGTGAGTTCTTTCCAGTTTTTCTTTAGTTTTAATTTCTTTGCATCTTTCTTTTATTTTTTTTGAAACCTTTACTTAGGCTAATGCACAATGGGGACATTGTGCGGGTTGGTTTGGGGAATGGTTTCATGTTACATGCATTGCATTTTGTCACACGTTTATTGCATTTCTGTCTTGCATCGTTCTTTTCTTTGTTTTCCTTATATATACAAAAATCCAAAAAAATTAAAAAACTCAAAAATCAAAAAATGCACGTTTATTTTAGCATATAGGTCAAGTCGGAACGAAAGTATTTCAAGGATGATTTAGCTATCTTACATGTTTATGCCTTTACCTTGCCTTGTCAACTTGTTTTGGTATGAAAGTCTTTTGCATATCTACGAGTTTTTGTCAACTTGCATATCTTGAGACTTGACTTATACCTTGGCAACCTACTATACATTCTAAGATTTAGAGCTTATTTCCTGGTTTCATTCTTAAACCAGTTGTCTAGGATGTGAGTAGTACTCCCCTTGGAACATGTTACATCAATATGCATAAACATGAACTTGAATTGCTATATACTTGTTTTACTATCTCGTTTTGTGAGTCTTGATACGTGCATTTGGGATCCCTTTCCTCATATTTACCCATAAGCTTCACATAGCCAAAATTGCCTTTTTATTTCCCCAAAAAACTACATCCCATACTTAGCCTACCCTTCCAAGCTAGTATTTGTGGTCATTGGATTATTTTTTGAGGCATCTTGGTTTGTATGCTATCATGAGCAAAAAGAGAAAAGAAAGAAAGAAAGAAAGAAAAGAAAAGAAAAAGAATAAGAAAAATTCAGAAAAAGAAAAAAAAAAAAAAAAAAACGAAAAAAAATCCGGAAGATACGGAAGTCAGTCGACCGACCAGCTTCTTGGGTCGGTCGACCGCCTGACACCATCAGAAAAATTTTTTCGTTCCAAAATCCCTTTCTTTTATATGTTATCACTCCCGTACCTCATTCAAAAATATTTGGGAGTCCTTTCTTATATTTAATGTGAGAGTTGTGCTACAAAAGAGCATTTTCTTAATATCAAAAGTGTGAAGTTTGTTGTTGGAAATCAGTTTTACTAGCTTGGCTACTAACCCCACAAATCCAAAAACATCTTAACCACTTTTACCTTTTACCTCACATATCTTTCATACCTCATTTGCATGTATCTAGGTCACTTAAATGAGATTGTTATACAAAGTTGTAGAATTCCTGTTCATGTTAGATTGCAGGCATGTTTTCATGGGTCGCAGTTAGGTGAGTGTCTCTACAAAATTACTTCTTTCTATCTTTTACATATACTCACCCTTTGCTTCATGAGTGTCTCGAGCGTACCGCGAGAGTCCATGGTATAAGTCTCTATAGTTTCTTTATTTGCAAGTTTGACGACACCATAACTCGTTTGCATGATTTGAATATTATCTCATTTTGTTCTTGGCATTGGTATAGGCTAACATGTAAATTTCGCTCTGAGATTGAAATCGTTCCATTAGTTAAGATCGAGTCTATTTCTTGCTTGAGGACAAGCAAGGGTTTGGTTTGGGGAATTTGATACGTGTCTATTTTATGATGTTTTACATCTATTTTTACACGTATTTGGTCGCTCATTTACTATGTTTTAGCCTTTATTTCCCACAAATTGTGTACTTTCGTATTTTTATGCACTTTTGCAGATTTATGCGGAAAAGAGACGATTTAGCACCAAATTCGTATCCTCAAGTCTTTTGCTTAATTAAGGAATAAATGGAAAGTCAACTGGAGTCAAAATCAAGTACCAAGAGTCAAAACAGAAGAAAATCCGAAGACTTCCGTACAGAAGCGGTCGACCGACCAGTTAAACGGGTCGGCCGACCAAGCCTGATTTTCATAAAGCCCAATTTCCAAAAAAGGCCGGAAGTAAGAGAAGTCCAGCAAAAAGCGGTCGACCGACCAGCCAAACGGGTCGGCCGACCAGAACGAAGCCCATGCGATTTCTTTTCGGAAATAAATTAGAATTAGAGTCTTTAGGAAACTCTTAGTTTTCTTTCTATATAAGCCAATCTTGTGATTAGGGTTAAAGATCTTATATCTTCTAATATCTTCTACTATCTTAGATCTTAGATCTGAGAATCAAGTTTTGCATCGAATCTTTCAGCATCAAGTTTTATCAGATTTAGTTTTGTAATCTTTCAATAATTCTCAAGCATTCAATAAAGTTAGTTTCTTTCTGCCCTAAATCCAATTGTGGTAATTACTCTTTAATCTAGTTTTTATAGTTCTTGTTTTTATTACAATTGTTAAGTTAGAATCCCAAGCTTTATTGAATCTTGCATGCTTAGATTATTTACTATGTTCTCCATGTTTATTCCCAATTTTACAATCGTCTTAACAGTCATGAATAGCTAAATTTCATATGTTAGGATGTAGGGGATAATATGCATAGGTAAATAAAATCCGAAAAACCGACCTGTAGCAGGACCACGGTCGGCCGACTGGAATAGTCGGTCGGTCGACCGAGGCCGTGGTCGGCCGACTGGAGTAGCCGGTCGGTCGACCACTCGCGTACGTTTTCTTATTTCGTCTTTTCTTGTCAATTATAATATCCTGCAATGAGACCAATAGGAGACTTGTAGGATGTTAGTAATGACCTACCCAAGATTGAAAGATACGGGAAGGGCATTGGTGTACACCTTAAGACGGATAGGTTACTCAAGGCTGAAAGGTATGTAACCTGGAATTTAGGAATCACCCTTATTGTTGACACCCAATAATTGTGAGACCTAGGAACTAATAGCATAGGCCGAAAGGAGCTATTAGGTAGCATAGACCTAAAAAGATATGTTACACCCCCTTACGCGACTGCAATACATGTTGACCTTAGGATTTACTTTACCTTAGCTATTTATTACCCAAACATCCTAGCATCCTCTTTTATTATATTTTACTCTCATCTTTTAATTCTTGTTTTATTTTAATCTTTGCTTTAGATATAGTAATCAACCAATCAACCCCCAAATTTGTTACATTTAAACATTAACATTAAGACAATAAACATTCCCCACCTCCTTGTGGTTCGACCCTGACTTTCACTATCTATTGTTAAAGTTAGGAATTATAAATTTTATCTTTGGTACCCTCAACGACGGGCATCACCTTCCTAAGAAGATGAGAAGCTTTCATTGAAGAAATCACTCGGACACCCTTTTGAGGGCGAGTTCCCCTATAGGAAACACGAACTCCTGAAGAACTCCTCAAGCAGATTTTCTGGTCGCGACACTCGAAGCGAGCATGGTATCGCGATAACCAATCCATACCGAGGATAATGTCAAACTCCTCGAGAGGAAATCTCAGTAAGTCCGCTGGAAATGTGGCTTGACCAATAACAATAGGAACATCCCTATGGGACGAAGAGCAGGAAAACACGTCTCCAGAAGGTAAGGAAATAGAAGTCTCCTCAACCAATGAAGACTCAAGAGCTAGACGGTCGGCGAACTGAGTCGATATAAATGACAAAGAAGCTCCAGTATCGAATAAAATAAGGCACTCAGCACCAAGAACAGAAAAGATACCGGCAACAATGTCTGGATGAGCCTCTGCCTCAGCCCTAGTCATCACAAAGATCTTCCCCTTCGGCTTTCCTCCTCTGGTCGCTGCAGCAGCAGTGGCAGCTTTGCCAAGAACAGTATCCTTCTCAGGACAATCAAAGGATCTATGCCCAAATCCATTACAAGTATAACACTTATAGGCATTCTTGAAGCAATCAAACCCTGGATGAAGCGGTTTACCACAACGGCGGCAAACAGTAGAAGCAGTGTCGGTGTGAAATGTGGTCTTAGCAACCGGAGCAGAGAACCTCTCAAAACGCTTCTTCTGAGAAGAAGGCGAAGAAGTAGAAGGAACAAATGGTCTCTTCCCCTGGTACACGGATCTCTGGTGAGGTGTCACACTAGAAGTAGCGGCACGAGTCTCAGCATCAATGGCACGAATAGAACTCTCGGCCCAAATAGCATCGTCATACACCTCCACAAAAGAAGTAGAGTCACGACGAACCATACTCTCAATCCTCGGCCCTAGCTTCCCTCGGTAGAAATACACTCTCTCAGCCTCATCACGAACAAATCTCGATGCAAAGTGAGCTAACTGGTTGAACTTGTCAGTAAACTCCTGAACGGTCATCTTGCCTTGCTTCAAATCCATAAATTCTTTCAACCTCTGCGATCTCAACTCTTTGGGGTAGAACCTCGCCTCGAGCCTGTCTTTGAAAGCCTCCCAATCGAACATCGGGTCAAGAATAGCGGTAGGTCCAGTCAATGCCCACCAACGGTCAGCCTCCAATGTCAGGAAGTGAGCGGCTAAACGCACTCTATCCTCCCTAACGACTGAGTATAAGGTGAAGCTCTTTTCCATCTCTCTAAACCACTCTGTGAGGGCTACTGGGTCAGCCTCGCCTCCATAGGTCCTAACATGGCTTCTGGACATCTGAGAGGCAATCCAGGAAAAGCTACCTGGACGATTAGTCTCGCCACCCGGCGGTGGAGGAGGTGGAACATTCCCCGCTTGCTGTCTCTGTGTCTCAAGCAAATGCTGAATTGCTTGCAGCACAATGTTATCAGCAGCTCTGGGTCTCACCATCCTTTAAAAGAGAAAACAAGGATTAGCTTAGCAATTAGCAATCACAAATAGACTACAAAATAAGTCCTTAGATCTACCCATCTCTCATTCATTATTTATTTTATTTGGTCAAGTTAAGGTTGGGGTCACATGAGTGCGTCGGGAGCAATAATGCTCTGATACCAACTGTAAAACCCCTCGCGAAAGCGGAAATATAAACACAATAAAGTACCAAAATTTCAGCGGAATTAAAACTTTTTAGCCAACTAAACTAACATGCGAGAAGCTTTAAACCGAAACTGGAAACAGAACTGATATAAACAACTATAGATAAGTAGCAGTTCTAAGTATCAAACTCGAACATAAAATAAATACATCAGCCGGGGATGGAACATCCCTACCGGCACCAAAACAACTGTAACAAACTACGAGTCCAGCTAAACGACATAAGGTAAGTCATGATGAACGGATCATCGCTCGCTAGCTCTCGTGAACCCCTGCTCCAACCAGCATGTACCTACATACATGAAAACATGTACGCCACAATCAGTGGGGAGTGACTAGAGTTCTCCTAGCCACCTTTTGTGACAACACGTAACATATAAAACAATACAGAATACTCCAACATATATCAACATGTGAAGCATAAACAACTCATCATCTGATCTCTTACTATCATGCGATTACCATGCACGGCTCTCAACTAACTTCATAAACAGATAAGAAGGAGAGCCGGTTTCCCTACTGGTTACCCAGTCGGGGGGTCTTTCAATCTAATCATTTATGAAACCGAACTAAGAGTCATCCAATGCCTTGGATGATTTAACCACAACTCATATAACAACAATAACATACTATGCAAATCTGACACTGTACCATCATCAAGGCAAGCAGATATAAAACAGCAAGTACAAAGGTTCAGAGGCGACATCTTAACGCATAACCTAGGTACTAAATAATTCAGCAAGTATAAAGGTTCAGAGGCGACATCTTAACGCATAACCTAAATACCGATTCACAATATCAAGCAAGGACTCAGAGGCGAAAACTCAACGCATGGACCGGCTATCACTGAACATTAGACTCAGAGGCGAAAACTCAACGCATGGACTAACATTCAATTCACTATCACAAGTAAGGAACTCAGAGGCGAAAACTCAACGCATGTTCCCCTACCACATTACAAGATACTAGACTCAGAGGCGAAAACTCAACGCATGTTCTAGCACCAAACACCTGCACTCCGGGTAAGGTATGACAACCTGACTGCCCCGTCGTGCAGTTGCTCTACTCGTCAGACTCAGAGGCCAGCTTAAGGCATGTCCTGACGCGATCACACATACATGTCTGGACTCAGGGGCGAAAACTCAACGCATGTCCCAGACACGACAAACAGACATGTATGGAACTCAGAGGCGAAAACTCAACGCATGTTCCCATACACGACAAACAGTTCACGTATTAAGTTCAGAGGCCAGCTTAAGGCATAACTTAATACGCATCAAAACAATATCATTCAAGTCTACGAACTACTCTATAGTTCTACCTTTAACTTCTAATCAACACTTAATTGACCTCGAGAACTAAGATGAGGGAGAGCCGGTTTCCCTTTCGGTTGCCCGACCGGGGGGTCTCTATCCTTATCCTATTCCCGAACCCAATATAATGTTGCCCATCCTCCGGGGACCTCAAATACATGTCAAAGGTACACAAAACAAGTTTCAAGTAAAACCGATTAACCGTTTGAAAGTTACAATCAAATTACGAAAAACCTCAAAATAGCCTACAGGGGTCCCCAGCCGGTCGGCAGGCAGCCGGTCGGCCGGCTGGTGACCACCTCAGCCTTCCTTCTTTCTTTTCGAAAACGAGACAACACAAAGGGACTCCCAGCCGGTCGGCAGGCAGCCGGTCGGCCGGCTGGGACTCCATTCCCTTAGCTTTACAAACTCGCAAACCCACCCCAAATGTACTCCCAGCCGGCTGGCAGGCGGCCGGTCTGCCGGCTGGGCTCCCCTCTACGTATGTCTTTCGCAAAAACACAAACACAACACAAGGAGTGACCACCAGCCGGTCGGCAGGCAGCCGGTCGGCCGGCTGGCAGTCCCAAGGTCCAATCCTTTCAAAATTTACAAAACTCCCAAAGACGCTCCCAGCCGGTCGACCGGCGGGCCGGTCGACCGGCGGCCGGTCGGTCGACCGGCTCAGAGAGCCTGATACGATTTTCGCAACTTTCAGCATATACGAAATCATCACAAATCGACACCAATTCTCCACAATCGATACAAGTAACGTTTACCCAACATCTCCAAACATCCAATACTACATATCTACCAGCAATTAGTTCCCATAACAATCCTCAAATGAATATCTCTTGTATCCGTCGCAAAATGAGAAAAACTGAATTTAAGCTTAAGAACACATATCAACCAACTCAAGCATAAATTCATCAACATAACTTCTTCCTAAACATGTTACTAAGTCTAGAATTCATAAACTCAAACATAAATCAAAAACCATGGCAAGATTAACAGCAAAAGTGCTAATATTCACAAATAGGCCGAGTTTCTCATTATCGTCACCTTTCAAGCTTTCCGGCTAAAGATCTTCCTCCACAATGTAGCTATCGATGTCCGGGTTGTCCAATCCTTCACCTACAAACATGGAAAACGGGTTTAAGAACACAAAAACGGAATTTGTGTAAAACAGGCCAATTTTCGAAATGGAGGATTTGAGAAACGGAAGTGATAGATGGATTGGAAATTGAACAAGGATTCCGGAAATGTTATCGTTACCTCGATTTGATCGACGGATGATGAAGAATTCCTCAAAAAGAGATGAATAAAATGGAGGTTTTGTGATGAACTTGTTTTACAGTGAAATTGATTTCTTGGAAAATAAGATGTCGACATAAGGTTTATAGAGAGGACAAGTGAGTTGTCCTTTCCGAGTAAGTAAAATGAAGCGGATATTTACACGGATACTTGAGTCGGATATGAAATGAATATTTAAGTCGGGAATATAACTTTGCCAAGTTGTATTCGTCTTAAGGACTTAAGGTTCTTAAGACGGATCCTATTAACTATTAAAATATTTTACGATACTTAAATAAATTATTTCCGTTGAGTTATTAAAATATTATTTTATTACTTAAAATATTTAAAAATGTTTAAATTAGATTTTACGAAAATACGGGATGTTACAATGGCACCCTTAATGAAACGGTTTATATGTATCAGCCTCTTGGCTACCGCGACAAATCAAGACCTGATTACGTTTGTCTTCTAAAGAAATCGCTCTATAGTCTCAAACAAGCCCCTCAAGCTTGGTATAAAAGGTTTGCAGATTTCATTGCCCTTAATGGTTTTCGGCACAGTACAGTGGATCACTCGTTATTCATTTATCGACAAGGTAATAACATTGCTTATCTATTACATTACGTTGATGACATAATTTTAACATGCTCTTTCGACGTTGTCCGTGCAACCATTACAGGTAGTCTTACCAGAATTCGCAATGAAGGATCTCGGCCCTCTACATTATTTTTTGGTTATTTTCGTCAGGCAGACATCCAAAGGTATGTTCTAATCTCAAACCAAGTATGCTTATGAGATTATTAAGAGCGCGGGTATGTCGTCTTGTAAGGCCATCACTACGCCAGTTGATACTAAGCCAAAATTAAGTGTAAATCAGTCTGTACCATTTTCAGACCCCGCCCTTTCTTGTAGTCTTGCCGGTGCTCTACAATATCTTACGTTTACTAGACCTGACATATCCTACGCCGTTCAACAAGTGTGCCTCTTCATGCACAACCCAATGCCCGAGCACATGGCTGCACTCAAACGAATTATTCGTTATAATCAGGGTACTGATGACTGAGGCTTGTATTTGGTTGTACAAGTCTACCCCCACCCTCCTCCGAGCATACACGGATGCGGATTTGGGTGGTTGTCCCAACACAAGGCGTTCAACTTCCGGGTATTGCGTATTTTTAGGGGATAACTTGATATCATGGCCATTTAAACGACAACCCACACTATCTCGCTCCAATGTCGAATCGGAGTACCGTGGGTTAGCAAATGTTGTCGCGGAATCGTGTTGGCTCTGGAACCTCCTGGTGGAACTTCACGTGCTTATGCCCCAAGCTACACTTGTGTATTGTGACATTTATCTATCGGAGAACCCGGTTCAAGACCAACGTACTAAACATATTGAAATAGATATCCATTTCGTTCGAGAAAAAGTAGAACGTACTAAACATAACCTCTCGTTATCAAATCGCAGATATTTTCACTAAAGTCCTCCCTCTCGTTCTTTTTTATGACTTTCGAGACAGTTTGCACGTTCGTCTTCCTCCCGCTTCAACTGCGGGGGTGTGATAGAATATGTAAATATTCGTTATATAGTGTAATTATTAGATTACGATTCTATTGGAATTTAGTTGCTAGTTTTACGATTTTAGTTTCCTAACTTATAGGATACAATTCTCACCGAATAACTTGTATTTATACTCTCGTATGATTGAATAACAACTCACCGATTATATTCATTTAATATCACTACGGAATGAACAATGTATATCAATCATCATAAACAACAATCCACTGATATCACCAACAATCTCATGATATCACTAGTAGTGGCGACCTTAGTCACACCACTCAACCCCGCTTGTTCACAATAAACAGTACTCAAATCCTTAATGTGCACACCCCCTCTGTGACGGGAACCACGAAGGGCGATCGTAGGATTGAGAGTCATTTCCCGTCAATGGTCCCAAACATAACTTCCATAATCTAAAGGCAATATAATTAATCATGTGATATTAGTCATACAATAACATAACAATAACATCATCGCACATAGCAGATGACTGAGTAGGGAAACCCTACCTCAAGACAGGTATGTATGTCAAATTTAAGCAATCTCACAAAAGCTCCTCTACGAATCCTTCTCCTAACATATCATATAATCTCATTACTAACCATTTAAGGCACTATAAACCTTAACTTTACAAACTGACATGAAAACTAAAGAACTTACTTGCAAAAATGGTGGACAGACAACCTAGAATGATCGACACACGGAGTATGCTTGCCGTATGCCAATTAGATGGTTAGGGTTTGGTGTTCTGGAGAGAAAACTGGTTATCGATGTGTTTAAAGAGAGTAAATTATGATTTTTAAATACCGTTTCCTCTAATTAACCTATCACGAAACAGACATAGAACCGCAATACGCGACCGAGTACCGAGTGTAGTCGACCGGATACCCAATGTACTCGATCTAGTACGACTCTTAGTAGTCGAACGAGTAGAAACGAACATACTCGATCTTAGCTTCTGATAACGGTGTACTCGACCGAGTATGTCTTACTCGACCTAGTACACCCACTCGTCTAAGGGAGAAGTATTACAGCCTTCTCCTTTAGAACGAACTTCGTCCTCGAAATTCACAACCAACATGAAAAGACACAAAATACAACACCAAAGGCATGACATACCATCACTTACAATTACTTATTACTCCACTAAGTCAAATAAAATACATAATGCAAGTCACTTTACTAAAAATACCACATATCGAGGATGTGCAAGACATCAAGACACAACAAATTTTATGTAAACTGAGTTAAAGAACTTGGAACGTGATGCGTGATCATATCTTATCCCCCTAAAAGAAACGGGTTACGTCATCGTAACCTCACATACCTGATCAAAAAGATGAGGATATCGCTTCCTCATAGCCGTTTCCGACTCCCAAGTTGCGTCCTCTACATTTTGGTTAGACAATAATATCATAAGGAGTTTTGTCTCTCCCGTCCGAGTCTTGAGAACTTTACTATCAAGGATTAACTTAGGTACTTCCAAGTAAGTTAGAGATACAACGAGCTCGACGTGCTCCATCTCAAGAATATACGATGGATCACTAACATACTTGCGGAGCTGGGATACATGAAACACGTTATGAACTCTCTCTAATTAAGGTCAGTGGTAAAGCCAAACAGTAAGCAACTTTTCCTATGCGACCAAGAATCTCATAAGATCCTTTGAAATTCTGACTTAACTTGCCCCTTTTACCAAATATCATCACCTCTCTCATTGGTGAAACCATAAGTAACACCTAATCCGGTAATCCCCAACCTGAAACTCAATGTCCCTAGGATATAAATCTGCACAACTCTTTTCTTTGTCCTGAGCTGTTCTCATATTTTGCCTTATCACTTTAACCCGCTCAATCATGTCTTGCACAATCTGGGGACCCAAAACCACTACCTCAGAACTATCATCCCAACAAATCGGACTCATGCATCTCCTCCTATACAGAGCCTCAAAAGGGGTCATCCCGATGCTAGCATGGTAAATGTTGTTATAAGAAAACTCAATCAAGTCCAGCTTATCCTCCCAAATACCCCGAAATTCCATCACAGAAGCTCTCAAAATATCGTCTAGAGTCTTAATTATAATACCCCCAATTCTCAATGAGTCTTAACAAAACCTTCCTTAGCAATCAATGATGCTACCATCCCGGTTTCCCGAGAAAAGTAAATATCAAATAGACCAGCAAAGAACAATTATAAAGTTATTATAATTATTGAAACAACTATAACCTTATATCAAGCTTTACATAACAAAAATGAGGCATAAATAAAAACAACCAGTTATACTTATGACACTGATCTCATGTCGCCTGGACTCATCCCATGGCAATGCAAGCAAATAAGCATCAACAACGGAAACTATCCCATTGCTTATCATTACCCATTAGTCAATGGATCAACGCAAGTACATATATTGAAGATAAGTAACACAAAAGAATATCAAGTCAGTATAAGCATAAGTCACTAACACAAGAAAGTATGCAAATACAAAACCAGGAATACTACAGGAAAGATCATACCAACAATCCCTCAGTCATACATCACACAGATCAAACAACCGTAGCGATAACACCACGATACACACCAACACCACCACTATCGTCTCAACATACAAACCCCGACTTGCTCGTGACAAGGACCACAGAGGGCGATCGTAGGATTGATAGTCATTTTCCGCATATGAATTTCTCATATCAATACTTCTAATACCGTCACCAATATCTCATCGCTACCAATACCATCACCAACATCATACTGAGCATATACATCAACACATCGTGACATATACAACATTACATATACACAAATCAAAAACTTGACTGAGTAGGGCAACATACCTAACGTACGCGTCCATTTAGTACTAGGCCGATTGCCAAGCTGACTCTGAAATAAACCCGCTAGAGCAACCGCACTCGGCCGAGTGCCAAGTTGACTCGGCCGAGTTGGCCCGACTTGAACGAGTTACAGCTACTCGGTCGAGTTACCTCCACTCGGCCGAGTACGTAGTTCTAGGCCGAATTCCCTCTCAAGGAACACTTAACTCACACCTTTCCTTCCTACCCCGGTCTCTAGCCAAATGGTCCATGTTCTAAGGTACAACATTGGGTCTCTCAACCCAGGTCTTACCATCTTCCCCCTTAAAAGAAACTTTGTCCTCGAAGTTTGCTACTCCTTCACGGAAAGGTGGTTCCACCCAGTTACTTACTATCCCTCTTAAGTCACGATTCATATAGATATTGGATTTTCAAATACATCTAATTAGACTCTACTAATTCATTTTATAAATTACACATAATTTATTGACATAAGGATCTAGTTGCATGCAAGATAAAAGTAGAAGAAATATTTGTTCTTACATTGGTGATCGAAATGGATATTATGACACGAAGTTAGTCCCTACTAAATTTGTTCTTGAGCTATATGGAAACAATGATCCTCCAAAGGGCCCAAAGTAGAAACCATCCTAAAGAGATGCATCAGAGACTAGATGCCCAGACACTACTATAAATGTTAGTCTAGAAATTTATACTAGCTAGTTACCTTAATATTAATCTAATATCATTATAATTACCACACTAGTAATCTTTGAATTATCTTAGATTTTATGAACAAAACATAAACAATTTTATGAGAGGGTTTAGAGAAACAACACTTCTACAAAACTTACATAAGAATGAAAAGTGAGAACCAAGATCTCATATATCGAGAAAGGGCGCATGGTTTAGGGTAATAGTAGGGAGAGGTCACATATCCTTTTTACTTTTTGGTTTTTACTCTTTACTATACGCTATGCATATAAGAGTCTAAGTAATAAGTTTAAAATGATTGTGTTTATTTTCATAAAATAAAACAATTTCAACTACCACAGTACATAAAACCGGCCCCACTAGCTTAATTTGGATTTCATTTTACAAATTACTAGTCTTATACCCGTGCAAATTGCACGGGCTTACAGTTTAAAATATTGTGAAAAAATATCGTTAATATAAGTTGTTTTTTAAATAAGGCCATATTTTACCTAGTTAGTGTGGTTAAATATATGGAGGTAGTTTTTAAAATAGGGTAACAACAACAACAACAACAACAACAACAACAACATCAAAGCCTTAGTCCCAAAATGTTTTGGGGTCGGCTGACATGACAAAAAGAAAAATTACTTTTAGTCATATATTATACTCCCTAGCATAACAAAAGTAGAAAAATTTAAAAAAGATAAAATAACACAATGCACAGTAATGATGTATAATCATAATTAAAATTATACTATAACTTTTCTAAATTTGACGTGCGTTTTTCATGATCGTAAGTAAGGATCTTTAGTCCTTTTTACTTGTGACTCTCGAAATGGCCACATAGAGCTGACCGTGTATAAATACTGACTTAGGTTGATAATAAGCAAAATTCAAATGGAAGACACTATTTTATGTTAAATACAAAAATACCAACATAAGACAATATAAATCCGTGTAACTGTTTTACATGTATTGAATGTTAATTAGCGCCTTGTATAAAGGGGTTGTTTTTTTTACCTAGTCTAAAACACATGAAGTGCAATTCACGGGATTTGCAAAATGAGTGAATTGTTTGTTTGCCTCAAATCACGTGAATTGAAGTAGGAACTTCAATTCCTCCATGACGTAAGAAGTTGCTTACCTAGGCCTCCTAGATATGTGAGAATTCTTGTGGAATTCACTTCTCACATTCCAACCAAACAAGTTTCTTCTATTTCACGTGATGTATAAAATCACGAGATCTCTTAATTCTTTGGAATTTCAATTCTTTTACTGAACCAAATGACCTATATATAATAGTGTCCTATAAATTGCACATGATTGTTTTCACATGTTGGCTGTTAATTAAGACATATGTATTAAACTTATTGCGTAAAGCGCGTGATTGATCAAGAATTTGTAATATGAACTCGTGTAAACACCCACATTGAATTTGAAATACGGGTCCGTGTATTAGAACTATAATACGTAAGCATGTGTAAAACAAAACCTTGCAAATTGCACCAGAATGCTTAAATTATTGCGTGTGGTTTTTTTCGGTTGTTTCAATGGGAGACAATCATGTGCAAATTTTTTTTTATGATTGTTCTAATTTACACAGACCCGTGAATTTGGAAGAACGTACTTTTAAATTGTAATAAATATATACTTATTTGTCCCATATCTTTTAATTTTTTCTTAACATATTTAATTGATGTGAATAAATGAATAAGTTAAGAAAATATATAAAATCATAACCCGTAATATCGTTCAAAATTATGGTAATTTTTGTGTAACAAAGGGTCGAAACTTAGACTTATTTTGAGCGAGTTTACCCAAAACAGACCAAGTACAAAAACATGCCATTAACGGCCCATATATACCAACCCACCATAGCCAATTAGCCACACATACAACTTTGTGCTCTCTCACTCTCACCCTAAATCTAACTACATTTCCATAACATACTAATTCGTATTTTGTAACTTCCATCTTGACGTCGTCTCATTTGATTTCCGTCGCACCTAATTTGTTACACTCGCCATTTCAAGATCATTTGTACTCGCAATGTCCCACTTCCTCTCTCTCGTTGCAATCCTTCATACGAAGTAATTTTTTTGCCGTATTTTCAAATTTCAATAAAAAAAATTATGCATATGAATATTTTTTTGTCCATATTTTCGGGTTTCACTATTATTATGTTTTTTTATTTTTTATCAAAGCATTTCTGATTTTTTTCGATTTAATTAAATTTATTCATCGATCTTAGTTATTTTCATATTTCATACGAAATTCATCTTATGTGAATTTTACCTATGACCAATTGAACACCATAGATATAATGACTTATTTAATTTTAACGTCATATGTGAATATTTTTCATGTTAATGCTCACCCTATTTATTTTTTATAACAATTTCTGTTTTCTCTTTATTTGACTTATTTTTCGATATTTTGTTTCCTATAATAATAGGTGTTTTAAAAAGATTGTTGAATAATTTTTCCTATTTATACCATAATAATTTAACTATAAAAGTTGTTAATTATTTTTTAATCTACTTATTTAATATGAAATCCACATATATGAGTAATTTGTCAGATTTATTGTTGTGGAATGAAATAAAAGCGTTTGCATAAGAAATAAAAGAGACGAGAGAACATGGTGGGCCACTTTTAAAACTAAAATAAAAAATAAAGTTTCAACCACAGTGCGACACCTAAGCACCGTGGTTGTTGCTTTTATATATAGGATTATTTGTCATTTGTAATATGTGTGACTTGTGACATATAACATGTCACTAGTAATTATAATGCATATTTAACAATTTAAATATTATTACTCATTAATTAAGTTACAATTAACAATTTTACAGGTAATTCACAATTACATGTAAAATAAGGCATTTTCCAATTTAGTTATTACAATTCACAACCCTTTGCGATTATAATCAACTTTCATTCTTATCTCGTATGTTTTATAAACATCAATTAATATTTTGTAATATGACATTTTAATTACTAAATTTGAATCCTATTTAATCATATTAATGATAAGTGTATATTTTATAGAGTTGTGCCCTCTATTTTTAGCTCTAATTTACTTGACTTTTTGCACTTATTTTAGTGTTAATTGAGTTACTATTTGTATTCTAGTTGGTTTTGTTTGTTTTGTCACATTTTGTAGGTAATCAAGTTTTTATAAGCTTAAGTCACTTGATAATGTAAGACTAAGACAAAAACACAAATGGACTAGGATGATGGATGTTATATGTATTGATCATAGAATTTTGATGATGGATTAAGCAAATGTCAAGCACAAACTCAAGCAATTCAAGCTCAAATCAATGAAATCCAAAAAGAAGTGCAAAGCTTAGAATTATTTTAAGTTAAGGATGCTTGGACGATTGCCTTAAATTGGGTGATTAATTCAAGACATTAAGAATAGCATTGGATTCCCGAGCATTGAATTGGAGATTAAAAGAGAAAATAATTACAGAGTTACGACCCCGATCGGGGCTGGCAACCCCGATTGGGGCTGCAATCCCAATTGGGGCTACGACCCCGCGATCGGGGCGGTACACTACCATGAATTCGGGCGCTTTGCCTCCATTTTACTATCATTTTCATCCATGTAATCTTGTTATTGTTTAGTATTAGCACACAAAAACCTCTCATCATTCTCATTTTAGTTTACACTTGTTAAGCTTTTGGTTATTAGCGACATTCGATTTTATAAATCAGACTTTTGGTTATTTTTATTCTTCATTTTCAAGTTCATTTCTATTTTCATAATTCACATTCTCGCTAATTTCAGTTTACACTTCCATTTAGTTATTAATTTCATCACTATCATTTTATTCACGTCATATTAGTTTATTTATGATATTTTGTATTTCATCTTTAGCAATTTATTTATGTTATAGTTTTCTTATATTTTCTTCATTTCATTAATCATCTTTTATTTATTTAATTATGTTTATTATTTCTTACATTATTTTTCATAGCTCACATTTCATTATGAGTAGCTAATTTTTCATAGTTTAGGGATTAGGGAACCCATGCAAGAATTAATATATATGTAACTTGATAATAAATTAGGATAATAATAAAACTTGTCTAATTATTTTCATCACATGCTTGCTTCGTAATGATTAATCTTCGAATAAAGTACACAATCCGTGATTAAGTTTTTATTATTTCGTTCTAAAAGTTGAGAGGCACAGGATCAAATTAGACTAAGGTTATGTAGTAGGACGACCTAGTTATAAACAACTAGTAGAAAAAACCTTTATAGCGGCGGTTGTAAATGGCCTTTTTACAGCGGTTCTTACAATTTTTGGGTGCGGCGTATATCGTGGCGTCATTTAGCCTTTGCGGCGGTTGTACAACCGCCGCTAAAAGTTACCTACTGTGGCGGTTTTGAAACAGAACCGTCGTATCAGGTTTATATAAAACGACGGTTTTTGAATAGAACCGCCATGTTAGGTTTATATAAAACGACGATTTATGAACACAACCGCCGTGTTAGGTTTATATAAAACAAAAGTTTTTGAACACAACTGCCGTTTTTAGTTTATATAAAACGACGGTTTTTTAAACACAACCGTCGTTTAGGTTTATACAAAACGACGTTTTTAAACACATCCGTGGTTTTAACCCATTTAATTTTTTCACGTCATTTCTAATGGATCTGTCGTTAAAAACATTTAAAGTTTTCTAAAATAATAATTTTCTACGGAAATTTCAATACCACATCTCCATAATTTTCTAATGAACAAATAATATATACACAAGAATCCAAAGAATTAGCAAAAACCTTTCATATTGTCAGTGTTCAAAATTATACATCAAGAGGTATAAATAATCACAAGTTCTTGAATTAAACAATTACAAGATACGTATTCACCCTACAAGTATACCCAACTAGAAAAAAAAGCAAGAATCTGCCAAAAATAATCATCTCAACACGGTCAATAGTCGATAGAATACTTGGTCTATAGGCAACAACCTCAACCTACATCAAAGTACAACAACAATGTAAGAAGCACTACAACAACAACAATGTAAGAAGCACTACAAGCAACAGTCATGATTTGATAATCAGTTCCACGGTTCTACCATTGTGCACCATTACACATTTACACAACATTTATACTAAGAAAATCCATGATTGAACAAGAACACATCCATTTCTTTTCACAAATACCAATCATCCTCAACCAAAAATTATCAGTGACATCATAACAGAGGAAAAATCAGTCCATGTCTAACAAGTAATAACCATTCCAGCATGACACACAATGGGACTAAGAGCAGTACCAAGGGTCCAAGTCGGCGACCCTGAAGATTCTCAAACGTGTTTTATTCTATATAGAACAATACCATGTCCAGCAAAAGTCCCTTACATTCAACGGAACTTTAGGAATTTACCTTCAATGCTTACCTTCTTCTGTATTTCAAAAGGTAATTTTATGATATCCTATGTCAAGATAGTTGGTATTAGGAGATTGGGCCTACACTAGGCCCGACTATCATTAGGGTTGTCTATGTTAGGGTTTATTATAATATTAAGTATTATAAATACCTAGTCAAATCTCAATGTAAGACAACCAATTATCAATAATACAATATTCTCTCCATCTATAATCTATCATGGTATCAGAGCCTCTCACTCTTGAGGCGAAATACACAATATTCCGTCGCCTGTCGGTGGGCCGATGATATACGATACCGACCGGCGGGATTACGTTACAATTTATTCAAGTAATATTATTCTCTAAAAAAAAATTGTTCGATTGAGCATTCTCCAGTTTGCTATGAAATGTTTGTTTTAGGTGCACACACTCATGATTTGTGGCCTAATTTCGAAAACAAAGTCTCACATCATTTAACTTCTTCAAATTCATCCAAGATCGTACGAAATCGACTCGCGAGTTACGCACCCGACATCGACGTGCAAATTATGCACCCGAAATCGACTGACGGGTTACGCACGAAAATCGGTCTGGCGAGTCCTATACGCATTTATCATACCAATTTTACGAAGACGGAGAAAATTAACGTCCACGTTGAAGATGTTGATTTTTCTTCTTCTTTCCTTATCTGACAAACCCATGGAAATTGTAACAAATTACCATGGGTTTGAGGGGGATGTTACGAGATATTGGAATACGTCGAGATATCGACATATCCACAATTAAGAAATACGGTATCGTAATATATCGTATAGAATATTATTAGGATTTTCTAGAATAATCTATATTTGCTAGCGATATTATCTGATATTCGGTAGTATTATATATACACCGCAATTGTAATAATTAAAGGCACGAACGAATTATCAATAATATTACCATTACCTTTATGCTTTCTCCCCCTATCATGATAATAATCGGAGAAGGGGAGAAAGCATAAAGGTAATGGTAACTTTATTGATAATTCGTTTGTGCCTTTAATTATTACAATTGCGGTCTATATATAATAGTTTTCAACCCGTGCAAAATTGCACGGGTATGTTTTTTAGAATATTAATATAATGATCAATATTTAAAATATAGTATTAAACAAAAAATATGATTGTTTTATTTATTCGATAATGATAATAGATTAAAACATGTGCCAATAGTGCATATGTCTGGAACTTACGCATGTTTTAAATCGGTGAAAAAAATGCATGCAATTAGTATACAAACATGGTAAATTATTTTAACACGCAAAAAAACAAACTGGTAATCATTTATTACGAAATTAAATTAACAAAGACGTGAGAAAAAAAAAATTTGAACGGGGGGAGAATATATGAGAAATAAGATATTGTTGGATATTCACTTGACCCGTTTACATATGTCTCACTTGACCCGACCATATCCACTTGGGTCCGCAATTCTACACGTCCCATTACTCCCATATGGGGTCTAACGTAACTCGATCCAAATATTTCCAACTTGATGCAAATTTCATTTTGTCTTGAATTTTTTCATAATAATACAATTTCTAATATTGTTTTAATGATTTATGCAAAATGTGTCTCGGCTTGTACAATTACACCATTAATTAAGTTAAGTTCAAATTTTTTATGCTACTATCTATAATTAAAGGTTACTCTTATTTTTTCCGCTACATTGTTATCATCCTAGTCCTAAATTTCTTTATTTTCATATTACAAATGCATCTCTTCTTTTCATCACTTCTACATTCAGATGTGTCAAGTGCATGTTTTTTATTTAATATTGTTTGCAACAATATTTTTTTTGTAATAATATTGATTTTGTGTCAATTTGTGTATATAATTGATTAGTGTTGTAAAAAATTATTGGACTGAATTAGTAATTTTAATTTATTATTTATTATTGGAGTAAAAAAATTGGAAAGAGTTATGTATCATTTTGTTTAAATTAGACATTATTTATTACTTCATTAAGTGTAAATCGCAAACATAAAAAAATCCGTATAAAAAAAGACGGTAGTTTTTAAGAAATTAATTCTATAGTCTAGTATGTTAGGAAATTAAATTAACAAAGACGTGAGAAAAAAAGATTTAAACGGGGAGAGTATATATGAGAAATAAGATATTGTTGGATATTCACTTGACCCGTTTACATGTGTCTCACTTGAGCCGACCATATCCACTTGGGTCCGCAATTACACGTCCCATTACTCCCATATGGGGTCTAAGTGTCTAACGTAACTCGATCCAAATATTTCCAACTTGATGCAAATTTCATTTTGTGTTGAATTTCTTCATACTAATACAATTTCTAATATTGTTTTAATGATTTATGCAAAATGTGTCTCGACTTGCACAATTACACTATTAATTAAGTTAAGTTCAAATTTTTTATGCTACTATCTATAATTAAAGATTACTATTATTTTTTCCGCTACATTGCGATCATCCTAATCCTAAATTTCTTTATTTTCATATTACATATGCATCTCTTCTTTTCAACACTTCTACAATCAGATGTGTCAAGTGCTTGTTTTTTATTTAATATTGTTTGCAACAATATTTTTTTTGTAATAATATTGATTTTGTGTCAATTTGTGTATATAATTGATTAGTGTTGTAAAAGATTGGACTGAATTAGTAATTTTAATTTATTATTTATCATTGGAGTAAAAAAAATTGGAAAGAATTATGTATTATTTTGTTTAAATTAGACATTATTTATTACTTTATTAAGTGTAAATCGCAACCATAAAAAAATCCGTATAAAAAAAGACGGTAGTTTTCAAGAAATTAATTACATAGTCTAGTATGTGGGTCCCACATTAACAATAAAAAAATAAAAAAAAAATTATATATAATGACGTGGGTGAATGAGGAGGCTTTAAATGATTCCGCTTTTATATAGAAAAGATACTAGCGAAGATCAGATAATATCACTAGCAAATATAAATTATTCTAGAAAATCATAATAATATTCTATACGATATATTACGATACCGTATTTCTTAATTATGAATATGTCGATATCTCGACATATCCCAATATCTCGTAACAGTTGGTGATTTCACTTCCCCTTTGTTAGGAACATTTCGTATCATAAGCTGCAAGCCTGCAAGAGAAACAATTAAATCTCACTTTCATTTAGGGACGACAACGAACTCTTAGCCCTAGAAGAATTTGGATTTGGCTAAAACATAGGAGCATCACGTTAAGGAATGTAAGAACAGGAAAAAAAGTTAAGGAAAAAATAGGAGGAAAGTACAAGGAAATTAAAGATAACCAGTAGGACAACAAAGACTTGAAAATACCATGACGCTATGCACTTATTCTGAAAAGAAATGTAACCTGTTCAACTATGTAGAATGGTGCAAGATGGCTATCGAAGAAATCTCTCTCTCTTTCGCAGCCCTGCTCCCAGGCCCAACCCAAAGCTTAAATGAACATAATATTTTAACATCAATAAGTGGCGAACTTTGACCAACTAATCTAAACAAGAACACTCACATTTAAACATTTCACTGATTTAATTAAAGAAATTAGATTAGATGAAGCAGACAGTAGGCTTCTAAATATTCCAATGACTCCTTGTACCATATCTGGATACCATTTTCTCTTCCCTATACTACTACTTAAAATAAAAATTTATGTTCCTAAATCTACTAGTAAATCATGCTACTACTGATTTCACTTGTAACTGGATATGAATATTTTAGGTAGCTGAACCCTGAAGGGTTTCTGCTATTTACGCAAAAGCAGCTTCAGACAAAATAGGAATCAAAGAGGGGGGGGGGGGGAGGGGGGGGGGGGGGGGGAGGTACCTTTTCAAGTCGGGTCCCAACCTCGAAACGGATCAAACCTGTACATAGAAGAAGTACAATAGCCAAGGACAAAAAGAGAACAAGAGCAGGTCTCTGGGCTGCCCGCACCTCATTGTAACTTATATCAAGAACTTAAGCAACTCTGTACATCATCCACCAATAAAAACAAATAGAATTCCAAAATGGCAAAGAATCAGCCCACAACCGGAAGGGCTTAACCAAGTAAGAGTAAAATACACCAACTTATAGAAGTTTGACATGTACCCTTGAACAACTGAAGAGAGACATTTCAACTTTTCAAGCACCAAAGATAAGTACTCATATTCAAGATGAGCTGAAATCATACAACCGGAATGGCGCGGTATTTCATAATCATTCATTCAGAGTATGTCACAGATTTATTTTCATCCAATCATTTAATCTGGTGTGCACACAAAAACTCTTATGTAGCTCTAGTGTTTTCTCTGATATTTCATACCTCACGCTGATATATGATCAAGGACATGTAGCATAATCATTTGTAAACACTGAATTGTCAATCACACATTAAAACGCCTCCTCAAAGAACCCTATTTAGCATGAAGAACAGGATAAAAAGTATAAGACTTGATAGTAGTAGGTGTTTTAGTAAAATGAAAACTTATCTTATTCACATGAATATACATCCTTTATAGAGGGATATTGTACATTTTAACTAAGGATAGAACTTTTGTAATTAAGGATAATTACATTGATTATGCTAATAGGAATATACTTGACTAAGTTAGGTTAATTTTCTTCTTTGATTTTCTCTGATTTTATTCTTTTCTTGATTTGTATGTGAAGGTTGTGTTGTCTTGGACTGTGGGCTTTGTATAGTGTTAATACTCCCCCTCAAGGTGGACGATCGGTTGATGAGGCCAAGTTTGTAGCGTAGCTCATGGAATTGTTGTTTGTGCAGCGGCTTCGTGAGAATGTTTGTGAGTTGATCTTTGCTTGCGATATGAGAGATACGGATTTGACCAAGTTGCAGTTGTTGTTTGACGTAGTGGAATGAAAGAGCCATGTGTTTCATGCGTGAGTGAAAAACCGGGTTCTTTGCATAGAGTGTCGCTGAGATGTTGTCACAGAAGATTGCGGGTGGTTTTGTGACGTGAATGTTGACTTCGGATAGTAGGTTGCGTAGCCAAATTGTTTCCGTGGTGACAGAGGCAATTGCACGGAACTCAGCTTCGGTGGTGGATAGTGCAATCCCTTTTTTGCTTTTTGGATGACCAGGCGATGGGGTTGCGGCCAAGATAGGTGATATATCCAGTTGTGGAGAGGTAGGTGTCTTTGTCACCGCCAAAGTCAGCGTCGCAGTATGCGTGAAGACAAAGTGGAGTCTCCTTGTATAGTTGAATACCATGGTGAAGAGTGCCTTGCAGGTATCTGAGGAGGCGTTTGAGTGCGGTCCAGTGGTTTGATGTGGGGTGGTGGAGGAATTGGGCCAGCCTATTGACCGGGAAGGCAATGTCCAGACGTGTGAGAGATAGGTATTGAAGGCTTCCAACTATGGCACGATAGTCAGATTGATCATGAATTGGTTGTTGATCTTTGCGAATTAGTGGTGGCGATGTTGCCATAGGAGTGGTGTTGGGTTTTGCATCAGACATTTTGTATTTAGTAAGTAGGTCAAGGGTGTATTTAGCTTGACTGAGGTGTATTCCTTGCAGATTTGGGGTTACTTCGATACCTAGAAAGTAGGATAGTGGTCCTAAGTCTTTTAGTGAGAACCGAGTGGATAATTGTGTGATAAATGTTTGTAGGTTGGATGAGCTAGGTCCTGTAATGATAATGTCATCTACGTATATTAACATATAGATAGTTAATTTGGTTGTTTGAATCGTAAATAATGATGGATCAGAAACAGATTGTTTGAATCCAACTGTGGTGAGATAGGTTTTTAGTTCAGTATACCAAACTCTAGGGGCTTGCTTGAGCCCATAGATGGCTTTGTTAAGTTTGCACACGTAGTCAGGTTGATGGTGATTTGCAAAATCGGGTGGTTGTTTCATAAAAACATTTTCTGTGAGTGTACCTTGTAGGAATGCGTTATTCACATTGAGTTGACGGAGTGGCCAATGGTTTGAGATTGCAATGGATAGGATGAGGCGTACTGTGGTGGGTTTAATTACTGGACTGAACGTTTCTGTATAGTTTATCCCTGGTCTTTGGTGAAAACCTTTCGCAACCAGACGTGCCTTATGCTGTTTTAGGGATCCGTCTGGGTTAAATTTGTTTCGAAAGACCAACTTGCACCCAACTATATTTCGGGCTTGATTTCGTGGGACTAATGTCCACGTATTATTTCGAGTTAAGGCGTTAAATTCATCTTGCATTGCTTGGCGCCATTGAGGTGAGATGAGAGCTTGTTTGACAGTGTTCGGGAGTTGTGTCACCAAGTTGTTTTGTAGCGCAAGATTTGCGTATTTCTGGTTCGGTTTGTGAATGTTATTATCGAGTCTTGTAGTTATTGTTTTCGTTAGTGGTTGTGAGGTTGTGTTTGGTGGTCGTGTAGGGTCAGTGGAAGTGGTGGTGGAGGTAGTTGACGAAGGGGGTTCAGGAGTTTGAGTGGCCGTGGGTTGGTGGAGTGAAGATGGGCTTGTCGTTTGGGCTGGTGGCCCATCGAAATGGGGCTGGAAGTGGGCTGATGAGTTGTTTTATTTGGTGGAGTTGAGTGGTGTATCGATGGGAGCTAGATAGGGGGGATGGTGAGGTGGTGTGGTCAGTGGATAGGACTGGATCAGGAGTGTGAGCAGGGGTGAGTTCGGTGGTGAGAGGTGGTGCGGTCGTGTTGGGTGGTGGGGCATCGATTGGTGGGGGGAGGGGTCGAAGGGGGTTGTGTTGCGGCGATGGTACACTTGGGAGATGGGAGGTCGTGGGCGTGGGTCGGATTGAGTAGAGTTGTTGAGTAGTGTCATGGTTTGGTTTTGGGAAGCAATGAGAGGTAGTGATAGGGTGGTCCAGTTGGAGGTGGTTGGGTGTGGGTTCGATGGTGCGGAGTTTATTGCTAGTGGGTAAATTTCGTCGTAGAATTTGACGTGTCGTGAGGTGTACATGCGGTTGGTTGTAGGTTCAAGGCAATGAAAGGCACTCTGTGTGTTAGAATATCCTATGAATATACATGTTAGAGATCGATTTTCGAGTTTGTGTTTTGTGTAGGGTCGGAGCCAAGGATAGCATAGGCATCCAAAATTGTGTAGGTTTGTATAATGGGGTTGCTGTTTATGAATGATATTGTATGGTGATTGGTTATTTAGTCCTCGTGTTGGAAGATGATTTATTAAATACGTTGCAGTACTAAACGCAAAGGGCCAATATTTGTTGGAACGTTAGCATGATTGAGAAGGGCAAGACCAGTTTCGACTATATGGCGATGTCGCCTTTCCGCAAATCCGTTGTGTTCTGGTGTGTGTGGTGGTGAGGTCGAGTGTTGTATGCCATTGTTAAGTAAGGTCACGTTGAGTTTAACAAACTCGCCTCCATTATCCGAAAAAAAAATGTTTAATGGGCTTGTTGAAGTATTTTTCAACAAGGGCTTTAAATTGGTTAAAGACTTGGGTTGTGTCGGATTTGTGTTTTAGGGGATAGAGCCATACGTATTTGCTATAATGATCAACGAAAACTATATAGTATTTGTAGTTGTCAAAGGACGTTATTGGGCTTGTCCATAGGTCCGAAAATATTAGGTCTAACGGTGCGTTGGTTTTAAATGACGATGTCGAAAAAGGTAGTTTGGTGCTCTTACTAATATTACACGCTTGACAGTGTTGATAATCAGAAATAAAGGTGTGCAAATTTTTATTAATTGTTTTCATTACATCATAACTCGGATGACCTAGACTATGATGCCACGAAATTGCAGTGGTTCCTTTTACTGCGGTTTGGGCGCATAGATGTCGATGTTAGGCAGTACTCCCTGCCTAAAAGCTTCAATTGTTGTCTCGACATCACACTTAGGGATCGACACCTTTTCTTTGTTGAACCTTTCCAGGAAGGCCCTTCATGGTCGCGTCAGGTAACTGCCTTACCCTGTACAAATCACTGGATCTCTTCACGAGTTCCCTACTGCTAGCAAATTGCGAGTTAAAAATGTTGACTAATTCAACAAAGGTTTTGATACTGTCATTGGGAAGGTTGATGAACCATTGGAGTGATGGTCCACTCAGCGTCGTTTGGGACTAACGCCGCCAGCATTTTCTGTTTGAAAACTGCGACATGATTTTGTGGATTAAAAGTTCCGTCATAGGTTCTCATGGATGAAACCACAAACTTCTTAGGCAAGTCGACTTTGGCTATCTCATCTGTAAAGGGAGGGTCAACATAACTTTCAGGGTTGGCTTCTTCTAAGGAGGTTGGACCTCTAGGAATGATCTCTATCTTTTGATGCAATTTCCGGGTCTCCTGGACCATGGTCATCATGATGGCTGCTCTAGTTTTGTTCGATTTTTCATTGGTATCAGGATTTCCATTTATTTCCCGGTTTGGGTAATTATTTCCAGGAGTATCAAAGTTTGAGAAGTCAATGTTCCTCACAATGGAGGAAAATGGTGTTTCAGGTCGGATTCTGGTATTAGATCGAGATGCCTGGTTCTCCAATTTCTTAAGAAGGCTGGCCCCAGCGTCCTTCAGTTGTTGGATTTCAGCCTTAACCTCTGCCATTTTTTCCTTTATTGCCTCCATTTCCATCAATTGTTCCCTGGCCGCTGCCAATTACTGCTCAACTGTGAGTTTAACCATCTTTGTGAGTTTTTGTGAGAAGTTTTTTGAAAAGGAGTTTTTGAGAGTTTAAGAACTAGATGTCCCATGGTGGGCGCCAATTGTTTTAGTAGGAATTACCATGGTGTCAATATCCTGCCATGAATTATTAAGTAAGGGCATCTAGTTCGATCTAATGATAATAATATTTGGGAAAATATAGAGAACGAAACAAGTAGTAAGATTGTACGTGGAAAACCCTCTGAATTGGGTAAAATCCACGGGCACCAAGCCAGGAAGGATCTCTATTATTAATACAAGGTTGATTAATAGAATACAAGTGTTTTTTTATGCTAAGCAGAGTAAAGTAATTTTGCTCAGATTCTATATGTTTGTATCTATCCTCTTCTGCGTACGCCTTTCTTGTTGTTGTTATTTCCTCCGCTTCACTTCTCCTGGTTGTTGCGATATATTAGGGAACTGCGTTTGACATCTTCTTCTACAACGGCCACTACTTGATACTTGCTTGACCAAGTTTACCACGTTTCAAATATCTGATAACTCACTTGGACTTAGGCTCTGTTCTTTTCGGCTGAAACGAGCTGAATTGAATAAATTGGAGTAGAATTTAATTGAACTAAATTAAGTGAAACTGAGGTGGAGTGAATTTAGTTGAACTAAAAGTTACTTTTGTGAAGAGATTAATTGAAAATAATTGATTGAACGTAAATAAAACTTAACATAATATAACCAATAAAAATTAAAAGGAGCTGAAATTAAGTTAGAAAGAACAGGGCCTTAGTCTTCCTATAAAATAGCGAGCCTTCACTTCGTTATTCGTCTTCCCTGCTACACCTGTGAGATCCCTATCTTTCCCCTGGTAGTTTTTCTTGACTGTATGGTGGACTGTTTCTTCCCTGACTTGATTAACTTTCCTGGCCTGGTGCCTTTATGATTATTTCTATATTGGCGGGTGGTTACACATATGAGATCTAGCATGGGATATTTCCCGGTCAGGGAGGAAATATTCTGGCTCAGCAATAACATTTTAATTACTATAGTTAATCTTATTTCGTCATATAAATAAATTTGTTCAATTTGAGGAATTGATTAATCTGTATTAGTTAACTTTGCTATTAAGGGAATTTTCATATAGGTGTGACCTTAAGAGATTAACTTATCACCACCGTCAAACAACAGTAATGTCAAACTCTAGTCAGTCAATCGTCACCAATAAATATTGATCAGTTGACTACATAATGTATCGTCTCTTTCGTATTCTTATTATGAGATTTAAATATGTGATTTAAGCATGTGATCACACTATTGTTAAGGACACTTAATCCAACACGGACAACACTACCAATAATTTTTAAGTTAGAGGAATGAATAACACGTATAGGAAGATACTTTATATACATGTTCAATCATTCAGTTTTAAATATAATACGAGCTTATTGTTTTAATATAATTCTTCGGGATTTTTTATAACATTCACACAACAAAGCCAAATTTTACAATTAAACATAAAAACGGAAATCACGCATTACAGAAATGTAAACAAAAAAATCAAGGCATACAAGAGACACAAAAGCAAAGAAATTTAAAAAGTTGTAGTTGTGTTTGATCGGCCTCTGTTTTCTAGGTACTTTTAGTAATTAAAATTAAGTGGATCCTTGGCGTTCATCATGTGAAGAATTCTCCTCAACTTCACCAGTAACTTCCTGAAAAGACAATTTGTCTGCCTAAGCACAAGAAAGCTTCACCATTCCAATAAAGTTAATAACACTAAGAATAATAATAGTTTTTATTGTAATATTGACAGGGTAATCATGCTCTCTCTTAGCTGGATCAAGATCTTGGGAAAGGTAGACGAACATGATGACGTCAATAATGGCCCCAGCTTTGCCCGTGGAAGCGGATATTCCATGACAAGTGGACCTAAGCCTAGCAGGAAATATCTCCGCGGTACAATAAATATTGTTTCATTTGGCCCGAAATTGGCAAAGAAGAAGGTGAGGCCATACATGACGTTGAATCCTATGCGATTCTCCTTTTTTTGCCAGTGTGCCTAGGGAAAAGCGATAGGAAACATGAAGATTGTCATCATTATGAAACCCATCATTTGGATGATTCACCGACCGAAGATATCAATGAAGGCCACAGTGGACCAGTAGTTAGGAACGGTCCCACAAAGAGCGATAAGGGTTTGAGCTCGAACAATCACGTGAACCTCCTTGATGGCACTCATGTCTCCTGGTATAATGATCGTCGTAAAATGGTACCATTGTGTTTTTGCTACGTTAAGTGCGTTCAGTACCTATAGTTCCTCTGCTTTTACCATTTGTCTCTTTCTCTTGTTGGTTTTTTTCTCTGTATTCTCACCTTAAACATATACACTACAGATAAAAACTTGGGACTTTATCCATTGTACTATACGATAGAATTTGCCAAAATAGGTTTTTAAACTCAAATATAATTTCTGAATTCTTACTATACACTACTACAATTTTGATCAACGAGAACGGTTAGAAAGCGTTCTTAAAGCTGTTTTGGACCGTCCTGTTGTTGGAGGAAGTGTCCTCGACAATAGTGTGTTGACGTAATTAAAACTCATTTGAATGAAACACAACTGGGAGTGTTACTCTTTTAAAGTCGACTGATCAACATTTATCGATAATGATTGGCTGTCTAGAGTTTGACATTATCGTCATATGATGGTGGTGATCAGTTGATCCCTTAAGGTCATATCTTTAGGGAATTCCGTCTCAATGGAATAATTAATTAATATTGTATTGGATACAAATTAATTAATAACTGGAAATTTTGGAAATAATTTTATATGACGAATATTTTTATAATGGGATTATAATAATAATTAAAGTCAAAGTAATAAAATTGTTTTATTACTCGGTTTTATTTATTCGTTTAGGAAACGATTAAATTGAGAATGAACACGGTTGATCATAAAATTACAAAGAGTTGTAATTAAATTATGACATTACATTTTTTGTACAATAATAATTTCGAATTATTAGTGTATTTATTTAAATGTAATAAATTTGTAAATTATGAATTTTAATAGTTAAAATTGCACAATTAACAAATTGGGTCATGTGTTATGGAACATATGTGACATGTTACAAATTAACACAATTGACAAAAATAAAATGGGTCTATAATAAGACCATGTGAACCGTGTATATGTAGTGTGTATGAGTATATGTTGTGTGTGTAAGTGTACAAGCAAAGAGTGTGTCATACACAAAGAGCATGTTGTAAGGAATCTTACATGCTTTGTGTAAGAGTGTAAGAGGGCATGCATAGGCTCCTTGGGGATGCCTTGGCCGGCCTATTCAAGAGCAAATAAGCTCTTGTTTGCTCTATATAAGACACACCCTCACACCACATAAATGACTAGTTTTTTGGCTAAGTCTTTTGGTGCTAACACAAAACATACTACAAACCTTATTCTCATATTTTCTTTAGTAAAATAGTTTTTACTAAGGAAATAATTATTTCCATACTAATAATATTAAGAGTTATATTATTATTATTTCTAGTATACTTATACTAATTTTCTAGTAACAAAATTAGTATTAGTTTGAGATCGGGTCCTTGATACGCATCTTTTGGAGACGATTTTTCTTAGATTGTTTAAGGGTATTTCGGTGGTTTGAAGACTCATATAATAGGTGATTATTGAGTATAAACCTTCTAAAACCAATGTAAGGACTATCACATCTTATGATATCATCATGCATGCATAAGATCCATTTAAGTTTTATGACCTAAACTTAAAGAAACAAAACTCATATTAGATTTGAGTATAAAATCAGGAACTTAGTTTCCAACAATTGGTATCAGAGCATTACGGTTGTTGCATGCATGATAGGATTCATGTTTTATGTTAAAATCGGTTTAACATACATTTCGAAAATTTCGAAATTATTGTGTTTATTATGATAAATCACAAAATAATTTTGCATGTTAAAGTTTCTGTTTCTAAAATGGTTTTAGGACATAAAAATAATTTTATGGATTTTTATTGTTCATTTTTATATTTATTTGTATATTTTGTAGTTTAAATCGGTTTAAACAAACAATTAATGGGAAAAATAGCTAAAAATAGTTTCTGGCCGAGATTTTTTGATATGTTCTCACATGCATATTTAATATATTGTATATGATTTTTCGTAACAAATGGAGTTAATATGCATGGATTATGAATTTTATGAGATAAATAGTCATAATATGAGTAAAAAGGGTATATAAGGTTATATTTCGAATTTGACCTTAAAAATTTTATGAGAAGTCACATGCAATATATAAAGTTCCTGTATGAATTTTCGAAATTATTGGAATTATTTTGCATGATTAATGATTTTTATAGTAAAAATCGGATTAATAGTGACTTAAATTCGACTTTAATAGTTATAGTTGGAATTTTGCCATAAAAACTTTACACAATGTCACATGCAATATTTACAGTATGTATGTAAGTTTTGGGAATTTATTCCCAAGTGATGCATGATTTATGATTTTAATGGTTAAAATCGGATAAATAGTGACTTATTGTGTTAAAAATAGTTAATCTTAATATTATGGCATGAAATTTTACCCATAGATGTCTTATATGATAGGAACATCAGATCTAAAAGTTAGATATCAAAAAGTTTCTGTTTTTATGATTATTAATTTTAATGAGTTAATTAGCTAATAATCGTAATTTATGAGTCGAAAATAAAATTTTCGAGTATGGTCTGTAATTTTTGGTCACTTTCAGATTCTAATAAGTATTTTAGGATGACTAAAAATTTATAGCAATTTATTTCAAGTTTTTATAATTTAAATCGGTTTTTTAACCATAAAAACGGCTTTTATAGGATTTATTTAAGAAATAAACCATATGTAACATCCCGTATTTTCGTAAAATCTAATTTAAACATTTTTAAATATTTTAAGTAATAAAATAATATTTTAATAACTCAACGGAAATAATTTATTTAAGTATCGTAAAATATTTTAATAGTTAATAGGATCCGTCTTAAGAACCTTAAGTCCTTAAGACGAATACAACTTGGCAAAGTTATATTCCCGACTTAAATATTCATTTCATATCCGACTCAAGTATCCGTGTAAATATCCGCTCCATTTTACTTACTCGGAAAGGACAACTCACTTGTCCTCTCTATAAACCTTATGTCGACATCTTATTTTCCAAGAAATCAATTTCACTGTAAAACAAGTTCATCACAAAACCTCCATTTTATTCATCTCTTTTTGAGGAATTCTTCATCATCCGTCGATCAAATCGAGGTAACGATAACATTTCCGGAATCCTTGTTCAATTTCCAATCCATCTATCACTTCCGTTTCTCAAATCCTCCATTTCGAAAATTGGCCTGTTTTACACAAATTCCGTTTTTGTGTTCTTAAACCCGTTTTCCATGTTTGTAGGTGAAGGATTGGACAACCCGGACATCGATAGCTACATTGTGGAGGAAGATCTTTAGCCGGAAAGCTTGAAAGGTGACGATAATGAGAAACTCGGCCTATTTGTGAATATTAGCACTTTTGTTGTGTTTCTTATGTTGATTCTGATTTTTGTTCAAGTTTTAAGTTTAAGGGAACTTAGTATCATGTTTAGGATGTTGAATATGTGGAGAATTCATACCTAAAGATGTTGTTATGTGTTCATATGTGATTTTCAGTTTTTCTCAAAGTTCAGACGGATACTTGATAACATTGTTTGAGGATTGTTATGGGATTTATGTGCTGTTAAATTAGTGATATTTTGTGTTTGATAATGTTGGGAAATCACCGATTGTAGCCTTGTTAGAGTTATGGTGTCGAATTTTGGATTTCTAAACTTGGCTGGAAAATCGCGTTTTCGTTACAGGCTCTCTGAGCCGGTCGACCGACCGGCCGCCGGTCGACCGGCTGGGAGCGCATCCTTGTGTGTTTTTCGCATTTTTAAGATTTGGCCTTAGGACTGCCAGCCGGCCGACCGGCTGCCTGCCGACCGGCTGGTAGTCATTGTTGTATTATGGGTGTATGCGAAGTACATAGGATAGAAGGGGAGCCCAGCCGGCAGACCGGCCGCCTGCCAGCCGGCTGGGAGTACATTTGAGGTGGGCTTGCGAGTTTGTAAAGCTAAGGGAATGGGTTCCCAGCCGGCCGGCCGGCTGCCTGCCGACCGGCTGGGAGTCCCTTTATGTTGTCTCGTTTTGGAAAAGAAAGAAGGAAGGCTGAGGTGGTCACCAGCCGGCCGACCGGCTGCCTGCCGACCGGCTGGGGACCCCTGTAGGCTATTTTGAGGTTTTTCGTAATTTGATCGTAACTTTCAAACGGTTAATCGGTTTTACTTGAAACTTGTTTTGTGTACCTTTGACATGTATTTGAGGTCCTCGGAGGATGGGCAACATTATATTGGGTTCGGGAATAGGGTAAGGATAGAGACCCCCCCGGTCGGGCAACCGAAAGGGAAACCGGCTCTCCCTCATCTTAGTTCTCGAGGTCAATTAAGTGTTGATTAGAAGTTAAAGGTAGAACTATAGAGTAGTTCATAGACTTGAATGATATTGTTTGATGCGTATTAAGTTATGCCTTAAGCTGGCCTCTGAACTTAATATGTGAACTGTTTGTCGTGTATGGGAACATGCGTTGAGTTTTCGCCTCTGAGTTCCATACATGTCTGTTTGTCGTGTCTGGGACATGCGTTGAGTTTTCGCCTCTGAGTCCAGACATGTATGTGTGATCGCGTCAGGACATGCCTTAAGCTGGCCTCTGAGCCTGACGAGTAGAGCAACTGCACGACGGGGCAGTCAGGTTGTCATACCTTACCCGGAGTGCAGGTGTTTGGTGCTAGAACATGCGTTGAGTTTTCGCCTCTGAGTCTAGTATCTTGTAATGTGGTAGGGGAACATGCGTTGAGTTTTCGCCTCTGAGTCCTTACTCGTGATAGTGAATTGAATGTTAGTCCATGCGTTGAGTTTTCGCCTCTGAGTCTAATGTTCAGTAAAAGTCGGTCCATGCGTTGAGTTTTCGCCTCTGAGTCCTTGCTTGATATTGTGAACTTGGTATTTAGGTTATGCGTTAAGATGTCGCCTCTGAACCTTTATACTTGCTGAATTATTTAGTACCTAGGTTATGCGTTAAGATGTCGCCTCTGAACCTTTGTACTTGCTGTTTTATATCTGCTTGCCTTGATGATGGTACAGTGTCAAATTTGCATAGTATGTTATTGTTGTTATATGAGTTGTGGTTAAATCATCCAAGGCATTGGATGACTCTTAGTTCGGTTTCATAAATAATTGGATTGAAAGACCCCCCGACTGGGTAACCAGTAGGGAAACCGGCTCTCCCTCCTATTTGTTTATGAAGTTAGTTGAGAGCCGTGCATGGTATTCGCATGATAGTAAGAGATCAGATGATGAGTTGTTTATACTTCACATGTTGTTATATGTTAGAGTATTCTGTATTGTTTTATATGTTACGTGTTGTCACAAAAGGTGGCTAGGAGAACTCTAGTCACTCCCCACTGATTGTGGCGTACATGTTTTCATGTTTATAGGTACATGCTGGTTGGAGCAGGGGTTCACGAGAGCTAGCGAGCGATGATCCGTTCATCATGACCTACCTTATATCGTTTAGCTGGACTCGTAGTTTGTTACAGTTGTTTTGGTGCCGGTAGGGATGTTCCATCCCCGGCTGATGTATTTATTTTATGTTTCAGTTTGATACTTAGAACTGCTACTTATCTATAGTTGTTTATATCAGTTCTGTTTCCAGTTTCGGTTTAAAGCTTCTCGCATGTTAGTTTAGTTGGCTAAAAAGTTTTAATTCCGCTGCAATTTTGGTACTTTATTGTGTTTATATTTCCGCTTTCGCGAGGGGTTTTACAGTTGGTATCAGAGCATTATTGCTCCCGGCGCACTCATGTGACCCCAACCTTAACTTGACCAAATAAAATAAATAATGAATGAGAGATGGGTAGATCTAAGGACTTATTTTGTAGTCTATTTGTGATTGCTAATTGCTAAGCTAATCCTTGTTTTCTCTTTTAAAGGATGGTGAGACCCAGAGCTGCTGATAACATTGTGCTGCAAGCAATTCAGCATTTGCTTGAGACTCAGAGACAGCAAGCGGGGAATGTTCCACCTCCTCCACCGCCGGGTGGCGAGACTAATCGTCCGGGTAGCTTTTCCTGGATTGCCTCTCAGATGTCCAGAAGCCATGTTAGGACCTATGGAGGCGAGGCTGACCCAGTAGCCCTCACAGAGTGGTTTAGAGAGATGGAAAAGAGCTTCACCTTATACTCAGTCGTTAGGGAGGATAGAGTGCGTTTAGCCGCTCACTTCCTGACATTGGAGGCTGACCGTTGGTGGGCATTGACTGGACCTACCGCTATTCTTGACCCGATGTTCGATTGGGAGGCTTTCAAAGACAGGCTCGAGGCGAGGTTCTACCCCAAAGAGTTGAGATCGCAGAGGTTGAAAGAATTTATGGATTTGAAGCAAGGCAAGATGACCGTTCAGGAGTTTACTGACAAGTTCAACCAGTTAGCTCACTTTGCATCGAGATTTGTTCGTGATGAGGCTGAGAGAGTGTATTTCTACCGAGGGAAGCTAGGGCCGAGGATTGAGAGTATGGTTCGTCGTGACTCTACTTCTTTTGTGGAGGTGTATGACGATGCTATTTGGGCCGAGAGTTCTATTCGTGCCATTGATGCTGAGACTCGTGCCGCTACTTCTAGTGTGACACCTCACCAGAGATCCGTGTACCAGGGGAAGAGACCATTTGTTCCTTCTACTTCTTCGCCTTCTTCTCAGAAGAAGCGTTTTGAGAGGTTCTCTGCTCCGGTTGCTAAGACCACATTTCACACCGACACTGCTTCTACTGTTTGCCGCCGTTGTGGTAAACCGCTTCATCCAGGGTTTGATTGCTTCAAGAATGCCTATAAGTGTTATACTTGTAATGGATATGGGCATAGATCCTTTGATTGTCCTGAGAAGAATACTGTTCTTGGCAAGGCTGCCACTGCTGCTGCAGCGACCAGAGGAGGAAAGCCGAAGGGGAAGATCTTCGTGATGACTAGGGCTGAGGCAGAGGCTCATCCAGACATTGTTGCCGGTATCTTTTCTGTTCTTGGTGCTGAGTGCCTTATTTTATTCGATACTGGAGCTTCTTTGTCATTTATATCGACTCAGTTCGCCGACCGTCTAGCTCTTGAGTCTTCATTGGTTGAGGAGACTTCTATTTCCTTACCTTCTGGAGACGTGTTTTCCTGCTCTTCGTCCCATAGGGATGTTCCTATTATTATTGGTCAAGCCACATTTCCAGCGAACTTACTGAGATTTCCTCTCGAGGAGTTTGACATTATCCTCGGTATGGATTGGTTATCGCGATACCATGCTCGCTTCGAGTGTCGCGACCAGAAAATCTGCTTGAGGAGTTCTTCAGGAGTTCGTGTTTCCTATAGGGGAACTCGCCCTCAAAGGGGTGTTCGTGTTATCTCTTCGATGAAAGCTTCTCATCTTCTTAGGAAGGGTTGCCAAGCCTTCCTGTGTGTTGTTACAGCTGCTAAACCATCGCTACCGAAGCTTGAAGATGTAGCCATTGTTTGTGAGTATCCAGATGTTTTCCCAGATGACTTGCCAGGGATACCGCCAGAGAGAGATGTGGAGTTTACTATTGAGCTTGTTCCAGGTACCGGACCGATTTCTAAAGCTCCTTACCGTATGGCTCCGCCAGAGTTGAAAGAGTTGAAGCAGCAATTGGAAGAGATGATCGAGAAAGGTTTCATTAGACCGAGTGCTTCTCCGTGGGGTGCTCCCGTTTTGTTCGTTAAGAAGAAAGATGGTTCCATGAGATTGTGCATTGACTATAGAGAGCTGAACCGAGTGACCGTGAAGAATCGATATCCTTTGCCTAGGATAGATGATTTGTTCGATCAGTTGAGAGGTGCTTCGAGGTTTTCTAAGATTGATCTTCGATCAGGTTATCATCAGATTCCAGTGAGAGAGGCTGATATTGCAAAGACTGCTTTTCGTACCAGATATGGACATTTTGAGTTCATAGTTATGCCATTTGGGTTGACTAATGCACCGGCGATTTTTATGGATCAGATGAACCGTACCTTCAGTGAGTATCTTGACACTTGTGTTGTGGTGTTTATCGATGACATCTTGATATATTCGAAGACCGATGAGGAACATGCTGAGCATCTTCGATTGATTCTAGGGATTCTGCGCAGACAGAAATGGTTCGCAAAGTTTTCGAAGTGTGAATTTTGGCTCTCGAAGGTTGCCTTTTTAGGTCATGTGATATCCAGCGAGGGTGTGATGGTAGATCCCGCGAAGATAGAGGCTGTGGTTGATTGGGAGAGTCCCAAGGATGTTGGAGAGATCCGTAGCTTTTTGGGTTTGGCTGGTTATTATCGTAGATTCGTTGAGGATTTTTCGAGATTGGCTCGCCCGATGACTCAGTTGCTGAAGAAAGAAGCCAAATTTGTGTGGACCGACAAGTGTGAGAGTTCTTTCCAGGAGTTGAAGACCAGATTGACTTCCGCCCCCGTGTTAGCTTTGCCAGAGATCGGAGTGGATTTTGATGTGTATTGTGATGCTTCGATGTTAGGGCTTGGATGCGTACTGATGCAGAGTGGTAAGGTGATAGCCTACTCATCTAGACCGTTGAGAGTTCATGAGGTGAACTATCCGACACATGATTTAGAGTTGGCCGCAGTTGTTCATGCCTTGAAGATGTGGAGACATTACCTGATTGGATCCCATTGCCGTATTTTCACAGATCACAAGAGTCTTAAGTACATTTTTACTCAGAAAGACCTTAACATGAGACAGAGACGTTGGCTAGAGTTGGTGAAAGATTACGACATCGAGTTGTTATATCATGAGGGAAAAGCCAATGTAGTTGCAGATGCGCTTAGCCGCAAGACTTCTCACTCGTTGAGTGCCATGAGAGTATTGCCCGATGAGTTGTGTTCCGAGTTCCGGAAGCTGAGATTAGAGATGGTGGGTAGTGGTTTTGATTGGTTAGCTGCTATGACTGCCGAGCCGTCTTTATATTGGGAGATTCGCCAGAGTTTGCCTTCAGATGCCGATTTCAAGAAGTTTGAGGCTAAGATTTTGAGTGGTGTTGCACCTGAGTTGGCGATTGATGCTGATGGTTTCCTTAAGTTCCGTGGTAGGATGTATGTTCCTAATGTGCCAGATTTGAGGAAGAAGGTTCTTGATGAGGCTCATTTGTCACCGTACTCCGTTCATCCAGGAGGAGAGAAGATGCACAAGGATTTGAGGCTTATGTTTTGGTGGCCTGGTATGAAGAAGGAAATCTTGGATTATGTTAGTAGGTGCTTGACTTGTCAACAAGTCAAGATAGAGCATAGGAGACCTGGTGGTTTGCTACAGCCGCTTCCCGTTCCTCAGTGGAAGTGGGAGTGTATATCTATGGACTTTGTTACAGCATTGCCTAAGACAGTTGGAGGCAAAGATGCGATTTGGGTTATCGTTGATCGTCTAACTAAGTGCGCCAGATTCGTGCCGATCAGAGAGACATGGGATATGGATCGTTTAGCTAGGGCTTATATTGCTGAGATAGTCCGATATCATGGTGTCCCGAGGGAGATAGTTTCAGATCGTGATCCGAGGTTTTGTTCCAGGTTTTGGAAGGCCTTGCAGGAGGCTATGGGTAGCCGTTTGTTGTTGAGTACTGCTTTTCACGCCGCGACCGATGGTCAGTCCGAGAGGACTATACAGACATTAGAGGATTTGCTCCGTCCTTGTGCCCTTGATTTTCAGAGTTCTTGGGAGCAGTGTTTGCCGTTGGTAGAGTTTTCTTACAACAACAGTTATCATGCTTCCATTGGTATGGCTCCGTACGAGGCTCTTTATGGTAGGAAGTGCCGTAGTCCGATTTGTTGGGATCAGGCTAGTGATGTTCGTGACCTAGGACCGGACCAGTTAGCTGTTACTATTGATCAGGTTCAGCTTATCAGAGGTAGGATGAAGGCCGCACAGGACCGGCAGAAATCCTATGCTGATGTTCGCCGTAGACCCTTAGAGTTTGAGGTGGGTGATCGAGTTTTCTTGAGAGTTTCTCCGATGAAGGGCGTCAAAAGGTTTGGAGTTAAGGGCAAGTTGAGCCCTAAGTATATTGGACCTTTTGAGATCGTGAAGAGGATTGGTGCTGCTGCTTACCGATTGGACTTGCCTCCTAGTTTGGGCAAGGTTCATAGCGTTTTTCATGTTTCCCAGCTCCGCAGATACATTAGTGACCCGAGTCACGTTTTGCCTAGAGAGATCGAGAACTTGGAGCCGAGTCTTGCTTTCGAGGAGCGTCCTGTGAAGATCCTAGACCGTCAGGATAGGAAGCTTAGGAGCAAGGTGGTGCCGCTAGTGAAGATCCTTTGGCGTTGCGGTGATGTTGAGGAGCAGACGTGGGAGACTGAGGCATCGATGCGTATCGCGCATCCTTCTCTTTTCGATTGAGGTATAGTATATAGATTTATATCCGTTCGAGTTTCGAGGACGAAACTTTTTGAAGTTGGGGTGATTGTAACATCCCGTATTTTCGTAAAATCTAATTTAAACATTTTTAAATATTTTAAGTAATAAAATAATATTTTAATAACTCAACGGAAATAATTTATTTAAGTATCGTAAAATATTTTAATAGTTAATAGGATCCGTCTTAAGAACCTTAAGTCCTTAAGACGAATACAACTTGGCAAAGTTATATTCCCGACTTAAATATTCATTTCATATCCGACTCAAGTATCCGTGTAAATATCCGCTCCATTTTACTTACTCGGAAAGGACAACTCACTTGTCCTCTCTATAAACCTTATGTCGACATCTTATTTTCCAAGAAATCAATTTCACTGTAAAACAAGTTCATCACAAAACCTCCATTTTATTCATCTCTTTTTGAGGAATTCTTCATCATCCGTCGATCAAATCGAGGTAACGATAACATTTCCGGAATCCTTGTTCAATTTCCAATCCATCTATCACTTCCGTTTCTCAAATCCTCCATTTCGAAAATTGGCCTGTTTTACACAAATTCCGTTTTTGTGTTCTTAAACCCGTTTTCCATGTTTGTAGGTGAAGGATTGGACAACCCGGACATCGATAGCTACATTGTGGAGGAAGATCTTTAGCCGGAAAGCTTGAAAGGTGACGATAATGAGAAACTCGGCCTATTTGTGAATATTAGCACTTTTGTTGTGTTTCTTATGTTGATTCTGATTTTTGTTCAAGTTTTAAGTTTAAGGGAACTTAGTATCATGTTTAGGATGTTGAATATGTGGAGAATTCATACCTAAAGATGTTGTTATGTGTTCATATGTGATTTTCAGTTTTTCTCAAAGTTCAGACGGATACTTGATAACATTGTTTGAGGATTGTTATGGGATTTATGTGCTATTAAATTAGTGATATTTTGTGTTTGATAATGTTGGGAAATCACCGATTGTAGCCTTGTTAGAGTTATGGTGTCGAATTTTGGATTTCTAAACTTGGCTGGAAAATCGCGTTTTCGTTACAGGCTCTCTGAGCCGGTCGACCGACCGGCTGGGAGCGCATCCTTGTGTGTTTTTCGCATTTTTAAGATTTGGCCTTAGGACTGCCAGCCGGCCGACCGGCTGCCTGCCGACCGGCTGGTAGTCATTGTTGTATTATGGGTGTATGCGAAGTACATAGGATAGAAGGGGAGCCCAGCCGGCAGACCGGCCGCCTGCCAGCCGGCTGGGAGTACATTTGAGGTGGGCTTGCGAGTTTGTAAAGCTAAGGGAATGGGTTCCCAGCCGGCCGGCCGGCTGCCTGCCGACCGGCTGGGAGTCCCTTTATGTTGTCTCGTTTTGGAAAAGAAAGAAGGAAGGCTGAGGTGGTCACCAGCCGGCCGACCGGCTGCCTGCCGACCGGCTGGGGACCCCTGTAGGCTATTTTGAGGTTTTTCGTAATTTGATCGTAACTTTCAAACGGTTAATCGGTTTTACTTGAAACTTGTTTTGTGTACCTTTGACATGTATTTGAGGTCCCCGGAGGATGGGCAACATTATATTGGGTTCGGAAATAGGGTAAGGATAGAGACCCCCCCGGTCGGGCAACCGAAAGGGAAACCGGCTCTCCCTCATCTTAGTTCTCGAGGTCAATTAAGTGTTGATTAGAAGTTAAAGGTAGAACTATAGAGTAGTTCATAGACTTGAATGATATTGTTTGATGCGTATTAAGTTATGCCTTAAGCTGGCCTCTGAACTTAATATGTGAACTGTTTGTCGTGTATGGGAACATGCGTTGAGTTTTCGCCTCTGAGTTCCATACATGTCTGTTTGTCGTGTCTGGGACATGCGTTGAGTTTTCGCCTCTGAGTCCAGACATGTATGTGTGATCGCGTCAGGACATGCCTTAAGCTGGCCTCTGAGCCTGACGAGTAGAGCAACTGCACGACGGGGCAGTCAGGTTGTCATACCTTACCCGGAGTGCAGGTGTTTGGTGCTAGAACATGCGTTGAGTTTTCGCCTCTGAGTCTAGTATCTTGTAATGTGGTAGGGGAACATGCGTTGAGTTTTCGCCTCTGAGTCCTTACTCGTGATAGTGAATTGAATGTTAGTCCATGCGTTGAGTTTTCGCCTCTGAGTCTAATGTTCAGTGAAAGCCGGTCCATGCGTTGAGTTTTCGCCTCTGAGTCCTTGCTTGATATTGTGAACTTGGTATTTAGGTTATGCGTTAAGATGTCGCCTCTGAACCTTTATACTTGCTGAATTATTTAGTACCTAGGTTATGCGTTAAGATGTCGCCTCTGAACCTTTGTACTTGCTGTTTTATATCTGCTTGCCTTGATGATGGTACAGTGTCAGATTTGCATAGTATGTTATTGTTGTTATATGAGTTGTGGTTAAATCATCCAAGGCATTGGATGACTCTTAGTTCGGTTTCATAAATAATTGGATTGAAAGACCCCCCGACTGGGTAACCAGTAGGGAAACCGGCTCTCCCTCCTATTTGTTTATGAAGTTAGTTGAGAGCCGTGCATGGTATTCGCATGATAGTAAGAGATCAGATGATGAGTTGTTTATACTTCACATGTTGTTATATGTTGGAGTATTCTGTATTGTTTTATATGTTACGTGTTGTCACAAAAGGTGGCTAGGAGAACTCTAGTCACTCCCCACTGATTGTGGCGTACATGTTTTCATGTATGTAGGTACATGCTGGTTGGAGCAGGGGTTCACGAGAGCTAGCGAGCGATGATCCGTTCATCATGACTTACCTTATATCGTTTAGCTGGACTCGTAGTTTGTTACAGTTGTTTTGGTGCCGGTAGGGATGTTCCATCCCCGGCTGATGTATTTATTTTATGTTTCAGTTTGATACTTAGAACTGCTACTTATCTATAGTTGTTTATATCAGTTTTGTTTCCAGTTTCGGTTTAAAGCTTCTCGCATGTTAGTTTAGTTGGCTAAAAAGTTTTAATTCCGCTGCAATTTTGGTACTTTATTGTGTTTATATTTCCGCTTTCGCGAGGGGTTTTACACCATAAGTATTTGCATAAGACCATTTATTAATTTCTGAATTTTCAGAAAATTTCCAGAAAGTTTAAAATTTTTGAATTTTAAATTTCGGATTTTATTGACTCATTTGGCCATATTTTGTTTATTTTTCCCGAAAATACAAGTAATTTATGAACAATAATGCAAAATCAAGTTAGATCATGATCAAATATTAGTAGAGACTAAACATTGATTCCTAAAGTAAGTTAGGATGATTAACTTGGACATAAATGAGATTTATGTAATTTTGATGATTTTAATAGTTAAAATCGCGCATATCCGTAAAAACCGTAAACAAATATGAGATATTTGCTCCCATAAGGCGATTTGGCATTAAAAATTGAGCATGTGCATACATATTTTATTTATTGCAATTTATTTAATATGAATGTCATATTTTGAATGTTATTTATATAATTTGGAATTATGTAATTTTCTTAGTATGGCCTTAGTTGTAATCAATATTACCCGTAATGAAAGGGAATATTGATTCGGTTGTAATTTATGTGATCTCGTATCACGGGTTTGTAATTTAAATTTTCAGTTTTACAATAGAATAGTTGTATTATTTTATTGTAATTCCGGAGATCCTAAAGACGGTATCATACGGAAAGGAGTTCCGACAAGACGGTGTTTTCTTGGATGGCGTGCCAATGAAGTTCAAGGGACCAAGGAGTTGGTTTCCGAATTTGTAATAGTTAATTAGTTTTTACTATTACTAGGAAGGCCATACTAGGATTTTATTGCTTTATTGCTTTTACTTTTGCATTTTAATATGTTTACATGCATAGCCAAATCGCCATAAACATGCATATTAGTTTAGATCGTTAAAAACGACCGTGTCAATTATAATTATCGAGTTCACCAATTTAATTCGCTTAAAGGAGATGCATAATAAATTGACAAGACCTCTATATTAAACAAAAACAATTGAGAATTAGCCTTACCAAATAGTAGAACCCATGAGCTTCTATTTCGTGGGGTGGTGCTAGTCCAGTGGGCAGTACGAACCCCATTACGTAGGATAAGTGGGGCGATGGGGTGGATTCAGTCCAGTGGGCGGATCGCATCCCGATGCAATTGAAATTTGGTTTGTACTCAACGGAAGTGTAGAGGACCAGTGGTCAATGTGTTCCGGGCTAAGATGAGTAAATAATGATTTGTCATCAACCAAGAGTTCTAGGGTAGAACCGGTTTATTTTAACCCACCAAACCATATCATTGGGTCGGAGTTCCAGTGGTTCACGATTTCGATAGTATGGGTTTGGGTCTTGGAATCATTTATAAAATTGGATAGAGGTCATTTTATAGATGCATCAACTTAGTAAATATGTTTACAAGTTAAAAATGAAAATTAAAACAATTAGCATTTAATTTCTTCATATGTTTAAAATTTGTAGTCTTCGTATCAATATCAATCATGACTACTTCCACTACTACGAACAATTCATGGTTACGTTCCTTCATGGATCGTTGTAAGCTAGAAAAGAATGGGGCGAACTTTGCCGATTGGGATGCCCAACTATTGTTAGCGGCAGAGGGAGACGGTAAGACCGAATTCCTCATTGAAGAATCACCTCCTGAACCTGCAGAAAATGCCACCGCCGCAGCAAGACGACCCTATGATACTTATCAGAAGGAGTCTGCGGCAATCAAAAATGTTTTGATCTTCTCGATGGAGCCAGAACTCCAAAGGAGTGCCATAAAGATTGGCACGGCCTATGAGATCTACTCCAGGCTTGTGACAATGTTCTCAAAGGCTTCGAGAATTGTCCAATACGAGGCGGCATCGGCCTTCTTTGATCTCAACCTTAAGGAGGGGGAAAAGGCTAGCCCACATGTGCTCAAGTTAATTGAGCATGTAGAAACCCTAAGGATGAATCAAGTGGACATTCCTAAGGAACTTGTGATTGATAGAATCCTCCACTCCTTGTCTAAGGTGAAAACTTATGTACAATTCCGGGTGAATTTCAACATGAGAAACCAAGACATCTCTCTCGATGAATTGCACAATATGATAGTGCAAGCTGAAAGGGATATGGGACTAAATGTTAGTGCCCCTAAGGATGTGCTCAACATTAATGTTAAGAGCAAAGGAAAGTTCAAAAGGAAGGGTAAGGCAAAGGGGAAGCAACCTTCCAAAGGTTCAAAGAAAGTGTCTTCTGAGGCAAGCACCTCCAAATCCAAGAAGAGCCCTCATCAAGGGGCCAAATGCTTTTACTGCAATGGCAAAGGACATTGGAAGAGGAACTGTTCCAAGTATCTCAGCGATCTCAAAGCTGGGAAGATTCTTCCAGTTGGTACGATAACTATCCCGATTTTATGTTAATCTCAACTAATGTATCATGATAAAAGTTGTGATGTGAATGCTCTTCTTACTTGAATTAGGGCATGAAAGCAAAGATAAGGGAAAAGAGAAACAAGCTTGATGGATCAAGGGAACTAAGAGTAGCTCCACTCGGGATGATCACGGAGCTTTGTTTTTCCCCTTATTTTGCTAATATTTCAAGTGTTGTATGAACAATTAAAACCTATGTTTTATTTCCTTGTTGGACAAGGAAAGGGGTAATCCTTGAACAATATGTTGTATTTTGGATAATGTAGTGACTTGGTTTTCAACCCGAGTCACTATCGGTTTATAATTACGTTCTTGTTTAGTTTAACATACACTTGCAAATCTTAAACATAAAATAGAATTGATTATGAAATTTCAGTGTATGACCATTGAAGCCAAATTGGTATAGGATACCCAATTCAAATCAATTCAAAATCAAATTAAGTTTAGAACTCAATTAAGAGGAAAAGTTATCAACCATCCAAAACTATCTAAGCTTTAAAACGAATAATTTCTGTAATAAATCATAAGGATACACAAACCAACATCAAAGTCATTGCTTGTGGTCTTAGTAGCTATCTTTGGTAATAAAATGGGATTATTATTACAAAGATAGAGTGGGAGAAATTTAAAATGCCACAAATAGCAAGTGATTTTGATTAACACAATGGATATGATCTATTAGTGAATAGTAGGATTTATTGTGTTTTGGTTATGTGAAAGATAAGAAGGAAGATTAAGTTGTGAATGGGATCTACGATTTAAGAAAATCTACACCTTATGGTTGTAAAAGGTAGATTAGGCTGTAGATAAGATTCTACGCCTTATCATCCCAAAAGTTGTGGATAAGCCCAAAGGTTGTAGATAAGATCTACGGTTTGGTAAAAATCTACGCCTTATATCCCAAGAGCAATCTACACCTTATGGTTGTAAAAGGTAGATTAGGCTATGGATAAGATTCTAAGCCTTATCATCCCAAAAGTTGTGGATAAGCCCAAAGGTTGTAGATAAGATCTACGGTTTGGTAAAAATCTACGCCTTATATACCAACGGCCCCGGCCCTGGAGGATACTTCAAGGATAAATTCTTGAAGTTTGTAAGGAAAAATTCTATACATGGATAAGATCCATGATATAGTCCTCGTACAGTACAAGATAAGATAAATGTGGGGAACTGAAAGTTCCTACACACAGAAATTGTATACCATAAGAAAAGACTCTTATAGAAACTATGGGAGGACACTCGAAGAAAATTATTCAAAAGATTTTGCAAAGGCTCAAGAAAGGGTTCTTGGATTTAGATGGTGATCTAAATGTGCCAATCCAAAGAACCATGAAATTTATAAGATATACGTGCTGATAAATGAGATTTGTTGAGAGAAGCATAAGCAGACATGTGGATGTCTGCAGTCTACAAAGTTAAGGGTAACTTTGTTGAAAGTAGTAAGGTAATTCATTGAGAATGAATTCAGTAAACTCAATAACCACTTTTCAAAAGGGTATTTGAAAAGGATGTGACTATTAGCACATATGGTTGAAGTCCCAACCATTTCAATTCATTAAATGTTAAGGAACATTGAATTGAGTAGGAGCTTTATGATTTACGGTTAAATGTAAAGTTCAGTGGGAGTTCTCGCTCCAGGATTTGAAGCTATTGAGTCATGGGTATGACTTCGGGATCTTCAGAATCAGGCAAGAACAAGAGTTTAGTGGGAGTAAACGTTATCTAAAACAACTCATTGCTCGTTTGGAATGAAGCATTGATACTCATGAAAGGTACACGAGTTTTTGGTTCTAGATGACATATTGATATGAATTAAATCTAATTAAACATGGGATGTTTAGTTAAGATTATAAGAGACATCTTGATGTTAGTATTAAGGTTGTTCATGGAGATGAAGATAGTGTAACCATGATGGGATCATGGAAATTTATCGAACCTTAAGTACTATTGTTTGCACGTTTAAAACACTAATGTTTCCGCCATTAGTATAATCGTGTAAAGTGGATGTGCGCCGCTTACAGGACAACCTGTTGAGCAAGTGTTAAACCAATGATTAAACCTTGATCAATTGTCAAAGTATTCTCCAATGAAGATGAAAGACAAATTCAAGATTTTGGAAGATAACTTAGTCGTATGGTAAAAGGTTTGCAACGACTCAAGTTCCAAGAAACCAAGCAAAGATTTGTGATAATCTTTGGCTTACATTCATTGACTATGCATCTCAATGACTTGTATTTTAACTACATGGTCATCACAAGATTCTACAAAATGAGTACGTTCACAAATTATGTAAAGGCATTGCTGTGGCTGGGAGTTACACAATGCACATAATCTTATTCGCTAGTCATGAGAATGACTTGTCTCTTTCAGAGGAAAGATCAATGTATGGATATGATCCGCAAAGTGAACGCTCGCACGAACCGTGGTAAACCTGGTTTACTCAAAATGGAGATAATTACAATTTTAAGGGATGTAAACGAGAGACCCTAAAGCTGATTGTAAATTAAATGGTGTTCAAAGGTTGACCACTTGGATGGTATAATCCACTAATTGTTTGAGTTATTTATAACTCACGAAAGGTCAAGTAAAATTCAAATGGGATGGTAAGACCATATTGAACCCCATTAAAGTGAATTGAATTATCATGACCTCGCCCCTAGTTGCTTAAGTGAGGTGACATCTCAATGCAACCGGATGTGTGATGCGATTGATGGCGAGTTCAATTGCCAAAGAGTCATTCGGGATGACTAATCGATCACCTAGGCATAGACATGTTAAGACACATTTGCCGGGCTAATGACCGCTGATAGAGCTCTGGCGTACTCTTATTAAAAGACTGCCTGGTCGTGGCGGGAGCATCTATCGTGTTTCACATGAGTCAGTTCTTGGACTAATGACTGTTCTCTGAGGTGGCACAATTTTCAGATTAACTTTGATTCATGCCCTAACACCTTCGTAACTGGGGTTTATAAGGACATGTTTTGGGTTATGATGGGCTGTGGCCAGCCGGAAGGAATAAGTCGATTGGGAATTGTCCACCCCTTGTCAGGGTTGAGAAATATCTCTAGGCCACTCGAGGAGAATAATAACTAGAAATGCGTGGCCACGCTCGGAAGGTATCTATGGTAGATAATTCCGGTCAGTAGTTATAACTCCAGATCGAGATAAACCACTCTAGATTTTAATCAATTGCCGGCACGACCTGAGAGGACGCCATGCATTGAGTGGGAGATAGTAATAGGGCAAGAGAATTGGTGACACACACTTGTCTCGGACAAGTGGGAGATTGTTGGAGGAAGTGTCCTCGACAATAGTGTGTTGACGTAATTAAAACTCATTTGAATGAAACACAACTGGGAGTGTTACTCTTTTAAAGTCGACTGATCAACATTTATCGATAATGATTGGCTGTCTAGAGTTTGACATTATCGTCATATGATGGTGGTGATCAGTTGATCTCTTAAGGTCATATCTTTAGGGAATTCCGTCTCAATGGAATAATTAATTAATATTGTATTGGATACAAATTAATTAATAACTGGAAATTTTGGAAATAATTTTATATGACGAATATTTTTATAATGGGATTATAATAATAATTAAAGTCAAAGTAATAAAATTGTTTTATTACTCGGTTTTATTTATTCGTTTAGGAAACGATTAAATTGAGAATGAACACGGTTGATCATAAAATTACAAAGAGTTGTAATTAAATTATGACATTACATTTTTTGTACAATAATAATTTCGAATTATTAGTGTATTTATTTAAATGTAATAAATTTGTAAATTATGAATTTTAATAGTTAAAATTGCACAATTAACAAATTGGGTCATGTGTTATGGAACATATGTGACATGTTACAAATTAACACAATTGACAAAAATAAAATGGGTCTATAATAAGACCATGTGAACCGTGTATATGTAGTGTGTATGAGTATATGTATTGTGTGTAAGTGTACAAGCAAAGAGTGTGTCATACACAAAGAGCATGTTGTAAGGAATCTTACATGCTTTGTGTAAGAGTGTAAGAGGGCATGCATAGGCTCCTTGGGGATGCCTTGGCCGGCCTATTCAAGAGCAAATAAGCTCTTGTTTGCTCTATATAAGACACACCCTCACACCACATAAATGACTAGTTTTTTGGCTAAGTCTTTTGGTGCTAACACAAAACATACTACAAACCTTATTCTCATATTTTCTTTAGTAAAATAGTTTTTACTAAGGAAATAATTATTTCCATACTAATAATATTAAGAGTTATATTATTATTATTTCTAGTATACTTATACTAATTTTCTAGTAACAAAATTAGTATTAGTTTGAGATCGGGTCCTTGATACGCATCTTTTGGAGACGATTTTTCTTAGATCGTTTAAGGGTATTTCGGTGGTTTGAAGACTCATATAATAGGTGATTATTGAGTATAAACCTTCTAAAACCAATGTAAGGACTATCACATCTTATGATATCATCATGCATGCATAAGATCCATTTAAGTTTTATGACCTAAACTTAAAGAAACAAAACTCATATTAGATTTGAGTATAAAATCAGGAGCTTAGTTTCCAACACCTGTGGCCAGGCGTTCTCGTTGATCAAAGAGAACGGTTACAATTAAGTCAACCCGGTCTCTTTGTTACTACAATAAGAACGGTCGCGCTCCATAACCGTTCTCTTTGATATATCACAAAGTCTATAACACACGCAACCAATCTCTTTGTAATTACAATAAGAATGGTTAGACTCCACAATCGTGCTCATTGATATGTCATAGAGGACGGTTTCACGCGAAACCGGTCTCTTTGATAAGACTGGTTTATTTAGCGCCTTTTGTTTGTTAGTTTCAAAGAGAACGATAATGTTACAACCGTACTGTTTGTTATTGTCAAAGAGAACAGGCTATGCAAGGAACCGTCCTCGTTGTTCCAAATTTTTTTTAAAAAAAATATTTCTGTATTTTTCCGTAACCCCTACGCGATTGAATCGTATAGCTCATAACAATTAAACCTGCATTACAATTCAGAAACTCCAACATGTTTTATACGACTAAAACCTTTATATTTATTTTGAATTCATAATGAATAAATTCTTAGAAAAAAATACAAAGTCTCATCATGTTTAAGAGTCTAAATGCTATAAATATCAAAAATACGTACAAAACATAAATGAAAAATCATTCAGGAATAAAAATAATAATGAACCCTAGAGAGCATAACAATTAAATCTGCATTACAATTCAGATACTCCAGCATGTTTTATACAACTAAAACCTTTATATTTATTTTGAATTCATAATGAATAAATTCTTAGAGAAAAAAAATACAAAGTTTTATCATGCTTAAGAGTCTAAACGCTATCAATATAAAAAATACGTACAAAACATAAATGAAAAATCATTCAGGAATAATAATAATAATCAACCCTAGAGAGCAGGCGATGAGAGGCGACTATTAACAACAATGGAGAAAATCATAAGAGCTGATCAATCAACAATGGAGAAAAAGCGCTTGAGATTTGCAAGAGTTCTAGTGGAACTGGCTGTTGGTAAAACATACAATGACAAAATCAGATTCAACAGAGTTCTAGTGGAACTGGTTGTTGGTAAAACATACAATGACAAAATCAGATTCAACGATGAACATGGAGAGATACTTACAGTGACCTTGGAATATGAATGGAAGCCAAGCATTGTAGAGGCAAACAAGCTAAGGATTGGACATGAAACCAAGCATTGTAGAGGCAAACAAGTAGAGCTCGAAAAACTGACTGGTAACCAAATATGGAAAGCTGTCCACAAGCAGAAATTACCAAATTTTGCTAGCAGGGACTAGCACCGTGCAGCAGAAGCAGCAGTCTGCAGACATTTTGCAGCAACAACATCAGTCTGAAGGGAGTGCTCCAATGCATCAACAATATCAGACTTCAGGAATTGCTAATATGCAGCAACAACAGTCTGCAGGAAATGCTAGCGTACAGCAGCAACATCAGTCTGATCACTTCAGTTAAATAAATCGAACAATGACGGGTATGTCCGCCTTCAATGAGAATTTGTGTGAGAAGTTATGGAGACCTTGTTGGCTTTAGCAATTTTGTTGAGTTGGTCAATGATGAAGGCCTTAGCCCTCGGATGCTGGCACAATGAACTAAAGTCATTAACAGCGACATTGTTTGCGTCGGTCCACGATTTAAGAGCTTTCTTGTTCGGGTTTACAACGGCTGCCAGGTAGGACTGAAAGCTATCTCCATACACCCATATCTGAATCAGAAAGACATCAGTTGCATCAATAATAATCAGAGAGGATAATTGAGATTCTTTAATGAAAGAAGTGCAATAAAAAAATGGAATTGGGGAGCTTATATATTATCAGCATTTTCAGTTTCAAAATGTTCTATAGTCAGAAATCAACCTTTTGCAAATGGCAGTTGTATTAAAAAATGGAATTGGGGAGCTTATATTAAATTTACTAAGTGGGTGAATTTGCAAATGGCAGTTGTATCTATGTAAAAAAGATCATAAGTAAAATAACTGAACTACTACTAACGAGAAATGTGAACTTAGGAATCATATCTTGATAAGAATTGAATAAATAACACAGAATAACCCGTCTCTAAAGTTAAGGCCACATCAGTCGTTAATTGGTACATTATATCCACAATATATCCCGAAACTGTGACATTACCATACCGTGATTTCGTGACCGGTACTGCAATCAATGACTGATATGGCGATACCAGATTTTGTACCATGTAATATTTTAGTTGGGGATATCAGCATTCCTAAGATTAATGAAAAAAACTAACTTAACATGTAAATAATCTAGGATAAGGGAATAACAATGAGATCCAACATGGCAAGAATATTTCATCTGGTATACATTGCAAAACAGCATAATGTGTTGATAGTTTTATGGCTCGATCAAGACTAGATTGGTAGCTTCATAAGAGAGTACCAAATTTTACTGGAGCTGACATATGCCCTAGATAGGGACATATGTTAGCTATAAGAAGTAGTTGAAGACCAATATAATGTCATTATATATATAACCCATGGAGGTCTGCTAAAAACTAGTCACCAGTCATGCTAATAAGCAAACCTGTATCACATTTTTTGCTTACAGGTTGTTGCTAAACTTATCTATCTATCTATCCGAGTTTATCCGAATACAGAGCATAATGAGATATATAGAAATATGAAACAAAGAGTTATAAAAGGGATTTGAGAGAATCAGGTAAGCTAGGTTTCAGGTACTTTCTCAATCCAGAAATTAAAATAGATACAAATATAAGGGTGAACATACCGGGTGGAGTAAAGACCTTTGTGGAAAATGAAAGAAGTGATGGTTACTTCCACGAAATTAACCAAAATTTGGGCTGCTTGGCTTTTCGTTGAAGGCAATTGGGAAATCAAGTTTGGAGATGTTCATAACTTTGACAAAATAAAATTGACATTTAGCCCACAGAGGTTGGCTCCATTAGTACAGAACTAGCATAATTCATGGATCTCTAATTGAACCCAATGCACCCGAAGGTAACGGTTGTGGCTTCCCACCATTATCACCATTATAAACCGTATAGTGACATTTTTTACTATAATAATATGGATCATGAAATAACCTAGCGGAGATAGGTTACCTTTGCAATCCATTATTTATCATTGCGATCCCCGTCAATGGCACTCTAATAATTATACTTAATGTCAGAGGATGTACAAATTCAACAATCAACTCATCAAAAACAACATAAATTAGCAATAAACATCAAATACAACATAAAAAAAAGGTCTGAATTAAGGTTTATTACCAGATTGAGGAGGACGAAGAGCGAAACATCGGTTTTGTGGTGGTTGATGGCAGTGAGAACAGCGAGACAAATGGTCGGCGAAGTGAACGACGGGGAGGTTGATGTGAGGAGTCGAGGAGTCGTGGTGAGTAGGGAGGTTTAGGTTTTGTTGAGTTATGCGTATAGTGGCTTTAGGATTCTAATTGAAGTTACACGAGATTAATTGTGTTGGAATATAAGATTCCGTAGGAATTAGGTTTTTCTCACACACAAATTCGTCAAAGTTCGTCGAAATAATTTAGCGCCAACATTTCAGTGGGCTGGCATCAAAAAATTTCACGAAAATTCGTCGCAAATATTAACTTTTCGTCGGAAGGGTTGACAAAAATAAAAATGCGCAGGACTCATCAGTAGGAAACAATTAATATCTACAGAATTTATAGTCCGTAGGAAATTATCCGTAGGAATAGAACATTTTTCTTGTAGTGATATACATCCTCTCCTTGGCTCCTCAATCCAGTTCCAGAAAACAAATTTGGCTCCTCAAATCATATAGTTTGTCAATCAAATTATTAACAAATCATATACTATTATTATTAAATTATAAATCCAAACAATAAGAACTCAAATGATATAGTTTATCAACAATAAATTCAACAACACAACAACAATCGATTTTATGATATTGATAAGATGCTACTCCGTAGAATTTTAATGAAGATACGATAATTGATATGTGACATACGGTAATTGTAAAACCCCTCGCGAAAGTGGAAATATAAAACATTCAAAGTACCAAAAATGCAGCGGAATTAAAACTTTTTAACAAACTAAACATGCGAGGTGTTTTAGAAATCTAAACATGCGAAAGATAAAACATAAATAAGTATTAAGTACGATACAAAGCAGCCTGGGATAGCATATCCCTACAGGCACAAAATACTGAAACATAAGTCTAAGGTCTAGCTACACGATAAGGTAAAAGTCAACGATGAAGGATCATCGCTCGCTAGCCTCAACGTAACCCCCTGCAAACAGCCTCATGTACCTACACACATACAACATGTGCGCCACAGTCAGTGGGGAGTGACTAGAGTGCTCCTAGCCACCTATTGTCAATGACACATAACACATAAGGCATACAATATACTCCAGCATATATATAACATGTGAAGCATACAGATTCAATATCCGAATCCCAATTCAACATGCGAATACTTATGCAAGGCTCTCAACCAACTTCGGAAACTATTTGGAAGGAGAGCCGGTTTCCCTTCCGGTTGCCCGGCCGGGGGGTCTTTCAATCCAAACCATCTACGAAACCGGACTAAGAGTCGTCCAATGCCTTGGACGAACAATACTAAGATAACCAAGTATCATACATTCACAAAAGCAACTAAGGCATACTCAACATCCAATTATATCAACAAGAGATAGGTCACCTAGTGACTCGACTCTAACAACTATAGGCCAACCAAGTGAGTCTACAAATAAGAGATAGGTCATCCAAGTGACTCTACAAACAAGAGATAGGTCATCCAAGCGACTCGACTCTTACTAGATTGATCAGCCAAGTGACTCTACTAGACTACTATGAGCAGGCCGACAATCGACTCGTCTATATACCACGACATCCCCAATCTCAGACTATACAACCCCCTGGTAGGATGACATCAAAAGACTGTCCTAGTCTAAACCTGGCCAGACTCTCGGGGCGCAAACGAATCACGATCCCCGATTCGACAAGTGCACAAGGCACCCCCAAGACCCGAACTAGCTAGGAACGAGATATGCCCGAAGGCGGGCAGACAATCTAAAACCTGACCGTGAGACCAAGTCACTACGGCCAACCAGCTACACAATGCAATCAGGTGAGAACTCGAGTACTATAGCAGCGCACAGCAGGTTTACACAAATCAAAACATGTTATCTCAAAGATATACAAAGACTTCAAACTCGAATGACAATCATTTCTTAAATAACTCATCATTAAACATCCATGAAACGCTTAGCCAACTTCGGGAACTAATTTGAGGCGAGAGCCGGTCTCCCTTCCGGTTGCCCGACCGGGGGGTCTTTCATCCTCAAATCCATTACCGAACCCGACATAAGTGCCGCCCAATTTCTTGGGACTTCAAACAAGCATACGAAACATACGGAAAAAGAATCAATCAAATCCGACATGCGAAATATAAGTTATTAGCAAAACAATTCGATCAGGGGCTCTCAGCCGGTCAGCCACAGGCTGCCGGTTGGCCGGCTGAGAGTCCCAATCCCTCATGTTCAAAACCACAAGAGGTACTCCCAGCCGGTCGGCCGGCTGCCGGTCGGCCGGCTGCCGGTCCACCGGCTGGGAACCCTTTTTTCCCAATTTCTTACAAACAACAAAGACACAACAAAATGGTCTCCCAGCCGGCCGGCCGGCCGCCGGTCCACCGGCTGGGGGAACCTTTTTCTCAAATTTTTGCAAAAACAAGAACGTCAACAACAAATACCCAATGGGGCTCTCAGCCGGTCCACCGGCCGCCGGCCTCATACCGGCTGGGAGTCCTCTGCCCAGAAATACGCAAATTCGACATTCAAGAATTCGATTAAACTTCATGGGATTGCTTCTATACTTTGTATACACTACTAAAATCACGATTTACAGCATTTACAAACATTCATACCACATTCTTAAATCATAAACAAAGATCAAACATAAACATTCATACCAAATTAATAAAACCTCCATTTCTCTACATAAACTTATTACCCATTACTAATACTCCATAAATCATGTGAGAAACATATAATCATCAAATCCTAACATGATACTAACTAATTTACAGCATCACAACCACAATCCACATAACCTAAACATGTTTCTAGTAGATAAACATACTAAAAATCAAGTAAAGTGCTAATATAGACAAAAGGCCGAGTTTCTCATTATCGTCACCTTAATGAGCGATTTCTTCACGCCTAGTCTTGAATAATATATGAATCCTTATCCGGGTCGTCAATGTCGACACCTACAAACAACAAAACGGGTTGTAAGAGGGCAATCTCGAGTTCTTCTCAAAACAGCCCAGAAATGAGAGTTGATGAAATGGAAATTGAAAGAGATAGAAAGGTTGCAAATCTCGAGGGGATTCCGAAAATATAAAATTTACCTCAATCGGAGTTCGGGAAGGGGTCGAGATCGTAGTTTAAAGCTTTGAAGAAAAGTGAAAATGGTGAAAGTTGGGTTTACAGTGAAATGAAATGAAGAACATGAATGTGTCGATGGATGAGGTTTAGGTAGGGTTTTAAGTTGTCCTTTCACCTTTACTTGAGTCGGGTTTATTTGCTTTGTGAAACGGGTTCAAGTCGGGGTTGATATTAAATAACCAAGGCATCTTAAGCTTAAATGGTTTTTAAGACGATCTTAACGGAAATCTTAAAAATAAAACTTACAAATTATAATTAAAATATTATTAAATTCCGTAAACTACTTTCAAATGATTAAAATTACTTTTATCAAAATACGGGCTGTAACAATCACCCCATCTTTTAAAAAGTTTCGTCCTCGAAACTTGAAAGCAGTTACAAGGACAGCATTAACAACTAAAACTTTCATAGAAACTTGATATACAAAAACTTAGATTTCTTTCCAAAAATTTCAGAAGTAAAATCCATAGTCGAGCCTCCATCAAGGAACGTTGGGGTTCTCGTTGCGCATTCAAGAACCTGACATTCTAATCCGAAGGCAAAACCAAGGTGAAAATCGATGAAAACTTCAAAATTTAGATCGATCAGATGTTGATAGGCATAGTACAGGTTATCAGACGTCTCCAATAACGAGTTCAAGTGACAAATCAACGCCGAAATCCATCAAAGCTGTAAAATTTTCCAACTTCTTAAAACCAAGTTTTCTAAAAATCAACTTTTTAGATCTTTCAAACGTTGAACCAATAAAATTTGTAAAAACAATAGAGGTCTACAACCGCCAAAAGGAAGGAAATTCCCAAAGAAGTCACCAAGAGCAGAAAAAGGAAGCAGAAAAAGGGGGAACACTTCGGTGCAAGGCACGAAAGAAGAACATGGTTGAGCTTAAGACAACGCCTTATAGGCAAAATGGACACATCAATGGTGACATACCGGTGACCAGGTGAGGGTAAGCCTCGGCTGCAGCACGACTCATCACGTACACGGTACCCTTGGGCTTCAGCCTCTGAACTGCACCAGCAGCGGTAGCAGCTCTACCAGCGACAATCTTCCTCTCGGGACACTCGAAGGAGCGATGTCCGGTCTTGTTGCAGGCAAAGCAGGTGTAGGGGTCGCCGTTGCAGTCAACTCCAAGGTGAAGATCCTTATGACACTTGAAACACTTCAGAGGAGCATTAGGTACAGGCACCGGGTCCTTGACCTTAGGTGGGTCAAACCTCTTGAACTTCTTAAACTGAGGTACCGGAGAATCAGGTGAAGGATCAAAGGATCTCTTCTCAAAGGAGGAAGTCTGTGAGGAAAAGGGAGCAGAAGAAGAAGAAGCTCTAATCTCAGCATCTATGGCTCGGATGGAACTCTCTGCCCAAATAGCATCATCATAGACCTCAACGAAATAAGTCGAGTCACGACGAACCATGCTCTCGATGCGCGGTCCTAGCTTCCCACGGTAAAAGTAGACTCTCTCCGCCTCATCTCTGACAAACCTAGATGCGAAATGAGCAAGTTGGTTGAATCGGTCGGTAAACTCCTGAACTGACATCTTGCCCTGCTTCAAATCCATGAATTCTTTGAGTCGCTGTGATCTGAGCTCTTTAGGATAAAACCTCGTCTCGAGCTTATCCTTAAAAGCCTCCCAATCGAACGAAGGATCAAGAGTGAAAGTAGGTCCAGTCAATGCCCACCACCTATCGGCCTCAAGGGTCAGAAAGTGAGTGGCTAGCCGCACTCTATCCTCTCTACCCACCGCATACAGGGTAAAGCTCTTTTCCATCTCCCTGAACCACTCAGTAAGAGCTACCGGATCAACCTCACCTCCATAAGTCTTCACATGGCTACGGGACATCTGCGAAGCTATCCATGAGAAACTACCAGGACGATTAGCCTCGTTGCCTGGCGGTGGAGGAGGTGGAACATTCCCTGCTTGCTGTCTCTGAGTCTCAAGCAAATGCTGAATTGCTTGCAGCACAATGTTATCAGCAACCCTAGGTCTCACCATCCTTCAAAAAAAAAAACAGTGTTAACCTAACAATTAACAATCACAAACAGTCTACCACTTGTCCTTAAGTCTACCCAAATCTCTCATTCATTATTCAAGTTTTTGGTCAAGTTAAGTTTGGGGATTACATGAGTGCGTCGGGAGCAATAATGCTCTGATACCAACTGTAAAACCCCTCGCGAAAGCGGAAATATAAAACATTCAAAGTACCAAAAATGCAGCGGAATTAAAACTTTTTAACAAACTAAACATGCGAGGTGTTTTAGAAATCTAAACATGCGAAAGATAAAACATAAATAAGTATTAAGTACGATACAAAGCAGCCTGGGATAGCATATCCCTACAGGCACAAAATACAGAAACATAAGTCTAAGGTCTAGCTACACGATAAGGTAAAAGTCAACGATGAAGGATCATCGCTCGCTAGCCTCAACGTAACCCCCTGCAAACAGCCTCATGTACCTACACACATACAACATGTGCGCCACAGTCAGTGGGGAGTGACTAGAGTGCTCCTAGCCACCTATTGTCAATGACACATAACACATAAGGCATACAATATACTCCAGCATATATATAACATGTGAAGCATACAGATTCAATATCCGAATCCCAATTCAACATGCGAATACTTATGCAAGGCTCTCAACCAACTTCGGAAACTATTTGGAAGGAGAGCCGGTTTCCCTTCCGGTTGCCCGGCCGGGGGGTCTTTCAATCCAAACCATTTACGAAACCGGACTAAGAGTCGTCCAATGCCTTGGACGAACAATACTAAGATAACCAAGTATCATACATTCACAAAAGCAACTAAGGCATACTCAACATCCAATTATATCAACAAGAGATAGGTCACCTAGTGACTCGACTCTAACAACTATAGGCCAACCAAGTGAGTCTACAAATAAGAGATAGGTCATCCAAGTGACTCTACAAACAAGAGATAGGTCATCCAAGCGACTCGACTCTTACTAGATTGATCAGCCAAGTGACTCTACTAGACTACTATGAGCAGGCCGACAATCGACTCGTCTATATACCACGACATCCCCAATCTCAGACTATACAACCCCTTGGTAGGACGACATCAAAAGACTGTCCTAGTCTAAACCTGGCCAGACTCTCGGAGCGCAAACGAATCACGATCCCCGATTCGACAAGTGCACAAGGCACCCCCAAGACCCGAACTAGCTAGGAACGAGATATGCCCGAAGGCGGGCAGACAATCTAAAACCTGACCGTGAGACCAAGTCACTACGGCCAACCAGCTACACAATGCAATCAGGTGAGAACTCGAGTACTATAGCAGCGCACAGCAGGTTTACACAAATCAAAACATGTTATCTCAAAGATATACAAAGACTTCAAACTCGAATGACAATCATTTCTTAAATAACTCATCATTAAACATCCATGAAACGCTTAGCCAACTTCGGGAACTAATTTGAGGCGAGAGCCGGTCTCCCTTCCGGTTGCCCGGCCGGGGGGTCTGTCATCCTCAAATCCATTACCGAACCCGACATAAGTGCCGCCCAATTTCTTGGGACTTCAAACAAGCATACGAAACATACGGAAAAAGAATCAATCAAATCCGACATGCGAAATATAAGTTATGAGCAAAACAATTCGATCAGGGGCTCTCAGCCGGTCAGCCACAGGCTGCCGGTTGGCCGGCTGAGAGTCCCAATCCCTCATGTTCAAAACCAACAAAAATAACCAAGAGGTACTCCCAGCCGGTCGGCCGGCTGCCGGTCGGCCGGCTGCCGGTCGGCCGGCTGCCGGTCGGCCGGCTGCCGGTCGGCCGGCTGCCGGTCCACCGGCTGGGAACCCTTTTTTCCCAATTTCTTACAAACAACAAAGACACAACAAAATGGTCTCCCAGCCGGCCGGCCGGCCGCCGGTCCACCGGCTGGGGGAACCTTTTTCTCAAATTTTGCAAAAACAAGAACGACAACAACAAATACCCAATGGGGCTCTCAGCCGGTCCACCGGCCGCCAGCCTCAGACCGGCTGGGAGTCCTCTGCCCAGAAATACGCAAATTCGACATTCAAGAATTCGATTAAACTTCATGGGATTGCTTCTATACTTTGTATACACTACTAAAATCACGATTTACAGCATTTACAAACATTCATACCACATTCTTAAATCATAAACAAAGATCAAACATAAACATTCATACCAAATTAATAAAACCTCCATTTCTCTACATAAACTTATTACCCATTACTAATACTCCATAAATCATGTGAGAAACATATAATCATCAAATCCTAACATGATACTAACTAATTTACAGCATCACAACCACAATCCACATAACCTAAACATGTTTCTAGTAGATAAACATACTAAAAATCAAGTAAAGTGCTAATATAGACAAAAGGCCGAGTTTTTCATTATCGTCACCTTAATGAGCGATTTCTTCACGCCTAGTCTTGAATAATATATGAATCCTTATCCGGGTCGTCAATGTCGACACCTACAAACAACAAAACGGGTTGTAAGAGGGCAATCTCGAGTTCTTCTCAAAACAGCCCAGAAATGAGAGTTGATGAAATGGAAATTGAAAGAGATAGAAAGGTTGCAAATCTCGAGGGGATTCCGAAAATATAAAATTTACCTCAATCGGAGTTCGGGAAGGGGTCGAGATCGTAGTTTAAAGCTTTGAAGAAAAGTGAAAATGGTGAAAGTTGGGTTTACAGTGAAATGAAATGAAGAACATGAATGTGTCGATGGATGAGGTTTAGGTAGGGTTTTAAGTTGTCCTTTCACCTTTACTTGAGTCGGGTTTATTTGCTTTGTGAAACGGGTTCAAGTCGGGGTTGATATTAAATAACCAAGGCATCTTAAGCTTAAATGGTTTTTAAGACGATCTTAACGGAAATCTTAAAAATAAAACTTACAAATTATAATTAAAATATTATTAAATTCCGTAAACTACTTTCAAATGATTAAAATTACTTTTATCAAAATACGGGCTGTTACAATCACCCCATCTTTTAAAAAGTTTCGTCCTCGAAACTTGAAAGCAGTTACAAGGACAGCATTAACAACTAAAACTTTCATAGAAACTTGATATACAAAAACTTAGATTTCTTTCCAAAAATTTCAGAAGTAAAATCCATAGTCGAGCCTCCATCAAGGAACGTTGGGGTTCTCGTTGCGCATTCAAGAACCTGACACTACTACATTTTGATTCTATAGCAACACTCCACTATTGTTGCATAATGTCATATAAGTGTTGCTATAGAGTTTATGCAACACTTAATGAAGTGCTGTATAAAGTCTCGTTGCATTAGCTCATTGCAACACTTTATGCAACACTTTTTGAACTATTGCAACATTTTTATAAAGTGTTACATATGTTACTTTTATGCAACACTTTTTTCAAATGCAAAGGCAACATTTTTATTTTATAATGCAACACTTCTTGTGAAAAATTAGCAACACTTTACGTAGACAAATGCAATACTTTTATATTAAAAAGCAACACTTTTATCGAACAGATGCGACATTTTTATTTTGAGAACGCAACACTAGTTACGTCCAAAAACAACACTTATACTAAACAAACGCAACACTAGTTCATCCAAACACAATAGAGAATTACAATTCTTAATAATCGTGTATTATTGCATATCATTCTAAAATTACAATAGAATTATTCAATCTCAAAAATGAATGTCAATTACATTTCCAAAAAGGATTAAAAATATAACTTCGCAAATGTTTAAGTACAAAAAAAATGTACCAAATGTTTAAAATAGAACAAATAATTTAACGACTATTATTAAATAAAAGTCTTCATGTTGTTGTAGTACTCCATTATCCAACGAGATATTGATGTAAGTTGCCATCCGAGCAAAAAATCATCCGACAACATGCTTAATAGTAATACCTCAAATGCAACCTGTTTTGCAAAAGGAAGCACAAAATCAGCAACATTCTTACCTTTTGAAAGCCATTCATAATAAGGCACAAAGGAAAGGAGGTTGACGACGTATATTATCAGCTTAAAAAAAGGCACATAGGAAAGAAGTAAAAGGGTATGGCCTCCAAACCTTATTGATTATTAGATAGCTTGACAAAAACTAAGTTAAAGCCTAGCCTTGTGAAAAACTGCAAGCGCAAATCCTCATTCGTGAATCAACAGATCCTTTGCAACCAGCTGCTACTCTACTATTCTGCCAATTATTGCAGCAAAGCACAGACCCATATTCCCTGGAATACAGACTCCAAAGAGATGCACTACCAGGTAACGTATAGACCTGGGCGCTCAAAACTCTGCCATAACATTAACAAAAGTACAGACCCAAGACCTTGCACCTCTGCCACCCCTGAACAATTCCTGTTGTAAACCAGAAACGTTCCCGCTCGTCTACCAGCCCATAGACCAGCACGGAAATAAGCAGACACGCCTCACTTCTCAGCAACCCGAGAAAACTGCCTTATTCCATTTTTTAACACACACTACTTGCAATTGGTCCAAAGCATTCATGAACACAGGAATGCCAATCAGACACAAAACTGAAGCATCTAATCAGCCCTCTTGAACATTGAATGCCCCATAACCAGCAACAATAGTGGATTATTCAGCCTGCAGAAAGACTGGCAATACCTAAAAGGAAAAAAGACTGGCAAAAGTGGATTATTCAGCCTGCAGAAGACTGGCAATACCTGAGCTAGGGCAAGTGATTCCCGTGTGATCACCTACATGATAAGGAGTGGACTAAAAAAATTAGAATCAACCCATATAACAACCTAGTAACAGACTAATAGAACAACCACCAAAACTAACTCAAAATGCATGAACAAACAAACCAAGTAAAGTGGTAATTAGTGGCTGCGAGAGAAAGGGGTGCTAGTTAATTGGCAACATTTAGTTCACAAAAACTCGAGTCTAATATGGGCTATACGGGATTAAGGGTCAGCAGACCGAAACCCCCTAACAGCACTACCTTGGCATGCGCAAACAAACATTCGGAAACTAAAAAACGAAACAAATAAGCTAATAATCACGCAAGTACGCAACATATAACATTAAGCATCAAAACTGATAAAACTGGATCCAAAAAAGTACGCAACATGAGGAGTGGAATATAATTGCAGTTTATCATACGCCATATGCAGCCAGAAAACACAGCACATCCAAGCCCATATCTCGAATCATTTGCCAGCCTGACAACTTCCTCATCAGAACTAAATTTCATAATCGGCATGATTGGACCAAAAGCCTGTAAGATATAAATATCATTAAAAACAACTGGTTTTAAGAATGAAAGTATTAAGAGGTTTCAAACGCAACAGAAGTCTTTTAACTCTTCTTTTGAGTTTTTGAGTGAATTAAAAGGAATGAGTATAATAACTACAGAAGTCTCATTTGCATACAAAATTTACCTCTTCTTGCATAATTTGCATCGAGTGGTTCACATTGACTAAGATTGTTGGTGGGAAGAATTGATCAATAGCATCAGTACCCAAATTCCCAAAACGTCCACGACCAACAATTTCTGCTCCTTTGTCCAAGGCATCATTTACAAGGCTCTGAAGCTTTTCTGCATGGTCTTGCATGCAAATAGCGCCCATATCATATTTTCCAGCAAGAGGAGGTCCCTGAAGATAGTAAATGTCTTTCACTTAGAAGTACAACTATATTAAGTTGTAAAACATTGCACAAAGCGAAACACGACACGTTTCTAAAACCTAAGTTGCACAGCAAAGCTATCAATTTCCATTAAAAAGGCACAAAAACTTAAATAAAATGTTCTTACATGTGAGACCAACCGGTTAACACTATAATTAGAAGGCCACCACATATAAGACTCAATGAGGAAAAAAAAGCACTGATCATAAGTACCTAGAAGGAGATGCTTTTATCAATCCACTCAAACTATAACTTTGCTGACCTTCAAAACCATCACAAAAGGAGTATATCAAAGTTTTCTCTGAATACAAACTTACCGCTGTGACAGATTTGACAATCTTCACCACTTGTGAAACAAATGCGTTGTATATATCACGATGAACATAGAATCTCTCTGCCCCAGCACAATTCTGACCACTTGATTGAAGCGATGCCCTAACAGCAACTTGTGCAACCTGTGTGAGGTAATGCAGTATTCCAGTTAATAAGCAAAGAATACACATCAAAACAAAGGTAAATTGACCAGAATTGGACTCCTGGCTCATAAGAATATATAATATAAATATAGAACTGAAAAGCACGTACATGTTCTACATCTGCATCTTCACAGACAATAAATGCATCTTTCCCACCAAGCTCCAGAGTAACTGGTATAAGCGTCTCAGAAGCTTTTCTCATTATCTGTTTAGAAGCCAATATATTTATAAGCACTAGGGAGGAGGGATCTAGCAGGGGAGGTTTCTATATGGGACTGCCGATTGCAAAAAGCAATTTAAAGTCTCGGGTTACTAAAATTAAGTCAGCTGCACAGCTGTGATAAATAAATGTTCAGTTCGGAAATGGAAGAAAGGCTTGATGAATCAGCAAGTATAAACTCTTAACAGCCCAATCATGTAGTCCAAACTTCCTTTGGAATACAACAATAGGAAGAGTAGTACAAAAACTGAAAAAACATTGATCTACAACAAGCATGGAAATTCATTGGACTGTATAATAGAGATGCTGATATTAACAGAAGATACCTATATTCAGGCTTCAACCATTTCTCCCCCTCCGAAAGAAGCCATGTGATTTTCTCACATGTAGTCATAATTTCTCCCAGTGATGCATCAATCATTGTCTTTCCAGTATCACGAGATGAGATCCTTCAAGATAAAGGTTTAAAAAAATTATGATTATGACAATCATTTACCACGCAGATACTAAAAGCATGTTTGCAAATACAGATACAAAATCAACCAAGTGCAAGCACAAATAAGATTCCCAGTGTTGTATAGGGCTCTGTCTCTTGGATGCCCTAACACAAACCTCACTTACATGGGATACTTTGTCACCAGAGAGAACTCATTCTAGCCTAGATACTGAAAGTTAACGTGATACAGTAGTACTCTGGATAACATTTAGAGTTTAGACGCTAAAAGGAAGCCTTGAACTTCTAAATTATAGAAAATCCTAAAAGAAAAATACAACCAAGGGCTAAAGACTATCACAAATCTACAGGAATGTGTGTACAAGTATCTGAAGTAGTTCTGAGAGCAGTACAGTTGCAGACTTCAGGAATAAGGCAGATTAATAGAATCACAGGGTTGGAAGGGTGCGTGTACAGCGGTTACTGGAACGGAATTAATTTGGGGTCTGATATTCTGTACTGGCCAGTTTCTGCAGGAGGGTGGTATGCCATGGACCATTTCTGGTACTGGGCTCGCTAATCTCTGCAGTAAGTTGCTGGATTTCTAAAAGTAGCTGGAAACAGCGTAGGTATTGATCAGTGATGCCCATCAAAATAGAACAAAGCATGCTAAAGGAATCAACCATGACTATTTAAAACACATAAGAAAGAAGAAACGACTAGAAAGGAGAACAAAAACTACTAAAAGAATTTTTATAGATCTGGATGTGCAAATAGATAGTACAACAAAACCTACTACATTAACGAATTAAGACGACTGCAAAAACAACTACATAAGACCTGCTTTTTCATAGGAGTGCAAAGTTGGGTGAAGAACTGCAGATTCGGACAATACAAATAGATGAAACAACAATTGAATTGAAATAATAACAACAATGTCACAATACGAATATGATTATATGCAGGCACGAATAGATGAAACAACAATTGAATTGAGATAATAACAAAATGATAAAAATAATTAAAATTGAAGTATCATACCTATCAGAAATCCCAATCAATTATACGGAATATAAATTTCGCCGGCTGAGTAAGAATCAAAATTGAAATAGAATGAATATCAAACGCGTGAATCGAACAGCTGATTGAGTTTTTTTTGAGTTTTTCTTCTGGGAATGATGATGAAGGACGATGATGATAGAGTACTGTAGCGTGTAGTATTAGCTAGGGTTTAATTGTTAGAGTGATAGGCGCTTAATTTGTTTTACCAAATTTCATTATTGCGCCTAGTTAGTTTTACCCAAATTTCAATTTTTTTTTAATTGAAAATTTTAAGCGCTTAAGGAAATTAATTGGAAAATTTTAGAGATACATATATTAGGGTTTAAAATTGATTATATATATATATATATATATATATATATATGTATGTGACGAAAGTGTTGCGCAAGTGTTGCTAGAAAATGCAACAATTGTATAAGAATGTTGCAATTAAAGTAATATATTGCAACACTTACCTTAAAGTGATACATTATGTAGGTAATAAGCAACATTTTTAAATAAAGCGTTGCATAATTAAGTAAAAATTGCAACACAACCCGTAAGTGTTGCACACAAAATGTTGCATTAGGTCTCTTTTTGTAGTAGTGTGACATTCTAATCCGAAGGCAAAACCAAGGTGAAAATCGATGAAAACTTCAAAATTTAGATCGATCAGATGTTGATAGGCATAGTACAGGTTATCAGACGTCTCCAATAACGAGTTCAAGTGACAAATCAACGCCGAAATCCATCAAAGCTGTAAAATTTTCCAACTTCTTAAAACCAAGTTTTCTAAAAATCAACTTTTTAGATCTTTCAAACGTTGAACCAATAAAATTTGTAAAAACAATAGAGGTCTACAACCGCCAAAAGGAAGGAAATTCCCAAAGAAGTCACCAAGAGCAGAAAAAGGAAGCAGAAAAAGGGGGAACACTTCGGTGCAAGGCACGAAAGAAGAACATGGTTGAGCTTAAGACAACGCCTTATAGGCAAAATGGACACATCAATGGTGACATACCGGTGACCAGGTGAGGGTAAGCCTCGGCTGCAGCACGACTCATCACGTACACGGTACCCTTGGGCTTCAGCCTCTGAACTGCACCAGCAGCGGTAGCAGCTCTACCAGCGACAATCTTCCTCTCGGGACACTCGAAGGAGCGATGTCCGGTCTTGTTGCAGGCAAAGCAGGTGTAGGGGTCGCCGTTGCAGTCAACTCCAAGGTGAAGATCCTTATGACACTTGAAACACTTCAGAGGAGCATTAGGTACAGGCACCGGGTCCTTGACCTTAGGTGGGTCAAACCTCTTGAACTTCTTAAACTGAGGTACCGGAGAATCAGGTGAAGGATCAAAGGATCTCTTCTCAAAGGAGGAAGTCTGTGAGGAAAAGGGAGCAGAAGAAGAAGAAGCTCTAATCTCAGCATCTATGGCTCGGATGGAACTCTCTGCCCAAATAGCATCATCATAGACCTCAACGAAATAAGTCGAGTCACGACGAACCATGCTCTCGATGCGCGGTCCTAGCTTCCCACGGTAAAAGTAGACTCTCTCCGCCTCATCTCTGACAAACCTAGATGCGAAATGAGCAAGTTGGTTGAATCGGTCGGTAAACTCCTGAACTGACATCTTGCCCTGCTTCAAATCCATGAATTCTTTGAGTCGCTGTGATCTGAGCTCTTTAGGATAAAACCTCGTCTCGAGCTTATCCTTAAAAGCCTCCCAATCGAACGAAGGATCAAGAGTGAAAGTAGGTCCAGTCAATGCCCACCACCTATCGGCCTCAAGGGTCAGAAAGTGAGTGGCTAGCCGCACTCTATCCTCTCTACCCACCGCATACAGGGTAAAGCTCTTTTCCATCTCCCTGAACCACTCGGTAAGAGCTACCGGATCAACCTCACCTCCATAAGTCTTCACATGGCTACGGGACATCTGCGAAGCTATCCATGAGAAACTACCAGGACGATTAGCCTCGTTGCCTGGCGGTGGAGGAGGTGGAACATTCCCTGCTTGCTGTCTCTGAGTCTCAAGCAAATGCTGAATTGCTTGCAGCACAATGTTATCAGCAACCCTAGGTCTCACCATCCTTCAAAAAAAAAAAACAGTGTTAACCTAACAATTAACAATCACAAACAGTCTACCACTTGTCCTTAAGTCTACCCAAATCTCTCATTCATTATTCAAGTTTTTGGTCAAGTTAAGTTTGGGGATTACATGAGTGCGTCGGGAGCAATAATGCTCTGATACCAACTGTAAAACCCCTCGCGAAAGCGGAAATATAAAACATTCAAAGTACCAAAAATGCAGCGGAATTAAAACTTTTTAACAAACTAAACATGCGAGGTGTTTTAGAAATCTAAACATGCGAAAGATAAAACATAAATAAGTATTAAGTACGATACAAAGCAGCCTGGGATAGCATATCCCTACAGGCACAAAATACTGAAACATAAGTCTAAGGTCTAGCTACACGATAAGGTAAAAGTCAACGATGAAGGATCATCGCTCGCTAGCCTCAACGTAACCCCCTGCAAACAGCCTCATGTACCTACACACATACAACATGTGCGCCACAGTCAGTGGGGAGTGACTAGAGTGCTCCTAGCCACCTATTGTCAATGACACATAACACATAAGGCATACAATATACTCCAGCATATATATAACATGTGAAGCATACAGATTCAATATCCGAATCCCAATTCAACATGCGAATACTTATGCAAGGCTCTCAACCAACTTCGGAAACTATTTGGAAGGAGAGCCGGTTTCCCTTCCGGTTGCCCGGCCGGGGGGTCTTTCAATCCAAACCATTTACGAAACCGGACTAAGAGTCGTCCAATGCCTTGGACGAACAATACTAAGATAACCAAGTATCATACATTCACAAAAGCAACTAAGGCATACTCAACATCCAATTATATCAACAAGAGATAGGTCACCTAGTGACTCGACTCTAACAACTATAGGCCAACCAAGTGAGTCTACAAATAAGAGATAGGTCATCCAAGTGACTCTACAAACAAGAGATAGGTCATCCAAGCGACTCGACTCTTACTAGATTGATCAGCCAAGTGACTCTACTAGACTACTATGAGCAGGCCGACAATCGACTCGTCTATATACCACGACATCCCCAATCTCAGACTATACAACCCCTTGGTAGGACGACATCAAAAGACTGTCCTAGTCTAAACCTGGCCAGACTCTCGGAGCGCAAACGAATCACGATCCCCGATTCGACAAGTGCACAAGGCACCCCCAAGACCCGAACTAGCTAGGAACGAGATATGCCCGAAGGCGGGCAGACAATCTAAAACCTGACCGTGAGACCAAGTCACTACGGCCAACCAGCTACACAATGCAATCAGGTGAGAACTCGAGTACTATAGCAGCGCACAGCAGGTTTACACAAATCAAAACATGTTATCTCAAAGATATACAAAGACTTCAAACTCGAATGACAATCATTTCTTAAATAACTCATCATTAAACATCCATGAAACGCTTAGCCAACTTCGGGAACTAATTTGAGGCGAGAGCCGGTCTCCCTTCCGGTTGCCCGACCGGGGGGTCTTCCATCCTCAAATCCATTACCGAACCCGACATAAGTGCCGCCCAATTTCTTGGGACTTCAAACAAGCATACGAAACATACGGAAAAAGAATCAATCAAATCCGACATGCGAAATATAAGTTATGAGCAAAACAATTCGATCAGGGGCTCTCAGCCGGTCAGCCACAGGCTGCCGGTTGGCCGGCTGAGAGTCCCAATCCCTCATGTTCAAAACCAACAAAAATAACCAAGAGGTACTCCCAGCCGGTCGGCCGGCTGCCGGTCCACCGGCTGGGAACCCTTTTTTCCCAATTTCTTACAAACAACAAAGACACAACAAAATGGTCTCCCAGCCGGCCGGCCGGCCGCCGGTCCACCGGCTGGGGGAACCTTTTTCTCAAATTTTGCAAAAACAAGAACGACAACAACAAATACCCAATGGGGCTCTCAGCCGGTCCACCGGCCGCCGGCCTCAGACCGGCTGGGAGTCCTCTGCCCAGAAATACGCAAATTCGACATTCAAGAATTCGATTAAACTTCATGGGATTGCTTCTATACTTTGTATACACTACTAAAATCACGATTTACAGCATTTACAAACATTCATACCACATTCTTAAATCATAAACAAAGATCAAACATAAACATTCATACCAAATTAATAAAACCTCCATTTCTCTACATAAACTTATTACCCATTACTAATACTCCATAAATCATGTGAGAAACATATAATCATCAAATCCTAACATGATACTAACTAATTTACAGCATCACAACCACAATCCACATAACCTAAACATGTTTCTAGTAGATAAACATACTAAAAATCAAGTAAAGTGCTAATATAGACAAAAGGCCGAGTTTCTCATTATCGTCACCTTAATGAGCGATTTCTTCACGCCTAGTCTTGAATAATATATGAATCCTTATCCGGGTCGTCAATGTCGACACCTACAAACAACAAAACGGGTTGTAAGAGGGCAATCTCGAGTTCTTCTCAAAACAGCCCAGAAATGAGAGTTGATGAAATGGAAATTGAAAGAGATAGAAGGGTTGGAAATCTCGAGGGGATTCCGAAAATATAAAATTTACCTCAATCGCAGTTCGGGAAGGGGTCGAGATCGTAGTTTAAAGCTTTGAAGAAAAGTGAAAATGGTGAAAGTTGGGTTTACAGTGAAATGAAATGAAGAACATGAATGTGTCGATGGATGAGGTTTAGGTAGGGTTTTAAGTTGTCCTTTCACCTTTACTTGAGTCGGGTTTATTTGCTTTGTGAAACGGGTTCAAGTCGAGGTTGATATTAAATAACCAAGGCATCTTAAGCTTAAATGGTTTTTAAGACGATCGTCACGGAAATCTTAAAAATAAAACTTACAAATTATAATTAAAATATTATTAAATTTCGTAAACTACTTTCAAATGATTAAAATCTTTTATAAAAATACGGGCTGTTACAGTAATTGATATGGAACGATAAATACCTATCTTTGCTTGCGTGGTGTAGTCAGAAAAACCCGTAGTATTAACTGATGCGAAAACCGGTAGTCTGCGAGTTCAAATTGGAGTGTCGATGGAGGCGTGATGAAATGGAGACGACAGTTGGCGATGTGGGTGATGATGCTTGAGGGAATCCTGAAGAGTTTATTATTTGGGAACATGAACAAGAAACAAAATTGGTCAATACATGTAACTAAACTTGTCGAGGTGATAGGGCGGGTCATGACAAATACGAGTTTTGGGCTGGGTAAGGTTAGAATACGAGCCGACCTGAACTAACGAATCATATCTGGTTTGAATCGCAAATCGAGATTTTAGGTTCTTAAACGTGGAAAAAACAGGTCTGGTCGAGATTTGACAAGTTTACTTATATAACTCCTATAAGTTTCTTACTTATACTTCATACAAGTGAGAAGTCGATATATATGTGAATCGTCATCGAATAAAAGTGAAAAGAAATTGACTATTAAAGAGTCTTAATTACGGGTAATCATGTCAAATGATAAAGATTAGGTAATTTTGATTCTGAATCGAAGTTTTGTTATTTTGATTCGAGTATGCCTTTGACTCCGGTCAATATAAGTAGTGTTATATTAGTTACGAAGTACAACTTTATTTAATAAATCAAAGCAACACTTACATAAAAATGTTGCATTTGTGAATGTACACTTATATAAAAATGTTGTATTTGTGAATGTAGCATGCAACACTTATATAATAAGTGTTATCTTTGTTAATATATTAATATATTAAGACGGTCATTCATAATAAGCGTTCTCTTTGTTAATCTACGAGAACGGTCATACATGTTCAGCGTTCTCTTTGTTAATCTACGAGAACGGTCATACATGTTCAGCGTTCTCTTTGTTAATCTACGAGAACGGTTATACATAATAAGTGTTCTCGTTGTTAATATTTTGATATATTAAGACGGTTGGTCAAACATAACCGTTCTCGTTGTTAGGCTACGAGAACGGTTCATACAAATAACCGTTCTCTTATGGAGTTATATATGACCGCCAAAAATAAAGTGACAAAACAGAACGGTTCCGAATTTAACCGTTCTTAAAGGGGCGTTCTATTAGACCGATTTTGTAGTAGTGATATCAAGAATTATATTGAAATGGTCGACCTTTTAGTCACTTTTTTTATAAAATAAGTTGTCAATAATAAACATGTAATTATTCATTTTATGAAAGTTGTAGTATGTGAGTATTAGTGATCTAGGCTGAGCTGCTAATGTCAAGCATTCTATAAGGGTCATCCCGTCGGAAATGAGAATTTATGAATAACAAATTTTCTGTACGGCGAGTATATTGATCACAAGTTTGTGATGGATTAAATAAAATCATGTTGATAGATAAGACAAGACAATTTACTAACAAATATATACTTCAAATAAATTAATGTAGTTTATTTATGGACACCCAAATTATTTGGGACAAAGCTTTCAAGAAAAAGATTATCGTACATGGAACAACATGCATGCATCAAAACACAAAATTTCTTATAAAAAAGACTTATATATATGACGGTTTTACACAACTTAATAGTGAAGTCGGGGGTTCGATTCTAACCTGCGATTTAGTGCGCTCAATTGAACCACAAAAAAGTAGTGAAACGGAATCTTTTAATGAACACTTTTGCCCAATATTTTTGTTGGGTTTGAATCCGTTTTACAATTTTATTGGGGCAAAACCGCTTTACATTATTATATATTTTTTTTATTTGAAGACTTACCAACTTAAAAGGTTGCGTATTTTGCTTACATGAGGAGGGCAAGCAAGAATTATTGGAAGGAATTTAGAACTTTCTGTGAAGATATATATATAGTAGATGAAGAAATATGTGTATTTATATGAAATTTATGTTTAATGAATCAAGCACCTTAAGAAATATGCTCTCTAATTACAGCTTGTGTTGTATGTGATGTACGTGAGTGCCTCACTGTTCCATGACATTTTTTTTTTTTTTCTATGATAAACATGTTAAATTATCCAATTTTAAATACAATACAAACTTAGTGATGTAATATAACTCTTCAAGATTTTTTATAACATTCTCACAACAAAGCCAAACGTTTACAATTAATCATAAAAATGGAAATCAAGCCTTACAAACACGTAAACAAAGAATCAAGGCTATAACACCCGCATACAAGAGCCACAAAAGCAAAGAAATTTAAAAAGTAGATGTTGTGTTTGATCATCCTCTATATTAGGTAATTTTAGTATTTGTAATTAAGCGGATTCTTGGCGTTCATCGTGAGATGAATCCTCCTCAACCTCACCAGAAGCCTCCTCAAGAGATAATCCGTTTGCCTCGGGCACAAGAAAGGTGAAAAGCATTCCAATAAAGTTAATAACACCAAGAATAATAAGAGAGTTTTTCTTGCCAATACCGGCAGGGTAACCATGCTCTCTCTTAGCTGGATCAGGATCTTGGGAAAGGTAGACGAACGCGAAGGCGCCAATAATAGCCCCGGCTTTGCCTGTGGCAGCGGATATTCCATGACAGGTGGACCTAAGCCTAGCAGGAAATATCTCCGCCGGCACTATAAATGTTGTTGCATTTGGCCCAAAATTGGCAAAGAAGAAGGTGAGGCCATACATGACGATGAATCCTATACGATTCTCCTTCTTTTGCCAGTGTGAGTAGGGAAAGGCGATAGCAAACATGAAGATTGTCATCATTATGAAACCCATCATTTGGATGATCCACCGACCGATGATGTCGATGAAGGCCACAGTGAACCAGTAACCGGGGACAGTCCCACAAAGAGCGATCAGGGTTTGAGCTCGAGCAATCACGAAAACCTCTTTGATGGCACTCATGTCTTCTGAGGGACCGATCCACCCCACTGAGGTAAAGACATCTCTTTGAAATAGATTTTGACTATAAAAGGCAATATCGAGTAAAAACCAGGTGGAGGTGGTTCCCAGCAAGCGAAGGCCATACTGTCGGGCAAACTGCATAGTGAATAGACCAAACTGGTTTTTATCGCTCTTTGCGATTTGATCCACCCGTTCTTCTTCCGCATCAATTTCAACCTTTAGGACTTTAGACATGTCGGATGCTGCTTGCTTGGCATTTTTTGCAACAAGGGCAGTATATCGGGCGGTCTCAGGCATCTTCATCCGCCAGTAGTAAGTCAGGGCCGCGGGGATGGCTCCGAACATAAGAACTATCCGCCAGATATAGTCAGCTTCTTCTGGACGAGACAGGGCAGGGTTCTCGGCATAAGACGGAGACTTGAATTTACTATCAAACGCTGATGAGACAATGAGTGCCACGACTCCCCCGGCCAAAATACCCATGCCTTGCATGGCAAAGACGGCAGCCACAAAGGCTCCTCGGGTTTTCTTGTTGGCGTACTCGGACATGATGGTGGCGGACAAAGGGTAGTCCCCACCAACACCAAATCCAAGCCAGAATCGGAAGAAGCAGAGGGTGGTCATCACCCCCTTAGCGCTATTTCCAAAGGAAAGCCCCGAGGATAAGGAGGAGAAGACCATCAGGACCAATGTCATTCCATACACCTTCTTCCTCCCCATCTTGTCCCCTAGCCAACCGAAAAAAAGTTGACCCGCAAGGGTCCCACATAGGGCCACCCCGCTCACAGCGGCTGCCACGTTAATTGGTAGTGACCCTGGTTTTTTTGTGCCCTCAACTTGATAGTATATCCGACCCATTAACCTTGTCACCAGGGAGATGCAAAACAAGTCATAAGCATCCGTGAAAAATCCCATTCCTGCTATGATGATCGTCGTGAAATGATACCATTGTGTTTTTGCTACGTCAAGTGCGTTAAGCACCTGTAGTTGCTCTGCTTTTACCATTTTTCTCTTTCTCTTATTGTTTTTTTTTTCTCTGCAATAAATCAGTCATTGTTATTCTCACCTCAAAGATGTACACTTACAGATAACAACATGGGACTTTATCCATTCTACTCTATGATAAAACTTGCTAAATTAATTTTTTAAGCTCAAATATAATTTCTAAATTCTGACTATATTAAGAATTACATTGAAATGGTCGATCTTTTAGTCACATTTTTTTTATAATAAGTTGTCAATAATTAACTTGTACTTCCTCCGTCCCGATCAATTGTTATTTATTGCTTTTGACACAAAGATAAGAAAACAATTATGAATGAATTTGGACCACACAAATTACATGGCCCCACATTCAATCAAATGTGATCCACAAAATGTTGCCAAAAATGGAAATAGATAACAATTCAATGATACACCCCAAAATAGAAATAGATAACTATTGACCGGAACGGAGGGAGTAATTATTAATTTTATGAGTTGTAGTATGTCGAGCATTCTAAAAGGGTCATCCCGTCGGAAATGAGAATTTGTGAACAACAAATTCCCCATACGATGAGTATATCGATCACAAATTTGTGACGGATTAAATAATATCATGTGGGTAGATAAGACAAGTCAGTTTACTAACAAATATATACTTCAAATAAATTAATGTAGTTTATTATGGACACTCATATTATTGGGGACAAAACTTTAAAAAAAAGGTTATCGTACATGGAAGAACATGCATGCAAGACATGACATAATTTCTTATCAAAAAGACTAATATATAAGGCGGTTTTACACGAGTTAATATTGAAACGAAATCTTTTAATAGACACTTTTACCCACTATTTTTGTTGTGTTTGGATGCGTTTTATAATTTTATTGGTATAAAACCACTTTACATTAAATAATTTTTTTGTATCGAAGACTTACCAACTTAAAAGGTTGCGTACGTTGCCTACATGAGGATGGCAAGCAAGAATTATTGGAAGGAATTTAGAATTTTTGTGAAGATAGTAGATGAAGAAATATGTGTATTTATATGAAATTTATGTGTAATGAGTCAAGCACCTTATGAAATATGCTCTCTAATAATTACAGCTCGTATGTGATGTGAGTGCCTGACTGTTCCATGACATTTTTTTTTTCTAGTGTAAGGAATATACGGAATCTTTCAATTAATTAAATGAAATGTTAACTTCAATGTCTATTTATCAATGAAGGCCAAATTTATGGGATGCATGTATGACATAATTTGATAAGCCGTACATAATGTTCCTATTGTTGGCTTTCGTCTTCATTCCTTCAAGGGGTATGTCGTATGGCATGGGTAGGATTTTACAAACTTTATTTCCAAGTCCGTGTTACTTGATATATCCATGTTTGATTCATACTAATTGCTTGGCCGTAACCTAACGGTTAGGTTGTGGTATCGAATTACGTTATATAGTGTAATAGTACTTATTCGATCGTTTTATCGAAAATCGGGTTTTCTGATGCTATTATGACATGGCATATCGTGTGTTGAAATATATTTGTAATTAAATTTGAACATGTATTATTACATTCCCGACCGATTTATTATTGATTCTTATCTGCCTGAATATAAAAGATAAAAGATTTACCGTTATAATAACGTTTTTTAAATAATGTATGCGTTGGGAGTTTGTATCTTGTTTTAAACTTTTTATAGTAATTGTCGTTTTGGCTAAAATTGTATAGAATAACCTCCAAGCGGACTCAAAATATGTCAGAAAATCCGTTAATTAAACATATTTAAATGGATTATAACCTATTTGGGGTTTAATCCGTGAAATTCCTACTATTAGTTTAATAGTTCTATTCCAGTTTGAAATTTCCTTCCTAAATTGGCCTAATTTCTTGTCATTTTTTTTGTGAATTCCTTTCTCACTTGGTTATAAAAGTAATTGTCCCCAATTTGCATTCTTTTGTATCAGTTTGCGGTTTATGCAATTTTCACTTGCATTTGTCTTTTCTTTTCCTACCTTTGATTGTGTGACGTGCTCTTATTCATCTTGTTCCATAAAATCACCGGAGACCGTTAAATTTAAGAATCAAAGGTGTTCAAAATTTGGGGAAATGCAATCATTAAGATTTCGGGCTCGGTTTACATTCCTAGAAAGTTATATTTCAATTGTTTAGATTGAAACCAATTTGTAATTTGGTTTTCTGAGGATCATAAATCTATATTAAACTTAATACAAGTCAAATATTACATATAGTGTAAACGTAAAATGCATAGAAAATAGCAAAAAGATTTGTCTCATCTCTGTAACTAAGGTGGTATTTAACCCATTTTATACTGGAAATGAATATATCCGTCTTAAGCAAGACTTAATGTAGGCTAATTGAGCAAAGGTTTTCTGTATCACGTTAACAGGTAAAGTGTTGTACGAGCTTGATTGAGTAAAACGTAAAGGATTGTCTAATCTTGAACAAAGTTGTTAGAGGCTGTGTCCTCGACAATAATGCGATCACTTATTTAAAATTCACCATCTGAAACACATTGGGAATGTTACTCTTTTGAGTCGAATGATCAACATTTATCGATAATGATTGGCTATCTGGAGTTTAACATTATCGTCATATGATGGTGGTGATCAGTTGATCCCTTAAGATCATATCTTTAGAGAATTCCGTCTTAATTGATTATTTAATTAATCGTATATGGATACGGATTAATTAATACGTACTTTGAAATTAGATGATTTTGTGAGACATATATTATTGTAATGGGATTATAATAATATTTTATCGAAGTGATAAAATTGTTTTATTACTTAGCATTATTTTAACTTTTTACGGAACAATTAAATCGGGAATTAAACGGCCGATCATAATTGCAAATGGTTGTAATTAAAATCATGATATCACATTTTTATAAGATAGTAATTATGAATTACTAGTGAAATTATTTAAATGTAATGAATTTTTGAATTATGAATTTTAAAGTGTTAAAATTGCATAAAATAATAAAGTGTCTCATGTGTCATGTAACATGTGTGACATGTTACATTTACACATTTGACAAAAATAAAATGGACTCCGTTTTATAATGTGAACCATGTGACATGCTTAAATAAGATAATATTGTCTTATTTTATGCTAAAGTTAAACATAATCATTAGCATAGCCTTACAAGGTTAGTACATGGGTTAGGATGCCTTCATGCATGAGAGTTAAATGGAGAGCATGCATTGTCTCTTCTCTTTGCTCATTGTGGCCGACTCTCCTCTTTAAAATATATAAGAGGATGTTTTCCTCTTATTATTCATCCATTCCTCATATATTTTATCTATCTCTCTAAAATAGTTTTAGAGAAATTAAAAATGATTTCATACTTAATAATATTAAGAGTAATATTATTAATAATACTTCTATGTTAGCTATTATCGATTTCTAGTAACAAAACGATTGTAGTATTTAAGTCGAGTCCTTGATACGTATCTTTTGGAGACGGTTTTGTGTTAGGCCATTTAAGAGTGTATAAGGGTTTGTATAAGACTCAATTAATAGGTGACTAATTGAGGATAATCCTTCTAAATCAATGTAAGGATTGATTCTTCCTACTTATGTAATCGGTTTTACATGCATAAGATCTATAATAAGTTTTATGACTAAACACATAAAATAAAAACTCATATGTGATATGCGTATAATAAGAAATTCGATTTCTAACAAGTGGTATCAGAGCATTACGGTTGTTGCATGCAAGATCGGGAACATTTTTTCAAGTTAATATGAGTAACTAAATAAAGTTCGAAATTTATGTTTTATATAGATAAATCACGAAATAAATTTGCATGTTAAATTTTCTGATTCTAAAATGGTTTTAGGTCACAAAAATAAATTTATGGTTTTTTATTGTTCATTTATATATTTATTTGTATTTTGTTGAGTTTAATATGATTAAAACCGACATTTTAAGGGAAGAATAGTAAAACTTGGTTTCTGGCTGTAATTTGGATATGTACTCACATGCATATTTTATATGATGTATATAAAATTTCGCAACATATTATGTTATTATGCATGGATTATGACTTTTATGAGATAAATTGTCATAATATGAGATAAAATGGGTAAGCAAGATTATATTTAGAATTTGACCATGAAAATTTTATGACTAGGCACATGCAATATTTACATAATGTATGTAAATTTCAAGGTTTTTTAATCTTTTATGCATGATTAATGATTTTTAAAGTAAAAATCACATTAATAGTGACTAATTTCGACTTAGTTAATTAGAGTTGGAATTCGGCCATGAAATTTTCACACAATGTCACATGAAATTTTTAAAGAGTGTATGTAAATTTTGAGATTTTATTCTCTTGTAATGCATGATTTATGATTTTAATGGTTAAAATCGTCTAATAATGACTAATTGTGTTAAAAATAGTTAAAATTAATATTATTGCATAAAATTTTACCCATTGATGTCATATATGATATGAACATCAGATCCAAAATTTGGGAATTTAAAAGTTTCTGGTAATAATCATTAATTTTATATGATAAAGGTTAATAATTAGAATTTTTGGAGTCATAAATTTAAAAATTCATCCTATGCCTGAAGTTTTGGTCTTTTCCATATTCTAAAAATTTTTTAGGAAGACTAAAATTTTTATTGTTATTTTATTGCATGTTTTATAATAAAATTGGAATTTTTGACATATAAACATGTATTTTTTGATTTATTTATGAAATAAATTAATTATTTTGAATAAGGCTATTTTTTTAGGGTTATGGAATTTTGGAAATTTTCATAATATTCAAAAAAAATTAAATTTTGAATTTTCTAATTTTTAAAGACTTATTTGTCCTTTTTCCTTTATTTTTCCCGTAAATACGATTAATTAACGAACAATAAATTAAATCGAGCTGAATCATGATCAAAATTAGTAAGGACTTAATTTTGATGCCTAGAACTGTTAGGATGATTAAATTGGACATAAATATGATTTATGTAATTTATTTGTGATTTTAAAAACTTAAAATCACACATATCTGTAAAACCGTAAACGAATATACGATATTTACTCAAATAAGGCGATCATAAAAATTGGTCTTTGCGTACATATTTTAATACTGCATTTTATTTATTATGAATGTCATATTTTATTTTATTTTATGTAATTTTGAATTATGTAATTTTTCTTAGCATGGCCTTAGTTTTTAATCGATATTACCCGTAATGTAAGTAAATATTGATTCGGTTGTAATTTAATGTGATCTCGTATCACCGGCTTGTTGTTTAGTAGATTTAAATTTAAGTTTTAATGTGATCTCGTATCACCGGCTTGTAATCCCGGAGATTCCAAAAGACGGTATCATTCGGAAAGGCATTCCGACAAGACGGTGTTTTCTTGGAAGGCGTGCTTTTGATGTTCTAGGGACCAAGGAGTTGGTTTCAAAATTTGTAATAGTTAATAAGATATTCTATTTTAGGAAGGTCATACTAGGATTTATTGCTTTATATTTTGCATTTATTTATATTTTTGCATGCATAGCCAAATCTGTAAAACCCCTCGCGAAAGCGAAAATATAAACACGTAAAAGTACTAAAAATGCAGCGGAATTAAAACTTTTTAGCAAACTAAACTGACATGCGAGAAGCTTTAAACTGAAACTGGAAACAGAACTGATATAAACAGCAATAGATAAGTAGCAGTTCTAAGTACGGAAATGAAATATATACACAGCCTGGGATGGAACATCCCTACAGGCACCAAAACGTAAACAACAAAAGTCTAAGAGTCTAGCTAAGTGTAAACGGGTAAGTCAACTGATGAATGGATCATCACTCGCTAGCTCTCCTGTAACCCCGATCTCCAACCCTGCATGTACCTACATACATGAAAACATGTACGCCACAATCAGTGGGGAGTGACTAGAGTTCTCCTAGCCACCTTTTGTGACAACACGTAACATATAAACAATACAGAACACTCCAACATATATCAACATGTGAAGCATAAACATGTCATCATCTTATCTCTTACTATCAAGCGATTACAGTGCACGGCTCTCAACCAACTTCATAAACAAATAGGAAGGAGAGCCGGTTTCCCTACTGGTTACCCAGTCGGGGGGTCTTTCAATCCAATTATTTATGAAACCGAACTAAGAGTCATCCAATGCCTTGGATGATTAAACCACATCTTAACAGATATACATTTACTCATCATCAACCATGTCTATATCTGACACGTACCAACTCAAGGCAAGCAGATAGAATCAGCAAGTAAAAGGTTCAGCGGTCAACTTAAGACATAACCTAATACCAAATCGTTCAGCAAGTGAAAAGGTTCAGCGGTCAACTTAAGACATAACCTAAACACCAAATCATTCAGCAAGCAAGGACTCAGAGGCCAACTTAAGGCATGGACCTGCCAATCAGCAAGACACTAGACTCAGCGGCCAACTTAAGGCATAGACTAGCATCCAAAAGTAAAGGACTCAGAGGCCAGCTTAAGGCATGTCCCTTCACCACATCACAAGGTACTAAACTCAGAGGCCAGCTTAAGGCATGTTCCAGCACCAAACATCTGCACCCCGGGCAAGGTGTCAGTTCCTTAGCTATCCCGTTGTGCAGCTGCTCTACTCGTCAGACTCAGAGGCCAACTTAAGGCATGTTCTGACGCGATCACTATCACACATGTCTGAACTCAGAGGCCAGCTTAAGGCATGTTCCAGACACGACAAACATACACATATAGGGCTCAGAGGCCAGCTTAAGGCATATCCCCATATATGACAAACAACCCACGTATTAAGTTCAGAGGCCAGCTTAAGGCATAACTTAATACGCATCAATACAATATCAACCAAAGTCTATGAACCAATCACTAGTTCTACTTTTCTTATCATCTAATCAACAATTAATTGACCCTGAGAACTAAGTTGAGGGAGAGCCGGTTTCCCTTTCGGTTGCCCGACCGGGGGGTCTCTATCCTTACTCTAATCCCGAACTCAATATAATGTTGCCCGTACACCGGGGACCTCAAAAACATGTCACAGGTATACAAAACGAGTTTCAATCAAAACCGATCAACCGTTTGAAAGTTACGATTTAATTTTCAAAAACTCAAAATGACTTACAGGGGTCCCCAGCCGGTCGGCAGGCAGCCGGTCGGCCGGCTGGTGATCCCTCAGCCTACATCTCTTTTCAAAACCAAGAAACACCAAGAAGGACTCCCAGCCGGTCGGCAGGCAGCCGGTCGGCCGGCTGGGAACCCCATTCCCTAGCCTTTACTAAAATTCGTAACCATCCCCACACGCACTCCCAGCCGGCTGGCAGGCGGCCGGTCTGCCGGCTGGGCTCCCTCCTATGCTATGTTTATCGCAAAAACACACAATACAAGGAAAGATGACTACCAGCCGGTCGGCAGGCAGCCGGTCGGCCGGCTGGCAGTCCCAGGCCAAAATCTCAAAAATATGAAAAACACACAAACGCTCTCCCAGCCGGTCGACCGGCGGCCGGTCGGTCGACCGGCTCAGAGAGCCTGTAACGCAAAAATCGGGATTTCACCCTTCTTCAAAATTCAATCAATCGACACCAAAACTTACACAATGATTCATGTGATGTTTACACAACAATATCAAACATCAATTACTACTAATCTACCAGCATGTAAGTCCCATAACAATCCTCAAATGAATACATCTTATATCCGTCGCAAAATGAGAAAAACTGAAAATAAGCTTAAGATCACATAACAACCGATTCAAGCATGGATTCATCATCATAACATCATCCTAAACATGTTACTAAGTCCTTGAATCAAAATATAACAACCAAAACAGAAACCATACAAAAATCACAACGATTATGCTAATATACACATAAAGGCCGAGTTTCTCATTATCGTCACCTCACAAGCTTATCCGGCTAAAGATCTTCCTCAAGTATGAAGCTATCAACGTCCGGGTTGTCAAGTCCTTCACCTACAACACGGAAAAACCAGTTTAGGAGCGTAAAAACGGAATTATGCAAAACAGGCCGGATTTTCGAAGTGAAGAAATTGAAAAACCGAAGTGACGGATGACTTGGAAATTGCGCGAGGATTCCGAAAATGTACTTACTTTTGTGATTTGAAGGATGGATGATGAAGAATTTCACAAAAGAGAGGAAGGTTTTATGGAGGTTTAAGGATGAGTTTGTTTTGCAGCAAAATGAAATGTTGAAGATGATTATGTCGACATACCTTATAAGTAGGGTACACAAGTGGTGTCCTTTCCGTATTAAAAGAACGGGTCGGATTATAAGAACGGTTATTTAAGTCGGATCTTTAAACAATGCCAAGTTTGTATTCGTCTTAAGGACTGGAGGTTCTTAAGACGGATCTTACTTATTAAATTAGAGTCTTTGAAATAAATTATTAAATTATTATTTTATTACTTAAAATAATTAAAAACGCTTAAATTAGATTTTACGAAAATACGGGATGTTACAATCACCCCAACTTCAAAAAGTTTCGTCCTCGAAACTCGAACGGACATAAATCTATATACTATACCTCAATCGAAAAGAGAAGGATGCGCGATACGCATCGAAGCCTCAGTCTCCCACGTCTGCTCCTCAACATCACCGCAACGCCAAAGGATCTTCACTAGCGGCACCACCTTGCTCCTAAGCTTCCTATCCTGACGGTCAAGGATCTTCACTGGACGCTCCTCGAAAGCAAGACTCGGCTCCAAGTTCTCGATCTCTCTAGGCAAAACATGACTCGGGTCACTAACATACTTACGGAGCTGGGAAACATGAAAAACGCTATGAACTTTGCCCAAACTAGGAGGCAAGTCCAATCGGTAAGCAGCAGCACCAATCCTCTTCACGATCTCAAAAGGTCCAATATACTTAGGGCTCAACTTGCCCTTAACTCCAAACCTCTTGACGCCCTTCATCGGAGAAACCCTCAAGAAGACTCGGTCACCCACCTCAAACTCTAAGGGTCTACGGCGAACATCAGCATAGGATTTCTGCCGGTCCTGCGCGGCCTTCATCCTACCTCTAATAAGCTGAACCTGATCGATAGTAACAGCTAACTGGTCCGGTCCTAGGTCACGAACATCACTAGCCTGATCCCAACAAATCGGGCTACGACACTTCCTACCATAAAGAGCCTCGTACGGAGCCATACCAATGGAAGCATGATAACTGTTGTTGTAAGAAAACTCTACCAACGACAAACACTGCTCCCAAGAACTCTGAAAATCAAGGGCACAGGCACGGAGCAAATCCTCTAATGTCTGTATGGTCCTCTCGGACTGACCATCGGTCGCGGCATGAAATGCGGTGCTCATCAACAAACGGCTACCCATAGCCTCCTGCAAGGCCTTCCAGAACCTGGAACAAAACCTCGGATCACGATCTGAAACTATCTCCCTCGGGACACCATGATATCGGACTATCTCAGCAATATAAGCCCTGGCTAAACGGTCCATATCCCATGTCTCTCTGATCGGCACGAATCTAGCACACTTAGTTAGACGATCAACGATAACCCAAATCGCATCCTTGCCTCCAACTGTCTTAGGCAATGCTGTAACGAAGTCCATAGATATACACTCCCACTTCCACTGAGGAACGGGAAGCGGCTGTAACAAACCACCAGGTCTCCTATGCTCTATCTTGACTTGTTGACAAGTCAAGCACCTACTAACATAATCCAAGACCTCCTTCTTCATACCAGGCCACCAAAACATAAGCCTCAAATCCTTGTGCATCTTCTCTCCTCCTGGATGAACGGAATACGGTGACAAATGAGCCTCATCAAGAACCTTCTTCCTCAAATCTGGCACATCTGGAACATACATCCTACCACGGAACCTAAGGAAACCATCAGCATCAATCACCAACTCAGGTGCAACACCACTCGAAATCTTAGCCTCGAACTTCTTGAAATCGGCATCTAAGGGCAAACTCTGGCGAATCTCCCAATATAAAGACGGCTCGGCAGTCATAGCAGCTAACCAATCGAAACCACTACCCACCATCTCTAACCTCAGCTTCCGGAACTCGGAACACAACTCGTCGGGCAATACTCTCATGGCACTCAACGAGTGAGAAGTCTTGCGGCTAAGCGCATCTGCAACTACATTGGCTTTTCCCTCATGATATAACAACTCGATGTCGTAATCTTTCACCAACTCTAGCCAACGTCTCTGTCTCATGTTAAGGTCTTTCTGAGTAAAAATGTACTTAAGACTCTTATGATCTGTGAAAATACGGCAATGGGATCCAATCAGGTAATGACGCCACATCTTCAAAGCGTGAACAACTGCGGCCAACTCCAAATCATGTGTCGGATAGTTCACCTCATGAACTCTCAACTGTCTAGAGGAGTAGGCTATCACCTTACCACTCTGCATCAGCACACATCCAAGTCCTAACATCGAAGCATCACAATACACATCAAAGTCCACTCCGATCTCTGGCAAAGCTAACACGGGGGCGGAAGTCAATCTGGTCTTCAACTCCTGGAAAGAACTCTCACACTTGTCGGTCCACACAAATTTGGCTTCTTTCTTCAGTAACTGAGTCATCGGGCGAGCCAATCTCGAGAAATCCTCAACAAATCTACGATAATAACCAGCCAAACCCAAAAAGCTACGGATCTCTCCAACATCCTTGGGACTCTCCCAATCAACTACAGCTTCTATCTTTGCGGGATCTACCATCACGCCCTCGCTGGATATCACATGTCCTAGGAAGGCAACCTTCGAGAGCCAAAATTCACACTTCGAAAACTTTGCGAACCATTTCTGTCTGCGCAGAATCCCTAGAATCAATCGAAGATGCTCAGCATGTTCCTCATCGGTCTTCGAATAAATGAGAATGTCATCGATAAACACCACAACACAAGTGTCAAGATACTCACTGAAAGTACGGTTCATCTGATCCATAAAAATAGCTGGTGCATTAGTCAACCCAAATGGCATGACTACAAACTCAAAATGCCCATATCTGGTACGAAAAGCAGTCTTCGCAATGTCAGCCTCTCTCACTGGAATCTGATGATAACCCGATCGAAGATCAATCTTGGAGAACCTAGAAGCACCTCTCAACTGATCAAACAAGTCATCTATCCTAGGCAAAGGATATCTGTTCTTCACGGTCACTCGGTTCAGTTCTCTATAGTCGATACACAATCTCATGGAACCATCTTTCTTCTTAACGAACAAAACGGGAGCACCCCACGGAGAAGCACTAGGTCTAATGAAACCTTTCTCGATCATCTCTTCCAATTGCTGCTTCAACTCTTTCAACTCTGGCGGAGCCATACGGTAAGGAGCCTTAGAAATCGGTCCGGTACCTGGAACAAGCTCAATAGTAAACTCCACATCTCTCTCTGGCGGTATCCCTGGCAAGTCGTCTGGGAACACATCTGGATACTCACGAACAATGGCTACATCTTCAAGCTTCGGTAGCGATGGTTTAACAGCTGTAACAACACACAGGAAGGCTTGGCAACCCTTCCTAAGAAGATGAGAAGCTTTCATCGAAGAGATAACACGAACACCCCTTTGAGGGCGAGTTCCCCTATAGGAAACACGAACTCCTGAAGAACTCCTCAAGCAGATTTTCTGGTCGCGACACTCGAAGCGAGCATGGTATCGCGATAACCAATCCATACCGAGGATAATGTCAAACTCCTCGAGAGGAAATCTCAGTAAGTTCGCTGGAAATGTGGCTTGACCAATAATAATAGGAACATCCCTATGGGACGAAGAGCAGGAAAACACGTCTCCAGAAGGTAAGGAAATAGAAGTCTCCTCAACCAATGAAGACTCAAGAGCTAGACGATCGGCGAACTGAGTCGATATAAATGATAAAGAAGCTCCAGTATCGAATAAAATAAGGCACTCAGCGCCAAGAACAGAAAAGATACCAGCAACAATATCTGGATGAGCCTCTGCCTCAGCCCTAGTCATCACAAAGATCTTCCCTTTCGGCTTTCCTCCCTTAGTTGTTGCAGCAGCAGTGGCAGCCTTGCCAAGTGCAGTGTTCCTCTCAGGACACTCATAAGACTTGTGCCCAAATCCATTGCAAGTATAGCACTTGAAAGCATTCTTGAAACAATCAAAACCCGGATGAGAAGGTTTACCACAACGGTGGCAAACACTAGGAGATGTGTCGGTGTGAACAAAGGTCTTAGCAACCGGAGCAGAGAACCTCTCAAAACGCTTCTTCTGGGAAGAAGGCGAAGAAGTAGAAGGAACAAATGGTCTCTTCCCCTGGTACACGGATCTCTGGTGAGGAGTCACACTAGAAGTAGCGGCACGAGTCTCAGCATCAATGGCACGAATAGAACTCTCGGCCCAAATAGCATCATCATACACCTCCACAAAAGAAGTAGAGTCACGACGAACCATACTCTCAATCCTCGGCCCTAGCTTCCCTCGGTAGAAATACACCCTCTCCGCCTCATCACGAACAAATCTCGATGCAAAGTGAGCTAACTGGTTGAACTTGTCAGTAAACTCCTGAACGGTCATCTTGCCTTGCTTCAAATCCATAAATTCTTTCAACCTCTGCGATCTCAACTTCTTGGGGTAGAACCTCGCCTCGAGCCTGTCTTTGAAAGCCTCCCAATCGAACATCGGGTCAAGAACAGCGGTAGGTCCAGCCAACGCCCACCAACGGTCAGCCTCCAATGTCAGGTAGTGAGCGGCTAAACGCACTCTATCCTCCCTAACGACTGAGTACAAGGTGAAGCTCTTTTCCATCTCTCTGAACCACTCTGTGAGGGCTACTGGGTCAGCCTCGCCTACGTAGGTCCTAACATGGCTTCGGGACATCTGAGAGGCAATCCAGGAAAAGCTACCCGGACGATTAGTCTCGCCACCCGGCGGTGGAGGAGGTGGAACATTCCCTGCTTGCTGTCTCTGAGTTTCAAGCAAATGCTGAATTGCTTGCAGTACGATGTTATCAGCAGCTCTAGGTCTCACCATCCTTCAAAAGAGAAAACAAGTATTAGCTTAACAATTAGCAATCACAAATAGACTACCAAATAAGTCCTTAGATCTACCCATCTCTCATTCATTATTTGTTTACTTGGTCAAGTTAAGGTTGGGGGTCACATGAGTGCGTCGGGAGCAATAATGCTCTGATACCAACTGTAAAACCCCTCGCGAAAGCGAAAATATAAACACGTAAAAGTATTAAAAATGCAGCGGAATTAAAACTTTTTAGCAAACTAAACTGACATGCGAGAAGCTTTAAACTGAAACTGGAAACAGAACTGATATAAACAGCAATAGATAAGTAGCAGTTCTAAGTACGGAAATGAAATATATACACAGCCTGGGATGGAACATCCCTACAGGCACCAAAACGTAAACAACAAAAGTCTAAGAGTCTAGCTAAGTGTAAACGGGTAAGTCAACTGATGAATGGATCATCACTCGCTAGCTCTCTTGTAACCCCGATCTCCAACCCTGCATGTACCTACATACATGAAAACATGTACGCCACAATCAGTGGGGAGTGACTAGAGTTCTCCTAGCCACCTTTTGTGACAACACGTAACATATAAACAATACAGAACACTCCAACATATATCAACATGTGAAGCATAAACATGTCATCATCTTATCTCTTACTATCAAGCGATTACAGTGCACGGCTCTCAACCAACTTCATAAACAAATAGGAAGGAGAGCCGGTTTCCCTACTGGTTACCCAGTCGGGGGGTCTTTCAATCCAATTATTTATGAAACCGAACTAAGAGTCATCCAATGCCTTGGATGATTAAACCACATCTTAACAGATATACATTTACTCATCATCAACCATGTCTATATCTGACACGTACCAACTCAAGGCAAGCAGATAGAATCAGCAAGTAAAAGGTTCAGCGGTCAACTTAAGACATAACCTAATACCAAATCGTTCAGCAAGTGAAAAGGTTCAGCGGTCAACTTAAGACATAACCTAAACACCAAATCATTCAGCAAGCAAGGACTCAGAGGCCAACTTAAGGCATGGACCTGCCAATCAGCAAGACACTAGACTCAGCGGCCAACTTAAGGCATAGACTAGCATCCAAAAGTAAAGGACTCAGAGGCCAGCTTAAGGCATGTCCCTTCACCACATCACAAGGTACTAAACTCAGAGGCCAGCTTAAGGCATGTTCCAGCACCAAACATCTGCACCCCGGGCAAGGTGTCAGTTCCTTAGCTATCCCGTTGTGCAGCTGCTCTACTCGTCAGACTCAGAGGCCAACTTAAGGCATGTTCTGACGCGATCACTATCACACATGTCTGAACTCAGAGGCCAGCTTAAGGCATGTTCCAGACACGACAAACATACACATATAGGGCTCAGAGGCCAGCTTAAGGCATATCCCCATATATGACAAACAACCCACGTATTAAGTTCAGAGGCCAGCTTAAGGCATAACTTAATACGCATCAATACAATATCAACCAAAGTCTATGAACCAATCACTAGTTCTACTTTTCTTATCATCTAATCAACAATTAATTGACCCTGAGAACTAAGTTGAGGGAGAGCCGGTTTCCCTTTCGGTTGCCCGACCGGGGGGTCTCTATCCTTACTCTATTCCCGAACTCAATATAATGTTGCCCGTACACCGGGGACCTCAAAAACATGTCACAGGTATACAAAACGAGTTTCAATCAAAACCGATCAACCGTTTGAAAGTTACGATTTAATTTCCAAAAACTCAAAATGACTTACAGGGGTCCCCAGCCGGTCGGCAGGCAGCCGGTCGGCCGGCTGGTGATCCCTCAGCCTACATCTCTTTTCAAAACCAAGAAACACCAAGAAGGACTCCCAGCCGGTCGGCAGGCAGCCGGTCGGCCGGCTGGGAACCCCATTCCCTAGCCTTTACTAAAATTCGTAACCATCCCCACACGCACTCCCAGCCGGCTGGCAGGCGGCCGGTCTGCCGGCTGGGCTCCCTCCTATGCTATGTTTATCGCAAAAACACACAATACAAGGAAAGATGACTACCAGCCGGTCGGCAGGCAGCCGGTCGGCCGGCTGGCAGTCCCAGGCCAAAATCTCAAAAATATGAAAAACACACAAACGCTCTCCCAGCCGGTCGACCGGCGGCCGGTCGGTCGACCGGCTCAGAGAGCCTGTAACGCAAAAATCGGGATTTCACCCTTCTTCAAAATTCAATCAATCGACACCAAAACTTACACAATGATTCATGTGATGTTTACACAACAATATCAAACATCAATTACTACTAATCTACCAGCATGTAAGTCCCATAACAATCCTCAAATGAATACATCTTATATCCGTCGCAAAATGAGAAAAACTGAAAATAAGCTTAAGATCACATAACAACCGATTCAAGCATGGATTCATCATCATAACATCATCCTAAACATGTTACTAAGTCCTTGAATCAAAATATAACAACCAAAACATAAACCATACAAAAATCACAACGATTATGCTAATATACACATAAAGGCCGAGTTTCTCATTATCGTCACCTCACAAGCTTATCCGGCTAAAGATCTTCCTCAAGTATGAAGCTATCAACGTCCGGGTTGTCAAGTCCTTCACCTACAACACGGAAAAACCAGTTTAGGAGCGTAAAAACGGAATTATGCAAAACAGGCCGGATTTTCGAAGTGAAGAAATTGAAAAAACCGAAGTGACGGATGACTTGGAAATTGCGCGAGGATTCCGAAAATGTACTTACTTTTGTGATTTGAAGGATGGATGATGAAGAATTTCACAAAAGAGAGGAAGGTTTTATGGAGGTTTAAGGATGAGTTTGTTTTGCAGCAAAATGAAATGTTGAAGATGATTATGTCGACATACCTTATAAGTAGGGTACACAAGTGGTGTCCTTTCCGTATTAAAAGAACGGGTCGGATTATAAGAACGGTTATTTAAGTCGGATCTTTAAACAATGCCAAGTTTGTATTCGTCTTAAGGACTGGAGGTTCTTAAGACGGATCTTACTTATTAAATTAGAGTCTTTGAAATAAATTATTAAATTATTATTTTATTACTTAAAATAATTAAAAACGCTTAAATTAGATTTTACGAAAATACGGGATGTTACAAAATCGTCATAACATGCATTTTATATAATCGTGTAATCGACCGTGTCATTAATAATTATCGAGTTCACCGATTTAATTCATTTAAAGGAGATAAATAATAAATGTAAAACCCCTCGCGAAAGCGGAAAATAAAATCATACAAAGTACCAAAAATGCAGCGGAATTAGAACTTTTGATAAGATAACTAAAACATGCGAGGTGCTTTAACAAACAAAACATGCGGAAGATGAAACATAGATAAGTATATAAGTACTATACAAAAGCAGCCCGGGATAGCATATCCCTACAGGCACCAAAATACTGAAACATAGGTTTAAGATCTAGCTACACGATAAAGGTAAACATCGATGATTGGATCATCGCTCGCTAGCCTCAACGTAACCCCTGCAAATAGCCTCATGTACCTACACACATACAACATGTGCGCCACAGTCAGTGGGGAGTGACTAGAGCTCTCATAGCCACCTATTGTCATACAACACTGAACATATAAATACAAGTATTATACTCCAACATAAACAATGAAGCATATAATCCATCATCTCAAACTCCTATCATCATGCAAATACTATGCAAGGCTCTCAACCAACTTCGGAACTATTTGAAAGGAGAGCCGGTTTCCCTTCCGGTTGCCCGGCCGGGGGGGTCTTTCAGTCCAAACCATTTACGAAACCAATTGAAGAGTCATCCAAAGCCTTGGATGAACAATACTATAAACACAGTAATATACTCATCCATATCAACATACATATCTGACACTGTACCAACTCCAGGCAAGCAGATATAAAACAGCAAGTATATAACACCGTACCCTAACTCAGGCAAGTATATACAACACTCAGCAATATCAAACCATGACCCAAATCCCAGGCATGGAAGGATACAAATACACACCACAAGAGAAACTCATATGAAGACTCCATTATACAACCACGGTATAAATACATAGCCTCAGCAATCACAATCCACATGCATAAATACACCTCGAATACAAAGGCAAATGAAAACTGTGACCTAATCCAAATCACAGATTCCACGGAAATACACCTCAAAATACAAAGGCAAGCAAAACTGCGACCTAATCCTAATCACAGTCCCACAACAATACACCTCAAAATACAAAGGCAAACGGAAACTGTGACCTAATCAAAATCACAGACTCCACAAGAATACACCTCAAAATACCAAGGCAACACAAACTATGACCTAATCCAAATCATAGTCTTACAACAATACACCTCAAAATACAAAGGCAACACAAACTATGACATAATCCAAATCATAGTCTTACAACAATACACCTCAAAATACAAAGGCAACACAAACTCTGACCTAATCCAAATCATAGTTCTACAACTTCAATTCCGAACTTACACAATTCATAACTAATCATGTAAGCGACGTACATTCAAACCAACACTTAATTGACCCCAGGAATTAAGCCGAGGGAGAGCCGGTTTCCCTTTCGGTTGCCCGACCGGGGGGTCTCTATCCTCACTCTATTCCCGAACCCAATATAGTGTCGCCCGAACCTTGGGGACTTCAAACATGCATACGAAGCATACGGAAAAAGAATCAATACAATCCGACTTGAAAATCACAAGTTATGAAGCAAACAATACAATCAGGGGCTCTCAGCCGGTTGGCCACAGGCGGAGAGTCTCATATTAAACAAATATACATCTCAAACCAACTATATGAGCCTCACAACATGATTAAAATATGCTTAGACTCTTCACAAGAAAATTCCTAAAAGTTAACTATCTCCATGCACAATTTCCGTAATCAACTCTTTATGAGCTAATCGACTCGAGACGGATAACCACGCTTCTTATGATGACTTTCCTAGCTCCAATATAAATTTAATACCAAGTGTATATACCACCAAACATCACTTAAAACATCCTAAAAACAATTGGGAAACAAGCCCCCAAAACGGCTCGACAAACCGATAAACGAGCAGAAAGTTACAGCGGTTTTTGCGCAGCCTGCGCAAGGGGGTGCGCAGCTGCGCATGGGCTGCGAAGCCTGCGCAATTTGAGGCGCAGCCTGCGCCCAAGCACGGGCCAGGTTGGTTTCGTAAGTATCCTGCAATTCGCCAATTCAATCAATCCTTCGACAAACACTTCTAAGCCATGATTTCTAGCATCAAACCTATACTATCAACGCAAATAAACCCATAACAATCCCAAGTATGCCACAAACACGATTTTGAACAAATAACACACGGATTAGAATCAAACATCGTATTCGTCTTAAAAACTCAAAATCTGAAAAAATGAATAATACTAGCATATGAACATCTCAAACTTCAATCAAACCATGTAATGAACATATAAAACTCATTCCTAACATAAACCTAAACTCAAACCTCATCAACAATACAAAGATCAGAAACTTTAAGCAAGAACACAACACAAAGAATGCTATTTTAACGAAAAGGTCGAGTTTCTCATAATCGTCACCTTTACTTCGCGGATTCACCGGGTTCTTCCTCAATGATCACGAGCTCTTCCTCCGGCTTACTACAAGCACCACCTAAAAGCACAAAAACACCCATTAGGAGGCTAATTTCGTGATTAGGGAAAAACAGTCCCGAAATGAAGTTTCACGAAATTGAAAATGAAAGTGATGGAAAGATCATAAATCTCGCGAGGAATCCGAATATGTAACTTTTACCTCGATACGAGTTCGGGAAGGCCTTGAGATGATGATTCTAAGCTTGAAAAATGAGATGAAAATGGTGTTTGGGTTTATGTCAGTGAAATGAAATGAGGGAGGAGGTTGTGTCGATGGAAGGCATCTTTAAGGGTTTAAGTTGTCCTTTTAAAAACTTGAGACGGGTTTACTTTATTCAAGTGAAACGGAAATGTGAGACGGGTTGATATTAAATAAACAAGGCATCTCAAGATTAAATGATTTTTAAGACGAAACTTAACGGAAATCTTAATAATATAAATTACGACTATTATTAAATTATTATTAAATTCCGGAAATTACTTTATTTTAATAAAATATTCCTTACGAAAATACGGGATGTTACAATAAAGGGTTATTTCATGGGAATAATCCAACCTATGTCTCATCTTCTCATATTAATCCATAATAACGATTAACTAAGAAAAATCCAACCTATAACCTCATTTATCTTTCATTGAACTTTGACTATTTTTAAACTCTTATTATCGGTAGGTTATTAGCACGTCACCTTCACTTACTTTTTGTCCAGGAAGAAGGAAAAACAAAAAGTAAGTCAAGGTGACGTGCTTGCTTACCGAAAATAAGAGGTCAAAAATAGACAAAGCTGCGCTCAGTGAAAGATAATTGAGGTCATAGGTTAGATTTTTCACAGTTAATCGTTAGTAGAGATTAATATGAGAAGATGAAGTATAGGCTGGATTATTCCTATGAAATAACCCAATAATAAATTGACAAGACCTCTATATTATTAAAAAATTGAGATTAGCCTTACCAAATAGTAGAACCCGCGAGCTTTTATTTCGTAGGGTTGCTAGTCCAGTGGGCAGTACGAACCCTATTACGTAGGATAAGTGGGGCGATGAGGTCGATTCAGTCCAGTGGGCGTATCGCATCTCGATGCACTCGAAATTTGGTTTAACCTCAACGGAAGTGTAGAGGACCAGTGGTCAATGTGTTCCGGGCTAAGATGAATAAATTATGAACTTTTCATCGACCGAGAGTTCTAGTGTAGAACCGGTTAAATGTTAACCCACCAAATCATATCATTGAGTCGGAGTTCCAGTGGTTCACGATTTTGGTGGTATAGGGTTTGTTGGGGCTGGTGTCCTTGACAATTAAGTACAATGACTTACTAAATCTCTTTAAGGATCACAAGGGCATACTTCAGTATTTTTATCAGTTGATCCATGTTTATCAATAACGGTTGGCTTGCTAGATAAGTTTGACGTTATTGTCATACGGATGGCGGTGATCAACTCGTCCCTATACGTCACACCTATAGGACACGTTTGAGAGATGTGAAGGTATAAAAAAAAATACAGTCACATTTATGTCGGATACGACTAAACAGTTAGTCAGAGGTATTGACTATTAAATTAGTCAATAAGATGTTGAGATTATTATTTAACCGGATTAAATAATTTTAGCTAATACGGATTACATGATTAATTCGTAAAATTAAATATAAGCAGTTATATTTAATTAAATATTGATTTCGCGTATTAATATAAACAGTTATATTAATTTGGGTAATTATACAATATCGTAATTTTATCAGACCATTGTTAATACATCGAATGCATTAATATCTGATAACACGTATGCGATTTATAATAAAAATCCCGCGAATTATATTTTAGCAATTGGGTCGAATCACGCATTGGAATAAGGGAAGAGTGGAAAGCCCACTCCTACCCAATACCCAATTCGGCCGACCAGGGCTACATAAGGAGAGTCCTTCTCCTTATGTCAGTAACTGATGTTCAACTGGTAATTCATAATTCTCACAATTAGGGTTTTGAGAGCATTCTTCTCCCAAAACTCAGATCTCACATCTAAAACCTCAAAAACTCTCCCCATATTGCAAGGCAATTGTAGAGCATTTTCTAGCACACGCGGCATCATCTCAATCAAGTCTTGGGTGCAAGTTATAGGAGGGAATTTACTTTAATTCCTGTTCTTAGGCCAATTCAAGCAAGGACCCAAGGTTGTATTCTTTTCATGTTTTTATTTATCTTTTGACCATATTCACAACTGTAAATTTCATTATAATCCTTCAAGTTTAGGGCGAATACATGCTATATTCCCCACAAGTGGTATCAGAGCCAAGGCCATGGAATTTTACTTTTGTGTTTTTCATAAGTTTTATTTAAAAATTTTGAAAAATCATTTCTGTCGCTTTGCCGGTCGGTCGACCCCTAGATGCGGTCGGTCGACCGCCTCCCGCGTAGGGTTTTCTGTTTTTCGGCAGTTTCTCTTTTGTGCAATCGATCTAGTTTTTCGATTCCTGTTTATATATTGTTAATTAATCGATATTCTTGATAATATGTGAACCCTTGTTGATGTTTTCTTTGTTTTACTCGTTTTAATCAAAGATAAAAAGGTAAAAACTTGTTTTGATTTTAAAAGTGCAGCGTTTTGCGTTTTTCAGAAACTCGTTTTTACTGTTTGGTGGTCGGTCGACCTGATTGATAGGTCGGTCGACCTATTCCGCTATTACAGGAATTTTTTTTTTTCGTCAGGTCGGTCGACCCCGTGTTGTGGTCGGTCGACCTCATACCTGTATACAGTCGTTTTATTTTTCTTTTCGAAAATAACCTATTTTATTTTCCCATGACCTTTAGTAATATACTATATACGGAAATAGTATATTATTAATTTTGTGAAACGGTTCACCCTCGTTTGATACATATTATTTTAAAACAGTTTAAGATAATGGATTATAAATTTATTAAAATTGGGTGATTAAAACGGTATAATCGCATAATTTTAATCCCGTAAGGTGGTTTGGTAAAATTTGTTAATCATAATAACAGTATTATGTCATGTATAAATTTTAGTTTTAGTTGATGCATTTTATTTATCGTCTTGTTGAATGCCTTGTGAATGCTTTCAATAACGTATTTATTTTTGCAAACGGTTGTAACTTAGTGTGGCCTTAGTAGATTGTGTTACCGTAATGATGGAACACAGTCTTGCTTGTAATTTTAGATCTTGTATCTCCGTTTTGGGTTTTTGCCATGTAATTACTTTTGTATTTAAATTAGAATATAAATAGGGTTATATTTGTAATTTAAATTAGTAATTTTGTGAAGACCAAAGACGGAGACCGGATGCTCACTCCCGCTGCAAGGACCAAGATGGAACATCAAGACAAGCTTCTAGGGTCCAACGGTGGATTCCAAGTTGTTTTATGTTTATTTTGGTAGGATAGGCCACACTAGGACTTTTATTTACGTTTATCGCATTTATTTTATGCTTTCATCGATAATAGCTTGCATCATATTCCGCCTAAAACCAAACCACCTATAATATGCCTGAAAACTGACTCATGTAAAAGTTACGCGTTAGTTTTCTGTGACAATTCAGATGTCACATGTCAATTGCAAAGCCATCACTTTATTTCATTCATTCTCGCATATGCTAGATATTAGTTCACTTAAAATGGATAAATATAAGTTGATGGGGTCTTCCTCGTATAACCAAAAAAATTGAGAATAGTCTTTATAAATCAGACTCCCATGAATCCCTTCTTCGTCGGTAGGCATAATATGACCCCTTCTACGTCGGGTAAGTGGGAACAGATGATTTATTTTATCTCAACATCATTGTCACTCGATACTATCTAGCGACTAAGATGGACTAGTAGATAGGATTTACGGAAATCTATCGACCAAGAGTTCCAACGGTGGAATTAGCCAAACTGTGGGCTTATCAATATACGGAAGTTGAGTCTTGGGATCGTTTATATAATTCTTGAGGGAGATCAATTATATAAATGCATGAGTCTACGAGTTTAAATACAATTTAATATAGACTTAAATCACAACAATGAGTTGCTTATATGGTTTTGTTTTATCTTCTTTTCAGTGTAGAACACGATCATTTAAACTGCTGTATATCTAATGGCTGGTGAAGACCCAATGCCAAGTGCCAAGCTAGCACGTGAATCCTGGCTAAAAGCCTTCATGGACTCCATGAATCAGTCTACTAGACTGAGGAATGATGGGTCAAACTTTTCTGACTGGGAGGCAGCACTACGGAATGCTGCCATTGTTGGGGCTGGTGTCCTTGACAATTAAGTACAATGACTTATTAAATCTCTTTAAGGATCACAAGGGCATACTTCTGTATTATTACCAGTTGATCCACGTTTATCAATAGCGGTTGGCTTGCTAGATAAGTTTGACGTTATTGTCATACGGATGGCGGTGATCAACTGGTCCCTATACGTCACACCTATAGGACACGTTTGAGAGATGTGACGGTATGAAAATACAGTCACATTTATGCCGAATACGACTAAACAGTTAGTCAGAGATATTGACTATTAAATTAGTCAATGAGATGTTGAGATTATTATTTAATACGGATTAAATAATTTTAGCTAACACGGATTACATGATTAATTCGTAAATTAAATTTAAACGGTTATATTTAATTAAATATTGTATTCGCGCATTAATATAAACGGTTATATTAATTTGGGTAATTATACAATATCGTAATTTTATCAGACCATTATTAATACATCGACTGCATTAATATTTGATAACATGTATACGATTTATAAATTACAAATCCCGTAAATAATACTTAGCAAATCGGGTCGAATCACGCAAAGGAATAAGGTAAGAGTGGAGAAAGCCCACTCTCACCCATCCAATTCGGCCGACCCATGTATTCACTATATAAGGAGAGTCCTTCTCCTTATGTCAGTAACTGTTGAAGCATAATTCTAACAAATAGGGTTTTGAGAGCATTCTTCTCCCAAAACTCAGATCTCACATCTAAAACCTCAATAACTCTCCCCATATTGCAAGGCAATTGGAGAGCCTTTCTAGCACACGCGGCATCGTCTCAAACAAAGTCCTGGGTGCAAGTTATAGGAGGGAATTTACTTTAATTCCTGTTCTTAGGCCTTTCGCACAAGGACTAAAGGTTGTACTCTATTCATGTTTTTATTTATCTTATGACAATAATCACAACTGTATTTTTCATTATAATCCTGCAAGTTTAGGTACATGCTTTATTCCCCACAAGTGGTATCAGAGCCAGGCCATGAAAATTTTACTTTTGTGTTTTTCATAAGTTTTATTTAAAATTTTTTGAAAAATCTCGTTTTTGTCGCTGTGTCGGTCGGTCGACCCCTTGTAGCGGTCGGTCGACCGCCCCTGTGTAAAGTTTCTGTTTTTCGACAGTTTCTTTTTGTGTAATCGATCTTGTTTTTCGATTCTTGTTTACATATTGTTAATTAATCGATATTCTTGACAATATGTGAACCCTTGTTGATGTTAATTTTGATTTACTTGTTTTAATCAAAGTTTAAAAGGTAAAAACTTGTTTTGATTTCGAAAAGTGCAGCGTTTTGCGTTTTCTGAAACTCGTTTCTACTGTTTGGTGGTCGGTCGACCTGATTGATAGGTCGGTCGACCGCCTATGCTGTTGCAGATTTTTTCCGTTTCTCGTCTGGAGGTCGGTCGACCACGTGTTTAGGTCGGTCGACCTCCGCCCCTGGAACAGACTCGTTTTTTTTTTATTTTTCGAAAATAACATGTTTTATTTTCACATGGCCTTTAGTATTATACTATATACGGAAATAATATATTATTAATTTTGTGAAACGGTTCACCCTCGTTTGATACATATTATTTTAAAACGGTTTAAGATAATAGGATTATAAATTTATTAAAATTGGGTGATTAAAACGGTATAATCACATAATTTTAATCCCGTAAGGTGGTTTGGTAAAAATTTATTAATCATAATCACAGTATTATGTCATGTATGAATTTTATTTAGTTGATGCCTTTTATTTAATTTATCGTCTTGTGAATGCCTTGAATGCTTTCAATAACGTATTTAATTTTTGCAAACGGTTGTAACTTAGTGTGGCCTTAGTAGATTGTGTTACCGTAATGATGGAACACAGTCTTGCTTGTAATTTTGAGATCTTGAATCTCCGTTTTGGGTTTTTGCCATGTAATTACTTTTGTATTTAAATTAGAATGTAAATAGGATTATATTTGTAATTTAAATTAGTAATTTTGTGAAGACCAAAGACGGAGACCGGATGCTCACTCCCACTGCAAGGACCAAGATGGAACATCAAGACAAGCTTCTAGGGTCCAACGGTGGATTCCAAGTTGTTTTATGTTTATTTTGGTAGGATAGGCCACACTAGGACTTTTATTTACGTTTATCGCATTTATCTTATGCTTTCATCGATAATAGCTTGCATCATATTCCGCCTAAAACAAAACCACCTATAACATGCCTGATGTCACATGTCAATTGCAAAGCCATCACTTAATTTAATTCATTCACGCATATGCTAGATTTTAGTTCACTTAATATGAATAAATATAAGTTGATGGGGTCTTCCTCGTATAACCAAAAATTGAGAATAGTCTTTATAAATCAGCCTCCCATGAATCCCTTCTTCGTCGGTAGGCATAATATGACCCCTTCTACGTCGGGTAAGTGGGAACAGATGATTTATTTTATCTCAACATCATGGTCACTCGATAATATCTAGCGACTGAGATGGACTAATAGATAGGATTTACGGAAATCTATCGACCAAGAGTTCCAACGGTGGAATTAGCCAAACTGTGGGCTTATCAATATACGGAAATTGAGTCTTGGGATCGTTTATATAATTCTTAAGGGAGATCAATTATATAAATGCTTAAGTCTACGATTTTAAATTTCAATTTAATATAGACTTAAATCACAACAATGAGTTGCTTATATGGTTCTGTTTTATCTTCTTTTCAGTGTAGAACACGTTCAATTAAACTGCTGTATAACTAATGGCTGGTGAAGACCCAATGCCAAGTGCCAAGCTAGCACGTGAATCCTGGCTAAAAGCCTTCATGGACTCCATGAATCAGTCTACTAGACTGAGGAATGATGGGTCAAACTTCTCTGACTGGGAGGCAGCACTACAGAATGCTGCCATTGCTGACGGAAAGCTTAAGTACTTAACTGAGCCAATTCCGGCACACCCAGGAACTGGAGCTAGAGCTAACGAAGTTCGCGCTCATAGCGACTTCGTCATGGAAGTGGGTGCGATAAAGAACGTACTAATCTATGCAATGGAATCCAATTTGCAAAGACGCTTCATAGCCCATGGTGCAAACAAGATTTTCACCACGCTCACTAACGAATTCTCAAAGGCTCCGAGGATCGTTTCTTATGAGCATACCTGTCGCTTCTTTGAGGCGAAACTCCGGAAGGGCCAAGCAGTTAGCCCACATATTCTTCACATGATTGAGAATATCGAGAAACTGGAGGCCCTAAACTGCAAGATCAGTGAGAACATAATCGTTGATCGAATGCTTCATTCGCTTCATGATGGGTTCGCCCTCTTTAGGGCCAACTATTACATGAACGACATGAAGAAGACTCCTCATGAGCTCCACTCCCTTCTCGTACAGACCGAGAAGGATCTGAAATTAAGTGGGAGCGTGAAGCAAGATGTTCTCATGATTTCCAGTAACGGTAAGGGTAAGGGTAAAGCTAAAGCTCAGGGCGACCTAACAGTAGGCAAGCCCAAGTTTAAGAAGTCAGGATTTACTAAGAGTGGGCCAGGTGAGTCGAGCAACTCACAAGGCAAAACAAAGAGCAAGGATACAAGCATGGAATGTCACCATTGCCACAAGACTGGGCATTGGAGGCGCTCATGCCCCGTGTATCGTGAGGACATTAAGGCAGGCCGTGTTACTCCTGTTGGTATGTCTTTTTCTTCTTTTATTCACATGATTGAGATTAACCATGCAAGTTACGGAACTTGGGTACTAGATACTGGTTGTGGTTCCCATCTATGTAATCATGTGCAGGGCCTCCGAAACCAAGAATTCCTAATCAAGGGTGAGGTTGACCTGCGTGTCGGGAATGGAGCACGTGTTGCTGCAATCTCGAGGGGAACATACGTGATCCAGCTTCCAAGTGGATTCGAGTTATCTTTATATAACTGTTATTATGTTCCTTGTTTGTCCAAAAACATTATTTCAGTTTCTGCGCTTGACAAACTCGGTTTTTCATTTGTAATAGAGAATAATAGCTGTATTTTCTCCTTACACAATATGATTTATGGCAAGGCAGTTTCCATGAATGGAATTTATGTTTTAGATCAAACCACCGAAATATTACATGTGAATAATAAGAAATTAAAGGTACGTGACAAAGATCAAACTTACCTATGACATTGTCGTATGGGACACATAAATGAGAAACGCGTAAAACAGCTCATACAGAATGGAGCTATCTCGCCCTTTGATTTCGAATCATATGGCACGTGTGAATCATGTCTCATCGGTAAGATGACTCGTATATCCTTCAAAGGTGTTGGAATGCGCGCTGCCGACCTATTAAGACTCATACATACGGACGTATGTGGCCCTATGTTGATCAACGCACGAGAAGGCTATAGGTATTTCATCACTTTCACGGATGATTTGAGTAGATATGGCTATGTCTACTTAATGAAGCATAAAAGTGAATCCTTTGACAAGTTCAAAGAATACCAGAATCGGGTACAGAACCAGTTGGGTAGAAAGATTAAAGCACTACGTTCTGATCGTGGTGGTGAGTATCTTTCACACGAGTTTGATCAACACCTTAAAGACTGTGGCATCGTACTACAGTTGACTCCACCTGGAACACCACAATTAAATGGTGTGTCCGAACGGAGAAATCGAACTTTACTTGATATGGTTCGATCCATGATGAGTCACACCGTTGTGCCTGATTCATTGTGGGGCTATGCTCTTTTGTCGGCTGCTCTAATACTTAACCGAAGTCCGTCTAAAGCTGTTGACAAGTCTCCATACGAATTATGGAAGGGAACGGTCCCTAACTTGTCCTTTATTCGGGTTTGGGGCTGCGAGGCTTATGTCAAGTGGAGACACGAGGATAAGCTCGGCCCGCGATCGGTCAAGACATACTTTATAGGCTATCCAAAAGGAACGTTTGGTCATTACTTCTACTCGCCAACCGAACAAAGTGTTTTTGTTGCGGCTAGTGCGACGTTCTTTGAGAAAGAATTTCTCGAGAACAAGTCGAGTAATAGAACCTTTGACTTATCGGAGGTTCAAGAACCAACTACCGAGCAACCATTGGAGGAAACAGTTCCTCCAACCGAGGCTGCGGTAGATATTCCTGAGGAACCAAGGAGGTCGGGAAGAGTCTCCATTCCTCCGGACAGATACATTGGTATGGTTGAGGAACATGATATGGATGACGTCTTACTTCTAGAGGGTAATGAACCCTCAACCTATAAAGGTGCCATGACCAGTTCTGACTCAAAGCTATGGCTAGAAGCCATGCAATCCGAGATGGACTCCATGTATGAGAACAACGTGTGAGATCTTGTGGACCTACTTGCAAAGGTACGCCCCCTTCAATGCAAATGGCTTTACAAGATAAAGCATGCCGTGGAAGGTAAACAAGATATCCATAAGGTAAGACTAGTTGCTAAAGGTTTCACCCAAGTGCCAGGCTTGTACTATGATGAGATCTTTGCACCCGTAGTCATGCTACGTTCCATTCGGATTATCTTAGCGATAGCCGCATTTCATGACTATGAAATATGGCAAATGGACGTTAAAACCGCCTTCTTAAACGGTTATTTGGAGGAAGAGTTGTACATGGTACAACCCGAGGGTTTTATTGATCCAGAACATCCTAAGAAGGTCTGCAAGCTTAAGCGTTCCATCTATGGACTTAAGCAAGCATCACGGAGTTGGAATCATCGCTTCGACCAAGTGATAAAAGGGAATGGATTCGTTCGATCAGTCGAGGAACCATGTCTCTATATCAAGTCGAGTGGGAGCAAGATTGTATTCCTAGTACTGTATGTCGACGACATACTCTTGATTGGGAATGGCATACCTCTCTTATCTTCGGTTAAAGCATGGTTGAAAAACCATTTCCAGATGAAAGATCTGGGAGAGGCACAAAGAATTTTGGGCATCTGTATCTACAGGGATAGATCACGACGGATGTTGTCTCTCAGTCAGGAGTCTTACATAGATAAGATTCTAGAGAGATTCATCATGACGAACTCCAAGAAAGGGTTCCTTCCTATGACTAGTGGGCTTCACTTGAGCAAGTCTCAAGAAGCTAAGACATTGGAAGAGAAAGAGCGCATGAGTCGGATTCCTTATGCTTCGGCAATAGGATCGATCATGTATGCCATGATATGCACACGTCCAGACGTTGCATATGCATTGAGTATGACTAGTCGATTCCAAGCTCATCCAGGTGAACAACACTGGATGGCCGTGAAAACCATTCTTAAGTACCTACGGAGGACTAAAGATTGGGGATTGACTTATGGAGGCGACTCAACGCTCTGCGCCACGGGTTACGCAGATGCTAGCTTCCAAACGGATCGAGTGACTCGAAATCTCAGTCTGGATTCATTTTTACTCTTAATGGCGCTGCTGTCAGCTGGAAATGTTCTAAACAAAGTGTTACAGCAGATTCTACGACTGAGTCCGAGTACTATGCCGCCTCAGAAGCAGCTAAGGAAGCAATATGGATGCGTCAATTCTTACAAGGACTATCAGTAGTGCCTAGTTCGAATGACCCAATCACCGTTTATTGTGATAATAAAGGTGTCATCTTCCAAGCTAAGGAGCATAAGTCTAGCAACAAGGCTAGACATGTACAACGGAAAGCTCATCTAATCAGAGATTACGTGGAGCAAAAGGAGATTTTCATTGATAAGATCGCTACGGATGACAACATAGCTGATCCTCTCACTAAAGCATTACCACGTGATAAGCATGAAGGGCACATTCATTCCATGGGAATTAGATGTGTTCCTAAGTTGTAGTACTCTTTTATGAATTCATGTAATAATTCATTTTCTCGTGTACTCTATTCAACCTCATCGTTATGATATATAATGTTTTGTTTTTCATGTGGAATTGTACGCCAATTTTGAACACCACAAAGTGAACTGACTAACATTACATCGTTTTAGTCCTTGATTACCCACTTGAGCTGATAACTCATCAGGTAATCATTTTGTGACGTTGGTTGATGGTGGGTTCAACGAGCCATAAGTCACGCGGATGACTGACCAATCACAAAGGCGAGTTATACAGATATCTCGTAGGACACCCCGTGACAACGTTATGGAGTCCTAAATGTTTTATAACATTGGGTGCCAGGTCGTGGATAGGACCTCCATAGTGTTCCTTAGAGTCGAGTATTTTGATTTTCAACTGTCTCTTGAGATTAAGGCAGATTTTGGGTAACTTTGGTTTCTTTCCCACGGTCATCGTAAGAAGGGCCAAGAGGATTTTTTCTGGGTTATTTCATGCTGCGCGATATCGGCAGGATTCGAGTTGAGGGAAATATCCAAACCCTTATCAGGATTTTATCATTTCTCAGGGCCACTCGAGGAGTAGTAACTGAAATGCATGGCCATGCTCGAATACAGATTCGTTTTATCAGTTAATTTACTCTCTAGTCGGGGAAACCACTCTTGATACAGATCGCTTGTGAGATACGACCTTTGCAAATGCGGATTTGCAAATTGTCTTACATTGAGTGGGAGAAATTTTAAAAGGATATGAGAATCGGTTATCGCACCTACACTTGTACGGACAAGTGGGAGTTTGTTGGAGCTTGTGTCCTCCACATGTAGTGTGATAACGTCATTGCACATACCCTTGTACGGACAAGTGGGAGATTGTTGGGCTGGTGTCCTTGACAATTAAGTATAATGACTTATTAAATCTCTTTAAGGATCACAAGGGCATACTTCAGTATTTTTATCAGTTGATCCACGTTTATCAATAACGGTTGGCTTGTTAGATAAGTTTGACGTTATTGTCATAGGGATGGCGGTGATCAACTGGTCCCTATACGTCACACCTATAGGACACGTTTGAGAGATGTGAAGGTATGAAAATACAGTCACATTTATGCCGAATACGACTAAACAGTTAGTCAGAGGTATTGACTATTAAATTAGTCAATGAGATGTTGAGATTATTATTTAATACGGATTAAATAATTTTAGCTAACACGGATTACATGATTAATTCGTAAATTAAATATAAACGGTTATATTTAATTAAATATTGTATTCACGTATTAATATAAACGGTTATATTAATTTGGGTAATTATACAATATCGTAATTTTATCAGACCATTATTAATACATCGACTGCATTAATATCTGATAACATGTATACGATTTATAAATTACAAATCCCGTAAATAATATTTAGCAAATCGGGTCGAATCACGCAAAGGAATAAGGTAAGAGTGGAGAAAGCCCACTCTCACCCATCCAATTCGGCCGACCCATGTATTCACTACATAAGGAGAGTCCTTCTCCTTATGTCAGTAATTGTTGAATCATAATTCTCACAATTAGGGTTTTGAGAGCATTCTTCTCCCAAAACTCAGATCTCACATCTAAAACCTCAATAACTCTCCCCATATTGCAAGGCAATTGGAGAGCCTTTCTAGCACACGCGGCATCGTCTCAAACAAAGCCTTGGGTGCAAGTTATAGGAGGGAATTTACTTTAATTCCTGTTCTTAGGCCTTTCGCACAAGGACTAAAGGTTGTACTCTATTCATGTTTTTATTTATCTTATGACAATAATCACAACTGTATTTTTCATTATAATCCTGCAAGTTTAGGGCGAATACATGCTTTATTCCCCACAGCCATTGCTGACGGAAAGCTTAAGTACTTAACTGAGCCCATTCCGGCACACCCAGGAACTGGAGCTAGAGCTAACGAAGTTCGCGCTCATAGCGACTTCGTCATGGAAGCGGGTGCGATAAAGAACGTACTCATCTATGCAATGGAATCCAATTTGCAAAGACGCTTCATAGCCCATGGTGCAAACAAGATTTTCACCACGCTCACTAACGAATTCTCAAAAGCTCCGAGGATCGTTTCTTATGAGCATACCTGTCGCTTCTTTGAGGCGAAACTCCAGAAGGGCCAAACTGTTAGCCCACATATTCTTCACATGATTGAGAATATCGAGAAATTGGAGGCCCTAAACTGCAAGATCAGTGAGAACCTAATCGTTGATCGAATGCTTCATTCGCTTCATGATGGGTTCGCCCTCTTCAGGGCCAACTATTACATGAACGACATGAAGAAGACTCCTCATGAGCTCCACTCCCTTCTCGTACAAACCGAGAAGGATCTGAAATTAAGTGGGAGCGTGAAGCAAGATGTTCTCATGATCTCCAGTAAAGGTAAGGGTAAGGGTAATGCTAAAGCTCAGGGCGACCTAACAGTAGGCAAGCCCAAGTTTAAGAAGTCAGGATTTACTAAGAGTGGGCCAGGTGAGTCGAGCAACTCACAGGGCAAGACAAAGAGTAAGGATACTAGCATGGAATGTCACCATTGGCACAAGACTGGGCATTGGAGGCGCTCATGCCCCGTGTATCGAGAGGACATCAAAGCAGGTCGTGTTACTCCTGTTGGTATGTCTTCTTCTTCTTCTTTTATTCACATGATTGAGATTAACCATGCAAGTTACGGAACTTGGGTACTAGATACTGGTTGTGGTTCTCATCTATGTAATCATGTGCAGGGCCTCCGAAATCAAAAACCCCTAATCAAGGGTGAGGTTGACCTGCGTGTCGGGAATGGAGCACGTGTTGCTGCAGTCTCGAGGGGAACATACGTGATCCAGCTTCCAAGTGGATTCGAGTTATCTTTATATAACTGTTATTATGTTCCTTGTTTGTCCAAAAACATCATTTCAGTTTCTGCGCTTGACAAACTTGGTTTTTCATTTGTAATAGAAAATAACAGTTGTGTTTTCTCTTTACACAATATGATTTATGGCAAGGCAGTTTCCATGAATGCAATTTATGTTTTAGATCAAACCACCGAAATATTACATGTGAATAACAAGAGATTAAAGGTAGGTGACAAAGATCAAACTTACCTATGGCATTGTCGTATGGGACACATAAATGAGAAACGCGTAAAACAGCTTATACAGAATGGAGCTATCTCGGCCTTTGATTTTGAATCATATGGCACGTGTGAATCATGTCTCATCGGTAAGATGACTCGTATTTCCTTCAAAGGTGTTGGAATGCGCGCTGCCGACCTATTAGGACTCATACATATGGACATATGTGGCCCTATGTCGATCAACGCACAAGAAGGCTATAGGTATTTCATCACTTTCACGGATGATTTGAGTAGATATGGCTATGTCTACTTAATGAAGCATAAAAGTGAATCCTTTGACAAGTTCAAAGAATACCAGAATCGGGTACAGAACCAGCTAGGAAGAAAGATTAAAGCACTACGTTCTGATCGTGGTGGTGAGTATCTTTCACACGAGTTTGATCAACACCTTAAAGACTGTGGCATCGTGCTACAGTTGACTCCACCTGGAACACCACAATTAAATGGTGTGTCCGAACGGAGAAATCGAACTCTACTCGATATGGTTCGATCCATGATGAGTCACACCGTTGTGCCTGATTCATTGTGGGGCTATGCTCTTTTGTCGGCCGCTCTAATTCTTAACCGAAGTCCGTCTAAAGATGTTGACAAGACTCCATACGAATTATGGAAGGGAACGGTCCCTAACTTGTCCTTTATTCGGGTTTGGGGTTGCGAGGCTTATGTCAAGTGGAGACACGAGGATAAGCTCGGCCCGCGATCGGTCAAGACATACTTTATAGGCTATCCAAAGGGAACTTTTGGTCATTACTTCTACTCGCCAACCGAACAACGTGTTTTTGTTGCGGCTAGTGCGACGTTCTTAGAGAAAGAATTTCTCGAGAACAAGTCGAGTAATAGAACCTTCGATTTATCAGAGGTTCAAGAACCAACTACCGAGCAACCATTGGAGGAAACAGTTCCTTCAACCGAGGCTGCGGTAGATATTCCTGAGGAACCTAGGAGGTCGGGAAGAGTCTATATTCCTCCGGACAGATACATTGGTATGGTCGAGGAACATGACATAGATGACGTCTTACTCTTAGAGGGTAATGAACCCTCAACCTATAAAGGTGCCATGACCAGTTCTGACTCAAAGCTATGGCTAGAAGCCATGCAATCCGAGATGGACTCCATGTATGAGAAATACAACGTGTGGGATCTTGTGGACCTACCTGCAAAGGTGCGTCACCTTCAATGCAAATGGCTTTACAAAATAAAGCATGCCGTGGAAGGTAAACAAGATATCCATAAGGCAAGACTAGTTGCTAAAGGTTTCACCCAAGTGCCAGGCTTGCACTACGATGAGATCTTTGCACCCGTAGTCATGCTACGTTCCATTCGGATTATCTTAGCGATCGCCGCATTTCATGACTATGAAATATGGCAGATTGACGTTAAAACCGCCTTCTTAAACGGTTATTTGGTGGAAGAGTTGTACATGGTACAACCCGAGGGTTTTATTGATCCAGAAAATCCTAAGAAAGTTTGCAAGCTTAAGCGTTCCATCTATGGACTTAAGCAAGCATCGCGGAGTTGGACTCATCGCTTCGACCAAGTGATAAAAGAGAATGGGTTCATTCGATCATTCGAGGAACCATGTCTCTATATCAAGTCGAGTGGGAGCAAGATTGTATTCCTAGTACTGTATGTCGACGACATACTCTTGATTGGGAATGACATACCTCTCCTTTCTTCGGTTAAAGCATGGTTGAAAAACCATTTCCAGATGAAAGATCTGGGAGAGGCACAAAGAATTTTGGGCATCCGTATCTACAGGGATAGATCACGACGGATGTTGTCTCTCAGCTCGGAGTCTTACATAGATAAGATTCTAGAGAGATTCAGCATGACGAACTCCAAGAAAGGGTTCCTTCCTATGACTACTGGGCTTCACTTGAGCAAGACTCAAGAAGCTAAGACATTGGAAGACAAGGAGCGCATGAGTCGGATTCCTTATGCTTCGACAATAGGATCGATCATGTATGCCATGATATGCACACGCCCAGATGTTGCATATGCATTGAGTATGACAAGTCGATTCCAAGCTCATCCAGGTGAACAACACTGGATGGCCGTGAAAAACATTCTTAAGTACCTACGGAGGACTAAAGATTGGGTATTGACTTACGGAGGCGACTCGACGCTCTGCGCCACGGGTTACGCAGATGCTAGCTTCCAAACGGATCGAGACGACTCGAAGTCTCAGTCCGGATTCGTTTTTACTTTTAATGGCGCTGCTGTCAGCTGGAAAAGTTCTAAACAGAGTGTTACAGCAGATTCTACGACTGAGTCCGAGTACTATGCCGCCTCGGAAGCAGCTAAGGAAGCGATATGGATGCGTCAATTCTTACAAGGACTCTCAGTAGTGCCTAGTTCGAATGACCCAATCACCGTTTATTGTGACAATAAAGGTGTCATCTTCCAAGCTAAGGAGCATAAGTCTAGCAACAAGGCTAGACATGTACAACGGAAAGCTCATCTAATCAGAGATTACGTGGAGCAAAAGGAGATTTTCATTGATATGATCGCTACGGATGACAACATAGCTGATCCTCTCACTAAAGCATTACCACGTGATAAGCATGAAGGGCACATTCATTCCATGGGAATTAGATGTGTTCCTAAGTTGTAGTACTCTTTTATGAATTCTTGTAATAATTCATTTTCTCGTGTACTCTATTCAACCTCATTGTTATGATATTTAATGTTTTGTTTTTCATGTGGAATTGTACGTCAATTTTGAACACCACAAAGTGAACTGAATTACATTACATCGTTTTAGTCCTTGATTACCCACTTGAGCTGATAACATCAGGTAATCATTTTGTGACGTTGGTTGATGGTGAGTTTAACGAGCCATAAGTCACACGGATGACTGACCAATCACAAAGGCGAGTTATACGGATATCTCGTAGGACACCCCGTGACAACGTTATGGAGTCCTAAATGTTTTATAACATTGGGTGTCAGGTCGTGGATAGGACTTCCATAGTGTTCCTTAGAGTCGAGTCTTTTGACTTTCAACTGTCTCTTGAGATTAAGGCAGATTTTGGGTAACTTTGGTTTCTTTTCCACGGTCATCGTAACAGGGGCCAAGAGGTTTTTTTCTGGGTTATTTCATGCTGCGCGAAAATCGGCAGGAGTCGAGTTGGGGGAAATATCCAAACCCTTATCAGGATTTTATCATTTCTCAGGGCCACTCGAGGAGTAGTAACTGAAATGCATGGTCATGCTCGAATACAGATTCGTTTTATCAGTTAAGTTACTCTCTAGTCGGGGAAACCACTCTTGATACAGATCGCTTGTGAGATACGACCTTTGCGAATGCGGATTTGCAAATTGTCTTACATTGAGTGGGAGAAACTTTAAAAGGATATGAGAATCGGTTATCGCACTTACACTTGTATGTACAAGTGGGAGTTTGTTGGAGCTTGTGTCCTCCACATGTAGTGTGATAACGTCATTGCACATACCCTTGTACGGACAAGTGGGAGATTTTTGGGGCTGGTGTCCTTGACAATTAAGTACAATGACTTACTAAATCTCTTTAAGGATCACAAGGGCATACTCAGTATTTTTATCAGTTGATCCATGTTTATCAATAACGGTTGGCTTGCTAGATAAGTTTGACGTTATTGTCATATGGATGGCGGTGATCAACTGGTCCCTATACGTCACACCTATAGGACACGTTTGAGAGATGTGAAGGTATAAAAAAAATACAGTCACATTTATGCCGGATACGACTAAACAGTTAGTCAGAGGTATTGACTATTAAATTAGTCAATAAGATGTTGAGATTATTATTTATACGGATTAAATAATTTTAGCTAATACGGATTACATGATTAATTCGTAAAATTAAATATAAGCAGTTATATTTAATTAAATATTGATTTCGCGTATTAATATAAACAGTTATATTAATTTGGGTAATTATACAATATCGTAATTTTATCAGACCATTGTTAATACATCGAATGCATTAATATCTGATAACACGTATGCGATTTATAATAAAAATCCCGCGAATTATATTTTAGCAATTGGATCGAATCACGCATTGGAATAAAGTAAGAGTGGAAAGCCCGCTCCTACCCAATACCCAATTCGGCAGACCAGGGCTACATAAGGAGAGTCCTTCTCCTATGTCAGTAACTGATGTTCAACTGGTAATTCATAATTCTCACAATTAGGGTTTTGAGAGCATTCTTCTCCCAAAACTCAGATCTCACATCTAAAACCTCAAAAACTCTCCCCATATTGCAAGGCAATTGGAGAGTATTTTCTAGCACACGCGGCATCATCTCAATCAAGTCTTGGGTGCAAGTTATAGGAGGGAATTTACTTTAATTCCTGTTCTTAGGCCAATTCAAGCAAGGACCCAAGGTTGTCTTCTTTTCATGTTTTTATTTATCTTTTGACCATATTCACAACTGTAAATTCCATTATAATCCTTCAAGTTTAGGGCGAATACATGCTATATTCCCCACAGGGTTTGGGTCTTGGAATCATTTATAAAATCTGATAGAGGTCATATTGTAGATGCCCTAACTTGTTTAAAATGTTCAAAAGTTATTTAAAACGAGGAGTGTTTAATATCTTCAATTTTTCATTTTGTAGTTAAGTCTTGTTAATTATCATCAATATTGTCGACTTCTAACAACTCCACTACTCCCAACCCAAACACCATAACTTATGTTTCTTGGCTACGATCCTTCATGAATCATTGCAAGCTCGAAAAAAATGGGGCAAACTTTGCCGATTGGGATGTCCAACTCAAGTTGGTCGCTCAAGGTGATGATAAACTCCGTTATCTCACTGAGGCTTCACCCGCCGCTCCCACCGCTTCCACCAATGCCGCTACTAGGCGGGTCTATGAGACCTACCACAAAGAGTCTGTGGCGATCAAAAATGTTTTGATCTTCTCAATGGAGCCCGAACTTCAAAGGAGTGTTATTAATAAGCATAGCACCGCCTATGAGATCTACTCCAAGCTACTGACAATGTTTTCGAAGGCTTCGAGAATTGTCCAATATGAGGCGACATCCGCTTTCTTTGATCTCAACTTAAAAGAGGGCCAAAACGTTAGCCCTCATGTGCTCAAATTGGTGGAGCATGTTGAGACCTTAAGATTGCATCAAGTGGAAATCCTCAAAGAACGCGTAATTGATCGAATTTCTTCATTCCTTGTCTATAGTACGTAAATCTTATCCGCAATTCGGGGTGAATTTCAACATGAGAAATCTAGACATATCTCTTGACGAGTTGCACAATATGATTGTGTAAGCCGAAAAAAACATGGGCCTAAATGTTAGTACCATAAAAGATGTGCTCAATGTTAATGCAAAGAGCAAGCGAAAGTTCAAAAGGAGTGCTAAGAAAGGAAAGGTGCAAGCTGCCAACAATGCAAAGAAGGTAGGCTCCAAAGCTAACACCTCAAAGCCCAAGAAAAGCTCCTCTCAAGGACACAAGTGTCATTATTGTAATGGCGAAGGGCATTGGAAGAGAAATTGTTCCAAGTATCTCAGTGATCTAAAAGTTAGGAAAATTCTTCCAATAGGTAAATAACTAACCATATTTTTATGTTTCATCTCAACTTTGGTATAATGATACAAGTTGTGATATATGCTCTTCTTATTTGAATTAGGGCATGCAAGTAAAGATAAAGGAAAGAAAAAACAAGCATAGACGATTAATGGGAACTAGAGGTAGCTTCCCTTGGAGATGATCAATGGAGCTCGGTTTTCATTTTATTTTGCTTAAGATTATCAATGTTGTAATCCGGATTATAAGACTATTTTGATTTTCTTGTATAACTAAGAAATATTTCCTAAAAACAATCGTTGTATTTTGGATATTGGTGACTTGGCTTGCAACCCAAGTCACTTTTCTTTTATATCTAATTATGTTCTTAGATTATCCAACAACATTTGCATCTCGAAACATAAAATTGAATAGATTGATCCCTACAATGTATGACTCATTGAATGTCAATAAGCTTAAAGGCTTATTTGAAAAATCAAATAAGAAGGAATTGAGTTTTGAACTCAACTTTTAGGAAAGTTATTATCAACCCAAACAATCAAGTTTTCAAATAATATATTTTCTTTTGTCTTTTAATGTCACTAATTGGATTAGGTGACACTCTTTTTGACTTCATAAATCAATTTTTGTGGCTAATTGCTATCCTAAGTAATAAGAATAAACTTATTATAGGGATAGAGTGGGAGAAAATTTTTAAAGCCAAATATGGTTGGAAATAATCACCTCAATAGATAGGATGTATTGATTAACACCTTGAGAAAGTTTTAGTGTGATAAAAGAGGAAGTAGATCAATCATAGAATTGTATATTTATTTGTGGATGGGATCTACGATTGACGTTTGAGAAGATCTATGGTTAAGAAAAACGAAACTTCTCCGTGAATACTTTAACAAAAAGAGTTCTTAAAATTATTGAGGAAATAGATCAAAAGTAGAATTTTGTATCTATCTTTGGATATGGATCCTGTTAAGGAAATAAACCCATGACATTTCCATTCACTTATTAGCATATTTATAATACATCAACATTTAGGGTTAATCCAATCCTCAATATATATATATATGGGCCTAAGCCTATTACTCCCCCTCAAGTTGGAGCATACGGATTTAGAATGCCCAACTTAGTTACAAGAGACACAAACTGCGAGACGCAGAGAGCTTTCGTAAAAATATCCGCAAGATGGACCGTCGTGCGAATGTAGGATAAAACTACAAGATCGACTTGCACCCGTAATGCTCTTGGAACATTTAAAATGTGTTGATGTTTATGCTCTACTCTCCCATTTTGTTGGGGTGTTCCCACACAAGACGACTGAGAAAAAATGTCTGTCTTTGCGAAATAATCTTTTAATGAATTAAATTATGTGCGATTATCACTGCGCACAATTTTAATTTCAGCCGAAAATTGACGTCTTATCATGGCCACAAAAGGCATAAATTTAGTAAACACCTCAATTTTAGTTGACATAAGATAAATCCATACACCACGGGTGTAACACCCCAAGAGTATGAGAAGAAAGTTGTCCCACATCGATAGAATGTGAGGCTTGTGATATGTTTATAATAGCTTCCACCCACCACTTAGTAACAAGGCCTTGTGCTTTTGGGCTTAAGTGAGGACAAATAATGGGCCCAAAAGTGTGCACCCATCTTATTGGGTTTGTGTTACAACAGTGGTTGGTCGGGTTGTTACAAATGGTATCAGAGCGACCCTGCGACCGTGTGGTGAGCCTGTGGTCAGGAGTACCCGGGTCACCCACCTAGCGGGGGAGGATTCTGGGCTTGGCTGCGGTCAAGGTTGAGGCACAACGAGGACGTTGTGTTCTTTAAGTGGGGGAGTTTGTAACACCCCAAGAGTATGAGAATAATGTTGTCCCACATCGATAGAAACGGGAATAATCGTCAACAATTGTCAAAAACTAATGAGCATTAGAGAAAACTGAGGCATCATAAGGTCCTCATAAATCACAATGTATTAATTCAAACACACACGAGCTTCTAGTAGTGCTCAACGGAAATGAACTACAAATGTGTTTAGCACGATGACAAACCTCAAATGGTTTAACCAACGCACTTGTATTATTATGCAAAAAAAGAAGCATTTTAACGACTTTTTTCCGAAGCATGACCCAATCGGTGATGCCACAGCCTAATAGATGATCCAACTGAAACAGACCCATTAATGAAATGTGACTCGCTCCTGATGCAGGTAGTAGAGTCCATCGTGCCTATCACCCGTGCCAATCGTCGCGCCCTCGTATCCCAGTCCTGAATAGTACACAAAGAAGCATTAGTAACAAATTCGCAATTCATGGCATCCCTAAGCTGGGAGGCCGAAATTAAATTACAACACAATTTTGGAACAAAGAGAACTGGATCAAGGGAAATATTTGAGGTGAGATCCGCACAACCTACTTGAGTTGCATAAATTTGTGTACCGTCTGGCAGACCAACCATTATATCGGGTACCTGCCGAACATTACAAAGAAACGGCATATTACTAGTGACATGATGTGAGCAACCCGAGTCGATTAACCACTTATCAGAAACTAAATTAGAAGGAGTGCCAAACACCGACACAGATGGCGAGGAAGTTGAAGGAGCACTCGCGGCAGCAGCGTGGACTGCATTGCTGCTCTCATATTTTGTATTGTCACCACGACGACGACTGCTCCCCTCCTCACGAGAGCGGTTCCCTCCTCCGCCACCATTGTCACGACCCCTCCCTCGACCCGAGGCAGATTTGCCACGACCTGAACCAGTCGTTACTGTACATGAAGACAGAGGCATTCTCTTCAACTCGTACCACCAGTTCGGAATTTCATCAAGCAAGTTAAAACATATACTCCGATCGTGACCCTTACGATTACAATGAGTACACTGTAATTTTTGCCTATCGGTGCGGGTAAGATGTGACGAGAGTTTTGGGGACAAACGAGAATTGACACGAACATTAAACGTCGCGACCTCGGTTACAGCCTCATGAGTTCTATCAATAGTACCGACCCGTTCCTCCTGAGAAAGCATATGAAAGGCCCTGCTTACAGAAGGCAGGGGAGATTGAGACAAAATAATGGAACGAAGAGAAGCATACATGGTTGGTAGTAACCCGAGGAGAAATTGATGAAGGCGATCAGATTCCCGCTCAACGGACAGTTTGCCAGCCGTATAATTACCACAACATTTACAATCAATTATAGGTTCATGTTTATCAAGATCGACCCATAATTGACAAAGTTTACCATAATAAATAGCAACCGTCATACCCTCTATTTGACGACAATCCCGAATTCCCGCTATAATTTGTTGAATTCGCGGTCCATCAACCACGCTAAACCGATCATGTAAAGCATCCCACAATTGTTTAACATTCTCAAATTTTGGCAGAAGAGAACGGACCTCGGCAGTGATAGTATTAGACAACCATGACATCAACATGGAATATATAGTTTCCTAATCATCTTGTGAACACGGAGCCTTCGGTTCGTTAAGAGTACCATTAACGAACCCGTATTTTCGACGAGATTTGAGTGCAAGGTGGACATCATGGGATCATTCATCGAAGTTATTAAGGGTCAAGACGGATCGAAGTAATAGAATCCCCGAGCCTGTCTTGAGGACCAAGGAAGTATGGAGAAGAAGCATCTATTTTTGTGCCGGAACCTTCGTCGTTAGTCATGACGGCTCTCTGATACCATGCTAAGGAAATAAACCCATGACATTTTCATTCACTTATTAGCATATTTATAGTAATCAACATTTAGGGTTAATCCAATCCTCAATATATCTATGGGCCTAAGCCTATTAGATCCATTGAAGATATAATCTAATATGGTCTTACGGAGTTTTCGCTCGCGTAGGTAAATGAAATCTAAAAGCATTACAATGAAATCGAATAGATCCTCAATAGATAGGAACAAGCTAGGAAAATTCCTTTTGGTGTCATTTGTACGGTCGCAACATGATTCAAAGTTAATGCATTAATTCTCTTTTGGGGATTGCTTCAAAACAAAATAAAAAACCGTCCTAAGAAGTTTTTTTTTTTTTTTTTTTTTTTGACAACCGTAAAAGAAGAACTACAACAAAGCTAAACGGGCCACTCTATGGGCCCGCTTATTAAGAGTTCTAGGGATAAAAGTAATACTTAAACAATGAAAACGAGCAACCAAAGACCAAATGTCAGAAAGAACTCCCTTGTTAAGATGATGAGTACTGTCAAATCCAGCAATCTGGCGGACCACCTGCAAGCAATCTGAAGAAAGACCAAGATGGAGAAAATTGTGATTAATTGCCCATTGCAAAACCCCTAAAATTCCATGTGCTTCAGCTTGCGACGCCGACTCCGCGTTAAAAACACAGGAACCCTCGTCGCTAGTAACCCCGTTCACATCCAAAAGGACCCAACCCGCAGAAGAGAGCGCGCCCTGTTTCCAAGCTGCATCAACCTGAATTCGACAAACACCATCATGATGGTGCCTACCGACCATGAAGAAAGGGATTGAGCTTCTAAGATCACTAGCTTCAACAGAAGAACTTATCAAAGAACAATCACTCCTAAGATTTCTCTCAATGGTCTCCTTGGCAACACGTGAGTCAAGAGAATTAATGACCACTCCAGCTGTAGCACTCACATTGTTAAAGAACACATTTGGATAGAAGACATCCCGGTTGAAAACCGCATTATTTCTTGTGATCCAGATTTGCCACAAAATGGCCAAAAAAATCACAAGACTATCCTTGCCCTTCTCAAGCTTCCATAGATAATCAATCCATCCAATGATCCACAGACGTACCTCCAAGCCTTCAGTCCCTAGGCAATTAATCCCAAGAATTGAACCTCTCCATATCCGATTAATCACCGGGCAGTCCCTAAACAAATGATCAACAGACTCAATAACCTCCCCACCACTATCACAAATGCTACAGGAAACACAAGTGTCCACCCCTCTTTTTATCAACTCAGCTCCCACTGGCAGAGTCCCTGTAACAATCTTCCACACCAGAATTTTCCAACTTTGAGGCCCCGGTAGCCTCCACAGACGAGATTTTAAGAAAGAGTAAGGAACTGCTCCAAGACGAGTATCATCCATGTCGGTTTTCTTCTTTTCAAAAAAATCCTGAAAAATCGCTGCATATCCACTTTTCACCGTATAAATCCCAGACGCAGTGCCGATCCAGTACATCACATCTTGAATCTGAGAAGTGCAAAGAGGGATTGCCAAAATTTTGTCGGCACTTTCAGTAGTGAACACTTCCCTAATCCTAACTTCATTCCATCTTTTACCATCCAACATAAGATCCCTCACCTTTATGTTCATCATATTAACATAATCCAACCCCAGAACCTCAGGTCTCGGCTCAGGAAACTCCCCAGACACCCATTTAGTAGTCCAAACATCCAAAGATGAGTCTATACCTGGTTTCCAACCCACACCTTCTCGGATAAGATCTAAACCATGAATGATACTACGTGCCCCCCACGACCAATTCCTTCCCTTACGGACCTCCAAATCATAACTTCTATCTGGACTACAAAGTAACAGATTACGAAAGACTTTACTAAGAAAAAGATCTTGATCATTCAAAATCCTCCATGCATTTTTAGCCAGCAAAGCCCTATTCATACACTCCACATTCCTGATCCCTAAGCCACCTCTTGACTTTGGCAATGCCAGGAAATTCCTACTACAAAAGTGAAGACCTCTTTGTGATTTATGTCCAACCCACCAAAAATGAGCCAACAGAGAATTAATCTTTGTTGCCACACTTATCGGAATCCTAAAGGCCGATAGAAAGTAAATTGAAATATTTGATAAGACAGACAAAATCAACGTCAACCTTCCTGCTGCAGATAGAAAAATCCCATTCCAAGAGGAGATACGCTTGACCACATTATCCACCAAGCCACAATAAATCTCCTTTTTGGTCCCAATAAACTCAGTGGAAATTCCCAGATATTTCCCAATACCTCGATTGCGGGTGATATTCAAAGTTCGAAGACAAAAACTAGCACCAGCAAGAGTCATCGAGGGGCTAAAAAGAATCCCGGACTTATCCGTATTCAGAATTTGGCCAGAGGCATGACAATACTGCCTGAGAACGGATTTTATTTCCAAGCAACAATTCCCCTTATTCCTAAGAAAAAAGATAGAATCATCAGCAAAAAAAAGATGAGACAGGACCGGTGCATTGCGATCCAACCTGAGCCCATGAATCCTTTGCATCCCTTCTCTTCTTCTCACATTTGCCGAGAGCACTTCCATACAAAGAATGAATAAATAAGGGGAAAGCGGGTCACCTTGTCTTAAGCCACACTTGGGAAGAAATTGCTCACACGGCCCCCCATTAAACAACAACTCATAAGAGACAGAAGAGACAATATTCATAATAAGGTCAATCAAATGTAATGGAAAACCAAACCGCTCTAGAACCAACCTCAGAAAATCCCATCTAACCCGGTCAAAAGCCTTGCTCATATCAGCTTTAAAAGCAAATAAACCATTCTTTCCAGATCTGTGCGAATTAATCTTATGAATAGCTTCATTTGCCAAGAGAATATTATCACTTATCTGCCGCCCCGAGACAAAAGCACTCTGGAAATCCCCAATCAAATACCTCATAATCCGTGTCATCCTATTAGCCACACATTTTGAAATAATCCGCATAATAACATTACTAAGGCTAATAGGACGATAATCCCCAACCATCTCCGGATGATCACATTTAGGGATTAGAGCAATGAAAGTACGATTCATCTCTTTGAGCACTCTTCCAGAATTGAGAGTAGTAAGCACTGCACGAGTAACATCATCCTTGACAAAGAACCAGCACTTATGATAAAAAATTCCAGGAATCCCATCTGGTCCCGGAGCCTTAAGGCCCCCCATCTGAAAAACAGCCTTACGAACCTCTTGTGCAGAAAAAGGAGAATTAAGCCAGTCTATGTCATCATCCTTAATTCTACTGGTAACATCTCCAATAACACTTTCCATAACTCCAATCCGCTCAATTTCATTGTCCTCCCCAGCCGGGTTGAAAAGATTGTAAAAGGATTCACGAAAAATAGATTTAACTTGCCCAATATCATAAACCCAATCACCATTTACATCCTTAATCCCGTAAATGAAATTCCGATTTGCTCTTCCCTTCACCCAATTGAAGAAGAATTTTGTACACGTATCACCGTCAACCACCCATTTTAGCTTAGCCCGTTGCCTCCAAAAAATGGCTGCCGCCCCAGCAAATGCGACTAACCTATCATGAATAAGATCAAACTCCTCTTCATTGCCAGTTGAAATGGCCTTCTCCAAGGCCACTTCCAGTTTCTCATCAAAGTCCTCCCATGATTTGTTCCAAAGACTACGCTTATCCAAAGACCATTTCTTAATGATTCCTCGTGCCCTTGAGAGCTTCCTTTGAAGTCTAAAATTAGCATTTCCAACAACATTAACCCTCCAATTAACCCTAACCATCTCCACACACTCCTGATGATCCAACGCCCATGCATCAATTTTGTATGGTTTGCGTTCGTTATTTTTTAACAAATGAAAATCAACTTCAATTGGAGCATGATCAGATAATTGAATAGGGAAATGCCGGACCCCCGTCTCAGGAAAAAGACGTAACCAGTCACGTGATCCCATGGCTTTATCCAAACGTTCATAAACCCTTTTATGACCTTTGCGATTATTGCACCAGGTAAAACGTGGCCCCTTGAAATCAATATCCACCAATTCATGCTCAATTTTCCAAAGACTGAAGTCAAAGGCACCATTGATAGAACTTCCATTCTCACTAAGCTTATCAGATTCATACTCAACCTGATTATAATCTCCAATTATGAGAAAGGGTGAGTCAAATGTAACTATCCATTCACCCAAAGAAGTTAAAACAGACATTCGATCACACGCCTTTGGGGCCCCATAAAACAGAACCAAGTAGAAAACCCGATCATTAAATTTATCACACCGCAAAATAACAAAATGAGTACAAGCCATGATCACGCTCATACTTGAACCAGATTTCCAACCGACCCACAAACCACCCGATGCCCCACAAGCATCAAACCCCGACGACATACTAAAGCCTAGAGACCTAAACATACCATTAACCTTATTTATAGAACATTTTGTCTCGACTAAAAACAGAAAATCATAATACTTATAACTAGTTAACGCTCTTATCTTCGGAATAATAGGGGCGAGCGTGTTGTTGAGACCCCTACAATTCCACATCAAACCTATCATTCTTCCCAAGGAGGTTGGGAAGGGCCAACCTCCGCAACTCCCATAGTGTTACCAGCAGAATCTGAATCACTGGAGACATTCATCATGATATCCGGAATTTGAACATGAAATCCATAGTTAGACTTGCTGCCCTGTGCTTCTGGATCTTCAAAGAAATCATAACCCCTCTTCCCTCCATCCAAGCATCTACGCTTTCCCAGCTTCGCCAAATAACCTTGAGCATTAACCCTCGAATCAAGAACTCCAGCCGGGACCATGTACTCCTCAGCCTCACTTGCACACTTCCTTTTAGCAGAGAAACTCATATTCTGAATCATCAAGTTTGTTTTCTTCTTGTAAAAAAGCTTCTGCAGTCCCCCTAACCCTTCAGAAAAACATTCTCCCACCCCTCCACTCCACTCCTTAGCCTCATCATCATCCCGTACTGTGTTAACCATCACAACATTGCCTTCATTATCAATACCCAAGACTTGCATACGCTTTGAATCCAACCACGATCCCTTACCAGAGCTCTCCCCAACTTCCTTGACTAAGTCATTAAACTTATTAGCTGAAGATTCCAACTCATCATCCTTATTCATCAAGCACATAGGAGTCTCTCTCAAGAGATCCTTACCTTTCTGGATTAAAACTTCAGCAGCCTCGCTGAAAACATCCACCATAGGTTCAGCATGAACACCATCTACCTGAGCACCCTTCCCCAACATCTGAGCATTTTCATTTATTGCTCGTGCTTGGTCACGAGCCTCCAAAATCGCAGGACCATCATTGGTATCACCTTCAGCAGCATGTTTTTGAGCCCAGCATTCGCATTCTGGCCCACATTCAACTTCCGAGTCACTTCTAGTTACTGACTCAGTTCCAGTCCCATAAAAGATAGGAGATGGAGTTGAATGCCTTCCAGAATCCGAGTCATCAGAGATGATAATAGCATTGTTTCCACCAGATCCTTCCTCACGTGTAGGAACACTGTTAGTCCTCAGAAACTCTTCCTCCTCTAAACGCTGCTGTTCCCCTCCTGGATAGAAGTAGAAAACTGGGAGACCTCCCTCAGGAGGAGAAAAAACCTGATTATAGCCTCGATTCTCATTGGAAATGGTAGTGTAGATACCCCCATCAGCAACTCTGCCTGCAATATTGCCTTGGATTTGAAGGTCCCTATCATAGACCTCCATTCCATCAAACTCCCGCATATAAGCAATAAAAGGATCAAGGCCTGACCCCTGATCAACCTCCATAGGTTGAGCGCGACCCTGATTCCCAGCCACTTCCTCATTAGCAGAGAAAAATTCATCACTATCATCACCTTCATCCAGCCAACCTCCCAGACCTGGTTTAGCACCAAGTTGCTTGCCCCCAGCCTGATTTGAACATTCCCCAACCTGAAAGACACCCTTACCTCCAGCCATCCCTACCTTGTTGACAGTAGCAGAAGAAACACCTCCAAACCCCTGCTGAAAAATAACGGCACCAGCAAAAGGTTGAGAGGTTACAGTAAACCTCATACCAGGATGGACACGCCCAGCAGGAGTTGTGCCCAACTCAAAATTAACCAAGTGCTCTTCTTCATCTTCAACCAGCCTACGATTCCTCCTTCGCCTAACATCCCCAAGCTTCACCTTTGAAGAAGTGAATTTGGTAGTTGAGGGTGTTGCCCTCAAATCAAGGTTAAACATAGTATGGCTGGTATCAGTTTGGAAAATGACAAAGCCACGTTCAGCCGTCTTCGCCAACATAGTCTTCACATTAGCTACCACTGAAACGATACTGTCTTTACACTGTGTAGCCCTATGACCAATTTTACCGCACCTAACACAATATTTAAAGACCTCCTCGTAACGAAACTGGATCCAAAGTAAGTTCCCATCCTGCAGCGCCAAGAAGAATCCTGGAACCAAGGGTTCATTCAATTTGACACAAGCACGGATTCGTAAGTAATCATTATTTGGTACAAAGTCAAACTCCTCCACCTTGAACTGCTCACTAAGCAAATTCCCCACCACATGCCCAACATGAACAGAAAGATATTCGAAGGGTAAGCCACACACACGAACCCACATCTCCGCAAATGGGAAGCGAACAGTTCGAGGAACCGTGTCAGGGTACCACTTGGCAAAGACCATAATAGCTCCATCTAAAGTGGCAGTGCTCCTCTTCAGCAGGTCATCAATATCTTCACTGTCATCACAGTGCAAGACATATAGCTCTCCCATTGCAAAAACAGTAATCTTCCCTTTCGTATCCCACCTACGTCTAATAATAGCACTTACTTTAGCCGCCTCAAACACCCGATAATCCACCAGGAAACCAATCAAACATCGCCCCCAGAACTCCCTGGACTTGCCCAAAGTCCTAGGATCAATGTTCACAACACCCCCAGACCTCGGATATCTCCATGCATTAGCATGCATAGGGTTACTTGGATTAAATCCCAAATTTTGAAAAGAGCTTTGTTCAGACTGTGAGATATTTCCAAGCTGGGATGTGTTTTCATTCATAGGTAGATGCCCTTCATTCTCCTGATAAACATTCCCGTCCCCATTCCCAGAAAAACGCCCAAATTGATGTTCGAAATCCATGAATGAGAGAAAGATTGATGAGGAAAAGAAAGATTCCCGTCCCCATTCCCGTCCTAAGAAGTGAAGTCTCCATTTTCAATGAAGATATCAACTTAAAGAAGGGGGGTAAAGGGGGACTTTGATATGGAAAATTGAATGCAAATTATCCAGTTGTTGAAAGTTGAAAGGAGTTTGGTATGGGTTAAATGCTTATTTTCACTCAAATATCAAATGGAAAACAAACTAAAACTGAGAAATAGTCAAACATAAAAAACTAAGACCATTCCTAAAAGTTGGAGAGAGTAGAAGATAATTAAAGAGAGTCGATAGCACTATGAACAATATTTGAGCTAGTGAAAGTAGGGCAAAGTATGGATCGGGTATCTAATTCAAAACCATACTTCAGATCGGATATCCGATCTAAAAATCCAAAATTTCATTATCCATGATCTGATCTGAAATGATCGGATATTCGACATTTAGTATCCGAAACTATCCGAAATTTCCGGATCAATTATCCGATATCCGAAATCAGATCCGTGTAAATATATATTGTCAAAATTGTAATAAAAGGGAAAACTAGCTTAATATTAATTTCATTCGATATACATTACAAAACATAAACCCGCTACCTACCAAGGAAAACTAGCGTAACAGTTCGCCAAATACAAAGACAACTATCCATATACATAACATTCCGAGCATAATAATCCGCCAAATACGGATCGGAAATGGTATTAGCTAGTGTTATTTAATATTTATGGATCAAATCTCGGATATAGATCAGATATTAAACGGATATCGGGTATCCGATCCGATATTTGATATTCGATTCGATAACATTCGGATATCGGATATCCAAATTTGTAAGCCTGATATTCGTATCTGATCCGATATCCGAATATTTCGGATACAGGTATCCGAACTAAACCACTTTTCGGATTAGATGTCCATTATTTCGGATCGGAAGTCGAATCAATTCAGATCATCAAATTTTTTGCTCAACCCTAGCCGAAAGGAATTGAATAACATGTACAGAAAGATACATGCTTACAAACATGTTTAATCATCCAATTTTAAATAAAATACAATCTATGCGATGAAATATAACACTTGAAGACTTTTTATAACCTTCTCGGCGTTCTCACGATAAAGCTTACTTTTACAATTAACATAAGAATGAAAATCAAGCATTACAAAGAAGTAAACAAAGAAGCAAGGTTATCTCGCCTCCATACAAGACAGATAAAAACAAATAAATTTAAAGAATAATAGTTGTGTTTGATCCTCCTTTGTTTAGGTAATTTTAGTAGTTAGAGTCAAGCGGATCCGTGGCGTTCATCATGTGAAGAATCCTCCTCAACCTCACCAGATGCCTCCTCAAGAGACAATCCGTTAGCCTCAGGCACAAGAAAAGTGAAGAGCATTCCAATGAAGTTAATAACACCAAGAATAATAAGGGAGTTTTTCTTGCCAATACCGGCAGGGTAACCATGCTCCCTCTTAGCTGCATCAGGATCTTGGGAGAGGTAGACGAACGCGAAAGCTCCAATAATGGCCCCGGCTTTTCCTGCGGCGGCGGATATTCCATGACAGGTGGACCTAAGCCTAGCGGGAAAGATCTCCGCCGGGACTATAAATGTTGTTGCATTTGGTCCGAAATTGGCAAAGAAGAAGGTGAGACCATACATGACGATGAATCCTACGCGGTTCTCCTTCTTTTGCCAGTGTGTGTAAGGGAAGGCAATGGCAAACATGAAGATTGTCATCATTATGAAACCCATCATTTGGATGATCCACCGACCGATGATGTCGATGAAGGCCACAGTGAACCAGTAGCCAGGGACGGTCCCACAAAGGGCGATTAGGGTTTGAGCTCGAGCAATCACAAAAACCTCATTGATGGCACTCATGTTTTCTGAAGGACCGATCCAGCCCACTGAAGTGAAGACATCTCTTTGGAAGAGATTTTGACTATAGAAGGCAATGTCGAGTAGGAACCAGGTCGAGGTGGTCCCAAGCAGGCGAAGGCCGTATTGTCGGGCAAACTGAACAGTGAATAGACCAAACTGGTTCTTATCGCTTTTCGCAATTTGATCCACCCGTTCTTCCTCCGCTTCAATTTGGACCTTCAGGACTTTGGACATGTCGGATGCGGCTAGCTTTGCGTTTTTTGCTACAAGGGCAGTATATCGCGCAGTCTCAGGCATCTTCATCCGCCAGTAGTAAGTTAGGGCCGCAGGGATGGCCCCAAACATAAGAACTATTCGCCAGATATAGTCAGCTTCTTCTGGGAGAGACAGGGCAGGGTTTTCAGCATAAGACGGGGACTTGAATTTACTATCAAAACCTGAAGAGACAATGAGTGCCACGACTCCCCCGGCCAAAATACCCATGCCTTGCATGGCAAAGACAGCAGCCACAAAGGCTCCTCGTGTCTTCTTGTTGGCATACTCGGACATGATGGTGGCGGATAAAGGGTAGTCCCCACCAACACCAAATCCGAGCCAGAATCGAAAGAAGCAGAGGGTGGTCATCACCCCCTTAGCACTATTTCCAAAGGAAAGCCCCGAGGATATGGAGGAGAATACCATCATGACCAAGGTCATACCGTACACCTTCTTCCTCCCCATTTTGTCCCCTAGCCAACCGAAGAAAAGTTGACCCGCAAGGGTCCCACATAGGGCCACTCCGCTCACAGCCGCTGCCACGTTAATTGGCAATGACCCTGGTTTCTTGGCGCCCTCAACTTGGTAGTATATCCGACCCAATAGCCGTGTCACCAGGGAGATGCAAAACAAATCATAAGCATCGGTGAAAAATCCCATTCCTGCTATGATGATTGTGGTGAAATGATACCATTGTGTTTTTGCTATATCAAGTGCGTTCAACACTTCTAGTTGCTCTCCTTTTGCCATTTCTTTTCTTTATTTTTATATTTTTTTTCTCTACTTAACCTCCTGCAACCAATAATAAATCAAGCCATTATTCTTCGTTTATTCTCACCGTAAATATGTACACTTACAGATATAAATTTTATTCATTCTACTCTACAAAACTCGTCACACTATGTTTTAAAGCTCAAATATAATTTCTAATATTTTATTATATCAAGAATTATATTATATTGAAATGGTGGATAAATGATTAATGATAAAGTTTTTGTGGAAAACCTAGATATGTGAATATATGTGAAGTTGTGAACTAAGCTAAGCTACCAATATCAAACATACTATGAAGGTCATTATGCAAAAGGAAAAAGGAAACAATATATAAATATATAATATTTAAATAAATTATTGTGCTTCATTTATGGAGTAGCAAATTATTTGGGACACAATAAATAACAAAACAAATACTATGTGCTATTGCAGTTGGAACAACGTGCATGCATGAATACACATAATATAATGTTTTATCAAAAATACTTTTGTACGACGGTTTTACACAAATTTATCGTAAAACGGAATTTTTTTGTAAACACTTTTTGTTGTGTCTGAATCCGTTTTACAATATTACTAATGTGAAACCGCATTACATTATTTTTTCTATAGAAGCTTACCAACTTAAAAGCTTGCTTATGTTGCCAACATTGAGGGCAAGCAAAATTTATTGGAGGGAAATGAGAACTTTTTGTGAAGATTAAATGAAGAAATATGTGTATTTATATGATAATATGAAAATTTATGCTTGATGAGTCTGGCATCTTAAGAAATATGCTTTCTAACTACAGCTGTTCGTTCCATAACTCTTTGCACTACCGTTTACTTTTTTTTTTCCACATTAAGAAATATACGGAATCTTTCATTTAATTAAATGAGATGTTAACTTCAATATTTATTTATCAATAAGCGACAAGCTTATGGGATGTATGACGTTATTTGACCATAATTTTTTGCTTCAAACGGATTAAAATACGACGAATCAAATATCACCCTCTTTTTAATAGAATGTAATTATTTAAAAACAAAATGTTATAATTTGAGAATGATTAATAGTAGTCACCTTTGATCTGATTATGATAGGGCCACAATCACACTTGTGGGCGTGGGATTCAAGCCTGGAACGTGGGCATAGGATATTCGAATATCAGCTAAGAAAGGGGTTGTTTGAAGCCCAAGTCAAGATATGGTGGTTGCAACAACCATGCCCCAACAATTTAGTTACAAGGGAAAGGACTAGGCTGATCAAGAAGGTTGGGGTGGTCGCATGGGGTGCGTGATAGCCCAAGCAGCCGAGCATATACACGGTGGCCCATTCCATTGTGGAGTTGGTTATTTAATTTGTTACAATTAATTAAAGGTTGTTATAATTAGTTAGTTACAAGTAGTTAGTTAAGGTTGTTACAAATAGATTGTTATAACCAGATTTGTTAGTTAGTTAGTTGTTAAATAAAGATCTACTAGATTTCATGTCCGGGTGTTGCCCGGATAATATATTGACATAGTTTCAAAGTAATTATCGTAACATTTAATCTTCTAAAAATACTTAGTGTAATAGACATATAAAGAGAATAATTCAAGTATGATTGTTCTTGATGACTAATGAAACATCATATGTATCATCATCAATGGAACAATATAGAACGTTGAAAGTGCATTAAACTTCAATGGAAACGGAAACATGTACCCCCGTTTCAATGTTCTTGGAAAGACACTTAACTATTACGCATCACTGTCAAAGTAATTTTTTAAGCACATTTATTTTTATAATAATTCGTATACTTTTTCATTTGAGCATCATCTTAAAAGAATTTATTTATCCGATATTTCTAATATATGAAGATAGTTGAAACTCGTTAAATATTAGCTCGTATTATTTTAACATTAACTTGTATTCTTTTTACAGTAGCTCGTATTTTTTTTACAGTAACTCGTATTCTTATCTTATTAACTCGTATATTTTTTATATTAGCTCGTATTTTTATCCTAATAGCTCAATTCTTATCTTATTAGCCCGTATTCTTCTTACATTAGCTCGTATTTTTTTTATATTAGCTCGTATTCTTATATGTTCACATTTTTAAGTTCGTGATCCTCTTAAATGCTCGTATTTTTTTTACATTACCTCATATTCATATCTTAATAGCTCATATTTTTTTTACATTTCTTAACTTAATAGCTCTATTAGCTCGTATTCTTAGGTTAATAGCTCGCGTTCTTATGTACTCGTATTTTTTAGTTCGTGATTCTTTTAAGTTCTTATGCTTTTGACATTAGCTCGTATTTTTCATCTATTCGTATTTTGTAGCTCGTATTCTTTTAGTTATACCCCATAATCTGAAGTGCTTAATATATCATGAAATTTGACGCCTCGCAAATCTGGCTTTATTTTTTAACTCGAGAAGTATTTCAATTAGCTCGTGTTTTCGTATTCTTTTTACATTAGCTTGTATTCTCATCTTAATAGATCGTATTCTTTTGTGCTTGCATATTTAAGTTTGTGATCCTTTTAATCTCGTATTCGTATTCATTTATGCTCGTATTTTGAAGTCCGTCTTATCTTAATAGCTCATATTGTGTTTTCATTATTTCGTATTCATTTGTGCTCGTATTTTAAAACTCGTCTTATCTTAATAGCTCGTATTGTTTTTACATTAGCTCGTATTCTTAGCTTAATACCTGATATTCTTTTTATATTAGTTCGTATTTTTAGGTTAATAGCTTGCATTCTTTTGTGTTCGTATTTTTTAGTTCATGATTCTCTTCTCTTATTCTTTTTACATTAACTCATATTCTTATGTGTTCGTATTCCGTAGCTCGTATTTTTTTAATTATACCTCGTAAACTTAAGTGCTTAATATATCATCAAATTTAACGTCTCGCAAATCTAATTCTTTTTTTTAGCTCGAGAAGTGTTTCAATTAGCTCGTATTTGCGTATTCTTTTTACATTAGTTCGTATTCTCATCTTAGTAGGTCGTATTTTTATGTGCTCGTATAATTAAGTTTGTGATCCTTTTAAATACTCATATTCTTTTTACATTAACTCGTATTCATTTGTGCTCGTATTTTGAAAGTCGTATTATTTAATAATATATAGTATTTCAAGCGCTTGATATACCATCAAAATTTATATATAAATTTTGGTGTGCTTATTATTAAATTGCATGTGTTTTTATCTTCGTTTACTTCGGTCATCCTATCTACTTCTTCCAATATAACAGAAAAACAATTGAGCATCAAAACAAACTGAGAGTACCACCTGATAATTAGCGTTAAATCGTTGAAAGAGTGAGAAAATATATTATATTCTTATGAAATAAATCGTTGAAACTTGGAAGTATCTTTCAGATGATATCCTATATCGACAACGTAATGTCCTTCGAAATCAAGGTTAGTTGTTAAGAGAGCATTTGTTGGTTACTGTACATTTTTTTTAAAATAAAATAAACAATGTCCACTAAACATATAATATTATAGGATCCCCTTTTATTGAAGTATTGTTGTGCAATAGGGACATTATATACATTTGAATTGATTTTTCCGTATTAATGTCGCAGCATTGCGATTAACAGAGGATGAACTTAAGAATTATGCTTTACTAGATATAGAAGCATGTCTTAAACGCAACGGCAGTAGTTTACGTAGGTTTGAAGACATGCCTTACCCCGAATCATCCACACCTCATCCCGTGAACACGTTAGTTGCCGACGAGTTGTCTTATGATAGAGTCGCATTACGGGAAGAACATGCGCATCTTTTATCTTTAATGACTAACGAGCAAAAGGCTGTATATGATGAGATCATGGGTGCTGTCCGTAATAATCGCGGAGGTGTTTTCTTTGTATATGGATACGGAGGGACCGGTAAAACTTTCATTTGGAGAACCTTATGTGCGGCAATGAGAAGTAAAGGACAAATTGTTCTTCCTGTAGCATCCAGCGGCATTGCATCTACCTTACTTCCTGGTGGAATGACGGCTCATTCGAGACTTGGTATCCCAATCAATATAGTTGAAAACTCTACATGTCCCAGGATTAAACCAGGAAGTGATTTAGCCGAACTCTTAATAAGGACAAAACTTATTATATGGGACGAAGCACCAATGACGCACAAGTATGCTTTCGAGGCAGTTGACAAGAGTTTAAGAGATGTCATGCGTTTTTCAAATGATGGAGATGTCGATCAATGTTTTGGCGGTAAGGTGGTCGTATTTGGAGGTGATTTTCGGCAAATACTCCCTGTTATCCCCAAAGGCAGTAGATCAGATATCGTCAATGCGTCCCTTTGTTCTTCGAATTTGTGGTCTACTTGCAAGGTACTGAAAAGATTCACGTCTTTAACAATATTATTTTATTTAATAATAAGTAAAGGTTATAATTTTAATTTACTTTTATGTGACCATATAAATTATATTTCTCTTTAATTATGCAGGTGTTGACATTGACACAAAATATGCGCCTTCAAGGAGGAGATTCATGTTCTGATGTTGCTGAGATAAAGGAGTTTTCAGAATGGATATTGAAAGTCGGAAATGGGGAAGCGGGAGATCCGAATGATGGGGAAGTTGAGATAGAGTTGCCGAATGAAATTTTGATTAACCACATCACTGATCCTATCGCTTCGATTGTAGACGCCATTTACCCATCCCTTCGGAATCAACTATCGAATCCTGAGTATCTTCAGGAAAGGGCCATCCTTGCACCTACACATGAGATCGTTAATTTGGTTAATGACTATGTACTATCTCAAATAGACGGAGCAGAGAAAATCTACTTTAGCTCAGATGAGATTAGTAAAGATGAAACCAATATTGGGGTGCGTGATTTGTATTCCACAGAATTTCTTAACTCTATTACGTGTTCTGGCCTTCCAAATCACGAATTAAAGCTGAAGGTAGGTGCTATAGTTATGCTTCTTCGAAACATCGACCAATCTCGGGGTTTGTGCAACGGCACTCGACTGATAGTGACCGACTTGGGATCACGTGTAATTCGAGCAACAGTTGTATCTGGCAGCCATAAGGGCGATAAAGTGCATATTGCCCGTATTACACTTTCTCCTTCTGACTCCGGTAAATTCCCGGTACAATTTGACAGAAGACAATTTCCTGTGGCGGTGTGTTTTGCAATGACAATTAATAAAAGCCAAGGACAGTCTCTAGCACATGTTGGGCTTTATCTTCCAAGGCCGGTGTTTTCGCATGGCCAACTTTATGTGGCTATTTCAAGAGTCACGAGTAAAAAGGGGTTGAAAATTCTGATTTGTGATAATGAAAAACGCATGTCTAATAGAACAAAGAATGTGGTGTATAAAGAAGTTTTCGAGAAGTTATAGTACAATATACTTCTGATTGTACATCGTAACAACATAATGTTTTTTTTCCTCTCACGCATTTTGCTTCTTTTGTTATGCTTTCAAATTTCCGAGGAGTTATTGATCTATTTTACTTATTGCCATATTTTAGAAACTCTCGCATACTACATTCATATTATTGGTACATCTTAAATATACTTGATAGATACTTCTATTAATGAGCAACTACTATTAATGCAATTTGTTTATAATTTTTTAAACAACAAACCCGTGCAATTTGCACGGGTATAAAACTAGTATTCTTATGAAATAATTCAACTAACCGCATTTTCTAATAATGTCTAGTGAATTTATAAAACTCAATTCATAAATGTTCTTTTTTTAAAAAATTCGTAGATTAGAGATTGGGTAGTTGCATTAGTAGTTTTTAATTGTTGGAGACCCTAAAGAGTTTCATATATGTTGGACTTTATGTAATTGCTCGAAAAAAGTTTCTTTATTAATATAGATAGACAATTTCTAAATTATTAAATCAATATAAAATTATGCAAAAATTGTAACCAATAAAATCGCACAAAAATTGTAACCAATAAAATCGCTCGAAAATTTCCTCTTTTAAGTATATACTATATTTCATGCCCGGACGACGCCCGGATAATATCTTAACAGGTTACAAGTAATTATTATGAGAATAACCTTAAAAATGGTCTTACTTTCAAACAACTATCTATTGATCTACAATTCTGTGTGTTTAAGCCAATTTATCGAGGATAACTAATTAAAGTTGTTGCAAAATTAAACCAACCCTGGTTAAGGTTGAGTTCTAAACTAACCCGTTATGGAACAAAATTTTCAAAATTTATCTGATTTTAAAATGGATTATAACCGACTTATTTCAATATTATGTGTATAGCGAGTTCTAGTAGTTCTCGCCGTATAGCCCGTTGGTAAATCTCAGGAGACCATTATGATCAACTCACTCATTTTCATCTTACTATTCTAAATTTAAGAAAAATATGGATTTGTTAGGATCATTGTTCGTGAAGGTGTAGAAGATCCTTGCCTACGTTTAATGCAATTCGTTTTCTAATACACAAATCTAAAGCCGGCTTGACTGTAAAGCAAGTAGCACAGTGATCCAATATGGGTAAACACAAATCATAAATTAGCAGTGTATGCATAATACTTGATAAAACCGAAACCAATATCTACACAAAACTCAGACTCCACTGTTCTTTCCATCGGATCGGATGACTCATACAAAACTTACTATATACTTTATCGACAAAGGCATATCGATAAATTTCCATATAAGAGGAATTATAGGAGAAGAAGGGAATATAATTAACAAAAAAACCTTCGATTGGTTTGACTCTATAAACTGATGAAAAGTCTTGTTATACACTATATAACTACATAAAATTTCAAATCAAATTGCACTTTCATGAAAAAAAAATACATTAGATCAAATTTCCGTAGCTAATGCTCCTGAATCTTTCGACTTTTAAAATTCTCTTTCTTTATATTGAGTATCCCGAATTCTGAACTGCATAAAAATAAAAATAAATAAGCAACATTATTAAAAATTGCAATAAAGAAAAAGGTTGAAGCATCAAATTTACGCATTAGTTGTACAAATTAATTAAATTATGTTTCAGAAGAAAAAAATGACTTGGGAACGGGGAATAAGGGAGGGGATATTTATGCAAGGTTCTTATGAAAATTTTTAGACGTAGGTAATATTTATATATAGTAGTGAGGAATTGTAACTCTGTGCAAATTCTAGTTGTAAAGATCATTTTTACTTTGAATTGCAGATTAGTTGCTGTCCAACTTGGATTCTCAACCGCGAGACCCCTAAAAATAATCTTTTAATTCAATTTTAATTAATTTCTTTAACTAATATTTTATTTTAGCATCCAATCATCATATATCATATATTTTACTAATGGAATAGCCAACGCGCTGAAGTGACATCAGTGAAAACATCCTTAATTGATGTGGCACGATTTCGGAGCTATTGAAAGATTTCCAAAAATAAATTTTAAAAAACATACAAATTTAAGCAAACCCGTGATTATGAATTATTAATTTCAATTAATTAATAATTAATTAATAAATTAATAAATTTATAAAGTCAACAGACCTATCAATCCCATAATTCTACACGTGATTATGCATTTCAATTAATTTAGGCAAACCCGTGATTATGGATTTCACTTAATTTAGGCAAACCCGTGATTATGTATATAATTTGAGACTGAAAATATTTCATTCCATATATAATTCTACACGTATATGCAATCATGCAATCATGGAATCATATTCATATTATTTAATATTGTTTTAAAAATAGATAGAAAATAAAAACTGGAAGATTGCAATTAAGTCCTTTAAAAAAGTCAAATAATTGTCAAGATTGCATTTCATAAGAACTCAAATTGTCGAGACTGAAAAGACTTGAATATAACAGACCCGTGAATATAATTTGAGACTGAAAATATTTCATTCCATAAGAACTCAAATTGTCGTTCCATAGTAAATCATGGAATAATGCAATATAGTAACAATCCCGTGATTTTCGTTCGACAGCTCATTCCATATATTATCATATATTTCTTTAATGCAGTTGCGCCAATTCCGCTGACATGACAACTCACATTTTCATTTAAGGCTGACGTGTCAGTTTATTAGAGCACTGAGAGATAACCTTCTAATTAATAATTTAACTTAATTAATACTTACTAACTATGGCAATACTAACATTATAGAATATTCCATTTTCACTTTCATATTCCATTCAAAAAAACAATATTACGTTTTAATTCGTATCCATATTAATTTTTGGAATTAGATCATATTTGACTATGCTAAAATTATGGAGAATCTTTCCAAAATCAATGCTAAAATTATGGAGATTATATATGCCGAATAGAGTTATATCTCCAAAGTTATTCTTAGAAATATGTTAGATATAAAAAAAAAGGATATTTAATAAGAATACTCCAAGCTATTTGAGTGCTTCTCAAAATACTCTAAACTTTAATTTAACTAACATTATACTCAACTATTAGGCTGTGTTTGGCAAGGCAAATAAGGTACCTGATTTGTCTGAAGTGACTTTTTTGCCAAAACAATCAGGTACCTTATTTTTTGTTGTGTGTTTGGCAAGTACCTGATTTGAGCGAAAAAGGTACCTGAAATAAAAAGCTACCTGGGGTAGCATTTTAGAAATCAGGTACCTGTTTCATTTTCATCTACCTATTCTACCCTTGATTGAAGAAGTGAACGAACCGTCGATGGAAATGAAAAGCATCCGCGATAGGATTGCTACTTTAATTCGGGGAAGCTTAATTAATATTTTTTTTGTATGATTTTAATAAAAAAATATTTTAGTATCGCTAAAATATATTTTCAAGGGTGTATTGTTTGAATTTTTTTTACCTTATCGTTATATGTTAATTATTTTCTCACTCTCTTTCAAATATATTGAAAAAATTTCATTATATCTTGTTAAATTTATACTTGAAATTAAGAATCTAAGATAAAAATTTAAGAACTGGTATGTGAAACCTGCCTTGCCCTCAGCCTACTAAAAACGTAACGCCGTCAACGACAATAACACAAGAATAATAGTAAAAACGTAAAAGATATCAATAATAAATCATGTCCTTTTCCGTCATTTTGTTAAATATCAGCTACCTTTTCAGCTAATATCCAAACAGTTTTAACAAAAATCAGCTACCTTTTCAGGTCTTTAATTTTCAGTTACCTTTTCAGGTACCTTTTCAGTTTTCAGTACCTTTTCAGGTTTCAGCTACCTTTTCAGCTAGTTTTGCCAAACAGACCTTTAGTCTCTTTCTCTTTTGATAGAATTGCCTCAAAATTCATCTTCCTCCTCCGTCACAACTTCATCTTCCTCCTCTTCCATTACAGCATTAACCAGGAAGCCTTCCCCAATTTTAATCTATTTTTCACCACCAAATAAACAAAAACTCCGACCACCTATACTCCGTACTCAAATCAAAACCAATAAGCATTATTGTTGATTTTTTAACCTCGTATCTCCAGGTCCCATTTGCAGATTGTACTTTTTTAATTTTACTTCATTCTCGTCTTCCTCCATACTTGTAACTTCCTCTTTCTCTTTATCTGTCTCCCATCTCTCTTTGAGTAGCATTCCTCCATTTCTCATTATTCAATATTCAACTGAATTTATATCTCCTCCATTTTAGTTCTAATTATTTCTTCTTAATAAACTTAACTATATCAGTAATCAATGGCACATGAAAAAATAAAGTGAGTACTGGATTTAATCGAAATCTCCGTCGACAGTATTCAAGAAAACCCAAACTACTCATCCAAAACCAAGAACAAAATAAAATGAAATTTAGAAGAACATTGATAATAGATAAATAGACAAATCGCTTACCTTTGCTAATTAACACGAAAACTAAACCAAACCCAGAAAATTCATTATCAATTACAAAACCCAAAAAATTTACTATCAATTACAAAATCCAGATAACCTTAAATCCTTCTTTCCTTCTGAGTATTAAGTATTAGATGATTGTAAAGAAGATGAAGATCATGAACAAGATAAAATTGAAGAAGATGATGATGTGGGTTTAGAAGAAAAGAACCCGATTTTATGCTGTGATAAGTATAAAAGAATCAAATTGTTATGATGATATTTTGGGTATCAAGTATAAATAATGGTTTGATTATAGTATAATCCTATCAAAATTAGTAATAATATGATTGTTACTACTTGAATTCTTGTTTTGATATGCTTCTTATTTCCTAACATACAGAATGTGTGCTTTTTCTTTTGAAAAGTACAGAATTTGTGTTCTAATTATTGCAAGTTCCAAGAAAAAAAAAAGTTCACAGGGACGGTAACCTACTAAACCGGTAGCCCTTCTACCTATTCTATTACTCCCTCCATTCATTTCCACTTGGTACATTTGCTTTATGCACGGGTTTTTACGCATTGTTAAAATATTAATAAAAGTACAACAAATAAGTGTAAAGTGTAGTATTGTGTTGAAAAAGTGGGCCTTAATAGTGTTTTTATAGTATTATAGTATTAAAAGTACAACCAAATAAGGAAAAGTGCAAAGTGGATTCGAATGGACCGAAATGGAATAGGTGCAAAGTGGATATGAATGGAGGGAGTATATGGCAATGAGGATAATAGTTAGGTATATTGTTGGTTAAATTGAAGTTTGGAGTAATTTAAGAAGGACCTTAATAGGTTGGAGTATTCCTATTATATCCCTAAAAAAACATGCAAACTATTCTTGAAATATGGCAATTACTGTCAATTGACAATTTTCATATGAAATATTTTTCGAATTTCCATATTCGTAAAATAATTGACCAATATGTTAAAAAAGATTGATGAGAAATAATAGTAATAGGTGGTTGTATAACCACCAATAATTTTTTTTTTTTGAAATAGATCATTACTTATTGAAATGGTTGTACAATAGCCGACCAATTTTTTCATTAGTTTTTCTACTTACTGAAATAGTTTATGTATTTCCTTATATATGTTTATGTATATACAATTTTAAGTAAATTAAAACAAAATTATGTTTTTAACAAACGTTCGAACTTTTGATTGATATGTGTTCTAACAGACGGGTAATTAAACATTTACACATTATGCAATAATAAATAAAATGGGCACACTTATTATGAAAATAATAATAATAATTTAATTAAACAATCGTTTTGACCACGATAAAAAATAAATAAAAGAATTGTAAAAAAATGTATAAAAGGCAAAGAAACGCACAAAGTGGTATTTTAGTAACATGTTTTAATATCACGTTTTTCCGCTAGAAATTAATGTTAAAGACAATTATATTGGCTAAACTTTTACGTAGTATATAGAAGCATATGAGTTGAATTTATAGTTTAGTTTCCACTAAAACCAAAGTAAACTTTTAATATGAAGTTAAATACTTCCATCTTAATGGTTAACAACGACTTAATATTCATTGATTACCTCTGAATTTTACCGATGAGCATGATATAATATAGTTATATATAATTAAAAAATAAAAACAGATCATTATATCTTTATGATTAACTATATTGATTTTAAATTTTAAATTAGGCCCGTGAATTTCACGGGTTAAAAGCTAGTATATACATAATTTAATGAACATACGTAATAGCCAATGAAATCGCTCCAAAAGTTCCTCTTTTAAGTATATAGATAAATAGAAATGAGTGTTATTTTAGATATAATTTTATTAAAGATAGAATTTAGATAGTTACAATTCTCCTTACAATAAGGACACTAGTACAAAAAAAGCCCTATTGCGTCAGTTCTAAATGATCAATTGCGTCGGTTCTGATATTGACGTATATTAAGGGGGCGTTTCTTGATACGTCAGTTTTAAAACTGACGCAAAAACAAACCATTTGCGTCAGTTCCTTTGTATAACAGACGCAAATAAGATAGCAATTGCGTCAGTTGTTTCAGAAGAACTGACGCAAATACTGAAGGAACTGACGCAAATAGTTCACTTTTGCGTAAGTTTTTCTTTAGGAACTGACGTTTTTTGCTTCTCTTTTGCGTCAGTTTTGCTTAAACTGATGTATATAGTTACCTGTTTTGGCGCCATTAGAGTAGTATTTGCGTCAGTTATGTTAAGAAACTGACGCTTTTGTACTTGCCTTTTGCGTCAGTTTCTCTTAAACCGATGTATTTGGTTACCTATTTTAGCGCCACTAAATTAGTATTTGCGTCAGTTCCTTATAAAAAACGATGCAATTACTATTTACCATTTGCGTCATTTGTTGTAAGAACTGATGCAAATTATTTTTACGATTTTAAAAAAATATAAAATTTGCTACCGAAATTTCGGCAGCACCTCCCCGTAAATGTGCAAAACGCCAAAAATTTAAATCAACCTGCATTAAGATGTCCAACCAAAGGATCTACTACAGTTCCTTCAAACCAACAAGGTTCCAATATCCAATCCAATCCAATCCAATCCAACATAACAACGAACATTTCAACAACGTTCAAAATATATACAATTTAAGCTAAGTAACAATAGTCCAACAGAAGTCCAACAAAAGTCATAGTTATACCAAGTTAATCTACTCTAAATGTATGTTATCTAAACATTTATTAGCCCAAACTTCTCTAACCACGTTGAGATCCACCATTGACACCTGTGTAGTTGCAATTTTCTGCATTTTCAAAATAAATATTATAGTAATAAATGTAATGAAGAATGGAAATTGACAATGAAAAGCTAAAGCAAGATTGAATTACCTTTTCAAAGTGTATCTCCGCAAGTTTACAATGGTAGAAGGTTATGTCATACATCCATTTCATAACACAATAACCACACTCATAATCCTCAGGTTGTTGCGGACACTAAAGTTAAAAAAAATATAACAAGTATTAGTTAATACATACAACATAAACCATATGAAAACAATGAGATGCTCATTAAAAAAAGTATGCTTGTATAAGCGATGTTGACCACTAGATATAGTATACTAACTACGCATTAGCCAAAACAAAGCCACTCAATCTTCAACCTAAACCATATGAAAACAATGAGATGTACACCGCTTATACTCTTAAAAACAAGCAATATTGTCGAGACAAGATACAAATTTCACATTATCTCCATAAACAAGTTTCGAATACAATACACTTATACAGCTCAATTACCACAATTCAAAGCAAAATTGCGCAAGGATCAAGGTTAAGCGTCTATCACTTAGTTCCACTAGACACAATTCACCATTCAACTACCTCCTGATCAAACTAAACGTGATACTCAACATCTGAAGTAATTAACCACTCAGCACAATTAATTGAATCATAAACAAAGTACACCAGATTGTGGATATGGATGGCCAGCATCAGAATACCCCAGATTCTATCCAAGGGGCTACATAGCATTAACAATAAATAGTTCAAGTTTTAGTTACGTACCAGGATGTGTTTGATATGTAGTTTAGTACTTTTACTACTATAGTTGTGTAAAACCCCTCGCGAAAGCGGAAATATAAACACATAAAAGTACCAAAATTGCAGCGGAATTAAAACTTTTAAAGATAAAACGTGCGAGAAGTCTTAGACTGAAACGTAAACTGAAACTGAAACCAAATAGGTAAGTAACAGTACTAAGTATCAAACTGAAACATAAATAAATACATCAGCCGGGGATGGCACATCCCTACCGGCACCAAAACAAAAACAACAAAAGTCTAAGAGTCTAGCTAAGCGTAAACGGGTAAGTCAACTGATGAACGGATCATCACTCGCTAGCTCTCCTGTAACCCTGATCTCCAACCCTGCATGTACCTACATACATGAAAACATGTACGCCACAATCAGTGGGGAGTGACTAGAGTTCTCCTAGCCACCTTTTGTGACAACACGTAACATATAAAACAATACAGAATACTCCAACATATATCAACATGTGAAGCATAAACAACTCATCATCTGATCTCTTACTATCATGCGATTACCATGCACGACTCTCAACTAACTTCATAAACAGATAAGAAGGAGAGCCGGTTTCCCTACTGGTTACCCAGTCGGGGGGTCTTTCAATCTAATCATTTATGAAACCGAGCTAAGAGTCATCCAATGCCTTGGATGATTTAACCACAACTCATATAACAACGATAACATACTAGGCATATCTGACACAGTACCATCATCAAGGCAAGCAGATATAAAACAACAAGTACAAAGGTTCAGAGGCGACATCTTAACGCATAACCTAGGTACTAAATAAATCAGCAAGTATAAAGGTTCAGAGGCGACACCTTAACGCATAACCCTAATACCAAGTTCACATCATCAAGCAAGGACTCAGAGGCGAAAACTCAACGCATGGACCGGCTATTACCGAACATTAGACTCAGAGGCGAAAACTCAACGCATGGACTAACATTCAATTCACTATCACAAGTAAGGAACTCAGAGGCGAAAACTCAACGCATGGACCCCTACTACATCACAAGATACTAGACTCAGAGGCGAAAACTCAACGCATGTTCTAGCACCAAACACCTGCACTCCGGGTAAGGTATGACAACCTGACCGCCCCGTCGTGCAGTTGCTCTACTCGTCAGACTCAGAGGCCAGCTTAAGGCATGTCCTGACGCGATCACACATACATGTCTGGACTCAGAGGCGAAAACTCAACGCATGTCCCAGACACGACAAACAAACATGTATAGAACTCAGAGGCGAAAACTCAACGCATGGCTCCATACACGACAAACAAACACATATAGGGCTCAGAGGCGAAAACTCAACGCATACCCCTATACATGACAAACAACCTACGTATTAAGTTCAGAGGCGACATCTTAACGCATAACTTAATACGCATCAAAACAATATCATTCAAGTCTATGAACTACTCTATAGTTCTACCTTTAACTTCTAATCAACACCTAATTGACCTCGAGAACTAAGATGAGGGAGAGCCGGTTTCCCTTTCGGTTGTCCGACCGGGGGGTCTCTATCCTCACTATATTCCCGAACCCAATATAATGTTGCCCATCCTCCGGGGACCTCAAATACATGTCAAGGGTACACAAAACAAGTTTCAAGTAAAACCGATAAACCGTTTGAAAGTTACGATCAATTTACGAAAAACTCAAAATAGCTTACAGGGGTCCCCAGCCGGTCGGCAGGCAGCCGGTCGGCCGGCTGGTGACCACCTCAGCCTCTCTTCTTTGCTTTTGAAAACCAAAACACAAAAGAGGGTCCCCAGCCGGTCGGCAGGCAGCCGGTCGGCCGGCTGGGAGAACCTTCCCCTTAGCCTTCACAATTTCGTAACCCTTCCCCAAATGTACTCCCAGCCGGCTGGCAGGCGGCCGGTCTGCCGGCTGGGCTCCCATCCTACTAAGTTCTTCGAAAAACAAGGATCAACAAAAAATGACCACCAGCCGGTCGGCCGGCTGGCAGTCCTAAGGCCAAACCTCCAAAAGTCTCGAAAATACCATATACGCTCTCCCAGCCGGTCGACCGGCGGCCGGTCGGTCGACCGGCTCAGAGAGCCTGTTACCGAAAAACGCAATTTCCCAACTTCACAAAACTTCATAAATCGACATGTAACTTCAGAAATTACTACAAGCATGATTTGCCCAACATCATAAACATCTAATATCACTATCTTATCAGCATACAATCCCCATAACAATCCTCAAGTGGAAATAACAAGTATCCGTCGCAATTTAGGAAAAACTGAAAATGCAATAAGGAACACATAACCACATCTTGGATCATAAATTCTTCACATATTATACATCCTAATCATGATACTAAGTCCAATAATCATAGAACTTGAATAAAATCAGAAGAACAACATCAAAATCACCAAGCATGCTAATATACACATAAAAGGCCGAGTTTCTCATTATCGTCACCTTCAAGCTTATTCCGGCAATTGATCCTCCTCAACCACGTAAGAGTCCACGTCGGGATCGTCGAGACCAACTCCTACAACAAAGAAAACGATTTAAAAACGCTAAAAACGAGTTAAAGGCAAAACAGCCTATTTTTCGAAGTCGACAAAATGAAAAACGAAAGTGATGGATGTCTTGGAAATTGAACGAGGATTCCGGAAATGTTCTTACTTTTGCGATTCGATGAACGGATGATGAAGATCTTTGCAAAAGAAGTGAAGGTTTTATGGAGGTTTTGAGAAATGTTGTTTACTGTAAAAGAGATGAAATGTTGAGGATGAAGGGAATTATTATGTCGACATATTACTTATAAGAGGACAAGGGAGTCGTCCTTTCCGAATAATTAAAATGGAACGGATATTTGGAACGGTTATGGAAATGAATACTTGAGTCGGATATTTAACTATGCCAAGTTGTATTCGTCTTAAGAACTGGAGGTTCTTAAGACGGATCTTATTTATTAAATTAGAATCTTTCGAAATAACTTATTAAAATATTATTTTATCACATAAAATAATTTAAAACGCTTAAATTAGATTTTACGAAAATACGGGATGTTACAAGTTGCGTCGTCCTCCAAACGCACAATATAGTAGCCAAGCACCTTCAAGAACCTGTTTTATGGCCATCTGCTTTGGATCCCGTCTTCGTGAGTCCAAAATATACATTGTGTTCAATCCCACACAAACGACAACCAACATCCAATGATTACTGTTATTCAATCAATCAACTCAAATCAATAGAAGCATTATTCAATCAACCAACATCCAATGGTTACTGAAAGTTGAATATATACTTACCCTTCATAAAATGCTCCCATTATATATTTCTTATCTTCTTGAATTTTCATAGCATGAGCCATATATGCTTCACATTGTTTTGGACGATACATATAATCCACGAGTTGCACGGGGCACAAGTATGCAACAAATTTAGTAGTTTCGATTGTAGTTGCACACTGATACAAGAAACTACAATTTCAATCATAAAACCGTGAGGAAATTAGTAACCAAACTATATATTAGTGAACAAAACACCAAAAGTGAAATAGGTTCATACATACCTTTCCCAAGCTTGAAGCATAACAACATTTAGCCATAAATATCGGAACATCTGCCTAATTTCAACGACGGTCAAATGGCATTCAACATCATTATTCTCTGTGTAATTGAATACTGAGGCATCAATGACAATTTTGAGGCATGTAGTGCTTGACAAGGAGCACAACTTCTCTTCTAAGATCTTGCAGTGATGACTCAAGGCTTTAACTTCTTCTACACTAAGAGGGGCTGCTGCTTTGTCATCTTCTTCACATGTCCCTGGTTTCACCTTGTCCTTTTCAAGTTCTGTTGCCTATTATAACATAATAAGAGTGAATAAGACTGCCAAAATGCGACATTGTTACTGATCTAACCTTACCATCGAAATCTATAAAATAAATATAATTGAACTTAACTACCTTCTTTTGAAGCTTATTGCCGGATTCTTTAGTATCTTTTGACTTGGCTTTTCTCTTTCGAGTCTTTTCTTGTTTATGGCCCTAATAAAAAACGTAATATTTGAACAAAATTAGTGGCACTAAAGATGACCTCTAGTATGAACATACTCTCAAAATCTCTAAAGAATTATATCAGTAGCTACGACAAAACCAAGGCCAACAGTTAACAATAGGAGCGAGAATTAACAATCAGTTACCTCGTCTTCACCTAACAAAATCAAGGTTTTCGGCCACTGTGCAAAACTCCCTTCCACTTCTCCAACCTTACTAAATCCATTCCATGGACATGGAAGTTGTGCGGCAGGTTTAATAACTTTATCGATGGACACATGGGCGTTCTGCATGATCAATGGTGTGTTGTGTACCTTTCTGCCTTCAACCCATGGTGAAACCATCCCGTAAGCAACAATAGCCACTTCTCCGTCTTCATTGATAGCAAGTCGACAAGGAACAATCTCCTAAGACATTGTCATAATATGGTGATCAATTAGTGAAAATTGGTGCAGAAATGTCAAAAAAATGTTTTGTATAAAACGTTTGACGATTACTTACCTTTAATTCGATGAATGGGTCACTTAGATGGGTTGAATGACAACTACTATTACCATGTTCATCAGGGGAGTGGTTCTTTGGCAAATTCTCAAAAGTAGCCTCAGATAATATAATTTTACCACCACTTCTTATAGCTTCAGCTACCTTCTGTTCAATCACTGTATGCATTTTCTCCATAGTTTCATGCTTCGCCTTCTCAATAAGCATGTTGATTTCATCATCTGTATACCGTTTTCCTTGATTATCTCGCCTCTGTGGTTTTCCAAAATAATTTTGCAGACCAACAGAGCCACCAAGTCCTCTCGTCCTACCATTGTGCTCTGATTTCCCTAATGCTTTCACCAATGGATCCTCAAATCTGGAAGGAACAAACTCCCCATTTTCCTCCTTTTTCTTCCAAAACTCCTGTTATGAAGGAAAATGATACAATGCAATAATAATAAATTTACTTCAATGACATTTAATTACTCAATTGATAAGTAAACATATTAATTTGTTTAGAATGAACTTACATATTCATCAATAACTTTTTGCAACATTGGTGGAGGCTGAGCACTACTACTAGCACTAGTTGGCGGGGTATGTGCTTTGATCCAAGCATAACATCGATTACTAAGACGTTCCACTACCGTTTGCTGGGTAAGAGAGGGTTCTTGATCAGGTAGATTCTGTGTCTCTTTCTCAAGTTCTTCTACATACCACTCATCTTGCTTGCCTACATAGCCGGCTCTACCCAAAAAATGTGGATATACATTATGCTTCTGTGCATTTTGAGCCTTTTTCCTCTTTTCCTATAATCGAAACACTCAAATACGTCACTGATCAAATCAATCTATAAAGTATAAAAACAAGTTGATAATGTTTTTCCTCTTTTCCTCTTTTCAGTTTCGTGTGCAACACTATTTCATTATTTCAGTTTGGTTCATTGTAATAAACATTGACGCAGACTGTAATAAACAATTACGCATACTAACCTGGTGTTCCGGAGTCATACGCTGCTTAACAAACTCGTCCCAGTCCTCTTGCGAGATTTGTTTGTACTTTCCACCTGGAGTTTTAATAGCGACTTCTCCACCATCAGACTTTTCTTCTTCGTCGTCAGACTTTCCTTCTCCGTCATCAGGCTTCTCTTTAGGAAAAATGTAGGTGTTTGTCAGCCTTGACTTCCAATCCTTAAATCTATTACGCAAAATCCTTAAAATCAACTTTTCTTTGTCATCCTCAAGATTCCATGTTTTCTGGAAAAAAAAGTATAAATTAATACAAGTAGTGATGAATATTGATATTTTAAATCAAATAATCATAATGCTAGTAATTTCCTACCTTCGCACAACACCACATTGTACTTCTTTCGCCATTTGTTACATTTTCCCAACTTTTAATGATCCTAATATTTCGCGCCAACTTTCCCATATCAGATTTAAATGTTTTCAACCACCGTCCATAAGCCTGACCATGCTTATTAAACTGAATATGTAGTAGCTCTTTTTTATCACGTTTTCCTTGGTTTTCTGCAGTCTCAGCACTACTAAGTATCTCTTCAAAAGTTTTGCCCGTTGCTGGACCCCTTGTCTTTTGTTTTGGATGCGAGTCTTTATCTAGATCTCCTTCTTTACCCATACTGTAACATTAAAAAACAACTAAAAAAATTGTCAGTGTTAGTCTTTGATAGTTCATTGAAATGTGTCTGATCAGCCCCCATCAAACCGCAAATTAAGCAAAAGCTAATAAGCAAAAGCGAATCTTTATCCTAATATTCCTCAATATTGAATGTTGGAGTATATTGAATCTTTATCCTAATATTCCTTATTAAGCAAAAGCTAATAAGCAAAACCTCCCTTTGATTACTGATATGCAGGACTAAAGGGAGCAGGCCCTATCGTAAACTCGTAACTATAGTTTAAATGAACATCAGACAAAGTAATGAAGGATGCATGTACTTAAACATTAACAAGTGTCCTCATGCCATGGTAATACAATCATATGACAATCAACTAAAATTTGAACTTGAGAGAATAAATAAAAATAAAAAACAGGAGCTATCATAACATACTGGTTATCAAATTGGAAGCAGCTACAAACATATCTCAGCAAGTCTAATAAATAGCTTCACATAACTGATGGTTGATACGTATTACATTATAATATCGAAAAACTAAAAGTACGATTACATCAAATATCTTTTCCTCAACAAACCAACCAATACAACAGCAAATTGCAGGGTAAGGGGGATTGGAATATCGGATGTACAACTGAAAAACCTTCCGAGTTCATGCTTCATTGCTGCAAAAACAAAACTATAGTTGGAAAGAGTTGAAATTCAGGCTTGATAGTGAAGTTCAGACTAGCAGCACATGGAGAGGTCAAATTGTTTAAGAAGGTGGACAGAATTACATGTAAAACTAGCATCGTACAGTACATGTAAAACTAGCAGCAAGGTACAATACAGAAAATTAAACTCTTTGCTAGTTATATTCGCTTTACCGAAATCACACACACAAGAAGAGAGAAACCAAATGAAAGAGCTATGATACTCAGAGCAAGCAAACATGCAGGTTCTAGCAGCTAAGACTCAGTGGAGACGGGTATTCTAATGCAAAAAACCAGCCGAAGAAATCAGGTATAGTGGTAGAAAACAGTAAAATCACATGCTGTTCGGCTGAAAACAAAAACTGTTGGAGAATGGACATTTATATCACGATACCTTCGACAATTCCTCAATCCTCCATTGGTAAAGGGGTAGCAAGGCAGCCTTTTGAATCAGCCATTACTACTCCATTACACTGTTACACTAGACAACACCAAAGCAGCAATGAACTATCCAGTAGTTCTTTCATTTCTAACCAATGAAAGATATATATCAAATAAAATATATATCAAATAAGAACGGGAAATAGAAACTGAACTGTAAACAGGCCAGAATGAAAGATATATATCAAATAAGAAAAGCAAAATAAACAAGGAAGTAGATAGATTAAATTAAAAGTAAAAAGTTCCTATTGAAAGGTAAAAGTTCCCAATGAATGACATAATCGTCTACAAACTAGTTCAAAAATCAGCCAAGGATGTTATCTATTATTTGAATTAATCAAATCACAATTCCTTCATTATGGTCATCTCGCATATAGACTTCTTCACGTAGTACTTGCACTTGTTGGCAAGTGGTCGAAAAAGGAGAAAGTTCATCAACTTGATCATAATCTTCTTCATCAACAACACCATCTACACCAAGAATGCGTCTTTTAGCGTTACGGACAACTGACTGTTTCTTGTCTAAAGGATCCTCAATATAGAAAATTTGCTTTGCTTGAGATGCTAAAATATAGAGGTCGTCTTTGCGACCTAAACAATTGAAATCTACTAAAGTGAAACCCATATCATCAACATTAACTCTCTTGTCACAATCGACCCACTTACATCGAAATAAGGGTACTGAAAAATCATGATAATCAAGCTCCCATATATCTTCAATTACCCTATAGCAAGGCTTTGTTATATCTACAGGTTGTTTACCCTTTCCTACATATTCAACTGACGATGCCACAACTGTTACGCCACTATTTTGCATCGTACTTTTTGCATCCTGACGACTTGTGTAAAAGCAATACCCGTTAATATCATACCCTTCATAAGATTTTATGGTGAGCTTAGGACCATATGCTAACCATCTTAAGTTCTCACTTAGGTTATGTGTTGTGTTTGACAACTCTCTCATCACCTTCTCTTTAAACCAGTGTACAAATGTCCGATTCTGTTCACTTACCAACCAACCTTCACGTTTATTTGGATTTTGTCTTTTTATGAAGGCAGAATGATCAACTAAATATGGATGAACTTCAGTCATGTGTTGCAAAACATACATATGCACCTTATCATAACAAGAAAGGTCAACTGTAATAAACTTTTTCCCCAAAGTACCCTTCCCTTGAAGTCGTCCCTCATGCCTAGAGGTAGGGAGTCCGATATATTCCACACTGGTCAAGTAATCTTGGCAGAATCCAAGTGTCTCACAAGCAACAGTCGCTTCAACAATACTAGCCTCAGGTCGATACCGATTCCTCACTCGCCTCTTATACGTCCCCATCTCTCGCTCCATAGCCCACACGTTTCTGAGGAACACCGGGCCACAAAGTTTAATTTCTCTAACCAAATGAATGATTAAGTGGACCATAATGTCAAAAAAACTGATGGGAAAGTACATTTCAAGTTCGCAAAGTGTCACAATAATATCAGCTTGTAGCTCATCTAAAGACTCGGGATCAATGTCCTTAGCATTAATTGCACTAAAGAATATGCAAAGCTTAGTGATCACTTGTCTAACGTGCTTAGGTAAAACGGACCGAATAGCCACGGGGAGAAGTTGTGTCAACAGAACATGACAATCATGAGATTTTAGTCCCACTAACTTCAAATCTTTTAATGACACAAGACGACTTATGTTGGAGGAATATCCATGTGATACCTTCATGCCCTTTAAAGACTCACATAATGCCACCTTCTCCTTCTTAGATAAATTAGTGGAAGTCGGGGGTAAGTAAGTACGTTGCCCCTTCTCAACTGGTTCTACCTCGACACGCCCCCTAGCAACCATGTCATATCTAGCTTTGACCCCATCCTTGGTCTTATTAGGCATGTTCAACAAAGTGCCTATTATACTATCAAACACATTCTTCTCTACGTGCATGACATCAATACAATGCCTAACCGACAAGTGCTCCCAATATGGTAGGTCCCAAAAGATGGACCTCTTTGTGTGGTACACCTCATCTGGTGGAGGTTTGTACGGTTTTCCAAATACTGTGTTGATATTCATAACTCGTTTGTAATACTTTTTCCGCTCAAAAATAATGGAGCCGGTCGATGCTCAGTTTTTCCATAGAATGCCTTCTTTCTCTTACGATATTGATGATTTTCGTGAAGAAATCGACGACTACCCATGTATACATATTTCCCGCAATTCTCCAACCATTCAGATTCAGTGTCATCACAACAAACAGGGCACCCTTTGTCAGTCTTTAGCCTATAACCAGAAAGGTTTCCATAAGCCGGGAAATCATTAATTGTACAATACAGCATAGCACACATTTGAAAGTGTGAGCCGGTAGCTGCATCAAACACCCTCACACCAACATTCCATAACAATTTCAAGTCTTCTATTAGTGGCGCCAAATAAACGTCTATGTCATTACCAGGTTGTTTAGGACCCGATATTAGGATCGTAAGTAAAATATACTTACTCTTTGTTGTAAGCCAAGGAGGCAGATTGTAAATTATTAGCATTACTGGCCAACTGCTATGTTGGGTACTAAGAGTCCCAAAAGGATTTATTCCATCAGTACAAAGCCCCAGTCTTAAATTCCTAGGCTCTCCACCAAATTCAGGAAAGGTTCTATCAATTGTTCTCCATTGGGGTGCATCTGCCACATGTCGAAGTTTACCATCTTTATTTCTCTCTTCGTGATGCCACACCATATAGTCTGCATCCTTTGGATTTGCAAAAAACCTCATAAGCCTTGGTATAATTGGCAAATACCATAAGACCTTGATTGGGCTCCCTTTCTTCTTATCGCTAGCATTTTTTATCTTGTACCTCGCCGCTTTACATCGTGGACACTCATCTAAGTCACTATAATCTTTCCAGAACAAAATGCAGTCATTCGGGCAGGCATGAATTTTTTTGTAACTCGTAGCCAATGGACACAATACTTTCTTACATCGATAAGTATTAGATGGAACCTCATTACCTTCTGGCAACATTTCTGATAAAAGTTGCACTAAAGCGGTAAAACTCTTATCACTCCATCCATTCGCCGCTTTTAAGGTATACAATTTCAACACAGCTGATAAACGGGAGAATTTGGAGCCTGGATATAATGGCTTTTTAGAATCATCAACTAGCGATTGGAAAATTTCTGTACATTGTATGAAATCTTTTTCCAAATCATCCATCATTCTATCAATATTCTCACCGTCTACGTTGTTTTCCTCATCATGAATATCATCGTTATCGTTGTCCACATTAATCGGAATGTTATTAAAATCCAAACCATGCATCTCAAATTCAACCACATTATCAAATTTGTTGGCCTCATTTACAGCATTTGAGGTACCTACCATGTCATTGTCTTTCTCTCCATGCCATATCCATACATGATAATCAGGCTTAAACCCCTTCATTAGCAAATACTCCCGCATAGTTTCAGAGTTTACCTTTACCCGGTTCTTACATACGCTACACGGACAAATGAGTGACTTCTCATCCCCGTGTAGTTTTTGATGTGCAATAGCATGCGTGATAAATTCATCAACCCGTTCTAGAAAATGGAAATTTCGCTTTCCATATATCCAACTCCTATCCATAGCCAGCATAATAAACCGCTAAAAAAATAACTTTTATTAGAATAATGATAAATCTGTGAACAAGAAACAGAAACCCTCGAGCATTTATTCTTTCAATGTCAATATAGCAGAAGGGTAAGGGGGGCTATAAGGCAATGGACAGGCATACTACATTATAGTTAGATCGAAGAGCGTTAGCAGAGTAGGTTCTTGCTTGTGTGACAACTTGCAAGTAATCCTAACTTTTTAGTAAAGTAATTAGACAAGTTCACACAAGAAAGTCAGTCCGCCCTTATATCATATGAGATTACTAAAAGATAGTGTTTGTCTTTTTAATTGTTGAAGAAGCTCCTTTTATACAGCGGGGTCTCTTAATACTTAGAAACTTTCATACAAGAGGTCGATTAATCTCGTATAATAAGAAGCCTTTTGAGAAGTCTTGCTCGAATGATCTATCTAGTCTCAGAATTGCCCTCTTTCTTCTCTATCTACTAAAGACTCTTAGGAGCCTCGCTCTCTCTTATACTAGTTGGGAATCGCTCAATCTGATCAACTCCCTTCAAGAGACCCTGCTGTCTTGTAAGTTTATCTATTGCATTCTTTACTACGAATAAAGTTTCTGTAAAGAGCATATAAAAGGGAGTGTGTGTAGTGAGTAGAGCCTTTATCTTTTCTTAAAAGGTATGTATGAAAGGTACGTTAAGTTAATCGGAAGGATGTTTACAAAAGAGAAAGAATAGGATTTATCCCTCTAATCTACGTTATCTATCATATTAGGTATAAATCTACTACTATTTAGTGAGCTACTAATTCTAGAGGTTTCTCGCCAAGGCAAGTCCCATTCTTAAAGCACAGACAAGTCAAATCCGAAGAAGAGCTTCAATCCAAAGACAGAGAGAGCCAAGTTAAATCCAAGTTTTTTAATAGGAATTGACGAAAACTCCCTTTAAGATTCTAGAAGTTAGCTGCATCTGCTGAAATTAGACCCATCTGCTTGATAGTGAAGTTCAGACTAGCAGCACATGGAGAGGTCAAATTGCTTAAGAAGGTGGACAGAATTACATGTAAAACTAGCAGCGTACAGTACATGTAAAACTAGCAGCAAGGTACAATACAGAAAATTAAACTCTTTGCTAGTTATATTCGCTTTACCGAAATCACACACACAAGAAGAGAGAAACCAAATGAAAGAGCTATGATACTCAGAGCAAGCAAACATGCAGGTTCTAGCAGCTAAGACTCAGTGGAGACGGGTATTCTAATGCAAAAAACCAGCCGAAGAAATCAGGTACAGTGGCAGAAAACAGTAAAAAACACATGCTGTTCGGCTGAAAACAAAAATTGTTGGAGAATGGACATTTATATCACGATACCTTCGACTAAATTGATGCAGTGTCAGTAGCTTTATCAGGATGCAGGTGAAGTTTGGGAACTCATGCTCAACTATGGTGTAGAGTGTCAGTAGGTATATCAGGATGCAGCAAACAAAACTCAACTAAACCCGTTAAGCCATAGATAAAATTAATCAAGAGCTATAAAACATGAATAATTATGCACAGCCAGGTCAAGAGCTATAAAACATGAATGGAGACACGCAGCGTACAGTCCAGTAGTAACTAGTTGCTCTGTACTGACATCTAATACAACCTACCAATCAAACTACAATCACAATGAATGCAGACCTCCTTGAAGGCTGCTTTATTTCTTATTTCCTACCACACACAGGGGGTTGCATTCTGAAGTGATAACACTCCCCATCTAGCCACAGAATGTTCCTTCAAGTGCTTCATTCATTCACTAAGATAGAAACAACAATCAAACCCAACCAGAAGCATCTGATCAGCATTCCGGCACACTAATGACCCAGAACCAGCAATTCACGCATTGTAGAGAAACAATGCGTGATCAAAACACTCCATGCCAGCACCTACTCCTACTACTCTACCTTATTCAAAACATCCAGACCCTCTGCCACTAAATCTGAATGTTCCCAACATCAGATGCTTCACAGCCCATATTCTCGTTCAAACTACATCAGTGGATCTTAAACTACAATCCAGACTCCAAATTTGTTTTGCATACCGACAACAACTCCATCAACAATTAAATAACTTTTCTAAATAACTGTTCTTATCAAATTACATAACCGTATGCTTCAACTTTTGGATAAAATTTTCCCAAGTATGTCAAAATTAAATGTATGTTTTCTGAGTTAAAATCACCATTCTACTTTGCTAAAATTCACAGTAACAAATTCCAATCACCATTCTACTTTGCTAAAATTCATTTTTGTAGTTCACAGTAACAAATTCCAATCACCATTCTACTTTGCTAAAATTCACAGTAACAACAACAAATTAGTAACAGTTAGTCTAACTAGACATAGAAGAACGAATAAAACTTACATTAATCGGCGAAAAAGCAAGGGCTTGAGCGAAATTGAAATTGAAGTTGAAATTGAACTTGAAATTGAACTTGAAGAAGGACGAACTAAGGAACTGATGAATTTGATGAAGATGGACGAACTAATTAAGGAACTGAGGAATAACTGATGAATTGAACGAAGCAAGGGTTCCTTCGTATAATTTCTCGTATATGTTAATTTGATTATGGAAAGGAAAAGTTTATTTGCCTTATTATTATTAGATACTAGCATATGTTTTTATTTTACTTTATATTAAATACCTCAGTTTTATTGTGCAACTGAAGCAAAAGCTTATAGACAAATACGTCTGTTTTTAAAAACAACTGAAGCAAAAGGGAATTTTTAGTTAAATACATCAGTTTAGGGCGAAACTGACGCAAACTTACTGACTCAAAAACGTCAGTTCCTTCTAAAGAACTGACGCAAATAACTTGTCTATAGTGAAAAATTTGACTCCCGCCCAAATTAAGCCCCTTTTGCGTCAGTTCTTTTAGAACCGACGCAAATCACTTGACGCAATAGGATGTTTTTAAAATTTTAAATCATTTTACCGATGAGCATGATATAATATAGTTATATATCATTAAAAAATAAAAACAGATCATTATATCTTTATGATTAACTATATTGATTTAAAATTTTAAATTAGGCCCGTGAATTTCACGGGTTAAAAGCTAGTATATACATAATTTAATGAACATACGTAATAGCCAATGAAATCGCTCCAAAAGTTCCTCTTTTAAGTATATAGATAAATAGAAATGAGTGTTATTTTAGATATAATTTTATTAAAGATAGAATTTAGATAGTTACAATTCTCCTTACAATAAGGAAGTTGTTACAAGTTGTTACACGGAAGACTCCTTGTGGGAGTCAGTTTAGGGGTTGATTCCGGTCGTGCTAAGTGCCCTATATATAGGGTCTTGGTCAAACAGTTTGTTTTGATAATAAAACATCAAATATTCAAGAATTAATCAAATTTTCAGGTTTATAAGTTTTCTTATATTCTTGGGTTCATTGAACCGACATCGTTGTTATTTGTTCGATGATTTTATACGGAGGATGATTTTCAATGTGATACTCGTACTTAACCAAATGAAAACCTAAACCGTAAGCAACTTCATTACTATGGTCGAATGTTTGTTCAAAGGTATGAAATGTATTATCAAATACGAAATTATCAATATAATCAACACCTTCTCCTTGAGCATTTTCAGTGTTTACCTAATTAACATTGTAGACTCTTTTTCAAAATAAATTTTAGTATTTACCTAATTAACATTGTAGACATTTTTTTCAAAGAAATGACTCATAAATTACATGAACTATCACATATTTATTCATGTAATTTACATGAACATGCCTACATGTTATGTTACTTACATGAACATGTATGAGTTTATTTAGGGCTGTTAATGAGACGAGATCGGCTCGGTCAAAGCTCGGTCAAAGCTCGACTCGTGTGAGCTCGACTCGAGCTCGGCTTGAGAGCTTAACGAGTCAAGCCGAGCAAAGGCTGACTCGACTCAAAAAGCTCGCGAGCGTCTCGAACATTTGAGATTAGATAAGATATTAATCATATTTTATAAAAATATTTTTTCATTATTATATCTTTGTAGCATATATATCAAATGTCTTCTTGATTTGCTAAATATTTTTACATAAAATCTTTGAACCTTGTTATGCAAAATATCAGAAGAAAAAAATAAAAAAAAACTAAACAATTTTATATAGGCTCGATTTGGCTCGAGTTTGGCTCGAGCTCGTGTTAAAGCTCGCAAGCTTTGTAACGAGCGCATTTTTTTCAAACTCGGGTAAGATCGGCTCGAGCTCGAGCTCAAGTTTTGGTAATCGAGCACAAGCCGAAAAAGGCCAGGCTCGGGCTCAGCTCGACTCGTTAACACCCCTATTCATTCATGTAAATGACATGACTTGGCCCCGATTCATTCATGTAATTTACATGAAAAGGCCCTGGCTTATTCATGTAATTTATATAAAATGACGGGACTATGAGTCTATGACCTTGACAGGGGCAGGTTGTGCTGAGCTAGCACACAAGCTAAAGAAATTTGGGTCGGAGGTAATGGGTGGGTTGACCCTATAGCTGTACACTGGGTTGGGCTAGGGCGGTCCGGGCCAATCTGGAGGCGGGCTAGGCCAAGAAAAATCGGCCCTGGCAAACAACGTCGGGTTGGGCTGGGCCAAGAAAAGCCAGCCCTGGTCCAGCATTGTGGGGTTGTTAGTTGTGTTAATGGTCTGAATTTGTGTTAATTGTGTTAGTTTTGTTAGTGGGCTAGGCCGAGCCGGACTGGGCTGTATTTCGCACAGGGCTGCTGATTGGGTTGGGCTGACAGAATCTGGCCCTGGTCCTATTCGCTATCGGACTGGGCTGGTCTAGCCTAATCCTGTACAACTAGAAAAATTGGCCATGTAACAGGGCTGGGTCGGACCAAGCTGACCCGCTATGTTGTCCAGCTCTAATTGGCCCTAACTAATCGCATGTTAGATAAACCTATTACTAGATCTCGTAAACTGGTCAATTCGGGTTAGAATTGTTCCAGTTTTCAAGAATTTAGGTTGTGTAAATTCAAATTATTTCAGATTTCGGATCAAAACCGGCTAATTTTGTTTTACCGCAGTAGATTCAGAAAAGTCAAAGGTGAAGAAGATGAGAAGAAGCAATGGTGGGAATTACACAAACCCATGTTTAACTATGCATCAACCATGGGCTTCTCTTCTCATTCATGGCATTAAGCGTGTTGAAGGTCGTTCGTGGCCTTCTCCTATTCGAGGTTATTTTATTTTATTTTATTTTTTCTGATATGAAGTGCTATGGAGTAATTTTGATGGGTATCTTAGTTTTGATGGGTAATTTTTTTGGGTTTTCTGTTCAATTGATTAATTGTTAGCTATATTTTGGCTTTTGCAATTATGTTAATTAATTTGATCATATTAGAGGTGAATTTGATGCGAATGCATGTTCTTTTTGGTATTTTACATTTATTTTGTGGGGCTTTTGGGAGATGGGAAAGTGGCATCATAGTTTCTGCTAAAGCTGAGTGATTTTTGAATAATTTGAAAATTAAATAAAAACCCATGTTTTATCAATTACAAGGGTAAGACTGCGTACATCCGAACCCCCTTACCTTGCAATTTGCAGGAGTTTTTGAGTTGTTGTGGTTGTTGTTGTTGTTGTTGTTGTGGTGGTTGTTATGGTTGTTGAAATGTCTTTAAGGGTGTGTTTGGATAAGAAAAATGGAGGGAAAGGGAGGGGAGGGAGAAGGAGGGAAAAGAAAGGGAAGGGAGGGGAGGGAAGGGGAAATAAATTATGGTTGTTTGGATACAATTCCTTCCAAATCTCTCCTATTATGGAGAGATTTTAATTTGTCTTGGAGGGGAGAAAATGGATCCCTCCAAATCTCTCCCCTCCATTTCTCTTCCACCCTTATTCCCTATCCAAACAAGGAATTCTAAATCCCTTACTCTCCCTCCCTTTCTTTTCCCTCCAAAACCCCCAATCCAAACACACCCTAAGAGTTGAAAGGGTTTTAGACAGTTGACTCGGTAGGATGTGGAAATTTGGAGTTGTTGAACTTTTGCTAGGGAAGAACTACTGGAAATAGTTGGGATATTTTGGATATAGATATACAGATGTTTTTGGTGCTTTTGAATTTTGATTGCTAGATTTATTCTTTGAACTTGTGTCTGAAAGATGTAGCTTTGCTGATGAATCTCATAGGGTGTCGCGTATCTCGATTGGAATTTGATAAGTAAACTCTTTGTTAATGTAGATTCGAGTCAGGAAAACATTTTTTCTGCTTTTGTAAGTCGAATGTCAAAGGTCATGGCTTAAATAAAGTACTATATGCTTGTAATGTGTGCTTTGGATGTATGCTGTTTTGTGATCTGAAATGTGTTTCTTGGCATCTGATATTTGTTATTGGCTGATGAAGGTCGTCTTTGGATCCATGCTGCAAGTAAGGTCCCTGAGCCTGAAACCATAAAAGCGATGGAGGATTTCTATAGGGAAATCTATGCAGTTAATGGAATATCAGACCTGAAGTTCCCAGAAAACTATCCAGTCTCACGGTTGTTAGGTTGTGACTCTTGTTTCTTTGTTTTAGAAATTAGAATATGTATTAATACTAGTGTAGTTTATTGACATAGAGAGAAGGCCTATTTGCTAGTGTGATTCATCTGTTGATTTACATAGACGGAGCCTAAGACCTGCTACATTTTGGCCGTGGAATATGGTGGAATAAAGCAACCTAGCTTGCTAAACTTTTGCACCCGTTTATCATGAACCTAAGACCTTCTATTTTTGGTGGATCACGACTCGAAATCAGTTTGGAATTAGTTTGACCGATCAAGTCGAGCTTTAACCAAGCTTATTCCGAGTGCTCTACGAGCCGGCTCATATCATTTACAGCCCTAAGTAGGAGCCTTAAATGAACTGGGGTAATGTTGTTGTCTCAATGTTCGGTATTTTTGTCATGGTGGTTATTTTACTTTAACTTTTGATATGTTTTCTGGATGTCACCGACTAATGTTCATTTAAAATATACCATTGAGCCAATCTGCCTTACTTGTTTTAATTTTTCATGTTATCATTCTTCATATTATTGAGTAAAAGTTCATCACTAGATCTTTCCCAGGACAATGTTTAACTTATATAATACATTTAGAAAGTTCCTTTCTATGAAGTTTCATATAGTTTCCACTTCAACTTTTAGAGCTTCTAGTATTCTAGGTACTTCAATTCCAACAAATGAGCCTATTTTCATCGTTGTTAATACTAGGTGGTTATTTTTCATTTGTACTCCGTATGTGATTAGGTATTTCAGTCCTTATCTTATCTCCTTACAGAAGTTCCTTTTTAAGAGCAGGTTGTGTTGAAGTGGTTGGATGTATTACCTGTGATGAACTCCAACGGTGGGAGGAAATGCCAGAAGGGGTAAACTCTATTGTTTTTTTTCTTAGGCTGCCATTTTAATTTACTTCTCTCAAAGGCGGCATATAGATACCGCTTCTTATTCTTTGTTTAGGTTTGCATGTCTCCTCAAAGATGAGTATTTTTTTCCTCACAGGTCAGACTTGAGGGGCAAACAGACTATTGCTGGCTGTGTGAGCAGCCACAGGTAACGCAGCGTGAAAATCACTATTTCCTTTCCATATGCATGAATGGTTAGAGACTAAATGGTCGTTATTAATTTTTTTTAATTTCCATGTATTATTATTGCAGAAACTGATTATACCATTTGAAATGCGTGGCCGTCAAGGTGTGTACAACTTGGAAAGGAAGGTATATGTAGGATTTGGTTATATTTTTAGTTGTTGGATATCATCTATGTTACTTCGTGTCTTTCCTTTTGGGGGTGTAGTCGTACATACCATGGTACTCATGGTGATGGTATTACTGACTCTAATCAATCGAACATTGCTCTTAGCAGAGACAAAAAGGGAAGCTCAGATGACAGTAGTAGAGAAAGAGAGAGATATTTTGGTGATTTTTAAGTCTTACATCTCAAACATCTCTTCACACCGAAAGATGGAACAAACTACACCTGTTAAAATGGGTATTCTAATTTCTCTTAGAAGAGCCAGAAAGGCAAACTATATACGTTAAAGTTTGTTATAGGAATTATGATCCCTGCATCAGACTATTCAGTGAAGATTTACTTGTCTTCACACCCGTAAACCAGTGTTCCTGAGTCCAAAAAGTTGAATCATACCAATCTAACACCTCGATATTTACCCCTATCTAAGTGTAACACATGATATAGTGGTAGGATTTATTTTGGTGCTCATCATTGGTCTACAGCTACTAACAGGAAACATTCTACTGTTGTTGGGTTTGGAAAATAGATATATGAGGCAGCGCTAAGAGGTCTGCGTCGGATGGAAGCACCATATCCTATCAAATTTCCACTACCAGATCTGAAGGATTCTTTCTCACTGAAACCAGGATCACTTAAACCTAGGACCTCTAAGGCCTCCGAGTTAGGAATTTCGGCAAGTCTCAGTGAGGCTATAGCCGGCGCCCGTGGTGCAGCGTCACAATTCTCAAGGGAAAAGAAGGTTGAATCCTTTGTAGTCCATGAAACAGACTTCCCTGTTTTACCGAGGACAAGGAACAAATCAAAGGAGGATGATCAAAATGTAGCTGGCGGTAGTATCAACTAGCATATCAATTATTAAGCTTCAAGGTTGGTTGTTCAGGTATATCTGTATTCTCTTATGATTATGACTTTTGAGGTAATAATTAATAAACTAACGATCTCCAAAATGTTACTATAAAATAGGGTCTTTCTATGGTGTACGCTTATTTTTCTTTTACGAGTTCTAAGATATACCCCACTTTTTCAAAATTATACAACCTCTGAAGTCTGAACACAATGGATAATTCTTCAAATAACCTAAATGTGCGAATTTTGCTCTTTTAAACGTAGAGTTTTGCCAATTTTTGTTGATTTCTCATCCGTACATACTACATAGAGCCATTAACATAATCATTGTTTTTTCATCAGTAAATAACTTTTCAACACACAATTTAACCATTTACAAATCAGAATTATAATACTTTGGGTAATCTTCGAACTAATCATTGAGTTTACATTAGATGGTTTAGTGAAAAACCCTAAAATATATTTTGTGGATTTGCATATCCTTCATGTGCTTTTGTCTTTAGTTTAATGGGGATGGATTGCTTACAAACTAGCTCATAGTAGTTTAATGGTGATGAATAACTTGAGCTGATCTCTCCAACTACCATGTTATGGATCTTATAAGAATCATATGTGATATGAATATGTTGCCTCATTTGATGTCTCATCTTATATCCCATTTTACCCTCCTTTCGAGTTATGACAGAGTATGTTTTAAAATAAAGACGGGTAATAAATGTGCTAATTTACTGATGTATGTCAGCTATGTTACTCGGACTCGGTTGATAGTTAGAAGTATCTGATGACACGGGTGTGTGTTGAAGTGTCGGATTTGGTTATCGGGAAAAAAAATCATGTTTCTCGTCTAAATGAAATGTCCGAGTGAGAGCCCATGTCTGAGTGTCGAGTGTCCAATATGGTAGTATGTGAGAGGAGGATGAGACACGAGATGAGAAACTAAATGGGTAGATGATCTTCACACGAGAAGTACAGGGAAGATAAAGTTTGATTATTGATTAGGAAAATATAATGCATCTTGTTTAACACCATTTTCATCACTATAGCATCTTGTTGACCCCTGCATCTCCCTCCTAATAGAATCCATTACATACTACATAGCATTTGCTATTGCATCCCACCGAATAAAACGATCTTTCCCATATTCCTGGTAAATTTAGCAGGCTGCTGTTTGTTTAGGATCATATAACCATTGATAAGAGTTATTATATATATTGCAGGTCTCTTTTGCAGTTGCCATGGCAGTGTGACTTTCATGGCATGAGATTATGATCAAACATTCGACATGGGCGGGAATCTCTTGGTTAGGTGGCATCTGTAAATATGTCAAATTTCTACCAGACTTGGCATGATAATCGCGTGTAAACTTTATTCATGCAGAATAAATAGTTTCCATGATTTCCCATTGAAACCGAGCTTGCTTCAGCTAATATTAGAGTAATTTAATGTAAGGGTCAATAATAATTTACATCGATTTCGATAGTACTGAAACTCGGTGTAGGTGTATTGACCATCAATTGATATTTGCTGCTTTTTGAATTATATCAACGTGAAGATCAAGAACCCTCAAATATCTGGAATATCATGTACTGGGTGGGTAACTGGGTTGGATGAAGATGGATTACTTCAAGAGGAGTCGTACACAGAGGATCTTCCTTATCATGCGCCGGGGCTCTACGATTGTGGCCTAACTAACTCTCAAAAAAAATATAAGAAACTTTTTGTATTTTAACAGACTGACCCCTCTCTCGATAAAAGCTCCAAGTAAGACTAGACTCAAAATTTTACATTGAAAATATGGAAAAAAGTAATAAAAAATGGGAACATTCTCCACTTGCATAATGATTAATGAGATTCATTGATTCCAAAATTACAAAAATCAATAACTATATTTATCTTTCCAAACTTGCTTAGTGATTGAAAAATCACTATTCACAATTTATTAGGCGTAATTATTAGTGACTTTCGAATTTTTAAGCATGGTCACAATGTTTATGGAAACATATAATCAATTATTATTCCGTATTAATTTTCATTACTCCTTACAACTTCCGTTCCCTTCATTTATTTAACTTTATGTTTGACACAGGCTAGGTAGCACCAACACGGATACGGACACGACACGGACACGGGACACGGCATGCCATGAAATTTAGGACAAGAGACACGTTATTTAAATTTAATAAAATATACATTATAGTTATAAATGTTTGATTTTATTTTTGTAAAAGTATTTGATATTAATTTTAAAAAAGTGAAGGTAAAACTTGCCCTTAATAATAACTCATTTTCATTTCGCATCCGAACCAATATTCTAATTAATCTCTTTCGATAGCGCATTTCTCGTCTGAAGAAACAACATTCACCGCAGATGATAACCAAATACCGTGGACACGTGACGGACACGGCTAAAATACCACGGACACGCGTTAGACATGTGCCCAAATCAATGTAGAAAGTTAGACACGACTGTTTAGGCGTCCGACACGTTTCGGCGTGTGTCCGTGGAGTGTCGGTGTCGGATACGGTACGGCTCATTACGAGAGGTGTCCGTGCTACCTAGGACACAGGATAAAGTTAAGGGTATGAGACCATTAGAAGGTAATGTCATTAGATACTCGAAAATGAAATTGGACAACAAATGACCGGGACGGAAGGAGTGTATATTTTTATTAAACTAATCATTACTATAATGGATATTTTGAGTTAAAATTTTAAAATTTTATCTTAGATGTGTGACTTTTTGTGCATATGTAAAGATGTGTTCATATAAGAAAATGTATTTATAAAACCTCTTTTTTAAACTATATATAAATGGTCGTCTATTTAATCGTAAGTAAAAATTCAATTATTTACTTTTCGGCCCCCCTAGATAATACTCTCAAGATTCGCCACTGGTCGGACATATTTTGAGTCAATCGCGCTAATCTGGCCTGATCCATCAGGATTTGGACATTATTCGGATCGATAGTGTTAATTGGTTTGATCCATCAACATGGTTCGGACATATTTTGGGTCAATCACATTAATCTGGTATGATCCATCATACAAGATTCAGACATATTTCGGGTCAATACTGTTAATATGGTCAAACCATCGCTGGATAACATGCCAAGTCGGATTTAGCGTTGTCATTATCAGGGTAGATTATGAATTGAATTTTAACTCGGTTTTGAAATTCACGGGTTGTTTTTAGTATTTTAGATGAATATGGTTAATATTATCAAAGATAAAAAAATTAATTATATACGGAAATTTGTTTTTAGAACTTTAGATTAATGTACTAGTTAATAATATCAAATATAAACAGATTAATTATTTACAGATAAATTTATTTCGAATGATTTATCACACATGTCGGTATACATGAGTTGTCATATATTTTGTTCATTAGGATGTTACCAATTGCACCATTTTTACATATGTAAAATAATTTTACAATAAAGTTGTATATTACGTACATATCCTACATTAAATCAAAACGTAAATAATCTGTTGAAACTTAAGTAGTAAATGGATAGTTGGGTTGAAAACGTAAATTTGGTTAAATTTAGTAAAAATGTTCTATATTAAACATCATTTGTTGTGTGCAACTGTCTTACACTAAGACAATCCGCTTTTATTAAACAACCACCCATTTAGTATATTAAATAAATATTTTTTGTATTTAGTATATTAAATAAATATTTTTTGTATTAAAATGAATTGCTTTAATGTGAAGAATCGTGTTACACTATAACGAATAGTATAATAATTTGAAATAATATAATAATTTCAAGAGTTCAAGTGATTGTGTTTACATAAATTGCTAATATTGACTTGAGTTCTCCCACTTATGTATTATCACGTAATATTGTATTGAGTTGGAAATAATATTTACGGATACAGATAATTAAATTAAAGCTAATTGGGAGGTTGATTGATATGTATGATTCTGAAATTGCTAAGAATGTAATAATTTGAAATAACATAATAACTTCAAAAGTTCAAGTGATTGTGTTTACATAAATTGTTAATATTGACTTGACTTCTCCCACTTATGTATTATCACGTAATATTATATTGAGTTGGGTAGAATATTTACGGATATAATTAAATTAAAGGCAACTAGGAGGTTGATTGATACGTATGATTCTGAATTTGCTAAGAATATAATATGAAATAACAAAATAATTTCATGAGTTCAAGTGATTGTCTTTACATAAATTGCTAATATCGACTTGACTTCTCCCACTTATATATTATCACGTAATATTGTATTGAGTTGGAAAGAATATATACGGATATAGATAATTAAATTAAAGGCAATTGAGAGGTTGATTGATACGTATGATTCTGAAGTTACTAAGAATATTTCACGGATATAAAATTATATTGCTTGCATTTCATTCGTAATTAATTGAATATAGAACATTCCATATTTCGCTACTGTATATTTCATTTTATATCCATAATCTCATAATATTGCTTATAGTTAACTGAAGTTTAGAGATTTTTCATGATTTTCGCAATCATAAATCTCAAAACTTCTTATGTTTTTTTAAGCGTTTCTAATAGATCTAATATTCTGCCACGTAAGTTTTTGAAAAAAAATTGTGATGCCAAGTCAGCTTCTTTGGCTCTTGCATTAGTAAAATATATGATATATGATTGTGTTCAAACTGAAAATGAAGACGGTTATAAATATAGAAATCATAATAAATATATTAGACCAATTTATTACTTACCCCATTCAAGTAAGATGTTTTTTTTGTATCCAAGTCTTATAAATATAGAGGATGTGTAACATTGTTATTCATTCATTTAGAAATATACTATCTCTCTCATTATTTTACAATACGTTATCAGCATGAAACTCAAACTATTGAGCGGTAATTATTTCAATCAATTTTTTTTTCTTTCTTCTTCGTACGTATACTGTTTATTCTTTTTTTTTCTTTCACCTTCATACGTACAAATTTCATAAGGCTTTTTTTCTTTGTACTTATAATTATCTCAACTTAGTGAGCGGATAACATATGTGTGTATGTAGCAAACAATATTTGTTCAAGAGTAAATTAATAAACACTACCAACTTTAGTCCTCTTTTTCATAATCAATACCAACATAATTAATAATTAGTAATCAGTACCAAGATATTAATTTTTTTCTACGTTAGATACCAAGTGGTCGTTTTACTCTAGTTTTTTCTTACTTTAAAAGGTGCTTTTATCTAAGAGAATGATTTTGGAGCTGAGTGTCTAGAGATTTGTACTTGAATAATGGCTTTTTGGACCTCTTCGAGTAGGTTAGTATATGATTTTCACGTGACTTGGTACCTATCTTAGAAAAAAGTTAGTATTTTGGTAGTGATTACTAATTATCAATTATGTTGGCACTGACTATGAAAAAGGGTCCTTATATTGGTATTGTTTATAAATTAACCCTTTGTTCAATTATGTTTGTCTACAATAGTATTTTTCAATTCAACAATGGAAAATCACTGTCAATATGTATGATTTCAATTTTTGTAATACATAGGTACTCTATGTTGGCCTCGGTTGTTGTCTCAAGATGATATCCATTAAGACGAATATCTTTGAAACTCAATAAATCTTGTAGACAATGCAACAACAGATACAATTCTCCGTGATAAACGGATTTTCTCTCATTTAACATTAGCAACGGCTAATGTTAATACTATATCATGGATATCAAACATAATTGAGGGTATGGAAAAGAATTGCTTAGGTTACCAAATGGCACAAAAATCAATATTCATGAGGCTTTATTCTCTAAAATGTCTGAGCGGAATTTATTGAGTTTCAAAGACATCCGTCTTAATGAATATCATCTTGAGACAACAACCGAGGCCAACATAGAGTACCTATGTATTACAAAAATTATCTCGGGAAATAAAAAATTATTAGAGAAACTCCTTGGCTTTCCCTCAGGGTTATATCATACTACCTTAAGAGAATCACATCGTCTTGTTGTGAAACATTCAAAAAATCTTAATTCCAATATTTTAAAAATTGTCATGACCGATTAGGTCACCCTTGAACAACAATGATGCGTCGATTTGTAGAAAATTCACATGGACATCCGTTAAAGAGTTTGAAAATCTTACCCGTTGACGATTGTCGATGTGATGCTTGTTATCAAGGAAAATTAATAACCAAACCATCTTTAACAAAAGTTGGTGTTGAATCTCCAAATTTCCTTCAACTAATTCAAGGTGATATATGTGGACATATTCATCCCAGCAGTGGTCCATTTCGCTATATAATGGTCCTAATTGATGCTTCATCTAGGCGGTCTCATGTTTGTCTACTTTTAACTCGTATTGTTGCATTTGCAAGGCTCCTTGCACAAATTATTAGACTACGAGTTCAATTCCTATATTTTAATATCAAATATATTCATATTGACAACGCTGGTGACTTTACACCTAAAACGTTTGATGAATATTGCATGTCAATCGGTATTGATGTTGAACACCTAGTTGCCCACGTACACACTCATAATGGCATGACAGGTTTTATAAAACGACTGCAATTGATAGCTCGACCATTAACTTTAAGGTCGAATTTACCATTCTCAACATGGGGTCATGCAATATTATATGCAGCATCACTAGTATGTATAAGACCCCAACTATCAACAATACTCCCTTGTACAACTTGTATTTGGGCATCAACCAAATATATCTCATCTTAGAACTTTTGGTTGTGCAGTATATGTCCCAATTGCTCCACCACAGAGAGCTAAAATTGGTCCTCAACGTAGGCTTGACATACATGTTGGATATGACTCTCCATCAATCATCAAATATTTAGAGCCGCTGACAGGAGATGTTTTTAAAGCAAGATTTGATGATTGTAAATTCGACGAGTCATATTTCCCGTCGTTAGGGGAGAAAAAATAAAGTATGGGGAACACCGTGAAATTTCATGGAATACACCAACATTAGCTCATTTTGATCCTCGTACAGAGCAATGTGAGCTTGAAGTTCAAAAGATCATACATTTGCAAAATATTGCAAATAGAATGCCTGATGCATTTACTGCTATGAGAAGGGTGACAAAATCGTATATAAATGCAGCAAATGCTCCGACAAAAGTATGTAACCCAGAAAATGATCATCATAATACAAATGACTCCAAGCCAAGCCTAAAGCGTGGTCGACATCTTGGTGCAAATGATTCAGTTCCACGAAAAAAGAAATCAGGAGTCATCATTTCAGAAAAATATGATCTCTCTGAAAATTTAATTGAACTATCAATTACAAATGAACAAATTGCACCTCAAGAGTAATATGTACCTCAAAACAATGAAATATCTATAAATTATTCTAGTACAAAACACAACTGGGATAGGAATAAGATTATTCCCGATAATGAGTTTGCTTTTAAAATTGATCTAGGGAGATGCCATAGAGCATATCAATGATCCTGGCCCGAACCATAATCCGTTGAAGAATGTCAAAATAGAAATGATTGGCCAAAGTGGGAGGAAGCAATCCAAGTAGAGTTTAACTCATTACCAAAGAGAGAAGTTTTTGGTCCAATTGTTGAATCTCCTAAAAGTATAAATCCCGTCGAATAAAAATGGGTATTTGTATGAAAACGCGACGAAAAGAATGAAATCGTGAGATATAAAGCTCGATTAGTTGCTCAAGGTTTTTCACAATGACCGGGAATTGAGTATGAAGAAACTCATTCCCCAGTAATGGATGCAATAACATTTTGTTTTTTGATTAGTTTGGCAGCTTCAGAAAGGCTTAATATGCGTCTTATGGATGTAGTTACGGCGGCCTATCTTTATGGATCACTTGATAGTGACATTTATGAAAGTCCCTGAAAGATTTTGTATACCTAAAGAAAACAAGCCTAATGAACGAAATATCTACTCTATTAAACTCCAAAGAGCTCTGTATGGACTAAAGCAATCTGAAAGAATGTGGTACAAACGTCTTAGCGAGTACTTACTAAAGAAGGATATACCAATAATTATATTTGTCCATGTGTCTTCATTAAGAAATCCAACTCAAGGTTTGCTATAATTGTGGTATATATACGTTGCTGAACTAAATCTGATTGGAACCCATGAAAAACTCGACGAAACTGCGATTTATTTAAAAAGGGAATTTGAAATGAAAGATATTGGTAAGACAAAGTTTTGCCTTGGATTACAAATAAAACATTCTCTAAATGGGATATTTGTCCACCAATCCGCATATACGCAAAAGATCCTAAAACGTTTTTACATGGACAAAGCATACTACAGAAAAACACGGAGTACTGACTGAATTACTGACGGATTTTATAGTTCGTCAAATTTTTCGCTCTACTGACCTGTTCCTAACGCATATTCCGTGAGAAATATTTTCTAACGAATAAGCCGTCACAAACCCGTCGATATGAAATAGGGCGCACAAAAAAAGGCAGCCCGCTGATTATTCGACGAGAATTCTTACGGAAAATCCGTCAGAAACTTTTAGTCAAAGTTTCGTGACGAATTTTCTGAATAAAATATTATTTTTTTTGTTTTCGACGGAAAATCCGTCAGGAATTCAATTAAAATAGCCTGACAAAAGTCTGCCCATTCTGAAAAGTTCAACTGGATTACTGACGGATGTTCCGTCAGAAGGTCATTATTAAAGTGTCCTGACGGATTATCCGTCATAATTCACCTACTATTCACTTACTGATGGATTATCCGTCAGGTTTTTTTTCAAAAGTTTCTGGAAACCGACTTCGTCGTTCATTCTTTCCATTCGTTCTTCCCTAATTTTTCTACTCTAATCTCTCCTCCATAATAGGTAATCTATTTATATTTTGTTCAATAATTTGTAATTTTTTTTTCGTTTTGTTTCATTTCGTTTCTGATTTTTTTTGGTATTTCGCAGTGTGACACCACCACCACTTCCGCCGTCATCACGGCCGGTTTGATTTTTGATGTTTTCTATTAGTCCTTTATAAATTAATTAGGTGAATTTGTATCTTTATTACTTAATTAGTTTATTTAAAATTGGTTAATTTGGTAAAGTTAGTGTAATTGATTTAGGTTAATAGATAATTAGATAGAAAATTTGATCTAGGAAAGTGCCAATTAGATAGAAAAATTATCCTAGGATAGTAGCCGGTTAGATAGAAAAATTGACCTAGGATAGTTACCAATAGTTTGTTGTTGTTGTTGTTGTTGATAATTGTTAGTGTTGTTAGTTGGTAATTGTTAATTGTAAGTGTTGAATTGTTGATAGTTGATAGTTGTTAATTTTGAATTGTTATTGTTAATTGTTGTTGTTGTTGCTGTTGTTGATAATTGTTAGTTGTTAATTGTTGATTATTTTTATTGTTGTTGTTTATAATTGTTAGTTATTGATAATTTTTTTTGGTAAAGAGAAGAGTGGAAAAACCACAAAAAGGATTACGAAACGACGAACGAAAAACGAAATCAGAGCAAAAAAGAAGAAAGCCTAAAACAACGAAACAAACACTAAAAAGCTAAGGCAGAAAGATTAGCATGAAGTCCCAGAACACGGCACAAGTCTCGGCCAGGCCACCCCACTCCAATCTTGTTGAGCCAAAGTAACAAGTGGTTCGGTATATTCGCCATATCATATCGGATCACCTGTTGAGGTTGTGTAACTCCAGAATTGGCTAACCAATCCGCACACATATTTGCTTCTCTATAAGTGTGGTGTATCTCGACTTGCCATTGAGTATCCCGAATGAAGGCTTGGCATATTTTCACCATATGTATATGAGCTTTTGGCACAGACGGTACTGATTCCATGAAACTTATCACCGTCTTAGAATCCGTCTGAATGATTAGTCTTTCGATCTTTTTTTCCATCGCAATCATTAAACCCCGCTTTAAACCCATTAATTCTGCTCGAGTGACTGTGGCTATCCCAAAACGCTCTGCAAAAGCTTCAAGGATCTGACCTCTAGCATTTCTGAAAACACCACCCGCTCCCGCGAAACCCGGATTCCCTTTGGATGCTCCATCGAATTCAACGTAATCCAATTTTCAGGCGGAGCCAACCACCGGACAAATATTTCCTTTCGTACTTGAGGGTGGTGCGCATCTGATAAAGCATTCTCCTGCGCTTGTCTAATCTCTTGTAATCGGAGCATTAAGAACGATTTTTTATTTTCCACTATGTCTTCTATTCTACCAAAAGCTCGACAATTCCGTCATTTCCATATCCACCATACCACAGTCGCGAACTGAGTTTCCCAGTTCTCTATTTCAGCTCTCTTCCCTTCTAAATTCATTCTTACCCACTCTTGGATGGTATTTGAATTGAAGAACCAGTTTTGTCGTGCAATAGGGAATAATATCCATACTTTTCGAGCTTCACCGCAGTCTCTCAGCAAATGCAATGTTATTGTCTCTTCCACCCCCGCGCATACACCACAGGACGGATCATCTGTTAATCCCCGACGGTTGCGGTTAACATTGGACATAATTCTATCATGGAAAAGAAGCCATAAGAAGACTCGGATTCTTTGGGGAGCCCATGTTTTCCAAGGTAGCCTCCAATGAGATTCTGTTTGTTCATCCTCTTCGTTCCGAATTAGTTTAATTGCAGGCTTGATTGTGAAAAAACCCGAGGCGGTGAGTGTCCAGTACAATTCATCCGACTTATCCTCGCCTGCTAGGACCTCAAACGAAGCCACGGTTTGTAAAATGTGGTCAGGGAGGTATTCAGCAAAATCCGCCCACTTCCATCCCGTGTTTGCATCCCACATCTCTTCCACTAAAATAGAGCTAGCATCCTCCGTTAGGGGTATCATTGCTTCTTCCTCCAAAGTCTTATGGGTGGCCCATCTATCTTTCCAAAAGAGTGTATTTCGGCCATTGCCTATCATATTGCTAATCCCCTTCCTTAAAATATCGACTGCCTCCACTACGCCTTTCCAAAGATTCGAGCTAGCTTGTTTTGTCACGAACATTTCTCTATCACATCTTCCTTTGCAATATTTGAATCGTAAAACTCGAGCCCATAAAGCATTTGGTTCGGATAACATACACCAACCAATCTTTGCCATGAAAGCGGTATTTACTTGTCGCATAGACCGCAATCCCAGCCCTCCATTCACCTTCTCCTTCGTGACATTTTCCCATGATACTAAGCTTATCTTCCTGCTATTTTTATCACCTCCCCATAAAAATCTACGCGATTTTTTGTCAAGTTCATCGCATAGATTTCGAGGTAATTTTGCCGTTTGCATAGCATATGACGGAATCGAGGACAAAGTCGATTGAATCAAAGTCGCTCAGCCAGCCAACGATAGAGTTTTCGTTTTCCAGCCTGTTAAACGTTTATCAACTTTCCGGGCAATAAAATCGAAATTCTCTTTTGTCACCCTACCATTTATAGTTGGCATTCCCAAGTACATGCCCAAGTCCGCTGTTTTCGCAAAACCGAGGATCTCCACAATAGCTTGCTCATCGAAGTCAGTAACATTAGGTGAGAAAAAAACACGGGACTTCGAAAGACTCACCCGTTGTCCGGAGGCTGAACAAAAGGATTCAAGACATTTACCCTCGCTTGCTCTACTGAAGCTTCACCAAACAGAATGATGTCATCTGCAAAGAAGAGATGCGTAAGAATAGGCCCATACGGACTAGTTGGGAACCCCTTCCACCGCTTTTGTCGATGTTCATATTCTATTAAATGGCTTAATTTCTCCATACAAATTGTGAAAATATATAGCGATAACGGGTCGCCCTGTCTTATTCCTCGAGTCAGGGCAAAAGTCTCTGTTCTTTCTCCATTCCATAGGATGTTCAGTTTGGATGAGGTAATGCACCTCATTATAGTTCGAACCAACGAGTTCGGTAACTTCATGTCACTTAGTGTGTGCTCAATAAAAGGCCATTCCAGTTTGCCATACGCCTTCTCTAGATTGAGCTTGAGGGCCATGAAACCATTTTTTCCTTTCTTATTCCGCATCGAGTGTAACACCTCCTGGACTAGGATTATATTATCCGTTATCTGTCTCTTTGGCACAAAGCTACTTTACATCGGGCTAATAAGGATCGGGAGAATTGGTTTAAGGCGGTTCACAATCATTTTTGTGACTATTTTATAAGCCACGTTACATAAACCGATCGGTCGAAACTGGGAAACAAGTGAGGAGTGGTCTGTTTTTTGTATTAAGCAAATAAAGGCCTCACCAAAACCTTCTGGGAACTGGTTATGTTGAAGCACTTGGAGAATCAATTGGTAAAGACTCGGAGAAACCGCTTCCCATTGGTTTTGGTAAAACAGGGCTTGAAACCCATCTGGTCCCGGGGCTTTGTACGGTGACATTGTTAATTTTTAAATGTTGACCCAATATCGGCCGTTCAAAAATTACTCTTTAGGAGTATTTTTGAATAGTCCCCGTTTTGGAACTGTCTTTGTACGTTTCAAGTCATTTAGATAACAAACAGGCGCTTGTGATTTTTTAATGAGGGCAAAATTCGGTAACAAATCCTTTAATATTCTCTGAATACATATAGGGAATAATTATATAATCCATATTTTGTATTTGGAGAATAAAGGGGAATTGTTGCCGAATTTTTTCCTCATTAATAAATAACAAGTGTGTGTTTGCTAATGACTTGAAATGTAAATTGATAGGTTTAGGTTGGAGTGATAAGGACCTAATTCAAAGAATATTTAATTTGTTGACAATAGTTATATATTGATTGATGATAAATTTTTTTGTGTATTATATTTGATAGTTAATTGATAATTGTCAATTGATTGATAATTTGAATGTAGATTCATAATAAGATGAAAAGATTAGAACGGCAGTGGATGTTTGAAAGATTAGATGAGAAAAAGAAGCCTAAGCTTGAATTTGCAAATGGGGTAAAAGAGTTTCTTGAATTCGCGGCACAAAGTAGTGTGTATAAGAATTTAGGTGAAATGAGGTGTCCATGTAAGAAATGCAATAATAGAGCTTTTAAAAGGATTAAGGATGTTCAACTGCATCTTTGGTCGAATGGTTTTGCCCCACATTATTATGTTTGGACGTATCATGGTGAGAAAATGTCAACCGGAGAAAGCAACAGTAGTATTGTAGTTAGTGATAATCCTTATCGGGAGCTCGTGGAAAATGCATTACGTGATAATATTGAACAAATAATGGAGGATCGACTCAATCCTGATGACCTTAGTGATGAAGAAGTGCGTCACGGAACCCCGGTCAAATCCTCAAGTTTCTTCCTTCTATAAAATGTTATAGCACTCAAATGTGAGAACAACTTATCCCTTCGATGAACGAATGGGTTTATGTCGTTTGTTGGTGACATTATTCCAACAAAAAATGACATGTTACGCAATTATAACGAGGTTAAGAGTGTGCTTAAGGGACTACAACTACCCCATGAGAAGATCGATGCATGTCCTACTGGATGTATGCTTTTTTGGGAGGAAAATGTTAATCTTGAGCGATGTACAAAGTGTAATGCATTTCGATACAAAAGTAACAATAATTCTGTAACATCCCGTATTTTCATAAATATATTTTAAGGGTTTTTAATTATTTTAAATAATAAAATAATATTCTAAGTATATTGGGCCATTTGAGATCGTGAAGATGATTGGTGCTGCTGCTTACCGTTTGGACTTGCCTCCTAGTTTGGGCAAGGTTCATAGTGTCTTTCCTGTTTCTCAGCTCCGTAAGTATGTTAGTGACCCGAGTCATGTTCTTCCTAGAGAGATCGAGAACTTGGAGCCGAGTCTTGCTTTCGAGGAGCGTCCCGTGAAGATTCTAGACCGCCAGGACATGAAGCTTAGGAGCAAGGTGGTGCCTTTAGTGAAGATCCTTTGGCGTTGCGGTGATGTTGAGGAGCAGACGTGGGAGACCGAGGCATCGATGCGTGCTGCGCATCCTTCTCTTTTCGATTGAGGTATAGTTAGTTAGAATTTATCTTCGTTCGAGTTTCGAGGACGAAACTTTTTGAAGTTGGGGTGATTGTAACATCCCGTATTTTCATAAATATATTTTAAGGGTTTTTAATTATTTTAAATAATAAAATAATATTCTAATAATTTATTGGGAAAGTGTTTTAAATAAATAGTAAGATCCGTCTTAAGAACCTTAAGTCCTTAAGACGAATACAAACTTGGGAACTTGAATTCACAACTTAAAACCCATTCATTCCAACCCGTTTTCATTTAAACGGAAAAGACAACACAAAACCCCCTAAAAACCTCAAGTGTGTCGACATATTGGTCTTCATCAAAAACAAAACACTGTAAACTCATTTCTCAAAACCTCCTTAAATCTTCATCTTCTTTTCCAAATTCCGTCATCATCCGTTCACCGAATCAAGGTAATAAATACATTTCGGAATCCTCATCGAATTTGCAAGCCATCCGTCACTTCCGTTTTTCATTTCCTTCATTTCGAAAATGGGGCTGTTTTTGTAGAATCCGCATTTCGGTCTCTTAAATCCGTTTTTCGTGGTGTAGGTGAGGGCTTAGAAGACCCGGACGTGGATAGCTTTTTTGTTGAGGTGGAGCTTTGAGCGGAATTGCTTTTAAGGTGACGATAATGAGAAACTCGGCCTTATTGTACATATTAACACTTTTCTTGTTTGAATTGGTTTAAGTTTCTGATTTTTGATGTTATTGTTGTTGTTTGAACTTAGTAACATGATAGGAATGTTCACATGAGATGATTACATGCTTAGTTGATGTTTCATACGTTCATTGTCCAATTTTCAGAAATTAGTGCTTAAGACGGATATAAATCATATTCTTATTGAGGATTGTTTGTGGGATTAATTGCTGATAGATAGTGTATTTGGTGATTATATGTGATGGGTAAACATTGTATGTTGTAAATTTAGAAGTCTTGAATCGATTTAAGAAGTTTTGATTGTTATTGAGAAAATGCGTTTTGCGTACAGCGGCCTCTGAGCCGGCAGGCTGACCGGCAGCCGGTCGGCCGGCTCAGAGTCAGGGTGTCTTCTTTTGAATGTTCAGAAATCTGAGGAAGGTTTCTGAGCCGGTCAGTCGGCCGCCGGTCGACCGGCTCAGGATCCTTCTTGGTGTTTTCAAGTTTGCAAAGGCATGGGAAGTGACTCCCAGCCGGCAGGCCGGCAGCCGGTACACCGGCTGAGAGTCACTCCTCGTGTTTAAGTTTTGAAGTTTGGCTATTGGGGAAGGGACTCCCAGCCGGCTGGCCGGCGGACGGTCCACCGGCTGAGAGCCTCTTCTCTTGTTTTTCAGACGGTTGTTAGGCATGGGAAGGGACTCCCAGCCGGTGGACCGGCAGACGGTCTGGGACCGGCTGAGAGCCCCTGTTCCCATTGTTTTGTTTATAACTTTCAAAGGCTTATTCGGTTTTGATTGAAACTCGTTCCTTGTACCTTTGATGTGTGTTTGAGGTCCCCGGAGGATGGGCGACACTATATTGGGTTCGGGAATGGAGAGAGGATAGAGACCCCCCCGGTCGGGTAACCGAAAGGGAAACCGGCTCTCCCTCAACTTAGTTCCCGGGATCAATTAGGTGTTGATTAGATGTTAAGAGAGTAGAACTATAGATTAGTTCATAGACTTGGATGATATTGTATTGATGCGTATTAAGTTATGCCTTAAGCTGGCCTCTGAACTTAATACGTGAGCTGATTGTCATATATGGGGATATGCCTTAAGTTGGCATATGAGCCCTATATGTGTATGGTTGTCGTGTCTGGGATATGCCTTAAGCTGGCCTCTGAGCCCAGACATGTTTGATTGTGATCGCGTTGGAACATGCCTTAAGTTGGCCTCTGAGTCTGACGAGTAGAGCAGCTGCACAACGGGGTAGCTAAGGAACTGACACCTTGCCCGGAGTGCAGATGTTTGATGCTAGGACATGCCTTAAGCTGGCCTCTGAGTCTAGTATCTTGTGATGTGGTGAAGGGACATGCCTTAAGCTGGCCTCTGAGTCCTTTACTTTTGGATGCTAGTCCATGCGTTGTGATGTCGCCTCTGAGTCTAGTGTCTTGCTGATTGGCAGGTTCATGCCTTAAGTTGGCCTCTGAGTCCTCGCTTGCTGAATGTTTGGTATTTAGGTTATGTCTTAAGTTGACCTCTGAACCTTATACTTGCTGAATGTAATTGGTATTTAGGTTATGTCTTAAGTTGACCGCTGAACCTTATACTTGCTGAATTTTATATCTGCTTGCCTTGAGTTGGTATAGTGTCAGATATGCATGATGATAGTGATGTTTACAGTACCTTGACTTTGATATTGTTCATCCAAGGCATTGGATGACTCTTTAGTCAGTTTCGTAAATGGTTTGGACTGAAAGACCCCCCGACCGGGTAACCGGTAGGGAAACCGGCTCTCCTTCCAAATAGTTTCCGAAGTTGGTTGAGAGCCGTGCATTAGTGATTGCATGATAGTATGAGATCAGTTACTGAGATATGATATACTTCACATGTTTATGTTGGGAAATGTGTCCTCAACAATAGTGTGATCACGTAATTAAATCTCATGACGAGAATGCGCAAGGGATGATACGAAATTATATTAGTCAACTAACCAACATTAATCGGTAATGATTGGCTAGTTAGAGTTTGACATTACTGTCGTATGACGGTGGTGGTCAGTTGATCCCTTTAGGTCACACCTATATGACAATTCCCTTAATTGATTAAAGGATCAAATGTATATTGATACGATTTGATCATATTCCTTAAACTCGTATACCGAGAAATCAGAGGTTAAATCTTAATGTAAGATTTATGTTTGAAATTGAAACGTGTCAATTATCAAATATTAAACGATATTTTTAGAATGTCGTAATTAGAATGAATCGGGTTGTACATTATTACAAATGTTGTAAATCGTATTGACGATTATTGAAATGACCATTTTATATATTAGTAATTATGAATTACTTGTCAAATTGTTGAATATGATTTAGTTAATTTATAAATGATATTTATTTGATAAATATGCATTTTAAATTAACAAGAACAATTGTTTTATAATTATGACATAATGTATGTCACATATGATTATACAATTGTGCAAAATAACAATTATAAAATGGATGTCAATTTTATCCTAGGGTACCGGTTTTTAGTGGTAATTGAAGATGTGTTTAATGTTTTAAGAACATAAAAACACATTCTTTAATTGAGGCCTTGAGACCATCACTTATTGCCACCCTATGTGCATGGGTAAGTTAAAAAGAGAGTCTTTGTGCTTCCCTAAGGTGAGACTCACGGCAACCCAAAACCATACAACCATCAAAAGTGAGAAATGTTCACATATCTCATTCATTCCATCCTTAGGCAAAATTTTCTAGTGTGAGAAAAATTTCCAAAAACCTCTCTAAATATTACCTCATAATATTTCCATATAATAAGATTATATTTATAATACTACACTTGTTGTAGTACATATATTTTATTCTAATAAGAGACTAGAATAAAGTTTAAGGAAAACCGTTTTTAGCACCTAGCTATTGTTAGTTACGGTTTTAAGGGGTTGTCTTGGTGCATCACTAAGGAGGTATTCTTGTTGAATACTTGGAAGATCATCCTAGCATTCCATTCGGACCGTATGTAAGGGTTCGAAATCTCTCTTATTTCCGCATAAATTAAGCATGCATAAGATCAAATAATATGTTAATTAAAATTATGTTAGTATGACTAAAAGTATTAGATTATGAGATAACTAAACCTTACAGTTTATATATGTTGGAGTGTTCTGTTTGTATTGCTTGTTACGTGTCGTTACAAAAGATGGCTAGGAGAACTCTAGTCACTCCCCACTGATTGTGGCATACATGTTTTCATGTATGTAGGTACATGCAGGTTGGACAGGGTTGGATGAGAGCTAGCGAGTGATGATCCACTTGTCATCATATGACTTACACTTTCGATTAGCTAGACTCTAGTTTGATACAGTTGTTATCTTTTGGTGCCTGTAGGGATGTTCCATCCCAGGCTTTGTATATATTTGGTTTCCGTACTTAGAACTGTTATACTTATCTATTTTGTTTATATCAGTTTCAGCTTCCAATTTCAGTTTTAATTCACCTCGCATATTGTTTATGTTTAAAAAGTTTAAATTCCGCTGCATTTTTAGTACTTTGTATGTTTTATATTTCCGCTTTCGCGAGGGGTTTTACAAATTCAAGTAATGAGAGGCGAATTCCGAATAAACCGTTAATTTATTTCCCACTTTCACCAAGGTTACAACGACTATATGCAACCAAGAACATAGCAGGTGAGATGAGTTGGCACCAAAGAAACTTCCGATTAAAAGAAAGAGCGACAATGACACATCCAAGTGATGGAGAAGCGTGGAAACATTTTGATAGAGAGCATCCAGAATTTGCAAGTGAGCCTCGCAACGTTCGGTTGGGTTTGTGTACCGATGGATTTCAACCTCATGGCCAATTCGGGAAAAATTATTCATGTCAGGTCTTGTACAATTAGCGAGATACATGAGGGCACCAATTGTACTTAAATATGGTACTTCTGGACCAAGGATTTCTTCACTGTTTTCTTTAGGGCGAAAAGGATCTTTATTTACATTGAGTGATCTCACAACCATCTATGGTTTGTATTTGGTCAGGCTGATTTGCCTTTTCTTCACCAAATTTTAGGGTTTCAGTCGGTTCATCAAGTCGGTTTTAGAAACCCTGTCTGACTTTTCTTGCTTTACAAGCATAGGCGGTTGTAGAGGGAGCTCAAGGATGTACCCGCGCCCCTTTTGTTAACAAATAAGTATTATTTTGTGTAGTAAAGAAACATATTCTATTAATTATGTGGAGAAAAAAGAACATAGATCGGATGTGCGATCTCACACTTGATTAGTTTTTGACCATATGAGTATTATTTGAGCTTATTACTCAAACTTTATTTGTTTTTAAGCATATGTGTATTTTTTTAGCTTATTAAAGTTTATAAATTAGATTTTAATTTTTTTCCGCTAAAATAAAATTCAATTAAGTTTATATGTAATACTTTTGAGTTTTATTATAAATTTTTGAGTTTAATGTTTTTATAAATGAACTCAAAAACTTAAAAACAATACTCATAATATATTTTTTAAAACTAAACTCAAAAACATTATTGTAATGCTAAAAAACTATAAAACTGGTGGTAGTACATCGCAGATTACGGATTCAGTATCTCTTATCTATAAAAGGAGTAGAATTTAGAGGAATCCTATTGGCTCTTAGTTTTTAGAAAAAATAATTAACTTCTTACATACCCTACCCCACCACTTAATATCAAGTTTTTATTTCCAAACTATCAACCATAATCTTTAAGTTTACATTTTTAATCACTAATATTACCAAATTAAAGAAAATTACAACAATAAAAAATTGTCAAATAATTAAATAGTCGGAAAGTAGTTTTTTTTCTTTTTTCCGTTCCTTTTTGCTAATTTGGTAAACATATACTTGGTCATTATTAACACCCGTCGTTTTAATTTACAATGTTTGCAAGCAAGATTTGTCGAATAAATTTGTAGCACTCATTTGTTAACTAACAAGGGTTTAATTTTGTTAAATTAAATTGAATATCAGTTTTCAATGATTAAAATAGAAAAAACTAAAAAATATTATTCAATATTTATAGTTCCCTATTACGTTGGAAATATAAAACGTATTTTTTGTAAATGTATATTTTTAATCGTATTTTTTATTTAAAATCGTCTAAGTTAATAAATTTTCATAAATGTAAATTAGCCTCTTTTTGTTTCCACTTATATTTTATTTATGTACTTTTTTCGTTTCCAGTTTTATTTTAATCATATGTAAGAGTCGTCTCAAACTAAGACGATCTTGAACAAAAAAACAACAATTGTTGTGTTAACCAATCAGTGTTCGAAAAATTATACCCGTGCATTTTGTGCACGAGTTTAAAACTTGTTTCTTTTTTTCAAGGTTACGGATTCCGTATTTCTGGTGAACATTTTTTACTGAATGTTTTTTTAACAATTTGTATTATGTATATTTTTGTCCAACCACATAACAAATTATCATTATTATATAACCAAATTTCTCATTATAATAACATAAATTCGCAACTTAATTTTGTTAATTTTTTGCACCGAAATTCATCAAATCCTACAATTGCTAGAATTGCGTCTGTCTACCATTGATTTTAAAAGTCCCATCAACTTTTCTTGATGTACAAGTCGGTTTTAAGAATCCCCTCAACTTATATATGTCACCGTTTCAAATTACAAACTTTATAATCAATCACATAATCCACAATCTGCAGTGGGATGAAAATTGAAATCATAAAGACCACAAATTCATCCCCAAAGAATAAACAAATTTAATTTCCGTTGTAAACTAACAACTAATTTAGTTGGTAAAGTCATGAGTGGTGGTGCTCATAACTATCCGTTCACAAAATCGGTCTGATAAGTCATGTACATCAAAACCTAAATGGCTTCACTTGCAGCTAGGAGTTGTTCCAAATAATCCGAACCCAAATCCTCAAAAACAAACACAATATTATTATTACTTTCCTTTCTTACCTCTCTTTTTTCCTTACAAATATTTTTTGCCCTATTTTTCCTAACAGATAGTCTATTCTTCATGACCAAGATAGGAGAATACCCTTCCCTAAACCCATACTTCATTTCCTTAAGAGACTCCTCGACTCTCTCCACCGGAAAATTAAGCACGGCCGACAACCCTCGTGTCGAAAATGCAGCTTGGTCGTACACCAATGCCGCTTCCTCAGCTGTGTCAAATGTTCCTATCCACACTCTAACACCATTCCTTGTTGAGTCTCTTATTTCGGCTGCAAATTTACCCCATGGACGCTTCCGGACTCCCCTGTATGACTTTTCCGGAAGCGCAATTTTGTCATTTGACAGTGCTGTCGTTAAAGTTGATGTAACTTCATCCTCCTTAACTTCTGTTGCACCAACAACAGGGGTCGTGGTCGTGGTCGTGGTCGTGGTTGTGTTAGGCAGAGTTGCCAACATTTCTAATAAGAACATTTCCTCGGAATCATTGACGTTAAACGGAACAAAACCCGACAAATTTAGGTTATCATCCCATGAAATCGAGTCTGAGGACGATGAATCGTTAAACGAAGAAGAAGTTTGTGAATAATTGTCAAAAAATGAAGTCATTTTTTGTTAATTTTTATAAAATTGTATACTTGTTATGGTAAGATAAGGTGATGAAGAACGAGTTTGTTTAACTTAATAACATCCCTTTATATATAAATATTGACGTAGAAAATAAAATCCAAAAATTTGCATGAACATATTATTTTAATGTGTTAGTTAAAATTAAAGTAGCACGTGGGTCAAATGAAGTTTGGCGGCCAGGTCATGAGGCAGCTCAATGAATAAACATCATTATTTTAGTTCACTTGTTCGAGTGACATGGCTTAACGAATCCATCCCTTTCATTTGTTTATCTTTCGGCATAAAAATCAGGATAAAAAATCGAATTCATTATTGGATAATACATTAACCAAATTATTGTAGAAATCAAATTATTTATCAAAACTATTTTCAAAATAAATAAATGAATAATTATTTAAGATTTTTCAAAATAGAATAAGTAAAAAAATAACCGGGAGAAGTATATATAACAATACATGGATCTTGAACTACTTTTGGTCTCACGGTCTTTCGTGTATTAATAATAATAAAATGATGTTCTTGACTTCTTGTATTAATAAAATGATTTCAATAAAATGATTTTCTGATCGATTGCATGCCAATGTCTTTCATTCTTTGAACCATTTTCACCATGCTTTTCACTTTTGTCATTTCTTAACTTTTAATTTTTTATAGTCTTTTTTTCCGACGACTTATATACCTATTAAGCCATCCAAAAATGACAGACTCATAATCTAGAAGGCGAATTGAAGAAGGCATAGACTCAGACCATAAATACTCCAAATGTTTTTGTAATGTTTAAATTTAGGTCTCTCGAGAATTTCACCCGAATTTTAACCATTAGACTCCACCCATTCGAGCTATCAACTTATATGTGAATCATTAGTTGGAAAGAAAAAAAAAAACTTTTTTTATGAGTTAAAACATCGCTCATTTGGATGAATTTACTTCGTTTAGTACTTGGTATCAATTACTGTGTATTAATTTATTCATCTTGCCTTGTTTAATACGGAGTACTTTTTTTTTGAAGTTAAAGGCTTAAAGCATCACTCATTTGGATTAATTTCTTTGAGGTTGATGGCCGGATAATGCACACATTTCTTATAGTCCATCCATCTGTCTCAGTAATATGTTTACAATTTATTTATTTTGTGAGACAGAAAAAATAAAGAAAGTGTAAACATATCACTGAAACGGATGAGTTACTAGGGCCCTGTTCTTTTGGACTTCAAGTCACTTAACTTAAGTTCACTTCAGATCCTATAAGTTCATTTCAGTTCAGTTCAGTTCAGTTCCTATAAGTTCAGTTCAGTTCCTATAAGTTCAGTTCAGTTCAGATCCTATAAGTTCAGTTCAGTTAAGTTCCTATAAGTTCAGTTCAGTTCCTATAAGTTCAGTTCAGTTCAGTTCAGTTCCTATAAGTTCAGTTCAGTTCAGTTCCTATAAGTTCAGTTCAGTTCAGTTCAGTTCAGTTCCCATAAGTTCAGTTCATATAAACTCAATTAAGAAAAGTTATATACGGAATATTATTTTTAACAACCGATACAAACATTTCGCTTTAATTATTCAATACACGTCATCTATAAAAAAACAACTCATTAATAATTTACCCGTCTTTTACTCTCTAATTAATGACAAACTATCATTCTCATTAATGCCAAAAAAAACAACAACTCATCATACGACGCCCTCACCCTCACCAATTGTCACTCTCCCATTAATCAGTTTCTTCATCACCATTGTTAGAGAAAATAAATGGTTAGAGAAAATTGTAATAGTGAATTATTTTTATCGTAATGTAATTGTAGTATAATGTATGAACTATTAACAAACCATTATATATAAAGTTGAAAATATTTTAAACTACCTTGTGTTTTAGACTAATTTTTTTTATCAATGTCATCTATTGGAAAATATCAATGTCGGCTTGGTGTACCGTTATTCTCGGTATCCGTGCCATGTTCCGCTTGCGCCCGGGTTTTTGATGGGGATATCTTCGGGGACCATGCTGTATCTTGTGTTAGTGCTGTTGGTGTCAAACATCGGCATAATCTAGTTCGTGATACTCTTCTGGATATCTGCTTCCGGTCGGGGGTCTCTGCTGGTCGGGAGGTCGATATTGGTTTGCTCGATGGGGCGGGAGGGCCCTTGCGACCTGCGGATGTGCTGCTCTATTCCTGGGATCGGGGACGCGATGTGTGCGTGGATTTGGTTGGGTCTTCCCCTTTAACTCAGACAGGGATGACTGATTTTTTGCCAGGCGGGGTTGTGGTGGATGCTGCTCGGAGGAAGTGCGCCAAGTATCAGGACTTGTGCGCGGGGCATGGGTATGGCTTCTTGCCTTTCTCTTTCTCTTCTTTGGGGGAATTGGGGGAGGATGATGTTTCCTTGCTCAAGCGGATACAGAAGTTTTCTGTGTCCCAAGATGCTGGATCGAAGACCGCTGCTTTTATTTTTGCTCGCCTTAGTTTTGCTATTGCTAAGGGAGTGGGCGCCCAGCTTGTTTCTCGGGTGCCAACCAATCTCATGTAATCCTTCTTTCCGGTTTTAATAAAATCCCGCGTTATAATAATAAAAAAATAATAATAATAATAATAATAATAACTTAAAGGTTTTTCTAAAAAAAAAAAAAAAAAAAAAAATAATAATAATATAATAATAATAATAATAATAATAATAATAATAATAATAATAATAATAACAACAACAACAACAACAATAATAACAATAATAACAATAATAATAATAATAACAACAATAATAACAATAATAATAATAATAATAATAGTTAACTTAAATTAAAATAAAGTTAATTAAGTTCGGATTTTATAAGTTTAGTTCAGATCCTATAAGTTAAGTTCAGTTCAGATCCTATAAGTTCAGTTCAGTTCAGTTCAGTTCCTATAAGTTCAGTTCAGTTCCTATAAGTTCCTATAAGTTCAGTTAAACTCAGTTCCTATAAGTTCAGTTCAGTTCCTATAAGTTCAGTTCAGTTCAGTTCAGATCCTATAAGTTCAGTTCAGTTAAGTTTCAGTCCAAAAGAACAGGGCCTAGGTACTGAAATTTACTGATAAAATTTATAAGCTCCTAAATTCAAACTTTAAATTTACTGATAAAATTTATAAGCTCCTAAATTCAAACTTTAAAACCTTTATCAAATACAATATATAAAAACATTATCTTAATCAAAAGGTTAATGGTAAGTCTTGCTTGCGACGGGTCATCATTTGTGACGGATATTTTGTGAGATAAAATGGATAGAAAATGAGTTAGTGGAGAAAGAGGACTACATGAATAGTGTTGGAGAAAGAGAAAAAGTGGGTATTTTGTTAGAGAAAACGGTATCCGTCACAAACTTGCGACGGATATCGCGGTTACAAATAAGAATTTGTAAAAGGTTAAAGTGAACGGCTAATTTTTTACGCCTACTCCCATACCTTAACATTTATTGGGATAGTAAAGACAACGAAAGAACCAATGTATGAGAATTGGTCAATGTGGCATAGGTACAAAATAAAAGGGTACATACTATATATGGAATGGGTATTCTAATTATGGATAATAGAAGTAATACCTACCTCTGGTGGGCGTGTTTCTAGAAGACTCGGTTATCAACAGGCTTCATAACTTATTATATCAAAATATTTTAGTTGAACTTTATGTGATTATTTTTATGATTAATAAAAATGTTAATCATTTTCTTATCAAATCATAAAAATGGTTAATAAATCCGTCTGAAATCTTGGAACAGAATAATTTGTCCTAAAAAAACTACTTATATATATTTTGATCCAAATGACAAATCCTCAATAGTAAGTTTTGCTTGCGACGGGTCGTTATTTGTGACGGATATTTTGTGAGATAAAATGGATAGAAAATGAGTTAGTGGAGAAAGGGGACCACATGAATAGTGTTAGAGAGAGAAAAAAAGTGGGTATTTTGTGAGAGGAAACGGTATCCGTCACAAGCTTACGACGGATAGTGCCGTTGCAAATAAGAATTTGTGAATACTCAAATACCTCCTTTGGTGTAGTAAGGGGTAAGTTTTATTGAGCTTAAATAATGACTAGCCATAAAACTATCATCATCGGACTTTGGATAATTTTATGTCAAATTACATTATTATTTACCCGATACTGCTTACTTTACCCCTTTTTCGTTGGTTAAAAACAAGAATCTTTTATTAAAATAGGGTTGAAAAATGAAATAATTATCATTTTGGTTAGGAAAGAACGGTATTAGTCAAAATATAGTCCAACTGGAATTGGAATATCCAAACCAAAACCAAGACCCCGCCGCCATCTCACACTCTCTCACCACAACTATTCCAACTCACCATGTACAATAGCCAGCCCCACCAAACACCACCTTCATCTCCAACGTCCGCACTACCAATCACAAATGACACCACCCACATCCACCTTTGCGACCACCATAACCACCATTTAGCAAGACCCATACTAACTCTCTTTCCTTGTCTTCTTCATCAACCCACATCCACTTTTGGATGTGTGTATCGACATGGACATGGGGTGTGGTAATGGTGGGGGTGTGGTTGTTGTCGTGTGAATCGTTGTTGTTGCTCTAAGCTATTACAGTACAAAAAACAGTGTCGTTGTGAAGGACTTCCTCCGACGGATACAAATTTCGTTGCAAATTAGGTTTGCGACAGAATTTGCAACGGATTTTTTCCTGCTACGGAGGACAAATTTCCAATCCCGCGAACAAAAAGTCAAATGACGGGAAGGTTTGTGACGGATATTCCATCGTAAAGAAGGAGTTTTGCGACAGGAAATCCGTCGCATCGTAAATTGGCGGATTTTTTTGGCAATGAGGTCAAAAATTCAGTCGATTGTTGCGAACGATTTTTCATCGGAAAAATTGACTCACCCTGGTCAAGGGTCAAGGTCAGTCAATCCTTGCCACGGATTACTCCTGGTAAAAATTGACTGACTTTGACCCTTGGCTAGGGTCTAGTCAAAGTCAGTTAATCTTTGCGACGGAATATCTGTTGCAAACTTTGATTGACTTTGACCCAGTCATAGTTACGGATTTTCCGTCACAAAGTTCGTCGCAAGCTTTTTTTTAGTACAACCCTGCGGGTTCCATTTTCCTCAAATCAATTTTAAGCTAATTTCAAAATCGTGATTTCTCTCCTCATCCTTACTCCGTCGTTGCTTCCACCGCTTCCCTACCACCGCTACCTCACCACCGCTGTCACCTAGGTAGCACGGACACTTCTCCTAATGAGCCGTACCGTGTCCGACACCGTGTCCGACACCGACACTCTACGGACACACGCCGAAACGTGTCCAACACCTAAACAGCCGTGTCTAACTTTCTACATTTATTTGGGCGCGTGTCCATGGTATTTGAGCCGTGTCCGTCGCGTGTCCACGATATTTGGTTATCATTTGCAGTGAATGATGTTCTTGAGATAAGAAATGCGTTATCGAAAGAGATCAATTAGAATATTGATTCAGATGAGGAATAAAAATAAATTTATTATCAAGGGCAAGTTTTACATTCACTTATTTAAAATTAATATCATATACTTTTACAAAAAAAAAAAAAAAATTATAACTATAAAATGTATATTTTATTATATTTAAATGCCGTGTCCCGTGTCCTAAATTTCATGGCATGCCGTGTCCCGTGTCCGTGTCGTGTCCGTGTCCGTGTCCGTGTCCGTGTCCGTTTTGGTGCTACCTAGGCTGTCACCACCTCCACCCTCCATGTCATCTGATTTCCTCCTTCTTTCCCCTTCCTCTCCTTATTCTCCTTTTCATCCTCTCCTTCTCCCTACCTGCAATATTGTCGCCCCCGTTGCCGCTGTCGCCTCCGCCCCGTCATTGCCCTCACCTCTCTCTTTCTTCGTCATTTCTTCCTCCTCAAGTATGTATACTAGCTATCTTTAATTCTTTTGCAAATTAGCTATGTTTAAGTCCGTCACAAATGTTTTAATTACGTCGCAAATGATTTAATTCCATCGCAAATCTAGCTTAACTATTGTTGTTTATTGTTATTTGTAATTGTTTGTTTAGTTTAATTATTAATTAATTTTGATTTAATTAGTTTAATTAGTATTGTTAGGTTTGTTTAGTTTAATTAGTTTAGTTATGCTTATTTGTTGATTTTGTTAGATTGAAAGCATAGAATTGATTCTAGAGTTAGATTGTTATGAGAACTTTGATAAGATTAAGTGTAATTTTTTATTTTTAAGTATAATTATTGTGATGAACAAGTTGATTTCATGATGTTTATAATGTAATTTTTAAATAGTACTTGTTCAAGAATTACATATTTGGGGACTGTCTTTGAATCTTTCATGCCATTTAGGTGGTAAATACTTGTATTTTTTCTTCATTGTTATGAGGCAAAAATTGGTTCTCATTTCCTTTAATATGCTCTGGATACTTATATATAATGATAATTCATTCTAGATAGTGTATTTGGAGAACATTAGGGAAGTGTTGCCCAATTTTTATCTCTTTACAATAAAAAAAAGATACGAGTATTTACTAATGGTATGAAAGATTGGAGAGACAAGGACCACACACTAATATATCAAAATTGTTTTTTTGCAGGTTGTTGTAGTTGTAGTTGTTGTTGTTGCTCCTAGTAGTTATTGTCATTGTTATTATTATTGTTAGTTATTGTTGTTGTTACTTCTGCTGGTAGTAGTACTTGTCATTGTTGTTATTATTGTTAGTAGTTGTTGTTGGTGGTGCTGCTAAAAGGTAATTTTTTCTTAATAATAGTTATTTGTAAATATATAAGTAGATTTACTATGAAGAGATTAGAACGAAAATGGATGTATGAAAGGTTGGATTTTAGAAAAAAAAATAGAGGCAGGAGTTCATATTTGGTGTTAATGAATTCATTGATTATGTTAAGCAACAAGACCAATTCAGTAGAAATAGAAAAATTAGGTGTCCATATACCAAGTGCAAGAATAGAAATTATGTAATTGAACAAAAGTATGGAAACACCTTGGTCAGAAAGAGTTTTGTGGTAACTATTATGATTGGGTGTGTCACGGAGAGAAATTCTCCGTTGAGGAAGAGGAAAGCTCAATGCACTCCGAGGATCCTAATAGGGATATGGTAGAAGATGCGCTATGCTATAGCATTGATCAAATTAGGGAAGAAGCTCTTAATGCCAAGGTGTTCGATGAATCTCCAAATCCTAATGTATTCTTTTTCCAAATGTTTAAACATGTCGAACAACCTATTTATGTAGGAAGTCGTATGGCATTGCTACAGTCGGCTTCAAGATTGATCACTTTGAAATGTGACTTCAACTTAGCTCAAAGATGTGTAGATAGTTTCGCGTCATATATCGAAGATATTATTCCTGAAAACAATGTTATGACTCGTAACTTCTACAAAATCAAAAAAGTTCTTAAAACTCTTCAACTTCCCCATGAAAAGATAGATGTGTGTTTTGAAGGATGTATGTTGTCACTAATTGAAGTAGAAGTAGAAGTTGAGGATGATGTGGAGGAAGAAGAACATATACAAATAGAGAATAATGGTAGGATGGAGGCGGAATAAAAAGAAGAGGAGGAGGCGGAAGACGAAGACGAAGATATTATAGATTCTCATACGACTCGTGGGACCACTTCGTACAACCCGGGGATCGTTAGTTGAGTGGTTCAAGAGAATGCTCGGCTAAAACAACAAGACTCCGAGCAATCTTAGAGATTTAAGGCTGTTGAATACTTTTTTAGTCAAAAAGGCTTCTCTTCACTCAAAACTGTAACACAAGAGGTCCTTCTTAGCCTCGACGTGACTTTGATGATGACAATGACGACAATGCTAGGTCGGCCAACTCTTTCACCCTTATCACCCCTTTCACCTCCGTTAATATAGGATAATTTAGTTGATTAGGTTAGTTTGTTTGTATTTATATCTCTTTTGGATCGTTTTTTTTATTTCAGATTCTCCCGATGTAAGACTATGTAAGACTTTATTTTTAGTTATGAAAATGTTTTTCCAAATCTTGTCTCGGACAAATTGTTGTGTGCTGGGTTGCTTTGGCTGAAATCGGCACTGATTATGCATGTTTGCTGAAATGGGGATGTCAGGATTGACTAAAATCAGCCACTGCCTATAGAGGTTTACGACGGAAAAATCAATTTTTGCGACGGATTTCCCGTCGCAAAAATTTAGTGACCTTGACTTGGCCAGGATCAAGGTCAAAGTCAGTCAAAAGTTGCAACGAGAAATCCGTCGCAAAACTTGATTGACTTTGACTTGACCATGATCAAAGTCACGAAAAGTCAAAGTTTGCCACGAAATTCCCATTGCAAAAATTGACTTTCCTTAACTTTCATCATAGTCAAGGATTCCATTGCAAATTTTAGCGATGGGAATTTCGTCGCAGCGACAAAAAACCAAGATCATTGTTGTTTTGTAGTGGTAGTGGTGGTGGTTGATATAACGCGGTGGCTTGAGGGTGGGATGGTGTTTCCCTTCGCTAATAAGCAGCCGCGGAGTTTGATCGATGTGTGGCGTATGTGGTTGTGGGGGATCAATGTTAGGATGGTGCTGGTGGTGGCGTTGAGGATGGTGGGGATTCATAGGCGATGGTTAGCGGTCTTGGCCCATTAGAGTATGTGGTGGTGATTCTGGAGGTCGAACATAGCATGTGGTGATGTGGAGAAGTGGTGGTAGCAGTGGTGGGTGGATATCGGCGGTGGTCGATAATTGGGGTAGTAGGCGTGGTGGTGGTCCATTGATTAGAGTGGGGATGTGGTGGTGATAATGATGGATAAGAGGATATGGATGAATGATAGAGATGAAGAGGTATAGGATGAGCTCGAGGATTGATTTGGTTTGGGTTTCACTGATCCTAGGTGAACACCAAAACGATAAATAAGTTTTAACTCGAACCAAAACGATAATATATATTAGAAGAAAATTAAAGAGTGGAAATTTACCTGGTTAAAAAATAATAAAGACCGCAAAAAATCAGAGAAAATAAATCATTTATGAGGCCAGGGGTGTGATTCATGTTTATGGGAATGAAGTAATGTCTATGGCTAACCATTTATCTTTTCCTGAGAGTATTCGACCACGACGCGGGGATTAAACACTATAATTGATGATGGATGCCCGACGGCTTAAGTCGAGCAAGTCTAGCAAATTAAGTTATAAGCTAAAAGTTAAATACAATAGCAATATCGTATAGTTTTGATAGAGAAAAATTGTACTTCGTCTCAATCATTTGCTTGTCTTAAATTAAAATATATCTTACAAAGAATAAAAAAGGTTTAAAAAAATGATTGAGATAAAAGGAGTGACTATCTTTTGTTAGTTGTAACTTGTAAGTTGTAATATAAAATGAATACATAAGTTTTAGAATACAAATACAATTTTAGGATATTCTCAGTTGTACCCCTCTATTATTTCGTTTTCTAAGATCATTTCCTCGTTTTTCACCACAAAAAACTATAACCACAATATCTAAAAATTCAGGAAATGATAAAAAAAAGCAGACCACTAATCTCGTAAAGGTCTTGAAGTTAAAAAAAATCACCGTTTTATGAACTCGAGTCGAGAGTTATGATTGGTCAATGTATTTTTAACAAATAAATTTTGACTGATTGTAATTCCCGACTACAAAATTAGACAACGGTGTCAAACTGAAGATCTCGTGAAGTCGATCAATTAAAAAAACAAATTATCGTTTTTTGAACCCACAGCCGAGAGTTATCAACGGTTAAACTTTTTTTTGGCAGGTAAAGAGAGATACACCTTAGAAATTGAAGAGGTTGAGGGATACAAATGAGAATATCCCTACAATTTTTTAGTTACATAGCATATCACTTCATAAAGTAACACTGGGGAACCAATAAGGGTTGACTACAATGATAAAGAATCGACTTTCTAACCATGAACTCTAGAGTTCAATTCCCATTGAGATAAAAATAGGGTCGTGTTAAATATCGTCGACACATTACTAATTATCGTCGACACATTAACATGAAATACCCATTTTGCCCCCAGCAATCCTCTATATCTACAACTTCATTTTCGGACTTAAAAACTATATCGGGTTTTTACGAAATTCAAAAACTCGCTTTTCTTTGAAAATACAAAAATCGGTTTTCCTAGAAAATACAAAATCCACGTTTTGAAGAACGGTTTTCAACGATGAGCGACAATGACGAGGTTAGTTTACGATTTTAATTTGTTTGAAATTTACGATTTTAATTTGTTTGAAATTTACGATTTTAATTTGTTTGAAATTTAGGATTTGCAATATTGTAGAAGGAATTAGCGTAGATTCCCGAAGCCGGTTTGGAAAAAAAAAAAAAATGGCGGACGAAGAACAGTCACGCCTGAACTGGGTATGGGACGAAGGGAATTTTCGTCCAGGGTGGGTATGGGACGAATTATCTTTTCGTCCGGCACTGGTTTGGGACGAACCAGATTCACGTCTGGGACAGGTTCTGGACAAAAAATATTTTCGTCCCAGACCTGTTCTGGACGTAAATCATGTCTGTCCCATATTTTTTTTTTAAAGTAACCGTAACCCTAACCCCTAAACCGTAATCATGAACGTAATTATCGAACCGTGTGCAGGTTTATGACGATGGAGACGGTGTTGACTACTCTAGTCATTTTACAACCGATAAACTTTTTCGTTCGAGTGGAGAAGGGTTCAGTTGGGCATTTGAGTTAGCACTTAGTCTCGGGTTTGGAATAAAAAGAGCGAGCAACAAAAAAGTCGGTCGTCACACGAGTTTGGGACAGGATTATTTTGTTTGTCGGATGGGTGGACGACCTCCCTTAAATAGTGATGCTGATACTTTGAGAAGGAGTAACACGGGTAGCTCGTGGTGCAATTGCAAATTCAGAATGAAAGCTGTTGAAATAGTAGAAGGTAGTTGGAGGGTGGTCATGCTTTTCGGGTATCATAATCACGGGTTTGTGACGTATAGTGATGGCGATAGATATCACGCACGGTTTGATAAAGATGAGTTGGCTTTCATTGATGCCCAAGTTAGAGCTCATGTTACACCGGCGATTATTAGTGCGGATTTGCATCAGAGAAATCCTGGGAAGGCTAAACCTAATCGGCGACAAATCTACAATCGTTCTCAGAAAATAAGGGCCGAGGAAAGAGATGGGAGAAACCCGGCATAACAGATGTTGGCACTCGCGGTTCAGCATAAGTATGTCCATTTTTGGGTTACCGATGCGGAGGAGGATGAGCTTACCCACGTGTTCATGGCTCATCCAGAATCAGTTAAGATGTTTCGATCATACTACTATGTTGCGTTGGTCAATTTCACCTACAAGACAAACTTGTACGGTCTTCCGCTTATTGAGATGGTGGGTGTTACACCGGTTGGGAAGAGCTTTGTGATCGCTTATGCGATTGTTACTCATGAGTCCGAGGAGGGGTATGTTTGGGTTTTAGAGCGATTGAAGTCCCTTCTCAACGACGACGTTCAGCCTAATGTAATTGTCACAGATTTCGAACGGGGTTTGTTGAATGCGATTCCGACTGTTTTTCCTGATTCGGATCACTTGTTATGTCTTTGGCATATATATTCGAACGTGGAGACCAAAGCACTCAATATCACGGGCAAGGATAGTTGGGCTAAGTATGTAACTAGCATATTGTTTAAGGCAGTTGTTGAGGCGGAGACCCGAGAGTTGTTCGATGTTGCGTGGAGCGAGTTTGTTAGGAAATTTGCGGGTGTGGCGGCTTATGTTGAGGATCAGTGGATCCCGCACGTGGAAAAATGGGCCAAGTACAGAACGAACAAGATAATTCATTTCGGTAACACTACTACTTCTCGTGTTGAGTCGGCTCATGCAAATCTGAAGAAGTGGTTGAATAGCGCGAAACTGGCTCTTGATAGCATTTGGATACGTTTCCATTCGTTGTTGGAAACGCAACATGTTGAGATCCGACACCGCTTGCAGTTATCTAGATCGGTACGGCTAACGGGTCTTCATCGATTGTTTTCCAGAATTACTTATAAAATATCAAAGGAAGGTATCATTGAAATGCGGGCAGAATTTGAAAGAGGCGCCAAGATGTTGGAAGAGGATTTATCGGCCAATTGCGGATGTGTGACGGCTACTACACTGGGGTTGCTTTGTGCTTGTTCACTTCATCGCTTAGCTTATAATGGGCATCGAGTGCCTCTTGATGTGATACATCCATTTTGGAGGAAATTGGAGTACGATGGTTCTGAAGCGATGCCTACTTGTGACGATGCTCGAGTTGAGGAGTTGTTTGATGAAATCAGGAATGCAGACCCCACTATGAGATCTACCATGTTCGATGCCATATACTCTCAGTTGCATCCGGACGAGGAGGATGTACGCGAGCCTAAAGTGAACGAGAATCCGAGAGGACGTCCGAAAAAAGCAACTCGTAGGGAACCGTCCGCCGTTGAGCATGCACGGATTCGGGTAAGCCTTGGTAGAGGTAGAGGTAGGGGTAGAGGCAGATCTACTACGCCCGATGGTTCACAACGTAATGGTGCTGCATTCACTACACCCCCCCGTTCCACTCCGAAGGGAGACGGTACTCCGTCGACAGCCCCCCCGTTCCACTCCGAAGGGAGTCGGTACTCCGTCATCGGGTTTCGGTACTCCATCATCTACTGTGACTACGAGTTCAGGGAGTTTCAGTGCATCACATTGTGCACCTTTAGAGGTGAATTACACCGTCGGTCAACCGAGGTACTTTCCTTATCTTGACTTTCTCCCTCCGTGGTTTCCACACTATCTAGAAGCGTGGTTTGATCCTACTCCAGATGGTCACTGTGGTTATCGAGTTATATCACATGCTTTACGGGGTGAGGGAGGTCATTTCACGATGGCTAGACGAGATCTGCTCCGAGAGATATGTAGTTCGGTCACGTACCGTGATGGTATTTATGGACAGTGCCGATTTGAGTCCATAGATGTTGGTAGAGTTACAATTACGGATCAGGTACCGTGCGGGAGGGCTCATTGGATGGACACTTTTGATCTGTATGGATACGCTACGATGTACAACTGGGTGATATGCTGTATTTCTGCCGCGGACGATGGAGATGGGCGGCGACATTGGGGAGGTAGTTCCACTTTCATGCCTTTACGAGCCCATATCGGAGTGCGTGCCCCTTACGGTGTCTTATGGGTATTACATACGGGAAACCACTTTGTGAGGCTTCGGGTGCGTCCCTTGTCACCTATCCCACTGTTGGAGCTTGTGTCCTCCACATGTAGTGTGATAACGTCATTGCACATACCCTTGTACGGACAAGTGGGAGATTGTTGGGGCTGGTGTCCTTGACAATTAAGTACAATGACTTATTAAATCTCTTTAAGGATCACAAGGGCATACTTTTGTATTATTACCAGTTGATCCACGTTTATCAATAACGGTTGGCTTGCTAGATAAGTTTGACGTTATTGTCATACGGATGGCGGTGATCAACTGGTCCCTATACGTCACACCTATAGGACACGTTTGGGAGATGTGAAGGTATGAAAATACAGTCACATTTTGCCGGATATGACTAAACAGTTAGTCAGAGGTATTGACTATTAAATTAGTCAATAAGATGTTGAGATTATTATTTAATACGGATTAAATAATTTTAGCTAATACGGATTACATGTTTAATTCGTAAATTAAATATAAACGGTTATATATTTAATTAAATATTGTATTCGCGAATTAATATAAACAGTTATATTAATTTGGGTAATTATACAATATCGTATTTTATCAGACCATTATTAATATATCGACTATATTAATATCTGATAACATGCTACGATTTATAAATAAAACCCGCGATTATATTTTAGCAAAAACGGATCGAATCACGCATTAGAATAAGGTAAGAGTGGGAAGCCCACTCTCACCCTAACCCTAATTTCGGTCGACCAAAGCAGTACAAGAGGAGAGGACTTCTCCTTTTGTCAGACGACTGATTTGACTGATAATCACATCTCAAGAAAAATTAGGGTTTTGAGAGCATTCTTCTCCCAAAACCTCAGATCTCACATCTAAAACCTTAATAGCTCTCCCTATATTGCAAGGCAGTTGGAGATGATTTCTAGCACACGCGGCCACGTCTCATTCTAAGTCTTGGGTGCAAGTTATAGTAGGGAATTTGTGTTAATTCCTATTCTTAGGCCATTCGCACAAGGACTAAAGGTTGTATTTCCTTTCATGCTTTTTATTAACTTATGACTATAATCACAATTGTATGTTTCATTATAATCCTGCAAGTTTGGGGCGAATACATGCTTTATTCCCCACAAGTGGTATCAGAGCCAGGCCATGAAAATTTTACTTTTGTGTTTTTCATAAGTTTATTTAAAAGTTTTTGAAAAATCTCGTTTCTGTCGCTGTGTCGGTCGGTCGACCAGTTATAGCGGTCGGTCTACCGCCCCTGTGTGAGTTTTCTGTTTTTTTTTAAAAAAAAAAAAAAAAAAAAAACAGTTTCCTTTGTGAGGTTTCGATCTTGATTTTCGATTCCTGTTTACATATTGTTAATTAATCGATATTCTTGACAATATGTGAACCCTTGTTGATGTTAATTTTGATTTACTTGTTTTAATCAAAGTTTAAAAGGTAAAAACTTGTTTTAATTTCAAAAAGTGCAGCGTTTTGCGTTTTCTGAAATTCGTTTTTACTGCCTGTTGGTCGGTCGACCTAATTGATAGGTCGGTCGACCGATTTTACTGTTGCAGAAAGTTTCCGTTTTTCGGCTGGAGGTCGGTCGACCACATGTTTAGGTCGGTCGACCTCCCCCCTGTAACAGACTCGTTTTTATTTTTTTTCCTCGAAAATAACATGTTTTATTTTCACATGGCCTTTAGTAATATACTGTATACGGAAATAGTATATTATTAATTTTAGTGAAACGGTTCACCCTCGTTTGATACATATTATTTTAAAACGGTTTAAAATAATAGGATTATTAACTTATTAAAATTAAAGTGGTTAAAACGGTATAATCACATAATTTTAATCCCAAAAGGTGGTTTGGTAAAATTTGTTAATCATAATAACAGTATTATGTCATGTATGAATTTTAATTTAGTTGATGCATTTTATTTATCGTCTTGTTGAATGCCTAATGAATGCTTTCAATAACGTATTTAATTTTGCAAACAGTTGTAACTTAGTGTGGCCTTAGAAGATTGTGTCACCGTAATGATGGGACACGATCTTGCTTGTAATTTTGAGATCTTGAATCTCCGTTTTGGGTTTTTGCCATGTAATTACTTTTGTATTTAAATTAGAATGTATCTAGGACTACTATTGTAATTTAAATTAGTAATTTTGTGAAGACCAAAGACGGAGACCGGATGCTCACTCCCGCTGCAAGGACCAAGATGGAACATCAAGACAAGTTTCTAGGGTCCAACGGTGGATTCCAAGTTGTTTTATGTTTATTTTGGTAGGATAGGCCACACTAGGACTTTTTATTTACGTTTATTGCTTTCACTTTATGCTTTCATCGATAATAGCTTGCATCATATTCCGCCTAAAACCAAACCACCTATATCATGCCTGAAAACTGACTCATGTAGAGGTTACGCGTTAGTTTTCTGTGACAATACAGATGTCACATGTCAATTGCAAAGCCATCACTTTATTTAATACATTCACGCATATGCTAGATATTAGTTCACTTAATATGAATAAATAAAAGTTGATGGGGTCTTCCTCGTATAACCAAAAATTGAGACTAGTCTTTATAAATCAGCCTCCCATGAATCCCTTCTTCGTCGGTAGGCATAATATGACCCCTTCTACGTCGGGTAAGTGGGAACAGATGATTTATTTTATCTCAACATCATGGTCACTCGATACTATCTAGTGACTGAGATGGACTAATAGATAGGATATACAGAAATCTATCGACCAAGAGTTCCAACGGTGGAATTAGCCAAACTGTGGGCTTATCAATATACGGAAATTGAGTCTTGGGATCGTTTATATAATTCTTGAGGGAGATCAATTATATAAATGCATGAGTCTACAAGTTTAAATTCAATTTAATATAGACTTAAATCTCAACAATAAGTTGCTTATATGGTTTTGTTTTATCTTCTTTTCAGTATAGAACACGTTCATTAAAACTGCTGTATAACTAAAATGGCTGGTGAAGACCCAATGCCAAGTGCCAAGCTAGCACGTGAATCCTGGCTAAAGGCCTTCATGGACTCCATGAATCAGTCAACTAGACTGAGGAATGATTGGTCAAACTTCTCTGACTGGGAGGCAGCACTACGGAATGCTGCCATTGCTGACGGAAAGCTTAAGTATTTAACTGAGCCCATTCCGGCACACCCAAGAACTGGAGCTAGAGCCAACGAAGTTCGCGCTCATAGCGACTTCGTCATGGAAGCGGGTGCGATAAAGAACTTACTCATCTATGCAATGGAATCAAATTTGCAAAGACGCTTCATATCCCATGGTGCAAACAAGATTTTCACCACGCTCTCTAACGAATTCTCCAAAGCTCCGAGAATCGTTTCTTATGAGCATACCTGTCGCTTCTTTGAGGCGAAACTCCAGAAGGGCCAAGCTGTTAGCCCACATATTCTCAACATGATTGAGAATATCGAGAAACTGGAGACCCTGAACTGCAAGATCAGTGAGAACATAATCGTTGATCGTATGCTTCATTCGCTTCATGATGGGTTCGCCCTCTTTAGGGCCAACTACTACATGAACGACATGAAGAAGACTCCTCATGAGCTCCACTCCCTTCTCGTACAGACTGAGAAGGATCTGAAATTAAGTGGGAGCATGAAGCAGGATGTTCTCATGATCTCCAGTAAGGGAAAGGGTAAAGGGAAGGCTAAAGCTCAGGGCGACCTAGCAGTAGGTAAGCCCAGGTTCAAGAAACCAGGATTTACTAAGAGTGGGCCAGGTGAGTCAAGCAACTCACAGGGCAAAACAAAGAGCAAGGATACTAGCATGGAATGTCACCATTGCCACAAGACTGGGCATTGGAGGCGCTCATGCCCCGTGTATCGTGAGGACATTAAGGCAGGCCGCGTTACTCCTGTTGGTATGTCTTCTTCTTCTTTTATTCACATGATTGAGATTAACCATGCAAGTTACGGAACTTGGGTACTAGATACTGGTTGTGGTTCTCATCTATGTAATCATGTGCAGGGCCTCCGAAACCAAGAACCCCTAATCAAGGGTGAGGTTGACCTGCGTGTCGGGAATGGAGCACGTGTTGCTGCAATCTCGAGGGGAACATACGTAATCCAGCTTCCAAGTGGATTCGAGTTATCTTTATATAACTGTTATTATGTTCCTTGTTTGTCCAAAAACATTATTTCAGTTTCTGCGCTTGACAAACTCGGCTTTTCATTTGTAATAGAGAATAATAGCTGTATTTTCTCCTTACACAATATGATTTATGGCAAGGCAGTTTCCATGAATGGAATTTATGTTTTAGATCAAACCACCGAGATATTACATGTGAATAATAAAAGATTAAAGGTAGGTGACAAAGATCAAACTTACTTATGGCATTGTCGTATGGGACACATAAATGAGAAACGCGTAAAACAGCTCATACAGAACGGAGCTATCTCGCCCTTTGATTTCGAATCATATGGCACGTGTGAATCATGTCTCATCGGCAAAATGACTCGTATTTCCTTCAAAGGTGTTGGAATGCGCGCTGCCGACCTATTCGGACTCATACATACCGACGTATGTGGCCCTATGTCAATCAACGCACGAGAAGGCTATAGGTATTTCATCACTTTCACGGATGATTTGAGTAGATATGGCTATGTCTACTTGATGAAACATAAAAGTGAATCCTTTGACAAGTTCAAAGAATACCAGAATCGGGTACAGAACCAGCTGGGTAGAAAGATTAAAGCACTACGTTCGGATCGTGGTGGTGAGTATCTTTCACACGAGTTTGATCAACACCTTAAAGACTGTGGCATCGTGCTACAGTTGACTCCACCTGGAACACCACAATTAAATGGTGTGTCCGAACGGAGAAATCGAACTCTACTCGATATGGTTCGATCCATGATGAGTCACACCGTCGTGCCTGATTCATTGTGGGGCTATGCTCATTTGTCGGCCGCTCTAATACTTAACCGAAGTCCGTCTAAAGCTGTAGACAAGACTCCATACGAATTATGGAAGGGAACGGTCCCTAACTTGTCCTTTATTCGGGTTTGGGGCTGCGAGGCTTATGTCAAGTGGAGACACGAGGATAAGCTCGGCCCGCGATCGGTCAAGACATACTTTATAGGTTATCCAAAGGGAACTTTTGGTCATTACTTCTACTCGCCAACCGAACAACGTGTTTTTGTTGCGGCTAGTGCGACGTTCTTAGAGAAAGAATTTCTCGCGAACAAGTCGAGTAATAGAACCTTCGAGTTATCGGAGGTTCAAGAACCAACTGCCGAGCAACCATTGGAGGAAACAGTTCCTTCAACCGAGGCTGCGGTAGATATTCCTGAGGAACCTAGGAGGTCGGGAAGAGTCTCTATTCCACCGGACAGATACATTGGTATGGTCGAGGAACACGATACAGATGACGTCTTACTCCTATAGGGTAATGAACCCACAACCTATAAAGGTGCCATGACCAGTTCTGACTCAAAGCTATGGCTAGAAGCCATGCAATCCGTGATGGACTCCATGTATGAGAACAACGTGTGGGATCTTGTGGACCTACCTGCAAAGGTACGTCCCCTTCAATGCAAATGGCTTTACAAGATAAAGCATGCCGTGGAAGGACAACAAGATATCCACAAGGCTAGACTAGTTGCTAAAGGTTTCACTCAACTGCCAGGCTTGCATTATGATGAGATCTTTGCACCCGTAGTTATGCTACGTTCCATTCGGATTATCTTAGCGATCGCCGCATTTCATGATTATGAAATATGGCAAATGGACGTTAAAACCGCCTTCTTAAACGGTTATTTGGAGGAAGAGTTGTACATGGTACAACCCGAGGGTTTTATCGATCCAGCACATCCTAAGAAAGTTTGCAAGCTTAAGCGTTCCATCTATGGACTTAAGCAAGCATCGCGGAGTTGGAATCATCGCTTCGACCAAGTGATAAAAGAGAATGGATTCGTTCGATCAGTCGAGGAACCATGTCTCTATATCAAGTCGAGTGGGAGCAAGATTGTATTCCTAGTACTGTATGTCGACGACATACTCTTGATTGGGAATGACATACCTCTCCTATCTTCGGTTAAAGCATGGTTGAAAAACCATTTCCAGATGAAAGATCTGGGAGAGGCACAAAGAATTTTGGGCATCCTTATCTACAGGGATAGATCACGACGGATGTTGTCTCTCAGTTAGAAGTCTTATATAGATAAGATTCTAGAGAGATTCAGTATGACGAACTCCAAGAAAGGGTTCCTTCCTATGACTCCTGGGCTTCACTTGAGCAAGACTCAAGAAGCTAAGTCATTGGAAGAGAAAGAGCGCATGAGTCGGATTCCTTATGCTTCGGCAATAGGATCGATCATGTATGCCATGATATGCACACGTCCAGACGTTGCATATGCATTGAGTATGACTAGTCGATTCCAAGCTCATCCAGGTGAACAACACTGGATGGCCGTGAAAAACATTCTTAAGTACCTACGGAGGACTAAAGATTGGGGATTGACTTACGGAGGCGACTCGACGCTCTGCGCCACGGGTTACGCAGATGCTAGCTTCCAAATGGATCGAGATGACTCGAAATCTCAGTCTGGATTCGTTTTTACTCTTAATGGCGCTGCTGTCAGCTGGAAAAGTTCTAAACAGAGTGTTACAGCAGATTCTACGACTGAGTCCGAGTACTATGCCGCCTCAGAAGCAGCTAAGGAAGCAATATGGATGCGTCAATTCTTACAAGGACTATCAGTAGTGCCTAGTTCGAATGACCCAATCACCGTTTATTGTGATAATAAAGGTGTCATCTTCCAAGCTAAGGAGCATAAGTCTAGCAACAAGGCTAGGCATGTACAACGGAAAGCTCATCTAATCAGAGATTACGTGGAGCAAAAGGAGATTTTTATTGATAAGATCGCTACGGATGACAACATAGCTGATCCTCTCACAAAAGCATTACCACGTGATAAGCATGAAGGGCGCATTCATTCCATGGGAATTGGATGTGTTCCTAAGTTGTAGTACTCTTTTATGAATTCATGTAATAATTCATTTTCTCGTGTACTCTATTCAACCTTATTGTTATGATATATAATGTTTTGTTTCTCATGTGGAATTGTACGCCAATTTTGAACACCACAAAGTGAACTGATTAACATTACATCGTTTTGGTCCTTGATTACCCACTTGAGCTGATAACTCAGGTAATCATTTTGTGACGTTGGTTGATGGTGGGTTCAACGAGCCATAAGTCACGCGGCTGACTGACCAATCACAAAGGCGAGTTATACGGATATCTCGTAGGACACCCCGTGACAACGTTTTGGAGTCCTAAATGTTTTATAACATTGGGTGCCGGGTCGTGGATAGGACCTCCATAGTGTTCCTTAGAGTCGAGTCTTTTGACTTTCAACTGTCTCTTGAGATTAAGGCAGATTTTGGGTAACTTTGGTTTCTTTCCCACGGTCACCGTAACAGGGGCCAAGAGGATTTTTTCTGGGTTATTTCATGCTGCGCGATATCGGCAGGATTCGAGTTGAGGGAAATATCCAAACCCTTATCAGGATTTTATCATTTCTCAGGGCCACTCGAGGAGTAGTAACTGAAATGCATGGCCATGCTCGAATACAGATTTGTTTTATCAGTTAAGTTACTCTCTAGTCGGGGAAACCACTCTTGATACAGATCGCTTGTGAGATACGACCTTTGCGAATGCGGATTTGCAAATTGTCTTACATTGACTGGGAGAAATTTTAAAAGGATATGAGATTCGGTTATCGCACCTACACTTGTACGGACAAGTGGGAGTTTGTTGGAGCTTGTGTCCTCCACATGTAGTGTGATAACGTCATTGCACATACCCTTGTACGGACAAGTGGGAGATTGTTGGGGCTGGTGTCCTTGACAATTAAGTACAATGACTTATTAAATCTCTTTAAGGATCACAAGGGCATACTTTTGTATTATTACCAGTTGATCCACGTTTATCAATAACGGTTGGCTTGCTAGATAAGTTTGACGTTATTGTCATACGGATGGCGGTGATCAACTGGTCCCTATACGTCACACCTATAGGACACGTTTGGGAGATGTGAAGGTATGAAAATACAGTCACATTTTGCCGGATATGACTAAACAGTTAGTCAGAGGTATTGACTATTAAATTAGTCAATAAGATGTTGAGATTATTATTTAATACGGATTAAATAATTTTAGCTAATACGGATTACATGTTTAATTCGTAAATTAAATATAAACGGTTATATATTTAATTAAATATTGTATTCGCGAATTAATATAAACAGTTATATTAATTTGGGTAATTATACAATATCGTATTTTATCAGACCATTATTAATATATCGACTATATTAATATCTGATAACATGCTACGATTTATAAATAAAACCCGCGATTATATTTTAGCAAAAACGGATCGAATCACGCATTAGAATAAGGTAAGAGTGGGAAGCCCACTCTCACCCTAACCCTAATTTCGGTCGACCAAAGCAGTACAAGAGGAGAGGACTTCTCCTTTTGTCAGACGACTGATTTGACTGATAATCACATCTCAAGAAAAATTAGGGTTTTGAGAGCATTCTTCTCCCAAAACCTCAGATCTCACATCTAAAACCTTAATAGCTCTCCCTATATTGCAAGGCAGTTGGAGAGGATTTCTAGCACACGCGGCCACGTCTCATTCTAAGTCTTGGGTGCAAGTTATAGGAGGGAATTTGTGTTAATTCCTATTCTTAGGCCATTCGCACAAGGACTAAAGGTTGTATTTCCTTTCATGCTTTTTATTAACTTATGACTATAATCACAATTGTATGTTTCATTATAATCCTGCAAGTTTGGGGCGAATACATGCTTTATTCCCCACACCCACCGATAGCTCCTTGTTGGGAAGACGATGGTAGCATAGCTCATTACATAGATAACTATCGACATCAACTGTCAATGTAGCTCCTTGTTGGGAACACGATGGTAGCGTAGACCATCTAAAATCCTACAATATTCAATCAACTTCTCTGCAGTCTGGGGGAAAGCCCCAACATGTCTCCAGCAACAGGCCCGACACTGGGTATCAGCAATAACTAGTGGTTGATCTGGTCTAAACATAGGGAAGTACTCATAGATCCAAGACTGTAACAGAGTCATGCAACCACCAATAGTCTTCACACCAGCCCGTGAAGCTATACCCAACTACCGGTACATAAAGGCTAGCGTACCGGCACCCCAAGCAAAATCCCTAACCGTACTAGGATCATGCAATAGGGTAACAGCTAGGGACGTAACCTATCGCCTGATTTGTCGACGAAAAGTGCCGACCCCAAAACCACAGTGAAGAACCCCTGAGCGGCAACAAAGTCACAACTCCTCCTCACCATCTCCAAAGTCGAGTCCACCAACAGACCCCCACTCTTGTAAATAGGGACCCTCTTATTAGGATCCAAGGGCTCCCTAAGGCCTTCCGTTGTCCTCGAAAAGAAGCAACAAGCATGCATAATAGGATCTGCCATCGTCCCATCTTCATTATTAACCCGACAACTTCGACCATCTACCCGAACACCTAAGATTTGCGCAACATCATGAAGGACTATGCTGATCTCCCCAAAATGCATGTGGAAGCTGTTGGTGTCGGGTTGCCACCTCTCAACGAAAGCATAAATAAGCGGCATGTTAAAATGCTCGGTTATGGAACCAACAAGGTGAGCAAGACCACTATCGTCATACATAGACTGAACGGTCGGAGGTAGTCGCCAGTTAGTCAACACCTTCGCCTTACCGAATCGGTGGTAACCCGTCAACACTGGTCGACCTACATCGTTAGGCGTCGTCCATAACTGGTTGGCGATGTGCCCCAAAAAGCTCGGAATCACGGTACTAACAGTTGGGCCTCCAGGAACAGGACGGGTAACCACCCAAGAATTATCCTTAGCGGACCTCTTCTTCTTCGGAGCCGCTACACTGCTAGAACCCTCCTCACCCACAAAACAACCGTCACCCCGTCTACGGGGACCCCTCCTCACCCGTTCCTCAGCCCAACCCTCTCCTCAACCCGGTCCTCAACCCGCTCCTCAGAACCGTGCACTACCGACTCGTCGGCTAAAATCTCTGCAGCAGCAGCTAAATCCTCCGGCTCAAACCGTAACTGTTTCCCAGCCCGTGCTGATGCTGTCACCTTTCGAACTCTCACATTTCTGTCATTTCCTCGTCCGGCCATCTATTCACAAAATAATTAAACATTTTAGAATAAAAATTATTCGTTATTACGTTAAGAAAGCAAGACGGAACTAATAAAATTATTTTAAAAAAATAATAACCGGGTAAGTAATTTTAAAAAATAAAGAAATTTTTTTTTAAAAAAAAATTACCAAACCCTAAACCCTAAACCCTAAACCCTAAACCCTAAACCCTAATTTTTTTTAAAAAAAAAAAGAAAAAAAAATAACCCAGACGACGAACAATTCGTCCCAACCCACCCCCAGACGGACTTTGGTTTCGTCCCCAGCCCCCACCAGACGAAGAACAGTTTCGTCCCAACCCACCCCAGACGGACTTTGGTTTCGTCCCAAACCCCACCCAGACGGACTTGATTTTTCTCCCATCCCCCACCCAGACGAAACAAATTTTCGTCCCATCCCCCACCCAGACGAAAAAGATCTTCGTCCCATTTAATTATTTTTTATTTTATTTTTTTTTCTCGAGCAGTTTTTCGCAACATATCGACACAAAACCGGGTACAAAATAACTACAAATCCAACAATCAAACTACAATTCAATCCTAATTCCGTAAAAAACTAAGGCATCTATCCTAATTCCATTTCTAATCTATCAAAATAACAAGAAAACAACATATAAACAAAACTACGAAGTAAAGAATACATACCGTGTTCAAGTTTCGAATTTGAGACGGAAAAATTATTGTTGAAAAAATACGGTCTTTGAATTTGAATTAGAATTTCAATTTGAATTTTGTTAGATGAAATTGAGTTATTTTTATTTGAATATAAAGGAAAAAGGAAGGGGGATGGGAGGGGTAGTTTAGATAGTTCATTAATTTGTGTCGACGATAATTAGTAATGTGTCGACGACGTATAGTAGGTTGGTAAAAATATAGCCTTGTCTTTTCCTACTGAGTTAACATTTATATAGCAACGTGGTTCGCAATATGTAAATACCACTTCAAAGTCATCAAACAACATGTGGTCTTTCCAATCTTAGACTGAGTCAGATCTACTGTTAAACCTAAACTAGTTTTGGTCCGTGTAAAATTTGCATGGGTTGTTTTCAAATTGTATAATTCTAAATATGTATCATCGGGATTAAATTATAAATGCTCATAATTTTTTTTTATATCTAACGTCTATACCTTTTTTTATCAAAATTTGATTTTGTTTTATATCTAATATCTATACACTTTTGTTTATGACTTGATTTTCGCAAAATATTTCAATTGATGATATATTTTGGACCAACATTTTAGTAAAAATGGTGTGTGAGATATATTTTGGACCAATATTTTAGTCTTTTAATAAGTATATATTTTATTTTAAGGTTTAGTTTTAACCCTCATGTTTATGACTTGATTTTCGCAAAATTAAAATTAAAATATATGCTTAAAACCAAACCATTATTGGGTATATATAAAATGGTTATACTATATTATATTTATCATTTTAATTTTACGAAAACTCTAGATAATGATTAACATAATACAGTATATATATTTTGGACCAACATTTTAGTCTTTTTTTAAGTATATATTTTATTTTAAGGTTTTAACCGTTTGTTTATGACTTGAATTTCGCTAAATCAAAATATATGCTTAAAACTAAACAATTATTGGGTATATATAAAACGGTTATACTGTATTATATTAAATATTTTAATCTTACAAAGTCAAGTCATATAATATTTTGGAGCAACATTTTAATCTTCTTTTAAATTTCGAACTATTACCCAATAAATTGTTAATTATTGTTGTTTATAGTCAATTATGTATTATTTATTGGGTATAAATTATTATGTAATAGTTTCGGACAGACTATATTCGAAATTATTATATTTTGTTATGTAATATTTAATTTCATGTTATACACATTGATAGTTTACACAGAAATTAATGTTTACGATTATTACGTAAGACTTTTGATATAAGTTCGTAATAATAAATTTATACGTAAACAATTGAGTTTTAGATAGTTATTTCGCATTAAAATCATCATACACTATTGCGAGTTCCACCAGAGAAATTAAAAAAAATAAAAAAACTTATGTTGATAACTTGACTCAACCAGACCCTCCTAAATGTTACTACAATTATATAGATAAGATTTATTAATTTTGGACCCAAAAAAAAAAAGTTAACACCGGGATGGAAATAAATGGAACAAGATAAACTCCAATAATTGTGATGATAGTTTTAACATCATACGCTAAGAATCATTAAAAAATGGCTAATTGCTATAATGAATTCAAATACATGCCCCCTAGTTCATTCCTTCATGGTCTTAAACTCTCTATGTGGACCAAAGTCGCTCTATATTAAAATCCATATTTTTTGATACATTCTTTGTCTCTTTTTATTTTTACTTTGGCAAAAATATAAAAAAAAATATATTAAGGCGTAAAATCAATTTTTGGGTGATACACGTTATGGAGTAAACATTATCAAAAATGTCTTTAACTTTGAGATTCGATAGAGTTCACGTGGACTTATTGTCGTTTTAAATGGAATTTTCTCATTTATATATAGTATTGGTTCTGTGTTTTCTTTTAGTTCGGAAAATAGAATGAGTCATGAATATACTTTACGTCTTTACGGATTATTCATTTCTTTATTGCTTCAAAAGGACGTCAAACTAATATCTAAAATGTGAACATGCATTAGTTGAATCGGTACATTTTCCTTTGGATTATTTTCTAGAGTCGACAATAACATGAAAATAATATTAATTCTAATTACTATGCGAATTATTGGCCAAGTTGATGTAAAATAGATAGCTACACAAGAACTCAATGCTTTGACACCATGTAGAGTATTGGCAACATTATAATTGCATACGTAGTTATGTACATTCAAAGAATGTGGCTCCATTTGAACACAAATTCTAATATGAAGTATCTGTCTTAAATTTAAAACGGATCAAATAATAACTTATTTGCATAGATAAGACAAACATCCTATCGTTCTTTAGATTTTTTCATCTTTGTCTTATTCATACAAATAGATATTATTTAACCCGTTTTAACTTAAAACAAATATATCTGTCTTAAAAGAGACTTATTACCATTTGAATGATTTCATCTTGACTAGCAAGAATTATGAAAATCCTTTAGCAACTTCCGAGCATTATCATGGGAAATGTAGTCTTTCTATTTCGGTTGAATGCTCTTATAATTTTAGGTGGGGTAGTTGGCCTTCTAGTAATTTAGGGTCTTTATGCTTAAACTTAGCTAGATCCATAGCACAAATTTTTATTTGCAACGGCACTATCCGTCACAAGCTTGTGACGGATACCATTTCCTTTCACACAGGGCCGTCTCCGATATTTCAGGGACCCTGTACAAAATTTTGAAAATGGGCCTCAATCTCACTATTTACGTTGCTTGTACAAAATGTTATTTAGTTATACGAATTATTTTTTAATATACGAAAATGTTTATAATTTATTTATTTTATACTACTTACTATACAGGTATAACGTAAATGTTCTACACTATTGTATGTTTTTTGTAGACAACTTTGAATATTAGAAAAAGAAAGAGTTAAGAAAAAAATAGTTTTAAATGTAATGAAACCAATAAATTTTGAAATATAGTTATAACTTAGTCCATTAAAAGTAACTAGTTTTCGACCCATGCAAAATTGCACAGGTTTATCTTTAGGAAAATTATCGTGGATAGTTAACATTTACAAAATAGTGACCCATAATACGTGAATATTTTGTACTCAATTTTTGTTATGGGACAATACGTTAAAATGCACGTTCAAATTAAGTTTTTGAACATCGAATCGAGTACCTAAAAATGTAAATATCACTATAAAATATAATTTGTTACTAGTATTTATTGTAATTTATGATAATTTGTATTATTTATTGTAATATTGATTATTAGTCATAAATCGTTATTTAATAATTATGTACAAATCGACATTAACATTATAATATATATATATATATATATATATATATATATATATATATATATATATATATATAATATAATATATAATATATAATATATAAGTTGACGTTATAAATATAATCGTTTATGTAGAAATTCTTTGTTGTGGAAAAAAATTAAATTTTGGATTATGACGTGGTTTCACCAGAATCATTAAATGTTTCTGTATTAACATAGATAAGATTTTGGAAAAAAAATGAAAAAGTGTAGTTATGGAGAATCGAACCTGTGAGGCTGTGATGCATTTATATAGAAAACCCAAAAAGTTCCAAGCTAAACCATTGTTACATTCTACATTTAATTATTAATAGTCTTACTAATTGATATATATTCTTAATTTAACTTTATTAGGCCCCAAAATATCCTGTGCGACCGCATGGCCCGCACCCCCTAAAAGACGGCTATGCTCTCACAAAATATCCACCTTTTCTCTCTCTTTCACACTATTCATGTGGTCCCCTTTTTCCACTAACTCCTTTTGTATCCATTTTATCTCACAAAATATCCGTCACAAATTGTGACCCGTCGCAAACAAGATTTACTAGATCCATAGATATCGTTAAGACGATATGAACTCTTGTCGCTTGATTGATGCGTTAGAAATTATTTTATCTAACATACTCTTTTTTATCTAATAAACTATTTAATATCACTATCAATAATCAGTGATGGACTACTATGGAGCTAGGGGGTTAGCAAGGGGCGTTCGCCCTCGCTGACGGTCGTAAATTTCTAAGTTTTTAGTTAAAATGCTTTAACTTTCTTTGTATTCCTCGTAAACTATTTTTTGTTTGTCTTTGCTGAAATTTTTCGCGGTCACACACTTACCAGTGGGGTCAATTCCTGGCTCCGTCACAGCTACTAATCATATTGGTCGCTTTAAGTCATTGCAAAATTGTCTTATAAATAACTTATTCGTATTACTCCATACTAAATTTTAGCTTAAAAATTCAGAAATTGCAGAAACTCGTTTAAAAATGTTACTGTGAAAATTACAAAAGCGATTAACACAGAGTATCTTCGTCTCAGAGCACTGCTAATATTGTAAACTACAATCGAAGAATTTGAGAGAGGTTTTTGTTTTATTATTAGGCCAGAAATATTATAAAAGCCCACTTGTAGCAGCCTAGCAGGCCATTTTTAGAATGGAATATCCTAATAAAACACTTAAATGCCCAATTTCTAAAGTGTCCAAACCCGTAGGAGGGGGTAAAGGTTGTGTCGGGTTATATAAGGTCAGGTTGTATTTTCGTGTCATATCATTATCAAGCCGGATAATTTTAGGTCAAATGATGTAATGTGTCGGGTCGGGTTAGCCGGGTTGGTTTTAATCGGGTCACTATCAACCCAAATTACTTTATCACATTACTTCGAGTTTTGTCTATTAAGTTTAGTTTTTGACCATTTTTTGGTTTGGTTACTCCATTATTAAGTTAAACGTATCAAACTAGACACTAAATTACTTTCATTTTGATTAGAATTAAGCTTAATAATTGTCGAGTTATCAACTTAATTGGGTTGGATCGGGATCGAGTTCGGGTTCAGATCATTGATCATTGAGTTTTATCGGGTTATGAATAATCATCAGGTCAAGTCGATTTTGGTTTGCAACATTCTTGAGTTCTGTCGGCTTTGCTATTCAGGTCGGGTTACTTGAGTGATGTGAGGTTTGGCAACTTTACGTGAATGTATATTCTTTTGGATTTGCACAAAAATTCAATCAAAAAAATTATGTTGCACTTTAGTAGGTCTACACAGAAAGAATATTAAGGCCCTGTTTGGTAAACAACGGATTAATATTAGCAGGAGCAGATTGTTAAAGCAAATTTAGCTAGCAGAATTTGTTGGCAGTTTTGACTAGCATATTCAATTAGCAGAATTTGTCAGAGGTGTTTGGTAATTAGCAGAATTAAATTAGCAGATTATCTCAATCATTTGTTAAATGACAAAAAAGGACATGAATAAATTATTGAGTAATATTTGTCAAAATACATCACGCAAACAACTTTAATAATTAATGTCGATTTCTTCTACTACTCATCAAACTAAAAGTAATGTTATCACGGACAGTTGACATTTCTTTGGTTCCCGAAGATTCGGTTGCAGATTGCGAGGAATGATTAACCACATCTTGTAATAGATCCGGAGTTATAAAATCCGGGTGTTCATCAATGATTCTAAAAGCTCCATCCCTAATTGTATTTCTTCTTATATAATTATGTAATGCAAAAGTTCCACAAATAATCCTATTTTGATCTTGTAGTATGTATTGAGGCATCATTCCTAAAACTTTCCATCGCGCTTTGAGAACACCAAATGCTCTCTCAATACAATTTCTTAACGAAGAATGAGCCCTGTTAAAAAATTCTTTTGAACCCCTTGGAGGTGCTCCTCTAAACTCATTTTCATGATACTTGGCTCCGTTTGGCAGTGCATTTCAGGTACCTGATTTGTCTGAAATAACTTTTTTGCCAAAAGAATCAGGTAGCTTATTTTTTTGGTAGTGTTTAGCAAGTACTCCGCAGCTTATTTGTCAAATAAGCTACCTGAAATGAAATGCTACATAAGGTAGGATTTTAGATTCCAGGTACCTGATTCTAGGTTATATTACCTTTTTACCCTTCAATCTATAATATACTCCCTCATATTCCCGATAACTGTCCCATTTCGGGTTGGGCACGGGAATTAAGGAATTCATTTGTTTAATGTAAAGTAATGTGTGGGGTGGGAAGATTGGAGAGAGGGAATGTATTATTGATTATTATTGTGAGTAGAGGTGATTAAAATAAGTAATGTTGTGGGGTAAGGTGGGGTATTGTTGTGAATTAAAATGATTAAAATAAGTGTAAACATTTAACAAAAATAGACAATGAGACATTTATGTGAATAACCGAAAATGGACAATGGGACAGTTATGTAGAATAGGAGGGAGTAGTAAATAATTATGATATCATTTTATGTCATTTCACCAAAATAAGCTACATTTTCAGTTAGTTTGACAAATAGTTTTTTAAATAATCAGTCAGTTTATCAGCTCATAATTTTCAGCAACCTTATCAGCTACCTTTTCAGGTTTCAGCTACCTTTTCAGTTTTCATGTACTTTTTCAGGTTCCATGTGACACCCCGCGATATAGCAATAAAATAAACAAGTAAATCGCAGCGGAAATACGATACTTTAAAAACTTTTCGACATATTTATTAAAACTTTTTCGTGGAATATCAAAACAACAAGCGAAAGACTAAAACTAATAAGAAAGTATAAATTATACAAAATAACTTAAATAGACGAGGGATAAGGTATTCCACGATAACAACATGAATTAAATCTAAACTAAGCGTAAGGGTAATTGTCGAATTATCAACAATGCTCGCTAGCCGCACGTCTTCCCCAAACAACACCAACCTACATTCATGAAACATGAACACCACAGTCAGTGGGGAGTAGCTCAGGGTTCTCCCAGCCACTTTACGTCAGAAAACATGTAAACGGTAATACAAGACATCTTATACATATGAACATGTATATAATTTCATAACCAACCATATATGCATTTCCAAACGTAATCAACATGATCAATGCATGAGCGATAAACCAAAACATGTGGGAAAAACATGAATCAACATGTGAAACATAATTAAAGCCAACAAGTGAGATGATATCGACATCAAGTACACATCTAAATGATCGACTCAGAGGCCAACAGCTAGGTGGCATGTCCAATCATCAAAATCAAGTAAACATCCAAGTGACCGACTCAGAGGCCAACAACTAGGTGGCATGTCCAATCACGCATACAACAAGAAACCAAGAATAGAATGAACGCCATCAGAGCGCATATGCACGACCTCTGACTAATGGAGCGCATAGGCACGACCTCCAACGACGGGAGTGAAGGGAACACGGTCATACCAACCCTACTACATAATTAGTCTCACTAATTATATTACTAATTTAACCGATTAAATTAGGTTTAGATCTTATGCATGCAAATATAATGCGGAAATATAAAGAATCAGATTCTTACAAACGGTCCAAGAATGCTAAGGACGATTCTCCACGGAGCAATTAAAGTAGCTTGCCTCCTTTACGATGCACCCAAGACTTACCCTTAATCACCGAAGACTTACACGGACTAGGTGTCGAAATTCGGTTTATACCTTAAAACTATTATCTAATCTAATTAGATAAATATATTTGAGATACTATAACTATTATAGTACATATTATTAATCAAAAATATTAAGAGAGGTTTTATGAGGAATTTTCTTACACTAGAAAATGGCTTAAGGTTAGAATGTTGTAATGTGAACATTTCACATTATAAGGTGAGGGTTGAGTGTGGTGTGGTATGTGCCGTGTAATCCCTTGCTTGGCAAGGCTAAATGGGTTGCTTTTTAACTAACCCATGCAATAGGTATGCATGCCTACATTAGACACCAAACCTATGTGATGATTATATTTTAGATGGGTGCATAATCAAATTATAAGCAACCATAACACACAATGTTACACGGTACACTTTTGTGTAAAATGGACTTCCATTTTACAATTTTTAATTTGTACAATTGTGTGACATGTGACATCCTATGTCACAAATACAATTGTATTAATTTAAAATTTATATTTATCATATAAATATTATTTCTAAATTAATTAAATCATATTTAACAAATTTATTTAGTAATTCATAATTACCGTCTCATAATATTGTTATTATAATAATCGTCAATACGATATACAACATTTGTAATAACCACGAAACCCTTTTCATTCTAATTTCGACATTTCATAAATATCGATTAATATTTGACAATTGACACGTTTCAATTTCAAATATAAATCTTACATTAAGATTCAACCTCTGATTTCTCGATATGATAGTTTTAAGGAACTAGATCAAATCGTATCATAAACAATTGATCAATATATCAATTAAGGGGATTATCCTATAGGTGTGACCTAAAGGGATCAACTGATCACCACCGTCATACGACAGTAATGTCAAACTCTAGTCAGCCAATCATTACCGATTAATGTTGGTCAATTGACTATATATAATATCGGATCAGCCCTTGCATATTCTCAATGGAGATTTATCAATGATAGTTATCACTGACGTGATCGCACTATTGTTGAGGACACATTTCCCAACAATCTCCCATTTGTCCTCGACAAGTGTGCGTCACCAATTCTCTTGTCTTATTACATCATCTCCCACTCAATGCAAGGTGTCTTCCAGGTCGTACTTGCATTTGATCATATCTTGAGCGGTTTCCTCGATTTGGAGATTAACTGCTTTGACCGGAATTATCTACCATAGATACCTTTCGAGCGTGGCCACGCATTTTCAGTTAAACTTCGCCTCGAGTGGCCCTGAGATTTAAGATAACCCTGACGAGGGACTTGACAATTCCTATCCTACTGTTCCCTTCGACTAACACAGTCCATCATCACCCAAAAGATGCCCATTTGACCCCCTTTAATGGATGATCGTAGAGTAAAAATCAAAGTCAATCTAAAAACTGTGCCACCTTAGGCGAACAGTTTTAGTCTAAGAATCGACTCATGAGAATAATATAGTAGTTCTCGCTACGACCAAGCTAATTATAAAATTTACAGAACTCTATAAGCGGTCACTTATTGCCCGACAGAGTGTCTCCTGCAGTCTACCTATGTGATCGACTAGTCATCCCATATGACTCTACGGCATTTGAACTTGCCATCAATCGCCTCACACTCTAGTCGCTTCGAGACGTCACCTCATATAAGCGACTATGGGCTATACTAAGTTAATCCAGTTCACTTATGGGGTTCAAAATTGTCTCTTACAACCCATTTGGATTTGACAAAGTATATAAATAGTGAGTTAATAATAACTCCAACAATAAGAGTGATTGTTATGTCTGAACAGTCAATATGATATTGCTGCTCCACATAAACAATCTTTGATGCTCATACATCAATTTGTATTAATGGTTTGCAATGTGAATACACCATTTATTCACATCTTTTAAACCTACAAATTTCGGTTTCCTTCTGACTCATATTATCATGTATAATATGATCTTATTCAAGTACATTTCTAGTCCTCATACTAGAATCGAGTCTCTTTACCTGAAGGAAGCTCTCACTGTTATCATATAACTTGTGACATGTTGTTCTTACGAACATAGTCACGTTGTACTAGAATTCATACTGTAGTTCACTTAGATCCGATCCACTAATTCTCCTCGAGAACTTATATCGAAATAAGGTTTTTTTTCAACTTTTGGCATGTTAATCAAGGTCATACGAATCAACATTTTCATATCTTGGAGATTCTATATTCATCGATATGAACAATTTATCCAACCTTGTAAATCAATAGGTGACGTTCCATTATCATATAATAAACTCACTATGATTGACCATCATCTTATGATGTTCATAACATATTTATTGATCTAGAATTGAAAACCTTTCATTCGTTACACTTAAAGAATCACCATTCTCTCTTAATGATAGGTTTAATTTTCTAGTGATTATTGCTCGCACTGAATCTTGTATTACTATCTTTATAGTTATTAGCTCCCACTCAATCAACATCTTTCTTACGAACTTCTCTAAATTCGTCCTCGCAAAGTTTCCTTCCGAGGAACCAAGAGATGATTTCTCCTCTATCATCCTTTAAAATTTGAAACATTATTTTCCAAGAGCGAGTTCGTCTTGCGAAGTCTCTATTATCCTCTCTAAGAGTTATTGACCTTTTAAGAACATTTTATTTTGGTCTCTTCGCTTAGTTTCTTCTCTAAGAAACATTTACTTAAGAACCTTTCTTCACGTCTCTTTGCGTAGTTCCTTTCTATCCAATCATATAAGATTCTTCTCAAGGATCCCATATATAGTTTGTGGGCATCTAAAATTTCTCCCACTCTATCCTTTAAAATAACCCTTATTCTTACAAGGATAGCATTTTTATCCCACAAACTATGCATTGGATAGACATTCTCATTTTCACTTAAAATGTTTGGTTTAATAAGGAATTAATCAACTCACGTAAAAGATATTTATATCTCACATCTCGTATGTGAGATTTATTAAGTGTTATTATTTAGGTGTAATTCTCGTTTAACTAAAACAAACGTTTTTGTTTTGTGATCATATCAATTCATGTTATAAGATACTCATGCATTTTTAAAAACCAACGATTTGATTAAGAACAAAGGGGTGACTTGGGTTGAAAACCGAGTCATCACCAATATTCAACATTACAACCATTGTTTGAAAACTAAATCCTTGTCACACAAGAAAATACAATGTTCTTATGAACTTGAAAGACTATCAAACTAATCATCCTCAAAGATCAGAACCTCATTTAACAACACAATTCTTAATGAATTTCCAACTAGAATATCATCCAACACAACCATGCATAATGAAATTCATCCAAACATATGATTTATGAACTTAATCATGTCACTATTTAACCAAACACAATTCTAGTATACTAAAGATTACTAGCATATAGAACACATGCAAACATAGACGATAAGTCGAGTAACCCATCACCGTTACCTTATAGCTCTTCACTAAGCATGATTTTGACTCAAAGCCACTCCGGTTTGGACAACCGAACTAGCTACACATAAATAAACGAGGTTAGCTAAGAGAACCGTGACTTAAAGGTCACGACCAGAGGATTATAAGGAATAAATTTGATACTTTTATTACCTAGAAAGATGGGGGGCGAGGAGAGGAATATATAGGCGCGAAAATCGTCGAAAACGGATAAGAAACGAAGATTTTACGACCGTTTTACGGTTGAGGTGCACAACAATGGTGTTCTTGTTTTGTGTTTTTGTGAGTTTTTTTTTTCTGAAAAATTGACACCCGTCGTTGAGGGGTGCCAAAGATAAGATTTATAAAACCTCAGCTTAAACTAGATAGGATAAGTCAAGGGTCGAACCACAAGGAGACAAGGTTAATAATGTTTGCGAATTTAAAGTCTATTGCAAGTAACCGAAAAAGGGGGGTTGATTTATAATTTGGGACTAACAACTAAAAGAGCAAAATAAACAAGAAAATTAAAATAGGATAAAAAGGAGATTAGGAACTTCGGTTCCCCATGGCTAGGGCAAGTCAATAAAGGGTAAAATAACCGAATAACACAATCCCAAGGAACAAAGAATAAACCTTTAGGTCAATATTCCACCCAATCCTTACGGTCTTAGGGTTCCTAGAAAAGCACTAAACTTTCGTTCATAGGGCAATCCCAAAGTTGTTGTTAAACTAATCCTAGTAATCTTTCAATCTTAAAGGATTAGTTCACCAACAACAATGGGGGATTGGTAATTTAATCATAAAACTATCAAATTCAAGTCTTTGCCATGGTTCCCCTAATTCCTAATCACAAGAATTAGCTATGCATGATTTTAACTATGAAACTAACAACACCAAGAATTAAGAACATCAAAGGAATCAACATAATTAAAGATGACAATAAAAAGGAAAACATGTATTGAGGAATAATAATAAGATGAACAACAAGATTAATTGAAAGGGAAAGATTAATTGTAGCAAACTTACAAGCTTACTTGGAATTCAAGAACAAAGATTGAAACTTGGAAAGTATTCTCTAAAACTATGGAGTTTTCTCTAAACTAGGTTGCTTGACCTAATTATGGAGTTTTGGCCTCCTTAAATAAGTTCTAAATTACAAGATTAAACGAGTAAAACACGAAATAAAACCCGCGGACACAGTTGCTGGGTCGGTCGACCTAAAATCTGGGTCGGTCGACCTCTTCTGTTGATATCGGTCTTTCCGGATTCTGGGCTTTGGTCGGTCGACCTCTTTAGTGGGTCGGTCGACCCTTTCCTGTACGTTTCGGCGTGAATTTGGCCCTTAATCAACACTTGACTATGAGTTCGGATCCTTGCTCCGCGTATTTACTCAAAAACAGCTTCCGGAGGACGATTAAAGTTCGGTTTTGCCCACTTCCACGAATTCCTACATTTAAAACATAGAAATGCCAAAGTAAACCGTTTCGGGAGAAATATCAACTAAAATTTACGAAAATATAAGAAAATACGTGCCAAAAGAATAAATAAAATGCATAAAATAGACACGTATCAAACTCCCCAAAACCAAACCTTGCTTGTCCTCAAGCAAGCACTAAGACTCAAAAGAAAAAGAAAAACTTCTAATGGAACGGATTTCACACTTTTTACAACCAAACACAACACCATGCCCAACGATTTAATGCAACTTTCAAAAATAGGATCAAGCATAATGTCAAGAGCAAAACGAATTGAACACGTTGGAATAAAATGCTAAACTTTCAACCTTGCAAGACCCATTCTAATTGGACTCTCGCGGTACGCTAGAGACACTCATGAAAACAAAAGGGTCAAATGTATATGTGAAAGATAAGAAGATAAATAAAAATAGAGACTCTCACCTATCTGCGACCCATAAGAACATGCCTGCAATCTAACATGAATAAAATCTCTACAACCGTACATATGCATTCCCACACTAGATGACCATGACACATGCCGAGGCAATTTTGGGATTGTGAGGCTAAAGGTAAAAAAGGGTTAAAATAAGTTATGGGAAGAGGGGTTAAACCGAGCTAACAACCGTCTATCCATACTATAAGATCACTTCCATTACTTTTCCAAACATGCCAATGCTCAAAGTTGGGAGCAAAAATCACAATTTCTCCAATTTTCTCCTTCTCTTTCTTTCTTTCTTCTCTTTTTTTTTCAGAAACATCCTGCTCAATGGTCGTGGTCGACCGACCCAAAATTTAGGTCGACCGACCATCCTTGAAAGCAGGCAGACTTGTTTTTATTATTTTTTTTTCTTTCTTTTGTTTTCTTTCCCCTTTTTTTTTTCTGATTTTAATCACCGAAATTTTTTTTTCTTTTCTTTTTTTCTCCTTTTCACCATTCTCACAAAATCAAGATTTATCAAAGAAACACAAACCAAATGATGGCCAAAACAGTCCCATCACTAAGTTACTAGCTCGGCTAGGGTAGTCAATTTTTTAGGATGTAGCATATGGGACAAAAGAGTCAATTTGGCTATGTGAGAATTATGGGTAAAATAAGGAAAGGGGACCTCTACCACATGCATGTGTCAACAAACCACAAACCCGAATGCATATAGGTATTAAGTAGACAAAATTCATGCTTATGCACATTGATGTGACATGCCTCAAGAGGAGAAACTACTCACAAACCTACAAGAAATCGGTCATGAATGTCACCGATTTATTGAGCTCTAATCCTTAGAAAATGTAGTAGCTTGCCAAGAAGAGAGTCAAGTCTAATAATTTAGCATGAAATCAACAAAAACTCGTAGATAATGCAAAAGACTAGCTTGAAAATTTTTTGAAAAAATGCAAGGCAATAAAATAAGTGATATGTGAGGCATAAATCGTATTTGTCCGTTCCGACTCGACCTATAAGCTAAAGAACATGTGACAGAAAAGAACGCGCGACAGAAAAGAACACGCGACAGAAAAGGATAAAAATAAGAAAAACACCTAAAGGAATGAAAAACAAAAGACACCTAAACAAATGCAGACTAAAAAAGGAGTATGCAAACACCCTCCCCAAACCAAAACGCACAATGCCCCCATTGTGCTCATCAGCATACATCCACAGCATAGGGATGCGGATAGGCAGAAAAGAAACAAACAAAGAAAGGAAAAGGAAAAAGACTAGAAACTACAGAAAAATATAAGGAGGAAGGAGGAAAAAACTGGAAATCTAAAGGGAAATAAAAGAAAAAACTACTTACAAGATGGAGGGACCTCCCCAAACCGAACCTCGAAGAGGGTAAGGTTAAGCACGTCCCTAGTCCTCTGGGTCAAACTCCGACCCAGAGTCATCTCCTTCTGCCTCCTCCTCATCGTCATCATCAGACCCTATGCCTGTTCCTGAGGCAGAGCCTGAAGCTTCACCGTACCCATGACCGCCCGCCTGAGGTGTGTACCAGGTGGGGTGAGTCCAAGGGCCGGTGGGGAGCCTACCCTGAGTAGCATACTCCGAGTAGCCCGGATACTGGTAGAGACTGTCGTTCAACTATTTTTGGTTGAACTGCCTGCAAAGGTCCGCCACCATGAGTGAGAGAGATCTGTCATCAACAAAAGGAGGAACAGAAACATTAGGAGGAGCAGTAAAATCAATTGGGTACCCCGTCCCAGGTGCAGCAAAGTGGGCACCGGGAGCAGGGACCCTATGGCCTCTAAAGGTGCCTCCTCTAATTGGAAGGCGGTAAGATGGGAGGAGTGGTCTGGGCTCCCCCTGAAAATTATCAAGGGGCAACATGGGGGGAGCCGCGGTGATGGGGATGCGATCACTGAGGTAGGTGTCTACCTTCCAATAATCCTTCATGTCCACCCAATGCACGGATTTGACATAAGCCATGTCCATGTACCGGGAGAGAGTGTCAATCGCATCCTCATAGCGAGGGAACTGAGGAACAAGAAAGCGGGCCAATCGAGTGACTAGCCCACCACAAACAATAGTAGTCAAGGAAGTTCCCTCGCCCACCGACACAAAGTGAGAGGCGACCAAATACGCAGTGTTATAAAACTGCTGACCCGTACGTCTGACATTAAGATAGCCAGACAAAATGGAGAGCTCAATGTTTTTAACATTTTGAGACTCTTTACGGCCAAAATCAGTGTTGGCCAAAAGACGTAAATAATAACGGGGGGCGGGTAAGTGAATGGTACTGTTTTTCTTCTTCCTATCGCTGGAATCAGAAAGACAGGACCACATGACATTGTATGACCCAGTGGGGTCACCCGTAAGACCCGTAGAAGATAAGCCTAGAAATTGAGCAAATTCATTCAAAGTTAAAGAAAATGTTTCATTGAACAATCGAAAAGAAATGCACTTGTTATCATAGCCGGGATTATAAGCTTGAATATCAAAAATAAAGGAGGAAAAGAACTCAAGAGTGAGATGGGTATAGGTGAACTCATCCATAGTGACAAGTCCTGAGAAACCCGTCCCATTGAGCAAGGACACCACATCATCATGACACCCCAAAGCTTGCAATGCCGGAACACAAAGGAACCGGGTGACCACCCCTGAGCAAAAAGTGGAGAGATGGAGGAAACGGGCTTTTTGCGCCGGAGTGTTGAAGATGATTTGCGGATAGTTTGGTAGACTATCCGTATCAAGTGCCGTCAACCCTCCTGACCTAGGAGCACGGCCTCGGGAGGTGCTTGCTCCGGAAGTGCGGGAGCGCTTTCCGCCTTGTCCACGGCTAGACATTATGAATCTGAAAAAGTTCAATAGAATGTAAGTCTTGTGCAACATTGAAACATTTCCTTAGCAAAAATAGGAACAAAACACGAACCAGAAACTTCTATAACGGTATTTGGGTCGGCCGACCTCATAGAGAGGTCGGTCGACCACTATCGCTAAAACTTTAGAGTTTCTGTAACAGTAACAGGTCGGCCGACCGCAATCCGAGGTCGGTCGACCAACTACTAGCAAATTCAGAAAAACTGTAATGACATTGCGGTCGGTCGACCTCAAACCTATGTCGACCGACCGACCAAACAAAAGATCAATTTCAGGAAAATTGCAGTTTGGTCGGCCGACCTCCGTTTTGAGTCGGTCGACCGTCAACAGTGTCAGAAAAAAAAATCGCGGTTCTGAAATCGTGAAGAAAGAGGGCATAGAATTTGCAAGAAAGAAACATACTAACCCTAACAACACAAAACCACACACATTTTACAGATCTGAGACTATAAAACCTAAAGGAAGAAGAAAACTAAAAAAGAAAACACAAACATGCATGAAAACGAAATTAGGAGCCAAAACAAACTGAAAAAGACAAACTAAAACTACCTAGAACGGAATTAGGATGCTAAGAAACGAAAAAGAGAAAGAAAAGACTAAGAAACACATACCTTGGATGGAGAAAGATGAAAGAAAGCAAGGAAATTGAGTGAAGGATGAAGGTGGGTGGTTAGGGTTTTTAAGAGAGAGAGGGAGGTTCAGAAAGTGTGAGCAATTATTGTGTTTTCAAAACACATAAAGACCAAAGACTCTAACTCAAAGAAAAACCGGAAAAAATACCCGAGGTCGGTCGACCTAATATTTGGGTCGGTCGACCTCTGTCCTGCATACCTGCTCTGTCAGAATTTATTTAATGCTGTCAGAAGGTCGGTCGACCTTCATAGTGGGTCGGTCGACCTACTTAACTGACGATTCCTCTTATTTTCCTGCAGAATCTCAAAATCCCATCAAGGACTAAAACAGAAATTACAAAAAAACGTAAAATTAAGCTAGAACACGGGTTGCCTCCCGTTTAGCGCTGGTTTAAGAGGTCCCGCACGACCCTTTTACCTATCAGAAGCATCCGAAAAGGGGTCAAAGTAAGAAACTTCAACCTTACCAATAAATTCGTTCTCTCCGCGGAAGTGCTTCACATACATGCCATTAACTTTGAACCTCTCACCGGATGAGGTTTCTAACTCTATTGACCCAAATTTAGAGACAGTTGTGATGGTGTAAGGTCCGCTCCACCTGGATTTCAGCTTACCAGGAAAAAGACGAATACGAGCATTAAAAAGCAACACCCTATCACCTACCTGAAAATCACGCCTAATGATTCTCTTGTCATGCCAGCGCTTTGTTTTCTCTTTGTAAATCCTGGCATTGTCATAGGCTAACAACCTGAATTCTTCTAACTCATTGAGCTGCAACAAACGTTTCTCACGGGAAAGATTATGGTCTAAATTAAGATCACAAATGGCCCACCAAGACTTACGTTCTAACTCTACTGGTAAATGACAAGTCTTACCATAAATCAACCAGAAAGGTGACATTCCGATTGGGGTTTTGAACACAGTTCTATAGGCCCATAAAACATCATCAAGTTTTAGACTCCAATATTTCCTAGACTTAGAAACAACTTTGGCTAGGGTCTCCTTGAGTTCCCTATTAGAGATCTCAACTTGACCACTAGTCTGAGGGTGATAAGCTAAACCCCTACGATGTTGGACACCGAATTTATTTAACAAGTCACCTAAGCGTTTCTCCTTAAAATGCATACCTCCATCACTTATGACAACCATAGGGACACCAAAACGAGGAAATATGATTTTTTTAAACATCTTAATAACAGCCTTTGCTTCACAATGGGGAGTAGCAATAGCTTCTACCCACTTAGACACATAATCAACAGCCACAAAAATATACCTGTTACCTTGACTACTGGGAAAAGGTCCTTGATAATCAATGCCCCAGACATCAAAAATCTCTACCTCTAAAATACCAACATGCGGCATCTCATGTCTTTTTGAGACATTCCCAGTTCTTTGACAGGCATCACAACTACCTACAAAATTCCTACAGTCAGCACGCAAAAGTAGGCCAATAAAATCCAGACTGTAATACCTTGGCCACGGTCCTAGATGGACCGTGGTGACCACCATATGCAGAAGAGTGACATGCTTCCAGAATGTCCTTCACCTCCCATTGGGGGACGCATCTCCGGATGAGTCCATCTCCGCATTCCTTGAAAACATAGGGGTCATCCCAAAAATACTGTTTTGCATCAAACATAAATCTCTTCTTTTGTTGCCATGACAACTCAGGAGGGATTTTACCTGTGACAGCAAAGTTAGCAAAATCAGCATACCAAGGAGGGGGATAGGAACCTGAACTATTAATGATAAATAAACTCTCATCAGGAAACGAATCATCAATAGGTAAAGAATCTTCCCCATCAGTCAGCTGAAGGCGAGATAGGTGGTCAGCTACCGCGTTTTCCGCGCCTTTCTTGTCCCTAATCTCAATGTCAAACTCTTGGAGAAGGAGTATCCACCTTAAAAGCCTTGTGATGCCCGTCGTTGAGGGTACCAAAGATAAATTTATAATTCCTAACCTTAACAATAGATAGTGAAAGTCAGGGTCGAACCACAAAGAGGTGGGGAATGTTTATTGTTTGATGTTTATGTTTAAGGTAACAATTTTGGGGATGATTGGTTGATTACTATATCTAAGGCGAAGATTAAAATAAAACAAGAATAAAAAGATGAGAATAAAATATAAAAAAAGGGATGCTAGGATGTTCGGGTAATAAATAGCTAAGGTAAAATAAATCCTAAGGTCAACATGTATTGCAGTCGCGTAAGGGGGTGTAACATATCTTTTTAGGTCTATGCTACCTAATAGCTCCTTTCGGCCTATGCTATTAGTTCCTAGGTCTCACAATTATTGGGTGTCAACAATAAGGGTGATTCCTAAATCCCAGGTTACATACCTTTCAGCCTTGAGTAACCTATCCGTCTTAAGGTGTAAACCAATGCCCTTCCCGTATCTTTCAATCTTGGGTAGGTCATTACTAACATCCTACAAGTCTCCTATTGGTCTCATTGTAGGGTATTATAATTTACAAGAAAAGGCGAAATAAGAAAACAGACGCGAGTGGTCGACCGACCGGCTACTCCAGTCGGCCGACCACGGCCTCGGTCGACCGACCGACTATTCCAGTCGGCCGACCGTGGTCCTGCTACAGGTCGGGTTTTCGGATTTTTATCTACCTATGCATATTATCCCCTACATCCTAACATATGAAAATTAGCTACTCATAACTGTTAAGACGATTGTAAAATTTGGAATAAACATGGAAAACATAGTAAATAATCTAAGCATGCAAGATTCAAATAAAGCTTGGGATTCTAACTTAACAATTGTAATAAAAGCGATAAGAACAATAATGAAACTAGATCAAAGAAGAATTACCACAATTGGAATTAAGGGAGAAAGGAACAAACTTTATTGAGTGCTTGGGAACTATTGAAAGATTACAAAACTGAAGCTTGAATAAAACTTGATGTATGAATGATAATGGATGAGAAAACTAGATAGTAAAAGAGATCTCTAACCCTAATCACAAGATTAGTTTATATAGGGTAAAAAACTAAGAGTTTCCTTAAGATTCTAATTCTACTTTATTTCCGAAAACGAATCGTACGGGCCTCGTTCTGGTCGGCCGACCCGTTTAGTTGGTCGGTCGACCACTTCCTGCCGGGCTTCTCTTATTTGCGGTTTTTTCTTGAAATTTGGGCCTCATGAAAATTGGGTCAGGTCGGCCGACCCGTTTAGTTGGTCGGTCGACCGCTTCTTATGGGAAGTCTTCGGATTTCTTCTTGTTTTGACCTTTGGCACTTTGACTTTGACTTCAGTTGACTTTCCTTTTATTCCTTAATTAAGCTAAAGACTTGAGGATACGAATTTGGTGCTAAATCGTCTCTTTTCCGCATAAATCTGCAAAAGTGCATAAAAATACGAAAGTACACAATTTGTGGGAAATAGAGGCTAAAACATAGTAAATGAGCGACCAGATACGTGTAAAAATAGATGTAAAACATCATAAAATAGACACGTATCAAATTCCCCAAACCAAACCCTTGCTTGCCCTCAAGCAAGAAATAGACTCGATCTTAACTAATGGAACGATTTCAATCTCAGAGCGAAATTTACATGTGAGCCTAAACCAATGCCAAGTATAAAATGAGATAGTATTCAAATCATGCAAACGAGTTATGGTGTCGTCAAACTTGCAACACTAGAGACTACAGAGACTCATACTATGGACTCTTGCGGTACGCTCGAGACACTCATGAAGCAAAGGGTGAGTATATGTAAAAGATAGAAAGAAGTAATTTTGTAGAGACACTCACCTAACTGCGACCCATGAAAACATGCCTGCAATCTAACATGAACAAGAATTCTACAACTTTGTATAACAATCTCATTAAGTGACTTGGATACATGCAATTGAGGTAATGAAAGATATGTGAGGTAAAAGGTAAAAGTGGTTAAGACGCTTTTGGATATGTGGGGTTAGTAGCCAAGCTAGTAAAACCGATTCCCAACAACATACTTCACAACTTTTTGATATTAAGAAAGTGCTCTTTTGTAGCACAACTCTCACATTAAACAAGAAAGGACTCCCAAATATTTTTGGATGAGGTACGGGAGTTATAACATATAAAAGAAAGGGATTTTGGAACGAAAATTTTGAATTTGATAGTGCCAGACGGTCGACCGACCTATAGAGATGGTCGGTCGACTGGCTCTGTATTTTCCGGATTTTTTTTTTTTCTTTCTTTCTTTTCTGAATTTTTCTGTTCTTTTTCTTTTCTTGCTTTCTTTCTTCCTTTTCTCTTTTTGCTCATAATAGCATACAAACCAAGATGCCTCAAAAAATAATCCAATGACCACAAATACTAGCTTGGAAGGGTAGGCTAAGTATGGGATGTAGTTTTGGGGGAATAAAAAGGCAATTTTGGCTATGTGAAGCTTTTGGGTAAATATTAGAGAAGGGATCCTAAATGCACGTATCGAGATTCACAAAATGAGATAGTAAAACAAGTATATAGCAATTCAAGTTCATGTTTATGCATATTGATGTAACATGTTCCAAGGGGAGTACTACTCACATCCTAAACAACTGGTTTAAGAATGAAACCAGGAAATAAGCTCTAAACCTTAGAATGTATAGTAGGTTGTCAAGGTATAAGTCAAGTCTCAAGATATGCAAGTTGACAAAAACTCGTAGATATGCAAAAGACTCTTATACTAAAACAAGTTGACAAGGCAAGATAAAGGCATAAACATGTAAGATAGCTAAATCATCCTTGAAATACTTTCGTTCCGACTCGACCTATATGCTAAAATAAACGTGCATTTTTTTGGAATTTTTAAATTTTTTAATTTTTTTGGATTTTTGTATATATAAAGAAAATAAAGAAAAGAACGATGCAAGACAGAAATGCAATAAACGTGTGACAAAATGCAATGCATGTAACACGAAACCATTCCCCAAACCAACCCGCACAATGTCCCCATTGTGCATTAGCCTAAGTAAAGGTTTCAGAAAATTAGAAGACGAATGCAAGTAAAATAAAATAAAGGAAAAACTGGAAAGAACTCACTGGGTTAGAAGATGTAAGAGAAAAACCTCCCCAAACCAGCGTAAGCTGGGAGGTTTTGGTGGCCAGCAGTGCCACTCAAGTATCCAATTGGATTTCACGAGTTCCAAGGAAGAGAAACGAAAGACTGCAGTGGACAGTAGGTCGACCGACCGGTGTTTCTGGTCGATCGACCTCCTGTGAACAGCGGAAAAATCTTCGATACAGCGCGTCTGGTCGACCGACCGATGTTTCTGGTCGGTCGACCAGCTGAGTCCTGGAGGTCTTCGTTTTTTCTCGGAAATCCTGAAAAAGCAAGAAAATATGCGCGCCCAACAATGCGCGAGATGCCCGGAACGATTCTAAAGTCTTAACTACTAGCAAACCGAACTAAAAAGTTTCACACAACATAAAATAAATTGTCTTAAAACTGTAGCTTAAAAACAACTATCCGCTGAAGATGCGGAGGATATCCGACCACGGCTTCTGACGGCATGCCGTAGTCTCCACAGTTTTTGCTTCAGTAGCAAAACACATCTTCTTTCCTCCATCGCAAAGCATATGCGACGGTCTCTCTGCTTGAGCCTGCCTCCTCTTCTTTTTCTCCTCTCGATCCACGACGTCTGGATCCTCATCCTCCTCATAGCTCAGGCATCCCATTCCTCCTCTCTGGATGACGACTTCCTTCTCCTTGGGTTTCCCCAAACCAATTCCTGCAATAGTTATGACAGAAGTGTCCTCCCTACTGCCCCCAATCTGGGGTGGAGGTGTAAAAACAGATACAGGAACAGGTAATAAAGGTGGAGAAGTAGTGATGACCTCATACTTCTTCTCAGAAGTTATAGCATTACATGTAATGGGGGTCATAGCATCCTTCTTCCTATAGGATAGGCCATAGATAATAGAATGTTTGCCTACTTTGAAGGTTAGAGTTCCAGTGCCTACATCTATAATGGCACCTGCAGTGTGAAGAAAGGGTCTTCCTAGAATGATGGGTATATGGGCATCCTCTGGGATATCCAAAACAACAAAGTCTACTGGGAAGAAAAACCTGTCAATACGCACAGGGATGTTTTCTAACACCCCTATAGGTTCCATAGATGTGCGATCAGCCATCTGGACTGTCATACTGGTCACTGCAAATTCGGTCATTCATAGTTTTAAGGCAACGCTTAGGGGCATGACACTTATACTAGCACCTAGGTCGCATAAAGCCTTTTTAACTGGGAAGGTTCCTATATTACAGGGGACAGAAAAACTTCCAGGGTCTTCTAATTTATGAGGGGCAATGACATGAGTTAAAAAGCTAGATGACTCTTCAGTGAGAGCCACAGACTCAACCTTTTCTAGAAACCTCTTTCTTGACAAAAGCTGTCTCATGAATTTTAGATAAGAAGGAACTTGTTGAACTAATTCTAAAAATGGAACTTGAACATTTAATGAACGAATTACATCTTTAAATTTGTCAAAAGATACCTGATCCTTCGAAGGCACGAGTCTCTCTGGAAAGGGAGCAGCTGAGGATTCCGTATTTGCAGCCCTTTTTAAAAACCTGGGGGTCTTATCACCCCGGAAAAGAAAATCCCGCAAGTTGTTCGGCAATTCTGGACGAAAGGGAATTTCAGAAGCTGCATCAGTGGTCGGTCGACCAGTATCCTCGGTCGATCGACCAGTCTCCTGTTCAGTTGAAAATTTCGGATCCTGCTCCTCGGTCGGTCGACCAGATTTTTCGGTCGGTCGACCGACTTTGCTGTTACTCGCTGTTTTTTCTGTCTCAGCCCCCACTTTAGTACCACTTCGCAGGGTTACAATGTTTAGAGTCTCCTTCTTCTGGTCTGGCTTGGTCGGAAGTTGACCCGGAGCCCTAGTATCATTCTTGCTCGCGATCTGAGCAATCTGGGTCTCCAACATCTTCATCCCCGCCTCTCTAGCCTGTGACTCCTTCTGAACCAATCCAATAAGATTTTGGATAAGAGCATCTGTGTTGGGTGGTGGATTAGAAGGTGGTTGAGGGTTGAAAGGTGGTCTTTGGAAATTCTGTTTATGTGGGGGTACATATGTGGAATTTTGCTGAGGTTGCATGTGCTGTGGGTTTTGAACATTCTGGCTTGTCCACCTTAAGTTGGGATGGACATTGTTATTATTTGGATCATAGAAATTGTTCCCACGATAATGCTGAAAAGCGGCACATGTTTCATTAGATGAAGTACAGAACTTCGACACATGCCCTTCTCCACCGCACCTCTCACAAGCAAAGGGTCCGTCCTGAACGGCGTTCACCTGGTAAATTCCTCCCTTGCTTCCACTCCCTAGATCGAGCTTTCCTGCAGCTTCAAATTTTTCCAACTTGGCCGTTAAGGCCTCGATTGCTGACAGGTTGTACTCAGATTTTCTTTGATTGCCTCTGGAAGTACCATGCTCAGCGCGGTGCACAGCAACATCTTCTATTAACTTGAGACCTTTAGTCTCTCCTGAATTATCTTGGAATCTTCCATTAGCTGCAGCATCTAAGTAGGCCCTGTTGTCATCATAGAGGCCATTGTAGAACTGGTTGCAAAGAAACCATTGTTCGAATCCGTGATGTGGTATGGATCGAACAAGTCTCTTGAACCTGTCCCACGCCTCGCTAAAGTCTTCATTGGGTCCTTGCTTGAAATTAGTAATCTGCGCTCTTAAGGCATTAGTCTTTGATGCAGAATAGTATTTCCTGTAGAAAGCTAGGGCTAAGGTGTTCCAATCTGTAACTCCCGCAGCAGTGCGGTCAAGGTCTCTGTACCATTCTCTCGCAGAGTCCCTAAGGGAGAAGATAAACATGGTCTGTTTAATCTGATCCTGCGTCACTCCTTCTGGGGGTGCTATAGAGCATATGTAATCTGTGAAGATTTCAATATGCTTAGCAGCATCCTCATTGGCCGAGCCTCCAAATTGGTTTCTTTCAACCATAGTAATATAGGCAGGCTTGGCCTCGAATGGCTTCCCAGTACCTGCAGGTAAAGTGAACCCTTTGTATAGGTCCTTTGCCTGAGGCATAGAGTGACTGGCAATAGTAGCTTCTTCTGTCATGTTATCTTCTTCTTTAGGAAAAACTGGAAAGTAGGTGGAAGGTGGTGTTTTTGGTGAAGGTGGATTGATGGGTGAATTCGGTTGTGAAGGTGGTGTTTTTGGTGAAGATGGTGATAACTCAAAAAGGTCTTCTTGAAATAAAGAGGATGGTGACCCTCCCTCTTGATTTGCTAGAAGCTGCTTTCTTCTTTCCCTAAGAGTCCTCTCAATTTCGAGATCAAGTGGTAGGAGTTCTCCTTGAACTGACCTGCGCATAAGAGGAAACTACAAGAAAAAGGTGAGAAGGTTTAAGGAACAAAAAGTTCCTTAAACAAAGAGAAACAAAAACAAAAAACAATAAACACTGGCGTCACCTCCCCGGCAACGGCGCCAAAATTGTCTGCCCGTCGTTGAGGGTACCAAAGATAAATTTATAATTCCTAACCTTAACAATAGATAGTGAAAGTCAGGGTCGAACCACAAAGAGGTGGGGAATGTTTATTGTTTGATGTTTATGTTTAAGGTAACAATTTTGGGGATGATTGGTTGATTACTATATCTAAGGCGAAGATTAAAATAAAACAAGAATAAAAAGATGAGAATAAAATATAAAAAAAGGGATGCTAGGATGTTCGGGTAATAAATAGCTAAGGTAAAATAAATCCTAAGGTCAACATGTATTGCAGTCGCGTAAGGGGGTGTAACATATCTTTTTAGGTCTATGCTACCTAATAGCTCCTTTCGGCCTATGCTATTAGTTCCTAGGTCTCACAATTATTGGGTGTCAACAATAAGGGTGATGCCTAAATCCCAGGTTACATACCTTTCAGCCTTGAGTAACCTATCCGTCTTAAGGTGTAAACCAATGCCCTTCCCGTATCTTTCAATCTTGGGTAGGTCATTACTAACATCCTACAAGTCTCCTATTGGTCTCATTGTAGGGTATTATAATTTACAAGAAAAGGCGAAATAAGAAAACAGACGCGAGTGGTCGACCGACCGGCTACTCCAGTCGGCCGACCACGGCCTCGGTCGACCGACCGACTATTCCAGTCGGCCGACCGTGGTCCTGCTACAGGTCGGGTTTTCGGATTTTTATCTACCTATGCATATTATCCCCTACATCCTAACATATGAAAATTAGCTACTCATAACTGTTAAGACGATTGTAAAATTTGGAATAAACATGGAAAACATAGTAAATAATCTAAGCATGCAAGATTCAAATAAAGCTTGGGATTCTAACTTAACAATTGTAATAAAAGCGATAAGAACAATAATGAAACTAGATCAAAGAAGAATTACCACAATTGGAATTAAGGGAGAAAGGAACAAACTTTATTGAGTGCTTGGGAACTATTGAAAGATTACAAAACTGAAGCTTGAATAAAACTTGATGTATGAATGATAATGGATGAGAAAACTAGATAGTAAAAGAGATCTCTAACCCTAATCACAAGATTAGTTTATATAGGGTAAAAAACTAAGAGTTTCCTTAAGATTCTAATTCTACTTTATTTCCGAAAACGAATCGTACGGGCCTCGTTCTGGTCGGCCGACCCGTTTAGTTGGTCGGTCGACCACTTCCTGCTGGGCTTCTCTTATTTGCGGTTTTTTCTTGAAATTTGGGCCTCATGAAAATTGGGTCAGGTCGGCCGACCCGTTTAGTTGGTCGGTCGACCGCTTCTTATGGGAAGTCTTCGGATTTCTTCTTGTTTTGACCTTTGGCACTTTGACTTTGACTTCAGTTGACTTTCCTTTTATTCCTTAATTAAGCTAAAGACTTGAGGATACGAATTTGGTGCTAAATCGTCTCTTTTCCGCATAAATCTGCAAAAGTGCATAAAAATACGAAAGTACACAATTTGTGGGAAATAGAGGCTAAAACATAGTAAATGAGCGACCAGATACGTGTAAAAATAGATGTAAAACATCATAAAATAGACACGTATCACCTTGGCTTTGAATCTTTCTTTTGGAAAAGACCTTTCAAAGCTGCATGGTCAGTGTAAACAATTACCTTATTACCTACTAAATAGGACTTGAATTTTTCTAAGGCAAAGATCACAGCTAGCATTTCCTTCTCGGTGGTGAAATAGTTGACTTGAGTCTCATCTAGGGTGCGGCTCGCATAGTATATAGCATTAAGAGCCCTGTTCTTCCTTTGACCTAGCACAACACCTACAGCGTAGTCACTAGCATCGCACATGATCTCAAATGGGAGATCCCAATCTGGTGGCTGAATGATTGGTGCTGAGATCAAAGCTTCCTTCAACCTGTTAAAAGCTGAAAGGCACTCATCAGTAAAATCAAAGACAGCATCCTTAAGGAGCAACTGTGTAAGTGGTTTAGAAATCTTAGAAAAGTCCTTAATGAAACGCCTGTAAAAACCTGCGTGTCCTAAGAAACTTCTCACCCCCTTAACATTAACAGGAGGGGGTAATTGCTCAATCACCTGCACTTTTGCTTTATCTACATGTATACCTTTATCAGAAATTAGATGCCCTAACACTACCCCCTCAGTAACCATAAACTGACACTTTTCCCAGTTTAAGACAAGGTTTACATCAATACATCGCTGCAAGACTTTATCAAGATTAGCTAAGCACTGATCAAACGCATTACCATAAACAGAAAAATCATCCATAAATACCTCCATGATGTTTTCTATAAAGTCAGAAAAGATACCCATCATACACCTTTGAAAGGTGGCAGGAGCATTACATAACCCAAAAGGCATCCTGCGATATGCGAAAACACCCTGTGGGCAAGTAAAAGTAGTCTTACTCTGATCATCAGGATGGATGGGAATCTGGAAAAAACCTGAAAAACCATCTAGAAAACAGAAGAATTTATTAGAAGCCAGTCTTTCAGTCATTTGGTCAACAAAAGGAAGGGGGAAATGGTCTTTCTTGGTGGCGGCATTTAACTGTCTATAATCGATGCACATCCGCCACCCAGTTACAACTCTAGTGGGTATTAACTCATTTTTATCATTTTTAACCACTGTGGTTCCTCCTTTCTTAGGCACTACCTGAACTGGGCTAACCCACTTGGAGTTGCCAACTGAATAGATAATACCTGCATCAAGAAGTTTCATTACTTCAGCCATAACCACCTCCTGCATCTTAGGATTCAACTTACGATGTCCCTGTCTATAGGGCTTATGCCCTTCCTCTAACTCTATTCTGTGCATGCAAACATTAGGGCTTATGCCCTTAATATCATCCAAAGAATAACCTAAAGCTTTCCTATTCTTTTTGAGAACAGTCATTAAAGCAGAAAGTTGGTTAGGGTCAAGTTTAGAGCTAACAATCGCAGGGTACTGTTCAGTATCATCTAAGAAAACATATTTAAGGTTAGGAGGAAGTGGCTTACGCTCTGGTACCTTTACCGCAACGGCCTGAACAGAATCAGTACTCATGGAATGGCACATGTTTACCAGATTTGCATTGGCCAAGCTTATGAGCTTCTCATTCTCTTCTTCAGTAAACTCATACTCCTCTATCTCTGCTTCTATCACCTCCAGCTCTTCAGCATCCTCAGCTGGATTACCTGTACACTTATCCAAAACTGTTAGATCATCTAAGGGATCCTTGGTCAAGGATTCCCTCCAATTAAGGATAACATTCTTGTCTATAATATCAATGGAGCAACAAGTATCATCAGTAGGAGTAGTTGCCTTATGGGCAAGACTAAACTCGATAGTGTCATCTCCAACCTCTAAAGTAATGATCCCGCGTTTGACATCTATTACAGCCCCAGCTGTATGTAAAAATGATCTTCCTAAAATAATAGGTATTTGACTATCCTCGGCAATGTCTAAAACAACGAAATCAACAGGAATAAAGAACTTTCCCACTCTAACTGGGACATCCTCTAAGACCCCTAATGGTCTTTGGGTTGATCTATCAGCCATCTGTAGGGTAATATTGGTGACTTTAAGTCTACCTAAATTAAGTCTTTCACAAACAGAATAAGGCATAACACTGACACTAGCCCCTAGATCACAAAGGGCTTTCCCTATAATATGATTACCTATGGTACAAGGGATAGAAAAACTACCTGGGTCTTTTAACTTGGGTGCTATATTATTTTGTGAAAGAACATAACATTCCTCCACAAAAGCAACAGCACCGTCGTCCTGAAAATTCCTCTTACGACTCAAAATATCTTTCATGAATTTAGCATAAGAAGGTACCTGGGTAATTAAATCAGTGAAAGGGATGATTACCTCAAGATTCTTCACCATCTCCAAAAACTTACCGAATTTCCGATCCTCTTTTGAATTTTTCAGTCTTTCGGGATATGGAACGGTGACATTAGCCATGGGATCAGCAACCTTTGGCTTTTTCAGCTGTAATATCTCAGTGAAGCCTTGAATGAGGGAGGGATCCAGCGATTCGGGAGTTAAAACTGCGTTCTGCTCAGGAATACTGGTCGGTCGACCAGACGCTGTATCATCGGAATCTTTTTGTTTTCCAGAAACTGATCTCACGTCAGGTATCGAGGTCGGTCGACCTACAGTAGGGGTCGGTCGACCTCCTGACCTGTTCACGGGATCAATTTCTTCGTTTTGAACTTCAGCAGAATTATCCTTTTGGGCTGGTCCTTCATAAGCACGACCACTCCTAAGATTTATAGCATTCAACGTCTCTATGGGTCCTTCACAACTAGCTGGAGAGCTAGTTGTTTGGTTGGCTATGTTTATCAATTGTTCTCCAAAAGTCTTCATAGAAGCCACTTGAGCCTTTCCCATCTCCAAAACCTGTTTTGTTAGAGCATGAACAAGCTCTCTCAATTCCACAATCTCACCCGTGTTGTCAACCGTAGTAACTAGGTTCGCACTTTCAAGCTTCAGCTGGGTTGCCTCAAGCTTTTCAAAACGGGCTTCAACGGTTGTCTCAAGAGCCAACACTCTATTCATCTCCACATTCAGCCTTCGCGAATTCCCACGTGAACTCCCAAAGGCAGCCCTATGCACCGCCATGTCTTCAATGGTTTTCCAACCCTGCATATTGTTGGTGTTGTTCTGGAATCTCCCATTGGCGGCCGCATCAAGAATCACCTTATAGTCATCGTAAAGGGCGTTGTAAAATTGGTTACATAAGTACCATTGTTGAAAACCATGGTGAGGGATAGAACGGACCAAACCCTTGAACCGATTCCATGCTTCACAAAATCCTTCATCTGGCCCTTGTTGAAAGTTAGTGATTTGGCTTCTCAAGTCATTGGCCCTAGTAAGAGGAAAGTATTTTCTATAAAACGCCAATGCCAAGGAAGTCCAATCCGTAACCTCCTCAGCTACCCTATCAAGGTAACGGTACCAATCTCGCGCGGCATCTTTCAATGAATAAAGGAACATCATTGCCAGCACCTCATCCTGAGTCACCCCGGCAGGTATGCGTATGGAACAACAATAATCCGTGAATGTCGCAACATGCTTAAACGGATCCTCGTTGGGTAGACCAGAAAATTGACTCCGTTCCACCAGAATGATGTGATTCGGGTGGAGTTCAAAGGAACCAGTGGTGGGAGTAGGCAAGGTGAATCTTTTTGGTAAATCTTGAACCTTTGGCTGTAGGTGATCATAAATAGTTTCCATGTCTAAACAAGAGAGTACTCAAGCCTTCCTCTCAAAAACCTGTCTTTTAGTATGCAGAAAACAACACTAGAGGAAAAGGTAAGTAACGGTCTTATTAAGGAACCTAAGTTCCTTAAGACAAGAAAAATAAACTAAAAACTAACAAACAAAATTATACCGTTTCCCTGGCAACGGCGCCAAAATTTGACACCCGTCGTTGAGGGGTGCCAAAGATAAGATTTATAAAACCTCAGCTTAAACTAGATAGGATAAGTCAAGGGTCGAACCACAGGGAGACAAGGTTAATTATGTTTGCGAATTTAAAGTCTATTGCAAGTAACCGAAAAAGGGGGGTTGATTTATAATTTGGGACTAACAACTAAAAGAGCAAAATAAACAAGAAAATTAAAATAGGATAAAAAGGAGATTAGGAACTTCGGTTCCCCATGGCTAGGGAAAGTCAATAAAGGGTAAAATAACCGAATAACACAATCCCAAGGAACAAAGAATAAACCTTTAGGTCAATATTCCACCCAATCCTTACGGTCTTAGGGTTCCTAGAAAAGCACTAAACTTTCGTTCATAGGGCAATCCCAAAGTTGTTGTTAAACTAATCCTAGTAATCTTTCAATCTCAAAGGATTAGTTCACCAACAACAATGGGGGATTGGTAATTTAATCATAAAACTATCAAATTCAAGTCTTTGCCATGGTTCCCCTAATTCCTAATCACAAGAATTAGCTATGCATGATTTTAACTATGAAACTAACAACAACAAGAATTAAGAACATCAAAGGAATCAACATAATTAAAGATGACAATAAAAAGGAAAACATGTATTGAGGAATAATAATAAGATGAACAACAAGATTAATTGAAAGGGAAAGATTAATTGTAGCAAACTTACAAGCTTACTTGGAATTCAAGAACAAAGATTGAAACTTGGATAGTATTCTCTAAAACTATGGAGTTTTCTCTAAACTAGGCTGCTTGACCTAATTATGGAGTTTTGGCCTCCTTAAATAAGTTCTAAATTACAAGATTAAACGAGTAAAACACGAAATAAAACCCGCTGACACAGTTGCTGGGTCGGTCGATCTAAAATCTGGGTCGGCCGACCTCTTCTGTTGATATCGGTCTTTCCGGATTCTGGGCTTTGGTCGGTCGACCTCTTTAGTGGGTCGGTCGACCCTTTCCTGTACGTTTCGGCGTGAATTTGGCCCTTAATCAACACTTGACTATGAGTTCGGATCCTTGCTCCGCGTATTTACTCAAAAACAGCTTCCGGAGGACGATTAAAGTTCGGTTTTGCCCACTTCCGCGAATTCCTACATTTAAAACATAGAAATGCCAAAGTAAACCGTTTCGGGAGAAATAGCAACTAAAAGTCATGAAAATATAAGAAAATACGTACCAAAAGAATAAATAAAATGCATAAAATAGGCACGTATCAAAAATAATGAAGGATTTGAAGAAGAAGGAAGGAGGAGGTTGACCTTGGGCAGCAAGGCAAAGTTTCATACTTAGCCAAGTGTCCCAAAGGACATGTGGAAAAGAGTAAAGAGTAAGCAACGAGCGTGGGTCTCGTTAGCGGATGGTCCGTGACAGCCTTTCGTATTTTCGGCATAATTGCCTCCACAGAACTCTTAATGAAGTGTTTTTGGGGGCGATGGAAAGCTAAGAAAAAGATCTAAAACTTTTATTTTATAACCGAGAGCTAAATATGCCTTTAAAATATCTTAAAATTAGCAACAAGAACAGAGTAGCGTTTTACAAGTTTAAGAAGTATAACTTTAAGACGGGCATATTAATATCATTGTCAAAAACGATATATTTTAAATGGAATTTTATTTATTGTGAAACATTATTATTACTAAAATAAGATTTTAATAATATATAAATACTTGGAAATTACAGGGTGTTACAATCACCCTACCTTTTAAAAAGTTTCGTCCTCCAAACTTGAAAGTAGAAAAACGGTAAGTTGTAAGGCAAGGTAAACAACCCAAGTGTTTTACCTAAAATTTGATATTACAAAACTTAAATTTATTTCAAAGACATCGAAAAGAGTTTCTAAAGGCACAAATCCTCATCAATGGAACAAGAGGATTTTCGTTGCGCATTCAAGAGTCCCACATTCCAAATCAAGGACTAGTCCAAAACCAAATCATATCATGCGTCGACAAGCGTAATACGAGTTATTAGACGTCTCCAATAACAAGTCTTACATCAAATCAATGCTTATACCAATCAATATTATAAACCATTTCAAACTTTTCAAAAACATGTCATTTCGAAAGTAAAGTTACATTTTTTTTGTTTTTTTTTTGAATCCGTAAAATAAGTAAGGTTGTAACAGAAATCAAAGTTTTCAACAACAAAAGTATGGTAACACAAATACGGTTATAAAATATATAAATGAAAAATATTTTGAATATCACTTTAAACGAAACACAAGGATGAAAGCTACATATTATCAACCAAAGATGGTCGGGTCGGTCCTTCAAGGAACTCAAAGTACAAAGAGGTCAACAAGGAAGCCAACCCAAAACAAGGCATCATAAACTACCATCTTCAAGGCTAAGGACGGTACTGAACAAGAGAGCAAAGAGGCAAAAACAACAAAAGAACAAAGGCATGAACAAAAGAGGTTTATGGTTAAGGAGGAAGATAACTCTTCGGATTACGGAAATCACTAACCACTCAACCATAAATGAAACATCATCATCATCATCATGATTCCTTACACACCTCAGAAGGCAGCTCTTTCAACCGCAAAACTCTCAAGGCTTCCGCAACTCAATTTGGGTCACTCACTTCTAGGTCATCCACGATACAAGGTATCCCAATACCAAAGGAACTTCACAACTCTCGATTATTACTCAACAACCAACATCCTTCATAGAGCTAGATCCAAAATTACTAACAAGGTTGCATTCATACTCAACTAGCATATGTTACAGATCTCCAAATAAGGTGTATCACAAAAACAAGGATCTTAAACCTGAATCCATCGTACTTCCAGACCTATAAACAAAAATCTGTTACGCTCATACCGACAACAAAAGATATGGGAGCAGCACTCTCGGAATTGTACTTACTCTCATACGTAGGACTATGAGATAAAATAATCCCAAAAGCATAAACACGGTATTCTTCGAACAGTAAATATTCACAAACGTAGGACTACGAGTTAAAAATCCAAAGCATTCAGTACCAAACTAGTCAAATCTCATCGACCCAAATCAAGAAAACATCTCTTAAACTTTGACTACCATACTTCATTAACGTAAAGTGATCATCCCAACAGAAAGTCTCATAGAAGTAACAACTTTCACCCAAACCGTCTCTAGGTAACCATCAACACTCTCATAGATAACACCAGAATTATTAGCCTCACTGTTGTTACCAATCCACAAGAAGCACTAATATCGTTAAACCATTAACTTGAAACCATCAAGATGGCACACTACCTAGTATTACCCAAACGTCACCAAACGCTAACTCTCTCAACTAAGTCTGATAAAACAAGACCAACGATCCTCGAAGCATATATCATTATTCCACAAACGAATTCAACCTCACAACTAAACCAAAAGAAAGAGGGCAAGGTTCACAAGGGTAAAGATATGATACAAACTTCGGGAACAAACTCGATATAAAAACTTGAGAGAGAGAGGTACATAAGATGACGGGCTAAGAGACTCCAGGCTATGGACTCCAACAATAGCGAAGCCATGAGGAGAAGAATGAGCATTAGAGGTAAGAAGATATATGACATAAAGAAAGGTCAAGTAAGCTTTGTTATAAAAGCATAACTCGATGGAATTAGCATGAAAGAAGAAAGAAGAAGAGAAGCGTTGAGGAAAGGGTATGATTTGAACTGACACAATTCCCAAGGCACAGGGTTCCCAAAATCCTCACAGGGTTCTCATCTCCTATTTCCCAATTCAAGCACATAAAACTAGCACTTTCCAAGAAGAATTTTCCCATATGGTTTACAATACTATAAGTCCTTTCAAAGATAAGGGTGTACGATTATCCAATTTCGACTATTTCATAAAATTTCAGGTATCTCTATATCTTAAATTCCTCAAACGACATTTCTGTAATACTCCAGGATAAACCATTTCTATACCATTGGTACTTCACAATCTTTATAATCCATAGATTATCAACTCTCTAATTCCTTCAATTCGCAAAACTTTCATTACTCATCGAGTTACTTTATTCTAATCTCACACAAGACCTAAATCCTTAATTCAATAATACCTCAAAATGTGAACACCAAGAAAATCCACTATTAACGTTTTCACACCTCTATATACGAATTAAAACGTCCTTTAAACATCACAACCTTAAAATCTCACAAATCCATAAGTTGCACCTTACTACATCAATCAGACATCCAACGACATTATCTTTAGGTAGCTCCTCTAAGGTTACAACACTAATTTCTTTAAATAACTAAAAGAGTAAACTTCAGTCAATTCATCAATGATTACCTTATACATCGTTTCACTACTCATCCATCATTATAAACGATTATTATTCTTAAACGTAACATCCCAAGTATATTTTCCTAATTCATTTATACTTCTAACACCTCATTCATACGCTTAAAGCGACACATATTAACCCACTGGTTCTAAATCCCAATTTTGATTCCCAAAGTTAAATTCTTCCGAAAGCTACATATACAACTCAAAATTGAATCTAGGAATTTCACCAACCAATTCCACCCACCAATTGGATAAACAACTAAACCTAAGGATCATCAAGACATGGCTTACTGCACTCCCTAAACGTTTTCAGTAACATTACTTTTCAAAATAAAGGCTAGGGGTTATGCTCGAACAAAATCCTCAATATCGAACTAAGCTCGATTACCTACAAAGCGCCATGGGAAAAGGCAAGTAACAAGGATAAGGTTAAGTCGGGAAGTTACGAAAGTATCTTTCGAGTTAAGATAGAAAAGAGTTTGGGAAGGGAGGATATGCATCAAGAAATAAGGAAGAAGGTGATGTATGATGAACAAGGAGTATCTTCGGGGACATGGAAGCATCCTTTAAAGATAGCACGAATCTTCCATCTTCGGTATTAGACAATAATCTTGATCGCCATCCAAGTAAGCTCATAGTTCACCAATCCTTGAGCACAAAAATAAAATCTTTGACAATTAACAAACATGTTAGACTTAACCAGGAGCAATCACATTACAGACTACCACTTGGTCCTTAAGTCTACCCATCTCTCATTCATTATATTAGGTCAAGTTCAAATTTAAAGTTGGGGTACACGTGCGTGCGTCGGGAGCATTACTGCTCTGATACCAACTGTGCCACCCCGCGATATAGCATAAAAATAAACAAGTAATTTGCAGCGGAAGTACGATTCTTTTAAAAACCTTTCGACATATTTATTAAAACTTTTTCGCGGAATATCAAAACAACAAGCGGAAGACTAAAACTAACAAGAAAGTATAAGTTATACAAGAATAATTAAATAGACGAGGGATAGGTATCCCCACGATAACAACATGAATTAAATATAAACTAAGCGTAAGGGTAATTGTCGAATGATCAACAATTCTCGCTAGCACACGTGTTCCCCAAACAACACCAACCTACATTCATGAAACATGAACGTCACAGTCAGTGGGGAGTAACTCAGGGTTCTCCCAGCCACTTTACGTCAAAATTCAAATAGATAACAATAAGAACATATTGTATATGGAGTAGTACATGTGAATAAGAGAAATATCAAAGCATGATATTCAAAATCAGGTAAACAATCAGGTGATCGACTCAGAGACCAACACTTGATGGAATGTCCAATCACACAAACAACAACAACCAAGAATAGAATGAACGCCGTCAGGTAGCATAACCGCTACAACTGACAGTCAGGGAGTATAACCGCTGAAGAGTTAAGAACGAATAAACACCTAAGAGGGGGAGGGAGTGAATTAGGTGTGACCTTTTTTTAAAATTTTAACGACAACTACACTTGAGAGACTTAATGACGAGTAAGTTCACAAGATGAGCAAAGTGTTCTATGCAACAGTATGATTGACTGTTACACAGAAACTTGGAATCGTTCAAGTTAGGGAGAATAAAGCGAAGAGTATGTAAGTAAATAAACAAACAACCAAAGTTAAAAAATTGGTTCAGTCTCTACTCCGAGACCTACGTCCAACCGTTATTTTATTGATTGTTTAGAAATTTACTCCAACAACTAAACGAATACAAGTAAAATAACTCGCCAACCTACTCCGGTTGCATTTGCTCAAAGCTACTCCGCTTCAAGACTTGACTCAAACTTAAAGCTACTCCGCTTCAAGAGTTTTAGGACGTTCTATCTCTGGTTTACAGGATCAGAATCTCAGATGTTCACTTAAGAACGTGGAGATTTACATTTAAGATCTAAACACGAGAATCATGGAACAAACTCATTATGTCACAGTGTAGCTTACTGATGCATGGAGATTTTCAGACCGAGTTTGAGAAAAACGTTTGAAGACTTTTAAACTTAAAATGATTTTGCAAAACTTAAAGAAAGAACTTTGAAGGCTTAAGAGTTTTGCAGAATACTTCAATAAATGTTGTAAAAGCATTGGCATTGAATGAGGCTAAGGGGTTTCTTTTATAGTACTTCAAATGTGGGTATTACCCAATGTGTACTTCCTTTGTACTTTTATCCATTGGATAATAGCTAGCCCACTTGACAAGCAAAAGTTGTTGTTTAGTTTTCATTGGCTTTTGATAAAGCAAATCAGATTTGTGTTTGTAAAATATCTTCTAATAAGATGCTTAGTACTATTTACATTTCAAATGTAAACAATTCATAAGTTCTTATTATTTTACGAAATGCGGTACACTACGAATAAGACGGGTTTTTACGCTTTAATTCGTGCGTGCCAAAAGAGAAAACGATTTTACAAGAAAATAGATTTTGACAATTATTTTCAGAAAACTAAAGTGACTGTTTTGCACATTACTTGAAAACATTTTTCTCGTACTAAAAAACTCCATGCGGTACAGACGCAACAGTCTCATGGACTGTTGCATGACAAAGCTAACACTTGATTTTAACGAGGATGTTCCACTAACTCTTACATTTGTGACTTAGGTTACAAAGGGATGTTCTTGACTTGTGTTGTTCTTCTTGATCATGTTTGAAACATAATGGATGATCTCTTTGTTGCCTTTGTTCTTCAATCCATTTGCTTAGCCTTGAATACTCAATTCATGCTACTTAAGAACAAACAATTAATATTAACAAGGACTTGTCATCATCAACTTAAAATGTTCCAACAAATTCCCCTTTGATGATGACAAGCCTAAAACATGTGATTTTTTCCCCCTAAACCCAAGGTCGGTCTAAACACCTAACATGATTGTTCACATATGATCAAGAGGTTAAAAAACTAATATGCCTTAGTCTAAGTAGTTCGTTCCAAGCATCAAGCTAAGACATATTCAAGGTGAACGTTAGCCTAAGAGTTACGAGACAAACAACACATGTTAAAACCACATACTTCCCCCCTCTTGACATCATCAAGGGGGGACCAAATATACCTGCAAAAGAGTTCACATGACATAGTTCATAGAAGCATAGTACATAGAGTGCATAAAACAAAAACAACAACAATATAAACAGTGTACTTAGAACAAGTTTTTGAAAAGCCACGGGAAGGGGGGTTACTGATTAGTGGGGATGGTTGATTTTTTAGGAGGCAAAGCGCTCAAGAAGGTCTTCATTCATGGTTTTGAGCTCAGCCATTGCTCCTTTCAGGTAGCTCACGTCCTTGACCAGCTGCCCCATAGTTTCAGCCAACTGATTCAACCGAGCAAGGACCTCACGCTGATCAACATTATGTCCCGATGTTGCATGAGTTTTCTTCACCAAGACTCCATTAACCACGGCCATGCTCATCCTTGACAACAACCCGGATGACATCTCATCACTCAATTTCTCCACGGCTGGGCTACCCTTTTTCACCACCCTCTCAGCAGAAAACACCAATGACAGCCACATACCATATGGCACCACGAAAGTAGTGTCAAAAACACCGTTTTGGAAACCGGTGGCCGCTTCATGGATGCGGGAAACTATAAGGCGCGGAAGGTTGATGGGTTTGTGTTTAACAATATGGTGAATGAGGAGCATGTCAAGAAGAGAGCATCTCCCTCGGCTATTGTTGCTAGGTACTAGGTTGCGAAATACGAGGTTAAAGACAAAGCGAATTGGGGCGGGAAGTTCAATGGCATATATATTGGTTGGGCCCTCGGTAGCACTAGGACGAAGTACCTTGAGTACTTGAGTACTTGTGACCTCCTCCACTTCCCCCAGTCACGTTTGGGAAACGTTGTCAACCCCACATCAGAGATCTCAAGCAACCCAGCAAGTCTCTCAATGGTAAGAACAAATGGTTTACGGTTTATCACAGCAGAAAGGGTACCCGAAGCAACATCAACTCTGACTGTTGCATAGAATTGGATGACTTCGGACAAGTACATGGGACTATACTTGTCAAGAAGGTTCACCCAACCCTGTGCATACATAGCCTCCTTAAAATATTTAAAAGCGGGTGATGAATCATACCAAGACTTGCGATAGCGTCTTCCACTGTGAAAGCAACAGTTGAGGATACCGTGACATGTCTTCAATGTGTCCTCCGGCAAGTCAAGAGAGTTGAGATGATTAGCCACATCATTTTTGAAGGCATCTGAGTAAGATGACACGGCAAGAGCACGACAAGTGTTTGTAGGTGTCTTGTCCTCTAGGATTTCCTCATCTTCTTCCTCAAGAGAGGACAAGATCTTCGAGGTTTTAGCCCGTTTTGCCGTGCGGGTTTGGACCCGGATGCCTTTCTTTTCGTGGTTTTGGTTGCTTTGGTGGATGGACTTTCAGAGGGGATCACATTTTCCTCTTCTTCTTCAGATATTGCAGGCATCTTTCCCTTGGAACGGGTCTTGGATGAGGGTTCGGTAAACAGTGGGTCAAACATTTCCTCGAACACCTCATCCGCATTCTGAGTCCCTTCTTTTTCCTTTTCAACAGTGGTGTTCACTGTTTCATCTTCTTCCATATCCTCCGTATTTTTCTCCTTTGTTCCCACACTTTCTTCATTCATTTCTGAGTTTTCTTTTTCTTTGCTAGCACTCATTTCATTTAGGGTTTCAACAACCTCATTTTCCTCTTCCTCCACAACCACCTTCGATTTTTTCTTGGTTGTTTCCTTCTTATTTTTCTCCTTTTCCTTTAATTTTTTCATCTCCTCTTCCTTTTTCTTACTGAGATCAGCCATGATTTGATCAATCTCATCACTTTCAGTGGCCTCATTTTCCTCGATATTTAAATCGGGGATGTCAGACCTTGCTCCTTCTTCGCTTTCTCTGACATTGGCATCCTTATTTTTATCACCTTCTTCCTCCTCATCGGTATCGAAATCAACCGATGGGTCAAGTTGAAGGGAAATGGGTTCCCTTCGTCCCTTGCCACGCATCTTTCTACCCGTCTTTCCTCCTCTGACAGCCACCTTCTTACGGGATTGGACGGTTTTGGTGGATTCAGAGGCGGTGGTAATGTTGGAGTCGGGTTGGGTGGACATATTTTTTCTTTTTGCTACAAACTTTGGGTTAAAGGAATTTCTAAGATTTTGTAGTTCTCTTGCAAGGTTTTTAGGAGGCATTTTATTGAAGAGGGGAGATGGAGGGTGTACGGTTTATGGTCGGGTGAGGAATGAGAGAGGTTGGCAGTTTCTTTTTGCTTTTGGATTTGTACAAAGAGAGTAAAATTTGCATGGGAAATGAAGGGATAAGAGTAGGTGGTTATAAGTTTAAGTGTAGGAGGGTGTACTTTTGAGAAGGATGGTTGGTTTGATTTGACAACACATTTAATTTTAAGTGGCTCAACAAGTTAAAGTACACTATTCACTTTAATTGTGATTTTATTTTACATAGGTAGTACTACACATAATATTAAACATAGTTGATGAGTACTAATTTTTAGCATGCATTAAGTTATCTCCTCTAGTCAATCATGTAGGAGAAGTACGTGATTTTTCAATTTCGTTATATTTTGTCACGCAAACCAATTTCCGACCGAAGTCTTTCGAATTGTTCTCTTTCCAACGGTTTTGTGAAAATATCCGCAAGTTGATCTTCGATTCTACAAAAACTTAAGCATATATGCCCTTTTTCCACTTGATCACGTAGAAAATGATGTCGGATGTCTATGTGTTTGGTACGTGAGTGTTGTATTGGATTTTTTGAAATGTTAATTGCACTAGTGTTGTCGCAAAAAATAGGGGTAGTTTCGAAAATTAAACCGTAGTCACGTAATTGTTAGCTTACCCATAGAATTTGCGCACAACAAAGAGCGGCACTTACATACTCACTTTCGGCCGTGGACAATGCAACGATGTTTTGTTTCTTTGAAGCCCATGAAATTATGCACGGTCCAAGGAACGTTGCAATTCCCGACGTGCTTTTTCTTTCCACGAGATCACCGGCATAGTCCGCATCCGAGAAACCTACAAGATCAAGTTCAAAATGAGTTGGATACCAAAGGTGTACTCCTTGTGTTCCAACCAAATACCTAAAAATCCGTTTTACGGCTTTGAAGTGTGATTCTTTAGGATTTGCTTGGAAACGAGCACATACACAAACACTATATTGTATATCCGGACGACTTGCGGTTAAGTAGAGAAGTGAGCCAATTATACCTCGATAAATCCTCTCACTTACACTCTTACCTTCTTCATCTTTGTCAATTTTGACTTTGGACATCATGGGGGTAGGGATTGGTTTGGAGTCGGACAACCCGAACTTATTTAACATCTCTTTTAAGTACTTTTGTTGATGAATCATTGTTCCTTGTTCATTTTGTTTGATTTGAAGACCAAGAAAAAAATCCTAGTTCTCCCATCATACTCATTTCAAATTCGGATGTCATCAAATCAGAAAAATACTTATAAAGAACGTTATTTGTTGCACCAAAAATAATATCATCGACATAAACTTGTGCAAGCAACAGTTCAGTTCCTTGTGACTTAATAAACAACGTTTTATCAACCGAGCCTCGTGAGAAGCCGTTTTCAAGTAAAAACTTGGACAATCTGTCGTACCAAGCTCGAGGAGCTTGCTTTAAACCGTAAAGTGCTTTGTCAAGTTTGAAAACATGGTTAGGAAAATCATTATTTATAAATCCGGGAGGTTGTTCAACAAAAACTTCCTCTTCAAGGTATCCATTTAGAAACGCGGTTTTCACGTCCATTTGAAAGAGTTTGATACCTTGAAAGGATGCAAAAGCTATGAGCATACGTATGGCCTCAAGTCTAGCTACCGGTGCAAAGGTTTCATCATAATCAATCCCTTCTTGTTGATTATACCCTTGCACCACTAGTCTAGCCTTGTTACGTATGATTTCTCCAACATCATCAAGCTTATTGCGAAAGACCCACCTCGTACCAATGACAGTACGTTGGGCAGGCCTAGGAACCAGATGCCATACCTTGTTACGTTCAAATTGCTCTAATTCTTCTTGCATTGCTGTGGTCCAGTATTCATCAGTCAAGGCCACTGTGACATTGGTTGGTTCAATTTTTGAGATGAACGAGTGGAATGCACAGTAATTTTGGAGGGAGGATCTGGTTTTTACTCCTGAATTGAGATCACTGGTTAGGTTTGATAGAGGATGTGAGCTTTGATGTTTCCAATTTTTGAGGACAAGTGGTTCGGGGGAGTTATTTGTTTCTGGTGCAACAGTAGAAGCTACTGTTGAATTTTGGGAATTTGTTGAAAGAGGACTTGGTTCTTTCTCTGTTTGTATGGTCAGTTGCTGTTCCCTTTCCAAATTTCCCCCTGAGGTGCTGGCTTCTTCTGTTTGCGAGGGAGTGTTAGTTCCCCCTGGATTTTGGCCGTTTTCCTCATGCAACAGTTGATCAGACTGTTGCACGTCCTCTTCTAGCACTTGATCCATATCGCTACGGATCATGCCAATCTCAAAGTCATCATCATATTCATCTTCTTCATCCTGATCATCAGAAATAAACAAACTTGATTCATCAAATATTACATGTACGCTTTCCTCCATTTTCATGGTACGTTTGTTATATATTTTATAAGCCTTACTATGATCCGAATATCCAACAAATACTCCTTCATCACTTCGAGCGTCAAACTTTCCAAGATTGTCTTTTCCATTATTGTGAACAAAACACTTACTACCAAAACATTTTAAGTGTGAAATGTTAGGTTTTCTACCTCGAAGCAATTCATAAGGAGTTTTGTTTGACATTTTTCGAATCATAACACGGTTATAAATATAACAAGAAGTATTGACCGCTTCTGCCCAAAAATTTCTAGGAACCTTAGAGCTAATGAGTAAAGTCCTAGCCATATTTTCCAAAGTTCGATTCATTCTCTCCACTACCCCGTTTTGTTGTGGGGTTCTAGCGGCAGAAAAGTTATGGCTAACACCGTACTCATTACAATAGTCTTTGAAAGATGAATTCTCAAATTCGGATCCATGATCGGATCTTAATGAAGTGAGTTTGTATCCAAATTTATTTTGAGCCTTCTTGACCCAAATAAGGAATTCATCAAAGGTTTGATCCTTAGAAATTAGAAACAAAAGCCAAACGTACCGTGAGAAGTCATCAACAATTACACAAATGTACCTACTACCACCTTTGCTAGGTATACGCATTGGTCCACATAGATCTATGTGTATGAGTTCTAATGGTAGAGAAGTACTAATGACATTTTTGGATTTAAAGGAGTTCTTTACTTGTTTCCCTTTTACACAGTCATCACAAAGAGATTTGAATTCAAATTTTATGTTAGGAATGTCATCTACTAGGTCAAGTTTTCTTATGGTATTTAGTGTTTTGGCATTCACATGACCAAGTCGTTTATGCCAAAGCCAAGGGTTATTCTTTTGAACACTCATGCAAGACAAGGTTTGTCCCGACAAAGAGTGAAGATTGGTCATGTAAACATCCTTAACACGATTACCACTAAGAATGAGATTCCTAGTCTTTTCATCTATTATTCTACATTCATTTGCACGGAATTCAACAATATTACCACGATCACATAATTGAGAAATACTAAGAAGATTGTGCTTCAAACCTTTGACAAGCAACACTTTGTCGACGCATAGTGACTTTGACTTACCAACTTTTCCAATACCAACTATTTCACCTCGTTTGTTGTCATCAAAAGTCACCATACCGCCATCATAGGCCTTTAGTGAGAGAAATTGGTTTTTATCTCCCGTCATATGACGTGAGCATCCACTGTCCAAATACCAATTGCTGCTGCCTCCCACTATAGCCTGCACATAATCAATTCGTTAGTTTAGGAACCCAGACTAGCTTGGGTTCCTTCTTAACATTCTTCTTTTTAAACACTTCCTTTTTGACCCATGATTGTTTAGCTCTTGAAGTACTTCTTTCTAGGTCAAGTTTTCTCTTTTCACATCCATTGAACTCATGACCAGTGTTACCACAATAGTTACAGATTATGTATTCAGCAAGACCAGCGTATTTTCTTCTTCTGAAGTCAGTTTGACTTGGGTCTTGGTTTCTGATGCAACAGTGTGTGTTACTGTTGCGTAAAAAACCAAGTCCAGTCATTTTCTCTCGACATTCGTATTCTTGTGATTGCTTTAGAAGAAATTCTAGGACTCTCTGACTACCTTCCCATTTGAGATAGAAGGTTTTGGCCTCATCTAACTTTTGACTCAAAGTTTTGATTTCACTTAGATGTTCGTGGTTTACACTACTACAGAAACCCTTAAGGACATCGGTTAATGGACATCAGATTTTGGAAAAATCTGATGTAAATAATTTGCACATCAGTTGATTACAAAAACCTGATGTCCTTATAAAGTAAAGGACATCGGTTTCTATTTCAAACCCATGTCCATAAGTATTGATTTTAATGCACATCAGACTAAATAACAACCCATGTACATTAATTAATCAAGGACAACGGTTATTCAAGTAAGCCGATGTTAATTATTCACTACTACAAAATCTCTAAGATCCGCTGTTACAAAAGCCTTAACCTTGCTTCACTCATTTGCGCGTTTATTTCTACGTCTCTGTCATATACACAGTTCATCTTGCTTCTTCAATCCACTGTTCATCCATTCTCTTAATCTCAATCTAACCTGTGTTCTACTAACTTCTTCTAATACATTCATTTTTTCAATTCATCAGCACCACCACCCTCCTTCATTCATTCATTTTTTCATACATTCATTTCTCTCAATTAGGGTTCGTCTTTTTCGAATTTGGGGATTTTCTGTTTGCGATTTTCTAGAGTTGCTTTCGAATTCCTCTTGTTTGTTAGTAATTCCCCACCAAATACACCTTCAATTATCCCTTTTCTCATTTAAATTCGACCAAAACAGTTATCCCTGTTTGCAATTAGGGTTCGTCTTTTTCGAATTTGTGGATACACGCTATTTCCGCACCTCTAACGCTCAATCACTCTCCCCACTTTCATCGTCCTTACTTCGCCGCTTTTCCGATCTTTCTCAAATTGCGCCGCCTTTATCCGCTGATATTCCAGCGGTTTCTGACACTTCTAATACTGTCGTTAACAATGGAGCTAGGGTTTCGAGCAAGTCCTCTGTCGACGCCGCTGAACATGCTAAGTTTTCCGCTGTTGCTGAAACCTGGTTAGTTATTAATTGTTTTTGCCTAATTACTCCACAATTATATTAATCTTCTTATTAATCTTTCCTGTTTAGTAGCTATTGTTTAATTTTTTCGGTTGTAGTAATATTAGTGCCGAATTGAGAAATTTGACTGTTACTATATTTTAGCTCACCAAATCAGAAACAGTAAAAGAAGTATACCCTGGATTACAAGGAGATATGTCTACTGGCTAGATCTGGTTTTTTAATTGTGGTGTTGTTTTGCAGGTTAATGATGTGGACATGTTGAGTTCTGACCATTCGCCTTCACTTCCATCGCTCAAGCTTCTACAGCAGGGCAACTTCTTGAAAGCCTGGGGTAGTATATCGTCTTTGCAGCTTGAAAGCTTGGGGGTTGCAACAATTTCAGGATTAACTAAGCTATTTCCACTACAAAAAAAACGCGGTGTTCTGACCGAAATACTGACGGATTATACAGTCCGTCAGTTGTCTCGGTGTACTGACAAATTTCTGACGGAATATCCGTCAATAATTTGTTTTGACGGATAAAACGTCACAAATTCGTTAAAATAGCAGACCGCGAAAACAAAATGGGAAGGCGCGAAATTTTGGTTGGATGTTCTGACGGATAGTGCGTCAGTAAATTTTAGTGACGGATTCCCCGTCAGGAAAGCTACTGACAAAAGGCTGACACATCTGAAAAAGTAGTACAATTCTCTGACGGATAATCCGTCAGAAAAGCCACGTGACCATTTAGTGACGCCTTATCCGTCAGTTTTTTTTTTTTTCGCTTTTCCTGTTTCCAACTACTTCTGCATTCAATACTTTTTCTTTTATTTAAAAAAAATAAAAAGCGGTCCTGACGCCCTATCCGTCAGAATTTCGTTTTTTGGTATTCCTGACGGATTATCCGTCAGGATTGTTTTTAAAAAAAAGATACAGCAGCCTCTCACGCATTCACTTTCGTTCTTTTTTTTTTAACCCCAAAACCCTTCGACAACCACCAACCCTCCCAAAATCCGATTTCTACCCCCACCAATCCTACCACCGTGACAACCACCAACACCCTACTAACTCCATCTTGCTAATAGGTAATGTTTTGATGTTTTTTTCATTAATTTTACAGTTTTCTTTTCGATTTATTTCAATTCATAATTGATTTATTTGTACATTGTAGTGTGACAACCACCACCACCGTGACAACCTCCACCACCGTCACAACCCCGCGCCAACACTGCTTTGCAAAATTTATTAGGTAATTGTTTATGTTTATTACTTAATTATTTATTTAAGAATTTGTTAGTTTAGAAAGTAATTAGTGTAACTTATTTAGGTTAATAGATAATTAGTTAGAAATTTTGATTTAGGATAATGCCAATTAGATAGAAAAAGTGACCTAGGATAGTAGCCTGTTAGATAGAAAAATTGACTTAGGATAGTTGCTAATAATTTGTTGTTGTTAGTGTTGTTACTTCTTAATTGTTGTTGTTGTTGGTGATAATTATTAGTTGTTAATTTTGAATTATTATTTGTTAATTGTTGTTGTTGATCAACGATAATTTTTAGTTGTTAATTGTAGATAATTGTTAATTGTTGTTAATTGTTAGTTATTGATAATTCTGAATTGTTAAATATTGACCTAGTACCCGTTCAAAAATTACTTATTAGGAGTAATTTTTGAATAGTCCCCATTTTGGGACTGTCTTTGTACGTTTCAAGTCATTTAGGTAGCAAACAGATACTTGTTATTTTTTTAATGAGGGTACAAATTCGGTGACGATTCCTTTAATATTCTCTGAATACATATATGGACTAATAATATAATCCATATTTTGTATTTGGAGAATAAAGGGGAATTGCTGCCGAATTTTTTCCCCATTAATAAATAACAAGTGCGTGTTTGCTAATGACTTGAAATGTACATTGATGGGTTTAGGTTGGAGTGATAAGGACCTAATTCAAAGACTATTTGATTTTTTGACAATAATTATATATTCATTGATGATATTGTTTTTTTGTGTATTATATGTGATAGTTAATTAATAATTGTCAATTGATTGATTATTTGAATGTAGATACATAATAAGATGAAAAGATTAGAACGACAGTGGATGTATGAAAGATTAGATGAGAAAAAGAAACCTAAGCTTGAATTTGCAAATGGGGTAAAAGAGTTTCTTGAATTCGCTGCACAAAGTAGTGTGTATAAGAATTTAGGTGAAATGAGGTGTCCCTGTAAGAAATGTAATAACAGAGCTTTTAAAAGGATTAAGGATGTTCAACTGCATCTTTGGTCGAATGGTTTTGCCCCATGTTATTATGTTTGGACGTATCATGGTGAGGAAATGCCAACCGGAGAAAGTAGCAGTAGTACTGTAGTTAGTGATAATCCTTATAGGGAGCTCGTGGAAAATGCATTACGTGATAATATTGAACAAATAATGGAGGATCGACTCAATCCTGATGACCTTAGTGATGAGGAAGTGCGTCATGAAACCCCAAATCCTCAAGTTTCTTCCTTCTATAAATTGTTAGAAAAAGCCGAACAACCAGTGTATGAGGGAAGCAAAATAAGTTTATTGCAAGCCGCTGCTAGGTTGATAGCACTCAAATGTGAGAACAACTTATCCCTTCGATGCACGAATGGGTTTATGTCGTTTGTTGGTGACATGATTCCAACAAAAAATGACATGTTACGCAATTTCAATGAGGTTAAGAGTGTTCTTAAGGGACTACAACTACCACATGAGAAAATCGATGCATGTCCTACTGGATGTATGCTTTTTTGGGAGGAAAATGTCAATCTCGAGCAATGTACAAAGTGTAATGCATTTCGGTACAAAGGTAACAATAATTCAAGTAATGGGAGGCGAATTCCGAATAACCCCTTAATTTATTTCCCGCTTGCACCAAGGTTACAACGATTATATGCAACCAAGAGCATAGCAGGTGAGATGAGTTGGCACCATAGAAATTCACGATTAAGAGAAAAAGGGACAATGGCACATCCAAGTGATGGAGAAGCGTGGAAACATTTTGATCGAGAGCATCCAGAATTTGCAAGTGAGCCTCGTAACGTTCGGTTGGGTTTGTGTACGGATGGATTTTCCCCACATGGCGGCCAATTTGGGAAAAAATATTCATGTTGGCCTGTGATTGTCACTCCGTATAATTTACCTCCCTGGTTATGCATGAAGAGACAATTTATGTTTCTATCATTGATCGTTCCAGGTCCTAAGAACCCCAAGACAAATCTAGATGTGTACCTTCAACCGTTGATCAAAGAGTTGAAAGAACTTTGGGAAACGGGTGTGCACACTTACGATGTTTATAAGAAACAAAATTTTTTTTTAACGGTAGTTAACGGTTGTTGGTAAGTATTTTTTTTTATCCTCCATTAATGAAAAATATATCCTTCAAATTTATAATATTCATATTTATACATATGTGTTTGTTTTTAATCAGGTGGAATGACAAGATTGTAAAGAGATACGTGGTTGCCTCGTTCACTCAAAATCTTACCGATGAGTACTTCACCAACTGGACTGAAGCGAGTTATGCGCAACGAGAAAAGATGTGGATCTACTTTAAGGTAATGTAAAAATAAACAAGCCACATTAGTTTTTGAAATTAAACTAATATTTTCTATTTCTAATAACATTTTATTTTATGGCAGACTCATGTGAGGTCCATTGATGCTCGGTATGACCCTTATCCTGAGTGGAAGAGGAGGGTCACGAGATTGATTACTCACATGGTGAATGGTGTCAAATACGGAAAGAAGAAGTCGGATTGGGTGCCCGATAGTTGGAAGGAGAAGTTGGACGCAAGGTACGAGAACAATCCTGAATTTAAAAAAAAATCAGACATAAACAAGGCAAACAGAAGGTCTGGTGCTAAGGACGGGAAAGCGTTGGGCACCCACACTCTAGGCCGCAAGAGTTGCTCTGATATTTTCAAAGAAATGGCAAGTATTTCATAAATTTTTAAAATATTAAATTTGGTTAATTAATATTTTATTGTCGGATATCATTAACATATGAGTTTTCTTTGCTTTTTAAAGGGCGAGTCGGCTACACCGTACAAGGTGTTTGAGAAGACGAAGAAAAATAAGAAGGGGGAGTGGATTAACCCTAGAGCTGCTCGGACAGACGTAAGTATTTCTAATCGAGCAACTTATTGTATATTTTTCATATTAAAATGATAATTTTACAATATATTTTACTTATAAGTATATTTTTCAGACTGCTTACAATGAACTTTTGGCTCAACCAACGCCAACCGGAGAGCCTCGGGATGAGATTCAGACCTACCACGAAGCTGTTGGAGGGTTTGACAAAAAAGGAGGTTTTTTTGGGATCGGTCCATTGGGTGAAGAGGTATGGTATGAGAATCCTAGGGACAAAAGAGGAGATCGTCGATCTTGTTCTTATCGACCAAGCATGTTTAGTCAAATGCAAACTGAGAATCTGCGTCTCAAAGAAAAAATTGAAAGCACTGAAGCAACTCAAAAACAAATTCAAGAGGAAATGGCGGAAATGAAAAAAGCTTGGAGTGATATGCAGACTTTCTTTTCCACTCAGTCATGCTCAAGTATGCCAAATCATCACCGACGTGATGACTTCTCGGACGATCCTCATGGCTTTGGATGTAATAACATGTCAATTGATCCTCCAACCACTTAGGATAGTTTAGTCAAATGCAAACTGAGATTATGACTTATTAACTTTAGAACGTATTTTATGTTAGTGTATGAATTTATGAAGACTATTTTATGTAATTCAATTTCTTACCCATGGTTTTTCTTTGTTGTTGGTTCCCGCTTAGCGGTCGACTTGGAAATATAAATCTCCGTTTGGCGGATGATGAATGTTTTGCAGGATTTGGTGATTTGGAGGTTGTAAATATGAACAATGCAATCGCATTGGGCTGGACAGCAAGCAGCTGTTTTCAGCCTATACTGCTTTAAATTCTGACGGATAATCCGTCACAAAAAGTCAAAATTTGACCAAATTCCTGACGGATAATCCGTCACAAAAGTCAACAGTTGACCACATTTCCGACGGATTATCCGTCACAAATGAATAAAATTCCTGACGCATTATCCGTCACAAATGAGCAATTACTGACGCATTATCCGTCACAAATGACAAATTACTGACGCATTATCCGTCACTATAAGTCAACAAAAATTTGACCTGGAATTTTTTCTTCTACGGGTAGACCGTCAGAAGTCCGTCACAATTAATTTTCTGACGGATAATTCGTCACAAACTTGATTTTCGTGACGAATATTCGGGACGGAAATTTCTGACGGATTATCCGTCAGAAACGCGAATTTCCTGACGGATTTCCCCTTTTCTGACGGATTTTTTCGGTCAGAACACCGCGTTTTTTTTGTAGTGTTCTTTTACAACAATTGGTTTTGGTTAGTAAACACACTTCTTTTTTCTTTCCTGTGAAAATGTTAACAATGCATCAATATTTGAGATTGATATTTGTTTGTTATTATGTAGGTTCAAGAAGAGATATAATTTACATTGTGTTTTAATTTGTAATTCTTTTATGAATTGTGATGAAAAAATTCTACTTGGTGGTGTAATTATTGGAAGGTTTAAGCCAAAGTTGTTACTTGAGAAGTTAAGAGGAAAAAGATTGATGTTTGTGGGAGATTCATTGAATAGAAATTAATGGGAATCAATGGTGTGCTTTGTACCCCAATAACTAATAACACAACCCCAACAAATCGCCGCACCAAAATCCCAACAATTTTACCACCAAAATCCAGAAAAAATGAATCCAGAAGAAATAGCAAGAGCATTTGTTGAACATTATTACTCAACTTTTGACACTAATAGATCAGGATTAGCAAGTTTATACCAAGAAAATTCAATGTTAACTTTTGAAGGACAACCTTTCATGGGTGCTCAAAATATTGTTGGTAAATTGACTAGTTTACCCTTTGATCAATGTAAACATCATATTAGTACTACTGATTGTCAACCTTCTGGTCCACCTGGTGCTCTTATTGTTTTTGTTAGTGGTAATCTTCAACTTGCTGGTGAACAACAACCTCTTAAGTTCAGTCAGGTATTTCCTCCAACATCTTATGTGCATCTTCAAATTTTTTTTTTTTTTTTTTTTTTTAATCTTTTGATGGTTTTTGTATTCTGGGTTGTTAGATCAAGTCTGGTTCACTCAATATCTTCACAATTCAGGTTTCTTTCTTATTTTCTCTCTTAAGCTATACCAGTATAATACCCCAATACCAATTATTTGTTTACGTTTTTTATTTTTTGTGTAAAATATGTTAATAAAAGGTAAACAAATTAAATGATGAAGACGGAAAATGAAATTCTTATGGTCACTTGTGTACTTATTTAGAAGTTAGAACCATTGAGTCAATTAAATTAGTTCATGGGTAAAGTGGGGAATCATGATACTTGGAGCATACTCAATGACTCAGTATTAATTTTTAAAAAAGCTAGATGAAGTATAACATGATTGTTATTGAGTTTTAACTATTTGGGGAACAATATGTTTGCATCAAAGCATTCCAATATGATCAGTCCATATTTTTTTTACATGCATGCCTCTTCGTCTTCATTTGTTCCATTTAGAATCCCTCATATTAATTTTATGAATTATGATGATTTACAGGTTTTCAAACACCAACTGCCATATTCCCAAGAAGAAATCGACGAGGTCAGGGACTTGTGGGCGGACTATTTTCTAAATGCATAGTCTTTTTATTAGTAACGTAGTATTTTAGATGTCGTCTAAAATGACGCATAACCCTATGTTTGGTTAGTTGACGAATTTGGATAATGTATGAAAGACGACCGACCTTTGTCGTGATTTACTTTGAATTTGATTAATGAAAGACGAACGACTTTGTCGTGATTTGCTATGAATTTGTGTTTGTTTTGTTGATGGTGACCTATAATCTGTTTTGATACGCCAGTCTAAATGGCTGGCATCTGAATAATGTATATTGGTGGTACAAATTACCATCAATACCAGCTTTTTTTTAAAAAAAAAAGGCAACATTAAGGACATCAGACATATTACACCTCCGATGTGCATACATATGAAGGACATCAGATGTGAGCTACAGAATGATATGCATAAGAATGAATAAAGGACATCAGATTTATTAAACCCCCAATGTGCATTACCAAATGGACATCAGATGTTAGCTAAAGTCTGATGTGCATAAAGATGATGGACATCAGACTTTTGAAACATCCGATGTGCATTACCAAATGGACATCGGTTGCACAACCGATGTCCTTGACACCCATAATGGACATCAGCGAACTCTACATCGGTTGCTAATCCGATGTCCTTGTCCATAAAAGTCCGATGTCCTTAAGGGTTTCTGTAGTAGTGTTAGCTTTTGTGATTTGTCGAGAGCATGTTTCACGTGACTCACTTCATCACTCAACATTGATCCAACTTGTTGTAGTTGTTTGTTATCATGCTTATAGAAGGTGAGTTCAAACAGCAAAGAGTCACGTTCCTTGGTGATTGTGGAGACACATTTGTTAAGACGGCTCAATTCTTTGTCAAGATCTGATGCAACAGTGCAAGAGTCTGTGACTTGAAATTGTTCCAGTTTTTTGGTGAGAGTACGGTTCTGTTTTTGCAAACTCTTGATTTCTTTTTCGACAATGGTTGATGAGCTGGTTATGTCAGTTTCATTTAGACTTTCTTTTAGACAAATGTTTTCTTCAGCAATGTTCTCGATTTCTTCTTGCATTGCTTCAAGTTTATCATTTTGAACACGACACTTATCTATGAATTGATCTAATAGAATGCACACTTTATCTTTTGAGAAAGACCGAGCTTTTTTCTTAAGTGAGTTTACCTCATTGTCGGAATCAGAGTTGGAATCATTTGAGTGGGCCATAAGACATACGACCTTTTCTTTGGAGGATTTTGAGACACTTTTTGAGGAATTTGACGAGACACATAACTTGGCATCTAATTCGTCCTCAAGGATTTCATCCTCTTCGGAATCAGATAAACCCCAAATAGCCGTCATGACCTTTGCCTTATATTCTTGTTTTGCAACGTCACGCTTCTCCTTTGATTTAAATAGATCCCACTTTGGACATTCTTTGATTTGGTGACCCTTATCACCACATTTAAAACATCCAATAGTGGAGGTCGATTTTCTTTTAGGAAACTGTCGTTTACTAGCATTAGTCTTAAACCTTTGGGAGCCCCTACCATTTATCATATTCGCAATGTTTTTGGTAAACAAAGCAAACTCATCATCTCCATCCTCCTCATCACTAGAGAGAGCATTGAGAGCGAGCCCTTTCCCTTTGGAACTTTCCTCAGAACGCTTCACGAGGGTTAGTTCGTGAGCCATGAGTGAGCCCATTAGTTCATTAAGGGATAGAATAGATAGGTCGTTTGCTTCCTCAATAGCGGTAACCTTTGGTTGCCATCTTTCGGTTAGGCTACGAAGAACTTTGCGAACTAGATCCTCGGGTTCAAAAACCCTCCCTAGATTTTTGAGTTCATTGACAATGCTAGAAAAACGAGAAGAGAGACTATTTATGGATTCATCCTTAGTCATGTTAAACATCTCGTACTGTTGCATAAGAAGATCTATTCGATACTTCTTTACTTGTGACGTTCCCTCATATGCAAGGCATAGGGTGTCCCAAATTTCTTTGGCCGACGAGCAACCAGATATTCTATTGATCTCTTGTTCACCGATGCCATATTGAAGGATGAACATGGCTTTAGAGTTCTTTTCGACCTTTTTGTAATCTGACTCAACGTACTTGTCCTCGCTTTTTGGTGTACTAGTGCCATCGGCATTAGTGACAGAGATAGCGAGGGGGCCATTTTTGATTATTAACCAACACTCATAATCAGTACCCTTAACGTAGTGCTCCATGCGATGTTTCCACCAGACATAGTTATCTCCCTTGAAGATGGGATACTTAGTGTGTTTATTTTCGTCCATAACTATAGGATCAACTCTTTTGGGGCTTAGCCAATATCAAGAGCACGAGGCTCTGATACCAATTGAAGAGTTAAGAACGAATAAACACCTAAGAGGGGGAGGGGGTGAATTAGGTGTGACCTTTTTTTAAAATTTTAACGACAACTACACTTGAGAGACTTAATGACGAGTAAGTTCACAAGATGAGCAAAGTGTTCTATGCAACAGTATGATTGACTGTTACACAGAAACTTGGAATCGTTCAAGTTAGCGAGAATAAAGCGAAGAGTATGTAAGTAAATAAACAAACAACCAAAGTTAAAAAATTGGTTCAGTCTCTACTCCGAGACCTACGTCCAACCGTTATTTTATTGATTGTTTAGAAATTTACTCCAACAACTAAACGAATACAAGTAAAATAACTCGCCAACCTACTCCGGTTGCATTTGCTCAAAGCTACTCCGCTTCAAGACTTGACTCAAACTTAAAGCTACTCCGCTTCAAGAGTTTTAGGACGTTCTATCTCTGGTTTACAGGATCAGAATCTCAGATGTTCACTTAAGAACGTGGAGATTTACATTTAAGATCTAAACACGAGAATCATGGAACAAACTCATTATGTCACAGTGTAGCTTACTGATGCATGGAGATTTTCAGACCGAGTTTGAGAAAAACGTTTGAAGACTTTTAAACTTAAAATGATTTTGCAAAACTTAATGAAAGAACTTTGAAGGCTTAAGAGTTTTGCAGAATACTTCAATAAATGTTGTAAAAGCCTTGGCATTGAATGAGGCTAAGGGGTTTCTTTTATAGTACTTCAAATGTGGGTATTACCCAATGTGTACTTCCTTTGTACTTTTATCCATTGGATAATAGCTAGCCCACTTGACAAGCAAAAGTTGTTGTTTAGTTTTCATTGGCTTTTGATAAAGCAAATCAGATTTGTGTTTGTAAAATATCTTCTAATAAGATGCTTAGTACTATTTACATTTCAAATGTAAACAATTCATAAGTTCTTATTATTTTACGAAATGCGGTACACTACGAATAAGACGGGTTTTTACGCTTCAATTCGTGCGTGCCAAAAGAGAAAACGATTTTACAAGAAAATAGATTTTGACAATTATTTTCAGAAAACTAAAGTGACTGTTTTGCATATTACTTGAAAACATTTTTCTCGTACTAAAAAACTCCATGCGGTACAGACGCAACAGTCTGATGGACTGTTGCATGACAAAGCTAACACTTGATTTTAACGAGGATGTTCCACTTACTCTTACATTTGTGACTTAGGTTACAAGGGGATGTTCTTGACTTGAGTTGTTCTTCTTGATCATGTTTGAAACATAATGGATGATCTCTTTGTTGCCTTTGTTCTTCAATCCATTTGCTTAGCCTTGAATACTCAATTCATGCTACTTAAGAACAAACAATTAATATTAACAAGGACTTGTCATCATCAACTTAAAATGTTCCAACAACCGCTCCACTAACAGGCTAGGGCGTATAACCGCGCCCTAGCTACCGGAGCGCATAACCACGTCATCCGGATACTATGTATAGCGCATAACCGACAACTATATGCCTAAGACCTGGCCAGACCTCTCGATGTAATAACCTACACCGAACGACACACGGGGACCGGAGCGCATATAGCACGAGCTCCGACCAATCCCGAACATAGCTAAAATCTCATTCCATGTGTGGCATTTGTTCATTACAATGGTACACAAATCGTACCACCGCTATATATTCACAAACAAGGTAACATAACCGTCACCAACACAATTTATGATGACATAACCGTCAACCAACTCATTAACAACACATGAGCTAACAATGGATAAATAAGACAACACTTATATTCATTCCATGCGGAAAGAGAACACACGAGATTGAGTAATGAAACAAAAGTTCTAAATGCATTTCACATTACAGTTGTCCTCTGCCGTTAAATTCATATTTAATTCAAATAAAATCGAAATGGTACAAGGCCAATTGGTTCGGATTCATAAGGCTTTTAGCTACAATCTTCTTCAGATAACTATTTCCAAAAGACGAACATAACAGGGGTTTATAATCTGATCTTTACAGTATGTCATAAATCGTCGGATTAAAAGTATTTCTTCATAAAATGGCTTTAACAAAACATTTTGGGGCAAAGTAAACTCCTAACATCATCTAAATTCTTCAAAGTTTAATTATCGAAAAGGATTAGAATTGTTTCAAAGTATAAAAATGGTTTTCGAAATAGTCTTTGAGCTACTGTCCGTTCTGCGAGTATTTCAGCGCAATGTTTGTAAATAATTTATTGTGAGCAAACGACATGCAAGAAAATTCCGAAATTTTATAGGTAGACCATACACTTAAAATAAACAGGGGTCTCGTTTCAAAATTTTCAAATATGGATAATCTAAGACGTCGAAATAAATTGTACAAGACGATGGACAAATTTGTCAAGGTGCTGAAACTTCATGAAATAACCAATGTAAACAAAGCACTATGAACTTGAAAGACTATCAAACTAATCATCCTCAATGATCGTAACCTCATTTAACAATACAATCCTTAATGAACTTCCACAATTAAAATCTCATCCAACACAACCATGCAAGATGAAAATCATCCAAACATATGACTTATAAAGTTAATCATGCAACTAATTAATCAAACATATTTCTAGTATAATATGTACCACTAATATATATAACACGTGAAAATATAGACGATTAAAGTCGAGTAACCCATCACTGTTACCTTATAACTCTTCAATAAGCATGATTTTGACTTAAAGCCACTCCGGTTTGGACAACTGAACTAGCTACACACAATAATAAACGAGTTAGCATTGAAATTCGTGCCTTAAAGGCCACGACCAAAGAGTAGGAAGGAAGTTATATTAGACTTTTCTTACCTAGAAAGATGAAAGGCGACGAGAGGAAGAGATAGGCGCGAAAATCGTCGAAAACCGATAAGAAATGAAGATTTCATGATCGTTTTAAGGTTGAGGTGCACAACAAATAAATAACAATGGTGTTTGTGACTTTGTGTTTGGGTGTTCTTAGCTGAAAAAAAATATAGAATTGAAGAAGAAGGAAGAAGGAGGTTGACCTTGGGCGGCAAGGCAAAGTTTTCATGCTTAGCCAAGTGTCCCAAAGGACATGTGGAAATGAGTAAAGGGTAAGCAATGAGCGAGTGTCTTGTTAGCGGATGTTCCGTGATAGCCTTTCGTATTTTCGGTATAATTTCTTCCACAGAACTCGGAATGAGGTATTTTCGGTGGCGTTGGAAAGCTAAGAAAAAGAGCTAAAACTTCTAGTCTATAAGCAAAAGCTAAATATGTCTTTAAAGTATCTTAAAATTAGTAACAAGGACAGAGTAGCATTTCACAAGTTTAAGGAATATAAATTTAAGACGGACATATTAATATCATTGTCAAAAATGAAAGATTTTAAATGGAATTTTATTTATTGTGGATCATTATTATTACTAAAATATTATTCTAATAATATATAAGAACTTGGAAATTACGGGGTGTTACATTCCAGGTAGTTTTTCTGCTCGTTAAACCAAACAGAGCCTTAACCATAACAACACCGCATAAAATGGATTTAACGGAAATCAATTACTCTATAAGTTTTGAGTTAAGAAAAATCAAAGTATAAACAAACAAAAACAAACAATACACATAACACATGGAATATGCTACTAAATAATTTTTAGAAAAATTGAAAAAACAAGTTAGAGGGAAAAAAACGTACATTTTGCATAGATAGGAGAGAATGAAGAACTGTGAAACAAAAATAGGGTTAATATTTTTTGAAGGGTAAAAAGATAATTTTTTATTTTTGTCAATGTACTCTTTGAATATGCTGGGGGAGCAGCATATTCCAAAAGAGCATATTGAAGACCAATCTACTCTTCCAATATGTCGTTTTCCAAACAGTCCAAATAGCATATTGATAGGTCAAACTTGCTAATTAGCTCAAATATACTAATTTTTCTGCAATATGTTGTTTACCAAACAGCGCCTAAATATTGTTTTACATCTCAAGTAAAATATGAAGTAACATTAAAAGTAACAAAATGTACTCCTCGTCATCTCAATTTTATTGTCCCGCTTTTTCCAAAATTTATCCCTAAATAATTGACTCTTTTTAAATTCAGTAAATATCCATCCCTTCCTATTTTATTAGATTTTCTTAAATCTGCCCAAAATAAAAAGTAGGCAAATATAAATGAGATAACATTGGTAATATATAATACTTCCTCCATTTTTATATAATGTACCCATTTTATTAAAATACTACACTCATATATTCAACAAATGGGTACATTATATAAAAACGGAGGATAGTATAATATAAAATGGTACTTCCTCCATTCCAATCAATTCTATACATTTCACTTTATGGACACTATTCATAAGTCGAGTAAATCTTCGATACAACTTCTAATATATAACATAAAAGATAGTCATGTGAGATCTTGTTTAAATTGTCTTATGGAGTACAATGTGAATATCAAAGTTTTATAATTTTTATCGATATGTAACTAAAGATATTCACAAAAGAAAACGGGTATTGGCAAACGTGAATAAAGCAAATGTATAGAATTGATTGGAATGGAGGAAGTAGTTGTTTACGATAAAAAGGATTTGCTCATTATAAAAACACGAAATCAAAATAAAGAAGTTACATTAAAACACAATAATCAATCAATAATCAATAATAAAAAGAATTACAAAAACACATAAGGGATGCGAAAGAAGGGTCTAACAGTCTAACTTAGGGAAGACAATATCTCACAAATTTTTATCTTCGCTTATTATTATATATTTTTCATTTCATATTCATATATTATAACTACGTTGTATCAAACTATTGCTTATACTCGCTCTGTTGAGTCATATATTCTCATATACTATATTGTTTTAATAATGATAGGTCTATTATCTATCTATCTATCTATCTATCTATCTATCTATATATATATATATAATATAGGGTTGGGATCTCACAAAGTTCTCATTGTAAGGTGGTTCTCACCGGATCTCAAGTCTATATATATATATATATATATATATATATATATATAGAGAGAGAGAGAGAGAGAGAGTGTGTGTCAAGATCCGGTGAGAACGGTTATTCGGTGCATACGGTGAGAACGACTCACATCCATTGGATTACACAAAATCAATGACCCATATTCGTGGTATTACCCAGTCCCAAGGTCCCCACCCTCTACCCCACACACTAACACCTCACAATTTTAATTACCCATCAATCCATCATACACTGATACGAGCCAAGCCCACCATCACATGTTAGGCTGCCGTTACCGGAGGTCCGACACCACATCCCCGGCACCGGTGTGTGACAAATATCGACCAAAAATCATTCTCCTTCATATCCTGTTCATCAACCCTCGTCTCCAATCTGCTCAGGTGCTGCTAGCGTCGGTGAACAACGATTCAAAGAAACTTACCGTCGCCGCCAGCAACAATCAATCAAAAATGTCGACGATACAACGAACGTCCCTTGTACCAGCGCAACATTGACTAACATACCTGCACACCATATTGGTTCTCACATCAGTTTCCTTCTTCATCATCTTTCGCCGCCAAACTCCAATAACGCTACCACCTTAGCGACCGCAGGTTACCCATTTTTCGACTACATATAATCAACGACAGCAGTCGCCGAATACTCTTCTCAGTTTAAGCAAAACGCTATTAGTATATTTTGTCAATATATCAATGTATCTCAAACCGGCTTTTATGTACCTAATAACTAATTTTGTGTATCCAGATAAGATACATACAAATAGTGGTTAGATACACAAAATCAGTTGGTAGGTACATTAAATATTCTTTCAGATACATCAATAATTAAACTTGATAATTTCGTGTAGCTCCAACTATGGTAATGGTTGGAAGGAGAAAACAATCTTGTGTATCGATGGTAAGATACAAACAAATAGTAGTTAGATACACAAAATCAATTAGTAGGTACATTAAATATTCCTTGAGATACATCAATAATTAAACTTGATAATTTCATTTGGCTCAAAAAATGACAATGGTTGGTAAGAGACAATAAAGGTGACGATGATGGGGAGTTTCAGAGTTGCGAGTTAGAAATGTTGAATAGAATTTGTGGAATCGCGTCGGATTTAGAGATGTTTAATGTATTCGCCGGTGTTGTTACTGGTCGTTGCCGGCGACGACGGCAATAATTATAATTGGTGACCGGTCTGAGGTGATTTGTTAAAGCAGGGGAAGAGATAAGGTCAGTGAGAGAAAAGGAAAAGTTGGATTTGGATTTTTTTATGCAATCACACAGGAGACCGTGATGCCTTTTTGTTTTAATCAAATCCGTACAGTTTGCTTAAATCTAACGGATGTGACTCGTTCTCACCGTATGTACCGAATAACCGTTCTCACCCGATCCTATATATATATATATATATATATATATATATATATATATATATATATATATATATATATATAGAGGCCGGATCACGTGAGGCCGCCTATTACGGTGAGGCCGCCGAACCCTTACTATGTAGCACATGATTTTCAATGTTTATTGGACTAATTTCAATGGGATGAAAATTATGGGTCATTTTTAACAATTCATTTGGCCCAAATATTTTGTCTATCTAAAAAAATTATCCATTTTGTTCTTTTTCTTATTTCGTGAAATTTGGGCTTAAAATAATTGTTTACTCACAAAATGTTTAATTTTTATTTTGTGAATCTTCGACCTTAATTTGTGAACTCGGGACCTTATTTTGTGAAACTTAAACTTAAAATGTTTGTTTGCTCACAAAATGGATAATTTCTTATTTCGTGAATTTCGGACCTTAATTTGTGAAACCGAAACCTTATTTCGTGAAACTTGGACTTAAAATGTTTGTTTACTCACGAATTGTTTAATTTCTTACTTCGTGAATTTTGGACCTTAATTTGTGAAACCGGAACCTGATTTCGTGAAACTTGGACTTAAAAAGTTTGTTTAATCACGAAATGTATAATTTCTTATTTCGTGAATCTTAGACCTTAATTTGTGAAGTCGGGACCTTATTTCGTGAAACTTGGACTTAAAATATTTGTTTACTCACGAAATGTTTAATTTCTTATTTCGTGAATTTTGGACCTTAATTTGTGAAACCGGAACCTTATTTCGTGAAACTTAGACTTAAAATATTTGTTGCGCACAAAATATATAATTTTTTATTTCGTGAATCTTGGACCTTAATTTGTAAAACCGGGACCTTATTTTGTGAAACTTGGATTTAAAATGTTTGTTTACTCACGAAATTTTTAATTTTTTATTTCGTAAATCTTGGATCTTAATTTGTGAAACCGAAACCTTATTTCGTGAAACCTAGACTTAGAATGTTTGTTTACTCACAAAATGTTAAATTTCTTATTTTGTGAATCTTGAACCTTACTTTATGAAACTAGGACCTTATTTCGTGAAACCTAGACTTAAAATGTTTGTTTACTCATGAAATGTATATTTCTTATTTCGTGAATCTTAGACCTTAATTTATGAAACCGGGATCTTATTTCGTGAAACTTGGACTTAAAATGTGTGTGTTTACTCACAAAACGTTTAATTTCTTATTTCGTGAATCTTGAACCTTTATTTATGAAACTAAGACCTTATTTCGTGAAAGCTCGACTTAAAATGTTTGTTTACGTACAAAATGTATAATTTTCTTATTTCGTGAATCTTGGACCTTAATTTGTGAAACCGAAACCTTATTTCGTGAAACTTGGATTTAAAAAGTTTGTTTAATCACGAAATGTATAATTTCTTATTTCGTGAATCTTGGACCTTAATTTGTGAAACCGGGAACTTATTTCGTGAAACTTGGACTTAAAATATTTGTTTACTTACGAAATGTTTAATTTCTTATTTCGTGAATCTTGGACCTTAATTTGTGAAACCGGAACCTTATTTCGTGAAACTTGGACTTAAAATATTTGTTGCGCACAAAATATATAATTTTTTATTTCGTGAATCTTGGACCTTAATTTGTGAAACCGGGACCTTATTTTGTGAAACTTGGACTTAAAATGTTTGTTACTCACGAAATTTTTAATTTTTTATTTCGTAAATCTTGGATCTTAATTTGTGAAACCGGAACCTTATTTCGTGAAACCTAGACTTAGAATGTTTGTTTACTCACAAAATGTTAAATTTCTTATTTTGTGAATCTTGAACCTTACTTTATGAAACTAGGACCTTATTTCGTGAAACCTAGACTTAAAATGTTTGTTTACTCATGAAATGTATAATTTCTTATTTCGTGAATCTTAGACCTTAATTTATGAAACCGGGATCTTATTTCGTGAAACTTGGACTTAAAATGTGTGTGTTTACTCACAAAACGTTTAATTTCTTATTTCGTGAATCTTGAACCTTTATTTATGAAACTAAGACCTTATTTCGTGAAAGCTCGACTTAAAATGTTTGTTTACGTAAAAAATGTATAATTTTCTTATTTCGTGAATCTTGGACCTTAATTTGTGAAACCGGGACCTTATTTCGTGAAACTTGAACCTAAAATGTTTGTTTACTCATTAAATGCATAATTTCTTATTTCGTGAATCTTGGACCTTAATATGTGAAACCGGGAACTTATTTCGTGAAACTTGGACTTGAAATGTGCGTGTTTACTCACGAAATGTATAATTTCTTATTTCGTGAATCTTGGACCTTAATTTGTGAAACCGACACCTTATTTCGTGAAACTTGGACTTAAAATGTGCGTGTTTACCCACAAAAAGTTTAATTTCTTATTTCGTGAATCTTGAACCTTTATTTTTGAAACTAAGACCTTATTTCGTGAAAACTCGACTTAATACGTTTGTTTACGCACAAAATGTATAATTTTCTTATTTCGTAATTCTTGGACCTTAATTTGTGAAACCGGGACCTTATTTCGTGAAACTTGGACCTAAAATGTTTGTTTACTCACGAAATGCATAATTTCTTATTTCGTGAATCTTGGACCTTAATTTGTGAAACCGGGAACTTATTTCGTGAAACTTGGACTTAAAATGTTTGTTTACTCACGAAATGTATAATTTTTATTTCGTGAATCTTGGACCTTAATTTGTGAAACCGACACCTTATTTCGTGAAACTTGGACTTAAAATGTGCGTGTTTACCCACAAAAAGTTTAATTTCTTATTTCGTGAATCTTGAACCTTTATTTGTGAAACTAAGACATTATATCGTGAAACCTCAACTTAAAACGTTTGTTTACGCATAAAATGTATAATTTCTTATTTTGTGAATCTTGGACCTTAATTTGTGAAACCGGCACCTTATTTCGTGAAACTTGGACTTAAAATGTGTGTTTACTCACGAAATGTATAATTTCTTATTTTGTGAATCTTGGACCTTAATTTGTGAAACCGGGACCTTTTGTCGTGAAACTTGGACTTAAAATGTGTGTGTTTACTCACGAAATGTTTAATTTCTTATTTCGTGAAACTTGAACCTTTATTTGTGAAACTAAGACCTTATTTCGTGAAACCTCAACTTAAAACGTTTGTTTACGCATAAAATTTATAATTTCTTATTTTGTGAATCTTGGACCTTAATTTGTGAAATCGGGACCTTATTTCGTGAAACTTGGACTTAAAATGTGTGTTTACTCACGAAATGTATAATATCTTATTTTGTGAATCTAGGACCTTAATTTGTGAAACCGGGACCTTTTGTCGTGAAACTTGGACTTAAAATGTGTGTGTTTACTCACGAAATGTTTAATTTCTTATTTCGTGAAACTTGAATCTTTATTTGTGAAACTAAGACCTTATTTCGTGAAACCTCGACTTAAAATATTTGCTTATGCACATAAATGTATAATTTCTAATCTCGTGAATCTTTGACTTTAATTTATTAAACCCTTGTGCAATTACCGACACGAGGTACCAGTTGCCCTTGTGCAATCACCAACGACTTGTAAATTTCCACAATCATTTTCTCATCATATTCTTTCACTTGACCCTTACTGAACCCGTATTCAATGGACCCTCCAAACCCGCTTGCCCCACTTATAAACCCGGAGCTAGAAATCTTCAGCATCATGTTCACATACGCATCTCGCAGCCTCGTTAACCATTTCTTTGGTGACCCGACCCGCGCCTATATTCGGACTCTCGGGTTAATTTTAAATCGCCAAAACCGCTTCCGCTTTCCTTGAGACTTGTTTGGGTCCGGTTGCTCTTGGCCGAGCTTGATCCGGGTCCGATTTTTCCTCTCAGTGTTGCTTAATCTCACGTAACCTCTTCTGTTTCAATATTTTTTTTATTCCTTTGTATACATGGGTTGATAATCCCTCCATACTTAATCGATGGATAATATATAAGATCGTTTCGGTTTTATGGATAATGAGATGACGTTACCGTGCGTCCTTCCTATAGGTTTTTATGGAAGAAGGGATATAGAGGGAATTGGGATTTAAGGCAAGTTATACATGAGTAGGGTGGGGACTGGGGAGCTAATTTTGATGGATAGAAGAGGGGGAGTAAACGGTTGGTAGTGGGAATAAATGAATGAATGACATACTGTATAACAGCATAATAAAAGTCTATAAAATACAGAAGATTTAATTTACCGAATAACGATGACGATGAAGACGAATAGGAGATGAAGAGAAAGTAGAGTGATATAGAAGAACGTAACAAATGATTTGAGATTGAGGGAAAGTTTTGTCAGTTGGGTTATGTAGGAGGATACGTGGCATCATCAAATAAGTCTATAATTATAAGATCGACGGCTGGAATGGGTACGGCGGCCTTACCCTAAGAAGGGTGCCTCACATGATTCAATTTCTATATATATATATATATATATATATATATATATATATATATATATATATATATATATATATATATATATATATATATATATATATATATATATATATAGAATTGAGATCCTATGAGAACCACCAATATAATGAGAACCGTGAGAACTCTACCTTACGGACTTTTTAAAAAAAAATTAATGACATATTTGGATTCGGCATGAAATTTTAAGGCTAGAGAACATATTTCTTGGTCTAGAAAATATATACTACTGACGGAAATGGAGGTGAGATACATTTTATTAATTTTCATGCACCTACTACTGATTTTTACGCATCTATCATTTTTCATGCACCTAGAACTCGTTTTAATGCACGTACAACCTCTTATTTCATGCACCTAGTAATCATTTTCATGCATGTAAAAAATTTCATGCACGTAGTGGTTGTTTTCGTGCATTTATAGCCATTTTAGTACGTCTAATTGTATTTTCGTACACTAAGTATATATTTTGTTAATTAAATCAATTTTTTTTGTTTATTGATACTAAAGTGTGTATTTGAATAAGTTAAACTAATGGTAAATGATCCAACGAAACATTCGAAGCGAGATATGGTGGAGATTTAGTGATGGTTCTCATGGTTCTCATTATAAGGGTGGTTCTCACCGGATCCCGACCCTATATATATATATATATATATATATATATATATATATATATATATAGAGGCGGGATCCGGTGAGTCCACCTAAATATTTGAGTCCATGAGTCCATTTAGAGTATCACAAGTTGTATTAAAAAATATCACGTTTTTTTTACACTACAATATCACAATGTCACAACCTTTTCAATACAATATCAAAGGAAACAATATCACACACTATATAAAACAATATCACGAAATTTTTTCCTATACTTTTTTTCCTGAAATTTTTTTTTTCAAATTTTTTTCAAATTTTTTTTTTCAAATTTTTTTTTTTTTATATTATTTTGAAGAACCGGTGATATTGTATTGAGTAATTTGTGAAATTGTAATGAAAAATAATCGAAAAAAATTTCGAGAAAAATCGCCTTTTGTTAAACAATATCACGCACTATATTAAACAATATCACGAAATTTTTTTCCCGGAAATATTTTTTTCAAATTTTTTTTTCAATTTTTTCTCCCGATTTTTTTTTTCCGAAATATTTTTTTCTCGAATTTTTTTTTTGTGATATTATTTTGAAGAACCGGTGATATTGTATTGAGTAACTTGTGATATTGTAATGAAAAAAATCGAAAAAAAATTTCGAGAAAAAATGCCTTTTGTTAAACAATATCACACACAATATTAAACAATATCACGAAATTTTTTCAAGAACTTTTTTGCCCGGAAATATTTTTTTCAATTTTTTTTTTCAATTTTTGCTCTCGAATTTTTTTTCCGAAATATTTTTTTCTCGAATTTTTTTTTGTGATACTATTTTAAAGAACCGGTGATATTGTATTGAGTAACTTGTGATATTGTAATGAAAAAAAAATCGAGAAAAAACGCCATTTTATTAAAAAAAAACTTGTTTGTTTTAAAAAAAGTGCATACTGAAAAAGGGAATTTTTTTAATAAAGAAAATGTCATTTTAAAAGAAAAGGCAAAAAAAGAAAAAAGAAAGTAATATTGAAAAAGAAAACAACAAAAAAAGGAAAAAAAAAATTGATATTGAAAACACGTGATACTTTTTTATACAACTTATGATATCATTGTTAGACTCATGGACTCAAATATTTAGGGTGGACTCATGTGATCCCAACTCTATATATATAGGGATCACATGAGTCCACCCTAAATATTTGAGTCCATGAGTCTAACAATGATATCATAAGTTGTATAAAAAAGTATCACGTGTTTTCGATATCAAATTTTTTTCCTTTTTTTCTTTTTTTCTTTTTCAATATTACTTTTTTTTTTTGCCTTTTCTTTTAAAATGATATTTTCTTTATTAAAAAAATTTCCTTTTTCAGTATGCACTTTTTTTAAAACAAACACGTTTTTTTTTTTAATAAAAAGGCGTTTTTTCTCGATTTTTTTTCATTAGAATATCACAAATTACTCAATACAATATCACCGGTTTTTCAAAATAATATCACAAAAAAAAAAATTCGAGGAAAAATATTTCGGAAAAAAAATTCGAGAAAAAAAATTGAAAAGAAAAATTGAAAAAAATATTTCCGGGCAAAAAAGTTCTTGAAAAAATTTCGTGATATTGTTTAATATTGTGCGTGATATTGTTTAACAAAAGGCGTTTTTTCTCGAAATTTTTTTTCGATTTTTTTTCATTACAATATCACAAGTTACTAAATGCAATATCACCGGTTCTTCAAAATAATATCACAAAAAAAAATTTGAGAAAAAAATATTTCGGGAAAAAAATTCGGGAGAAAAACTTGAAAAAAAAATTTGAAAAAAATATTTCCGGGAAAAAAATTTCGTGATATTGTTTAATATAGTGCGTGATATTGTTTAGCAAAAGACGTTTTTTCTCGAAAATTTTTTCGATTTTTTTCATTACAAATTCACAAATTACTCAATACAATATCACCGGTTCTTCAAAATAATATCACAAACAACTATAATGAATTACAATAACAGTTATTACAGAATGAAAAACTGAATACAATAACATGTATTATGCAATACAATAACAGCTATTATGAATTACAATAACAACTATTATGAATACAATAACAGCTATAATGAATTACAATAACAGGTATCACAAAATGAAAAACTGAATACAATAACAGCTATTTTGAAATACAATAACAAACTATCATGAATACAATAACAGTTATAATGAATTACAATAACAGGTATTACAGAATGGAAAACTGAATACAATAACATGTATTATGCAATACAATAACAGCTATTATGAATTACAATAACAAACTATTATGAGTACAATAACAGCTATTATGAATTACAATAACAGGTATTACAGAATGGAAAACTGAATACAATAACATGTATTATGCAATACAATAATTAACATTATGCATTACAATAACAGGTATTATTATGCAATGCAATATTTGACATTATGCAATAATTAACATTATGCATTACAATAACAGGTATTATTATGGAAAACAAAGGAAGTGGCAAGAGAATGAAATCAAACAAGGAAAAGGCAATTGAAAAAGAAAGCAAACCAAAGAGGTTATGTAATAACTGCAAACAAATGGGAAACCATGACAAAAGAAACTGCCCAAATCCATTTGTTGAACATGCACCTGAGGATGAAGATGAAGAGGGAGATGAAATGGAGGATGAATAAGGGATCCAATGAATAGATTTACAATAATCGTATCACAAACTTTACAATAATACAAAAATATCTCAGTATTTTGTCTTAGATTACTATAGTTGAGAATCTATATTACGTGTAAGAAACTTTAGAATAATCAATAATCAATAATAGATTTGTAATTTGTCTTACATTTTGCATATTTGAGTTCAATAGTATTCAATTTTGGCATGGAAATGGTATTCTTTTGAATAACTATCTCGAAACAATAACAGCTATTATGAATATAATAACAGCTATTATAAATTACAATAACAACTATTATGAATACAATAACAGCTATTATGAATTACAATAACAGGTATTACAAAATGGAAAACTGAATACAATAACATGTATTATGTAATACAATAACAACTATTATCAATTACAATAACAACTATTATGAATACAATAACAGCTATTATAAATTACAATAATAAGTACTACAAAATGGAAAACTGAATACAATAACATGTATTATGCATTACAATAACAGCTATTATGAATACAATAACAGCTATTATGAATTACAATAACAGGTACTACAAAATGGAAAACTGAATACAATAACATGTATTATGCATTACAATAACAGGTATTATATATGAATTACAATAACGGCTATTATGAATACAATAACAGCTTTTATGAATTACAATAATAATAGGTATTACAAAATGGAAAACTGAATACAATAACATGTATTATGCAATACAATAATTAACATTATGCATTACAATAACAGGTATTATTATGCAATACAATATTTTACATTATGCAATAACTGTGTAAAGAAGGAAATACAATAACAGAACTTATATAATACAATAACTGTCTTGAATGAAGTCACTACTAGATACAATAACAGGACTTATATAATACAATAACTGTGTAAAACCATTACAATAACTGTATGAACTCATTACAATAACTGTGTGAAAATCATTAAAATAACTGCCTGAAACCATTACAATAACTGTTTGATAACACAATTACAATAACTGTCTGAAAACACAATTACAAAAACTATCTGACATGATTACAATAACTCTTTGAGACAATTAAAATAACTGTCACAAAAATAACACATTCTAGGCTTTACAAAACAAATAAGTAAAAGCATCATCAGCTGAACAAGACTCTTTCTCCATTGCTTCTTTTCGTTGTGTGTATAAATGGAGAAATATCTCAACATCTCTCTTCATCATCAAGAAATGTAATTGAGAAACCTAAAACAAAAACAAAAAGGCGTTAAACAATCTTCGAAGCACTGCAAAGAACCATACGAGCTAAATTAACACAAAGTGATGCATAAAATACAATAACACCCCCATGAAGTCACTACTGCATACAATAACTGAGTTTTATAATACAATAACAGAAATTATATAATACAATAACTGTATTTAAATGAAGTGTCTAAACACATTAAAATAACTGTGTACAAACCATTAAAATAACTATCTAAACACATTAAAATAACTGTGTACAAACCATTAAAATAGTTGTTATTGTATTCATAATATTTGTTATTGTAATTCATAGTAAAAAAAGGGAATACAATAACAGTCTTAGACGAATACAATAACAGTCTTAGATTATTACAATAACAGTCTCAGACGAATACAATAACAGTCTTAGACGATTACAATAACAGTCTGAGACGGTTACAATAACTGTCTGATACGATTATAAAAAAGGGAATACAATAACACACGCAGATTATCAGAGAATACACACAACCATATAGAATAATCACATCAATATATTACAGTAACACACACAGATTATCTTCATTAGAACAACAATACAAACTAATTTAAAGAAAAAGCACAAAAAGAACACATCAAAATTCGAAATTAGATACACAAATTTGGAAAATACAATTACGAAACCCTAAAATAAGTGAAATCCAATTGAAAACGACTAATTGAACTACATAATGCAACCGGCTGAATAAATTGAAGAAAACAAATACAAGAACACACCAATTTCAAGTAAAAACACAACAACATAAACGAAAATTTTAAAAAAATTGACGAAAATGAAAGAAGGAAGATGAAAAACCTAAATTATGTGAAACCAAGTAAAAAATGTAATGCAACAGCACACAAATACACTAATTGAACTACATAATGAAAACATTGAGTAAAATTGAAGAATAAAAACACAAAACACAACAAAAATCAAGTAAAAAAACCTACAAGTAGCGAAAATTGAAGAAAAAGAACGAAAAATTGAAGAAAATCAATTACCTGAAGATGGACGAAAATGACGACGAAGATGAGCAAAGAAGTCGACGAAGAAGATGAGCAAGAAGATGAACGAAAATGGAGGTTTTACCGGAGAATATGGAGGTTTTACTTGAGAATATGGAGGTTTTAGTGGAGAGAGAGGGAGGTTTTTACTGTGTTTCAGTTGGGGAGTTGAAAAAGGGGGGGAAAAGAAGTTAGGGGTGAAAGCTTTGGTTTATATACTAATTGTGAGATTTAATCTCAGCCACTAATTTGAACTAGATATGAATGGTCCAGATTTAAAGGTGTAACTCACCAATATTGCCCCAACTCATATGATCCTATATATATATATATATACATATATACATATATATATATATATATACATATATATATATATATATACATATATATATATAGGCGGGATCCGGTGAGTCCACCTAAATATTTGAGTTCATGAGTCCATTACACAGTATCACACTTAATGAAAAGAAATATCACACTTAAACTTTCCAACAAAAACATGTTGTAAAAACACGTATTTTCAGAAAATTCTCTCTCTGTAAAAAGATAAAAAAAAAAAAAAAAAAAATCAAACAGTAAAATCTCTCTAAAATCTCACTGAAAATCCGCAAAAAATCGAACGATTTCAACTGAATTTCAACGATCTACATTCATTCGTTCACTAGATTGCATTATCTTAGTTGAATTTCAAAGTTATTTCAAAAAATCGCTGAGGTAAATTTCTTTCGCGTTCTATTTCATTTTTGCGACTTTATTTCAACTTATAGAGTATTAATTTGATTGATTTTGTTCTTAATAATTGTACTTGAAAAGAATTAGATGAATATAATAGGATTGAATCAAAAAAACAATTAATTGTCAACTTATTTAGGGTTTTTCATGTTGTTGCTGTAAATTTATGAATATATTAGTAATTATTAGTGATTAAAGAAATTAGTATGATCGATTATAGTTGTTAAAGTTTATTAGTTGTTTTAATTGTTTCAATCGCAAAAATTAGGGTTAACTATTGTTCGAATGTGAAATTTAGTGTTTCAATCGCGAAAATTAGGGTTAACCATTAAGGATATGTTGTGTTGATATACGTACGATAATATAAAGTGTACCGTTTGATAATATTAAGGATACGTTATGATATTATTCGTTTTTGTTCAATCAACTAATTGGTTATTATTTCTGTTCAATTATTTTCTTAACCTATGATATTATTCAGTACACAATGTGATACTACTAAGGATAGGTTGAGTTACTATTAATTAAGAAGTGATTGTTTCTGTTCACTTGAGGATTTGATTGTTTCATAGTAGCAACTTTTCTTTAACCCGTGGTACTGAGAAATATAAATTGTGATACTATTTAAGATACGTTGTGATACTATTTAAGATACGTTGTGATACTATGCGGGTATTAAGTATCACAAAAAAATGGACAGTAATATGGAAATAGTAGAACAAACAACAACAAATAAAGAGGTCTCAACCATTGGCACAAAGAGGTCAATAGAAACAATATGGTTTTGCTTTACAGATATGCTTGCGGACGTGGTGGTGAAGATGATGAACTGCACAAAAGACGAGTCATACGATTGAAGACCGCTGCATATCCTAATAATAGAGGTAGGGGTCGAGGTAGAATAAGCAGTTAGTAGTACTAGATTTAATTTGTTGGGACAAATTTTTTAATTGGAAGTGAATGAATGTAATGCTGGAGTAGAAAAAAATTTGTGTAGTTGTATATTAGATATCATGATTTAATGGAAAACAAGTTTTTGGGATCAATTCTTGGTTAAGGCCCTGTTCTTTCTGGCTTAATTTCAGCTCCTTCCAATTTTAGTTGGTTGTATTCCGTTAATTTTTATTTACGTTCAATCAATTATTTTTAATTAATCTCATCACAAAAGTAACTTTTAATTCAACTAAATTCACTCCACCTCAATTTCACTCAATTTAGTTCAATTAAGCTCGACTCTAATTTATTCAATTCAGCTCGTTTCAGCCGAAAAGAACAGGGCCTAAGTTTGATATTGTTTCAGGTATGGTGTGATACTTTCTTCTACTTGACGTGAAACTGTTTCTACGAAACAAAAACAATGGTTTGGGATGTAAAAATCCTTTTTACTCCGACATTGTTTGGTACAAAATTTGATACTTTTGTGCATTTAGGTTGATATTATTTTTAAAGGCTACATAGGAGAATAAATATTATTAAGAAAATGGTGATATTATTTCACAAACAGTGACATTGCCTATATATAACGAGCTGTGATATTTTTTGGAAATGGTTGTGAAATTATTAATTTTAGCAAAACGATGGTATAGATCTAATATTGTTTCAGAATAATGGTGATATTGTTTAAATGGTGTGATATTTTTTCAGGATTTCGCAGCCTGTCATATTCTGTATGAAGAATGGTGATATTCTTTGTGAAGATTGGTGATATTGTTCTACTTGTAGTATGATACTGTTTAGTAGTCGTACAATTGTCCATAAATATTACTACTAATAAATGGAAACTGGTCTGATATTGTGTATGATGCTGGTGATATTGTTTCATATGAGGTGTGATATTCTTTGAAATGAAGTGCATAAAATGTAGAAGAAAAAAATGACAGTCATCTTAGAATAAAGAATTTGTATGATATTCGTATGAAGTATGATATTCTTTGAAATCGTAAAGCATAACAAACTACGGTATTGAGAAAACAAAGAATAAAGAATACAAAATTAACGCCTATTTGAAATGTATTTGTAGGCAAGTACAAAAACTAAATAAAAACGATTGTGCTAATTAAGTTGATGTAAAAAAGAAATCCTTAGCATGCATACAACCTCTTAATCATCATCAGCAACTGAAGAAATCTGCAAAACAAAGGAAACAAAAACAAAACAGTCAGTAATGAAATCGACAAATTAATAACAAAGTGTGATATTGTTAATACTAACATGTGATATTTTGCTTTACTGAATTTGATATTGTTTCAAAGTAAACATATGATATTTGGGAAATGACATACTTTGGATTCCTGATCAAATTAGGTAAACAATCAGATATATAATGTGTGATATTTATGGACATAAATTAACTAATGATACTATTGTTATTAATAGGTGATACTATTGAAGATGGCATGTGATATTATTGAAGATGACATGAAAATCACACAGTGCAGTAATTAGGTAAACAATCAGACATGTAGTTTGATACTGTTCAGGATGATGTGTGATACTTTGCAGAATACAGTGTGATACTAAGTTATCAAGGAAATTAAGATAAAACACCTGATTTGTAGAGTAATAGTAATGAATTAAGAAACATTACATAAGTTAATTGGAAGAAAAAAAAATGTTAAAATGATGAACAAAGGAAATAGTAAATAGGTAAGTGAACACAAACTGAGATATGAAAACATCAAAAGTAAACTGAAAATATTAAGAAACACAAACGAATTAAGTCTCGGATACGATTAGAACAAAGAATCGAGTAATAAATACAAAAAACGACATGCAAAACAATAGTACATAAATTTAAAACGAAAAAATGATGATCAAAACTGAGTTATGAATTTACCAGATCTCGGATATGATTTTGAACAAATAATCGAGTAATAAATACAATAAACGATATGCAAAACAATAGTGCATAAATTTAAAACGAAATAACAATGATTAAAAGAGAGTTATGAAGATACCTGACATTGAGTATAATTCAGATGATGTAGACGGCGAGAACGAATATAACAGAATGAATAACAACGAGAACGAAGATAACATGGAGAATGAAGATAAGGACGAAGAAATTAAACGAAAACAGGCGAAGGAAACCGATGAAGATAACCGAAAATAATTCAGAGGATGTTGACGGCGAAGAGCAGCAGATGAGCGCGAAAGAGAGAGAAATAGATGAGAGCGAGAAGAAGAAGAAGAACTAAATGGCAGGTTTTAACATGAATTGGGGTTTATATAGTAAATGGGTGAAAAGACGAAAATACCCTTACTAATAACATATACGAAGCATACTTTCATTCATTAAGTGTGATATTATTTAATGGACTCATGGACTCAACTAATTAGGTAGGACTCATGTGATCCTAACTCTATATATATATATATATATATATATATATATATATATATATATATATATATATATATATATATATATATATATATAGAATTGTTAAATATTATATACCTAATAAAAGTATACCCAATAAATATTTAGGTAAATTGTAAAGAAGCCGCTCAACAAGAGGCTGGAAATCAAAAATTAGAAAATATTTACATTAACAACATTCTCAAAAGCGACTACATTTTATATTCTTGATCACCAAAAAGAGTGTATCATCGATTCATCGGCCAATAAAGCATCTCAACATACTTAATTAGTACCAAAAATAAACTCGAAATTTCCTACTAGGGAAAAAAATTCTACGATAGTATAAACCAAAAAAGGAAATCAAGCTACAACTAAAAAAGATCATCATCGCCTACGCTACCCAAGATTTTCAAATGTTATGAGCTTATGACATCTGAAATATGCATACTATGAGGTAGCTTCATATCAACAGCAAGATCCAGCATAGGTCGTGGATGACCATCATTATTATTTGAAGCACGACCATTATCATTTGAAGCACCAATGAGGTCATTAGAGTGGGAAACATATTTCTGTACAACTAATTTTGCAACGTCAACACTTAAGCCATTATGATTATGCGAAGATCTACCTGTTATGAGATATCGGGATATGTCGAGATATCAACATATTCATAATTAAGAAATACGGTATCGTAATATATCGTATAGAATAATATTATGATTGTCTAGAATAAATTATATTTGATAGTGATATTATCTGATCTTCGGTAGTATTATATATACTACCGCGATTGTAATAGTTAGAGGCACGAACAAACAATATCAATAATACTACGATTCTATCTATCTCGATTTCTAATATGGTATCAGAGACTCACGCTCTTGAGGCCTAAAAAAAATGAATTTCCGCTGCCCTGCCGGAGGGGCTAATGAATTACGGTACCCTCCGGCGGGATTTTCTTCATGATGATCAATTTCGTTACTTTTTTTCGATGTAGTCATAATATTGTTTTCATTAGACAAAAAAAAACAGATTATCGACAACTAAAATTGTGGATATCTTTTTCCGTTCGACGAATTTATCAGGTTCGAAAAATTGCGACGTTCCTGATAGAAATTTCAACGATTTCGAAAAAATCGAGTTCATGTTTTGTTTGAATTATGACGGGTCCGAAAAGTTTCGACGTTCCCGTTCGACGATTTACAAGTTCGAAAAGATCGACGTTCCTGTAGTAGACTCGAAGCTCCAAGATCGAAAATTAAAGATCAAAGTCGAAGAATCGGATTTTTTTGTTCCCTTATCTGGCAAACCCATGGTAATTTTAACAAATTACCATGAGTTTGAGGGGGGATGTTATGAGATATCGGGATATGTCGAGATATCGACATATTCGTAATTAAGAAATACGGTATCGTAATATATCGTATAGAATAATATTATGATTGTCTAGAATAAATTATATTTGATAGCGATATTATCTGATCTTCGGTAGTATTATATATACTACCGCGATTCTAATAGTTAGAGGCACGAACAAACAATATCAATAATACTACGATTCTATCTATCTCGATTTCTAATACTACCAGAGATTGAGGCGCCAGAACACATTCGCTCTGATGAAGAAACATTCAAAGGAGACGTTGAAGCGTCCAACACCTCTGTTGTAGTGTGCTTAACTTCTTCTCTAGCCTCTAAAGCTCTCTTCTCTAGCCTCCAAAGCTTCAGCTTTTGTGTTTCAGACCCATCTACATACATTTTAGAGAAACAAACACCCTGATAAGAAAAATGAAGTATGAAGTTCTCTTCAAAGTCCAAACTACAAGAAACTAAACACTCCCTTGAAGCCCATAGTGAAAGTAAACGGGCAACAACAATAAAAATATGAACAATGGTGTCATTCAGTTAATGCATAGTGCTTCACTAGTCCTCAACTGTCGAATATCATGTTCTGAACCACCTTGATTTTATCTTACAAGAAATAAATCATCTTCAACCTAACATTCTATTTGAGCCACAAAGTAGAAATGCCATTAATTAATTATTAGAGCATCTTGTTGGTTTTTGGACCAGGGAGTTATACGAAAGGATACATATGTACTCGAGTTTCGCTTCTAAAACTCCATGCCTTATCATTACATAAACACAAAATTCCAGCCTCAAGAAACGTAATTACCATCCCCCGAATTCAATCCAATAAGTAAATCATGGCCATCTTTGGCATCAGGATCAAATGAATGGCAAATAGGGTTTGAGTTGCTAAAAAGTATTGATTTAATGGGATCCTGTAGGCATAAGAGGACAAGTAAGAAAGAAAAATAACAACCTGAACCACTACTAATTAAGATAGATGCAGAAAGTATAAAATACCTTATCTTCAGAATTCAAATCACTTATGAAAAGTGTGTCACCGACATTGAATACCAAATACCTTCCTTTGCCATCAAAATTAAGATTACGGTTTATATGACTTGTACTTGAAGCACTAAGAGACTCATTTCTAGCCGTACCACTGGCATATATACTACTTCCATTTCCTCCAACAAAGCTAAGTGTCCTACCATTGCCGGTACTTAATATCCTGGCAGCTGCTGATCTCACCCCATTGGCAACACCTTCACCTGATGTTAATGTTTGTGTGCTTTGAGTATGCTTGTTTTTAAGATGAGCAAAGTCACCTGACAAAACCATTTCAGATATTCTCCCTGCCGTATTCTTAAAGGGATGGGGAATATTATTCTCAAAGTTCTAAATGTAATTTTTCTAGAAAACAAAGCACTGGCAGAGTCAAGCGGGGGTACATTTCTCCCCCATACGCAAAAAGAAAGCAAAGAACTAAAACTGAATACAAGTTCACACCTATTTCTCGTATCCCACTAATATAAGGAGAGCAACATTTGACTATTCATCAAAATTATGTTCACTTGTTTAATCAGGGTGACAGAGCTGACCAACGATATTAGACAAACTTCAGTGATGATGGGGTTAAGGTCAGTTAAGATTTGCACAACTTCCAGCACTATACCAGGATTATTCATGCTATTCACTTGTTCAAATGCGATATCTAACTATCTAAGTCATAAAGATCTCTTAACTCATAAAAGAACTACATAAAATATTGTTTGACACGAAACAGTCAGTTAAAATTGACCAACAATTAGTTAGGAATCGACTAACACGACAAGCATTTATATAGCAGTGTGGCTATGCAGTTCTAAATTACCTTTACTAGAGTGCAGGCGTTGTAGCTGGAGTTGTCCACACAGACCTTGAAAACCATTGAGACCGTCACTCCGTCAGCATCTGATGTATATTAAAGAGAGTACATAATTTGGTCTATCATAAAAAGAGACAAACATACGAGGGTTTATTTTGACGCTCGAGTATTCATACTCGGGATCAAAGAATGGCCATGCCATTATATTACCTTCAACCTCAAAGACTCACGATCTTCCATATGACAAATAACTGGATAAACAAATCAGTATTTATAAGCAGTCATAGTTATCACATCTAATCATAAACCTGCTGTATGTCGTGAGAATGTTTATAGTTCAGAAGACTGATAGTAGTTTCGTCAGCCTGTCATTGATGCTTAAAATGTCTTAATTTAGCTGTGTAATTCAAATAATTTTCAATGGTTTGATATTTCTCTAGTAATCAATGCAATAAATTTACTCATTTCTTTTCCTAATCTTCCCGCAGTTTCTTCACTTGCTTTACTGAGACACATAAAATTGATCCACGGATTTACTACCAAGAGAATTTATGGCAAAGGCAGCAACTGTCAATACTGGAAAACCATTGAGACCTATCTTAAGTCTTATCCGTGGAACAATATATAATTGAAGGTAATAGGAAGAATGCCTAATTGGTTAATCCCATCATTCATCATCATCATCGACAACAACGAGATGGGCAATTATATCAAAAGAAAAATTAAAAACTAACACAATTGAAGAGGATGAAGGAATTACGGTTTACTCTAAATTTAAATAAAAAATTAGACAAGAATACAAACTTACCAATTGAAGAGGATGAAGGAGATGAGGATGTGAAATTGAAGAGGATGAAGAGAGAAGCGACGCGCGTATAATTTTGAGCAGGAAACTAATGTACAGGATGCGCTAATAAGGAAGAAGGAACATACTGCAACCACCATAGCTTATTGATCTTAAGGTTTAGTACTTTAGTTATTTGAGACTATTGAGACTTTGAGAGTGAATTGAAAACGGAGTAGGAGTATTCAATATAACATACAGTGGTATATAACAATTTAACAATTAGTAATAATTAATAATTAATAATTAATTAATAATTAATAAATTAACTAATTAATATAATAATACAAAATACGAGTTTCCTTGTACCAATCACATAGACAACGATTATTATATTAGGCGTTTTATATTATATCTATAGAGAACGGTTATTATATTAGGCATTTTATATTATAGTTTTAAATAACAGGTTTGTGTTTAGAGCGTTTTATATTAATTTGGAAGACGCTTATCCAATTAAAGTGTTCTCTATCTAGTGTTACTTATTCTACTATCTAATTGTAGTAGTGATTATCATAAATAGGTGTGACCTAAAGGGATCAACTGACTACCACCGTCATACGACAGTAATGTCACACTCTAGTCAGCCAATCATTACCGATTAATGTTGGTCAGTTGACTATATAATATCGGATCATCCCTTGCCTATTCTTATCATAAGATTTTGACAATGATTATTATCATTGACGTGATCGCACTATTGTTGAGGACACATTTCTCAACAAGTATAACCCCGACAACTCGGTAGCCAAATATAAAGCTCGTTTAGTTGCAAAAGGTTTCAACCAACGTCATGGAATTGACTATGTCGACACGTTTAGTCCCGTCGTCAAGCCCACTACGATTCGAACTATTCTTTCTTTGGCTTTTGTTCATGGCTGGACACTCCGCCAACTTGACATTAATAATGTTTTTTTGCAAGGTTCATTATCTGATACTGTTTATATGTCTCAACCACCGGGTTTCACTGACGCCGAACACCCTACACATGTTTGTAAACTCACCAAAGCTATTTACGGACTCAAACAAGCGCCATGTGGCTGGTACACGACACTGAAGCTTCACCTAGTCCTATTTGTCTTCAAGGCTCACTTGCTGATCCGTCTTTATTTATTTGCATGACACCTGCACTCACCCTTTACTTACTCGTTTATGTCGATGACATCATTGTCACCGGCCCCGACCCAAGTCATGTCTCAGCCTTCGTAAATCACCTAGCCACACGTTTCTCCCTGAAAGATATGGGAGCCCTGTCTTATTTCTTAGGTGTAGAGGTCACCCCCAATCCCCGGGATCTTTTCCTGACACAATCCAACTATATCCATGATTTATTCCACCAACACAAAATGCACGAAGCTAAGCCGACCACCACTCCTATGGTCGTCTCGCCTCCACTTCACTCTGATGGGAGCCCCACTTTATCGACTCCCATTGAGTATCGGGCTATCCTTGGTAGCCTTCAGTACTTGTCCTTTACTCGCCCCGATATCGCTTTCTCTGTCAACAAACTTGCTCAGTTTATGCACTCCCCGACCGAGCTCCATTGGTGTGCTCTCAAACGTCTTCTACGCGCTTAAATGACACCGCTTCTGTTGGCTTACAACTGTTTCGCGCTTCACCGCTTCGTCTCCGTGCTTATTGTGATGCGGATTTTGATGGTGATTGTGACTCCTTCCGCTCTATCACCGGGTATTTTACCTATTTGGGTCGCAATACTCTTTCATGGTCCTCCAAGAAACTAAAGGTTATTGATCAGTCCTCCGGTGAAGTTGAGTTTCGCGTTGTTGCTATCTCCACAGCTGAAATAACATGGTTTCAGTCCCTTCTCACTGAACTCTCTATTCCTGCTATGACTACACCAATTATCTACTACGACAACTTAAGTGCTACTAATTACTCTGCTAATCCCGTCTTCCACTCCAGGATGAAACATTTAGCATTATCATTTCACTTTGTTCGTGATCAGGTTGCCAATGGACTCCTTCGCGAGCAACATATTTCTGGTGATGATCAGTTAGCTGATGTTCTCACAAAACCTTTTCATCGACCTCGGTTTCGTTTTCTGCTCTCCAAAATCGATCTCGCTTTCGGCTCGTCCGTCTTGAGGGAGCATGTTAAGCATATTTCCTATTTCCGTAAATATTGTATTTTCCATGTTTCTTATTTCTCTAATATTGTATTTTCCATATTTCTTATTTCTTTAGTTTTGTTAATATCATAAGCTTATGTAATCTTTCCTATTCTTAGCTTAACTAATTTAGGTAAATATTAGTTTTTAAATCTCTCTTGTATTACTATATAAACACTTGTAATCCTTGTAATTTAATCATCAATATAATTTCAATCGTTTACATATACTTTACACCCTTACAGCCTTACGTAGGGTTCCATCGAACATTTATCCCTGAGCATGGTCTTAAGGGTGGATAACATATTAACATACCGTCATTTTCCGATAGGAAAATAAAGGTAATCCGACAATCAAAATCCTTGACGATATTATTAATTAGTCGTTGCTCCATTAAGAACTTGAGAGCAAGCATCTTGTTGATTCTACATACTTTCTGTCTAATCCCATTAACAAAACATAATCGAATGATTAATAGTGTTACACTAAAACCAAAATTAAATCAATTTTTAAATGCGTTATCGATTTATTCCAGATTTAGGTCAGCAAGATCGTTAAGGATAATAATTCACTTTTATTTTTTGGGTTAAGAACTTGGAGATTGGTGTACGTACCCTCAAAGTTTTGAAATAAGATACCTCAATCTCACAAAAACAACTTTTTATTACGGCCCAATTGTTCATGGGAATTTTTGAAATTTACTATAGTTTTATATCAATCTTTAGTACAACATAAAATATATTAAAACGATGTTTAAGTTGATGCCGAACCATGCTACCTTGGAAAATATTTGCATCCTTCTGAAGGATGTCGTTCTTATACACAAAGGAGAAGAACTTAAATTGAAATTAAATATAGTAAAATCTTTCTTTAGGTGTAACTTGTACTCCGTAGGGAGGAAGTTCTCCAAGAGGAGCACTTATTTCTCACCATTTAAGCAATCGATTAATAAGATATAAATGTCAACTACTAAATGCATTTACCAAAGGTAATAACTAAAATATGATAGTGAAATATGTTAAATTAAATAATTGTGTTATTTATTTATGTGTTTTCTCTTGATTGAAGGGCTGAGCATCGGCTCAAAACCGGACCAGACCAAAGACCAAAAAAATAAAGTTAGAGGACCAAAGACCAGGCTGGAAACTTTCGGTCCGGTTCGGGTTTTGACCGAAATGGATCGAAAAGTACGATTTATCGCTAATTAATATGTATGATTTTTTAATTTAAATTTCTCAAAAAAAATAGGTATTTGCACTATTATTAAATATAAATAATTGCTATAATTGACTTTATACTGAAATTTTAGCGTATAACTAGCGTAACACCCGTGAAAATTCACGGGTTGTTCAATTTTAATTTTGACGGGAAATGACCAATTAAAGTTGTTAGATATACTAATAATATATGTGGTGTATATGTAAATACTTTAAAGAAAAATAAAAGAAAGTATATCTATAACCTAAGATATATAAGAACATGTTGATATTAAAAGTTTGACGTATAACTTGAAAAGCGTAAAATATAATTAAAAAATGTAAACTTATAACTTTTCATTAAAAGGAGGTTTTAGTAATAGAATAGAAAAAAGATATAAGGGATGAAAAAGATTACGTGAGATAAAATAAGATTTAGGAAAGAGAAAGAATAATAGATAAATAGGATAAAAAAGAGAAATTTAAGTAATTATATGGTTGGAATATTAATTAATAAGTTGATATTTAATGGAAGCTGACATGACTGTTATTATTCACGTTATTGATCGAAAAAAACTGAAATTATGAGAGTGAATGAGAGAGCTCCATTAGCTTAATTCTGAAACCTGGTTGCGCCACATCAGCACTTTTACATTTTGCTTTTATATATATAATGATAATGATATTCAAATGACCTACAAAATTTCAATAAATAGACATCAAAACAATATATTTCGGTCTAGACCTAAATAACAGTCATGGACCCGATCGAACCAAGGACCGAAATTTCCAAAATAAAGGTCAAGGATCGAACCTAAAAGAACACTATTCGAGTTTGGTCGAACCCAAATTATACAAACCGGTACGGATCTAAACTTGTTCACCGAAAGTTTATTGAGGGATTTTTTAGATTATGAGAGTTGTCAAAGGACCGGAGTCACATAATTGTTGCACTACCACGAAGAGAACAACATTCCAACTGTAATAAAACGTGTTCCTATATGCAAAGGTGGACATGCCCAAATCGTGAAGAGCTTTATTATATCACTAAAACTAGTTTTAAACCCGTGCAAAATTGCACGGGTATCTTTTAAAAAAAAATAGTACATATATATTATTAACAAAACATAAACGATATAATGGGGAGGAGTTTTAATATTAATTTTTGTAACTTTGCTAATGAATATTAGTCATTTGATGAAAAAATCTGAACCACGTAAGTATACTAAAAACTCTTTTCTTGCCCGCAAGGGTGGAGTCTAGTGGTTAAAACCTGGGTGAAATTCCCAGGAGACCCGGGTTCAAGCCTCCCCAAGAGCAAAATCTTGTGGAGCATTCTTGGCCCGAGTCCGAGGGTGATTTACCTGGTGTATGTGGTTTGCAGGCTATTACATATACCCGCGGGTTTACCCAGTGCGCACCGAGGGTAGCGGCTGCGGGTTCCCTCGTCACCAAAAAAAAAACTCTTTTCTTTTATATAGAACTAAGACGTTTGTTATTATAAAATGTTAAAAAGTTTTCAAAATTAATTTCTTGGAATTAAAATATTTTGTTCTATAATGTTTTAATTCATTTGTAGTTACATTTAGTAGTATTTAAATTTCTTATTCTTATCAATTGGTGTAATTTATTATTATTGTTATTTTAATCAAAATACTGCGATTTCTGAAACAACATTAATATTTTCGTACGTACGATACATAAAACGTAATTATTTACGTACACAACATAAACATAGCGGTTTTTCAGAAATTAAATTCATTTTCCTTGCTGCGGGGTCCACATTTACTTAAAAAAAAAAGAAAAAAAACTAAATTTGATGAGGTGGCTTCATGAGGATGGGTTAAATGTTTTTCTATTTATATAGATAAGATTTGGGAGAAACGGTTGTTCAATAAATTATTGAGAGACTATTCTTTTGTGCTCTATTATTTGTATTGCGTGGTCATTTTGTCATTAACCGTATCATAGTAATTTCGTATCTATTTACATAATAAATGTACTTATTTTATCTTTAATGATGATTTGTAACTATTATATTAGATTTAGTAGCATTTTTTAAAATTTGTACAATAGCCTCTCAATAAACTTATTGAGGGTCGCTCTCTTAAGAGACCTACTGTTATTATATAGCCAAGTGACAACTTCACCTGTAAAGAGCCTTATTCCGCGTTTTATTATGTTATGAATAGTGAAACCCATATCAAAGAAGCTTATTGTAGGTGAATATCAATTAGTTTAGTTGATAAAGTATATTCCTTAAAATAGAGGATGAGTATTTTATTAATGAGCAATATGTTAGTAAGACAGTGTTAGTGATATCTTGACACTTGTGTTGTTGGTATTCGACAGTATTATAAAATTTGGTAGGCTATTCTACGGGTGATGCAATACTGCGAGTTGTATTGTTGAGGTAGGCGTTGTTGGTTGAGTTAGTGTCGAGAATGGAGGAATAGTCTTTGAGTGGTGTTGGACGGTGGGAATGGCATGTGTATATGTTATGAAAGTATGAGTGTGAACTTCGAGGACGAGGTTCGTTTTAAGGATGGAAGACTTTAATACTACCCGTTTCTGAATCTAGGGCGGGTACTAGGTCAAGTAGGTTACACTCGACCGAGTATGCCGGCGGGTGTTTTGAATCAGGCTTCTGACTTGGTGGCACTCGACGGAGTTAGGTGACACTCGGTCGAGTATCTAGGATATACTCGGTCGAGTATTGTTGGTACTCGACCAAGTGCCCGGTCTGATATAATTTAATCGTGCAATTTTGACTAGAATTATTAGAAAATAAATTATGTTTATCATTTTTCTAAAATATTTTTAGAAAAACCAAACTACGTTCTAAACTCCTCTAATCATCTTCTTCATTTTTCCAAGCCAAAGTTGATCAATTGCGAGCTTTTGGATCTCTGGTTTTCGTACCAATCGCGTTAGTAAGTATCTAGTGTTATTAATCAGTTTATTATTGTTATTAAGAGTTTATGTAAACCCTAATTTGGGTTAGTTAGGGGGAAAAGGTTGATTATTGATGATTATGATATAGTATAGCGTGATTATTATTGTTTAGGTGACGATTTTGTAGAGGAGCATTACTAGAATGTTGATTGTTGATTGTGGTATTGCTAATTGGGTAGGGGTTTTCTACACAATTCTTCTATATGCATGGTTAATTATAAGTTGGTGTCATGTTTTGTGACTATAGTTGTTATAGTAACATTGTTGTATAGTGATATTGTTGGTATTATTAATTGTCAGGAGATGGTTTTTATCCCATGTTCTTTCATTGGGATTCTTGTCACAAGGGGATATGGTGTACACATTAATAATCTGTGTTCGCTCGTTAAGATGAGCGGGACTTTAGGTGATAAGGTTGTGATCTACCACTGGCTGGAGTGGATTACCTATTGCGATGGATAATCTGGTAGGGCTACTCACTGCGGTGTGTAGTCGTGTTGCGGTTCGGACACTAGCTTTTAGCGTTGGAGGTTGGTGTCCGTTACATGATTGGATTAGATTGGTTTTATTTATTGTTGGCTATGATTGATTGTATATATAGTTGACCGACCTTTTAATGTTTTCAAAATTCTGGTGAACCATTTGATATTTCCGGTAAATAAGCAGTAGTGGATTGAGCATGTGAGATATGTGTTGAGGTTTAGCTGCGGGCATAGACGTGACATCACATGTTTACTTATCTAGCTTCCGCTGTCGCGTTTAATAATTAGCTATTCATTTCATTTTAGTGTTAGTATTTCATATTTGGATTTTTCTATTGTATTTGATTAAACATTAGTTCATTTTTTTAATTGTAAAACCCCTCGCGAAAGCAGAAATTTAAACATATAAAAGTACTAAAAATGCAGCGGAATTTAAAACTTTTAAACAACTAAACAACATGCGAGAAGTCTTAAACTGAACGGGAACTGAAACTGAAATAAAACCAAAATAGATAAGTAACAGTTCTAAGTACTGAAATGAAATATGTACACAGCCTGGGATGGAACATCCCTACAGGCACCAAAACGTAAAGTATGAAAGTCTAAGAGTCTAGCTATGCGATTTAAAGGTAAGGCGTATGATGACAACAGGATCATCACTCGCTAGCCCTCTCGTAACCCTGCTCCAACCTGCATGTACCTACATACATGAAAACATGTACGCCACAATCAGTGGGGAGTGACTAGAGTTCTCCTAGTCACCTTTTGTGACAACACGTAACACATAAAACCATACAGAATACTCCAACATATATCAACATGTGAAGCATAAACATCTCATCAATTGATCTCATAGCAACATGCCAACTCTAGTGCACGGCTCTCTGTGGGGAATAAAACGTGTATTCGCCCTATACTTGCAGGATTATAATGAAATATACAATCGTGAATATGGTCATAAGATTAAAAAGATATGAAAAAGAGTACAACCTTTAGTCCTTGCACGAAAGGCCTAAGAATAGGAATTAACACAAATTCCCTCCTATAACTTGCACCCAAGACTTAGAATGAGACGTTGCCGCGTGTGCTAGAAATCCTCTCCAACTGCCTTGCAATATCGGGAGAGCCTTTTGAGTTTTAGATGTGAGATCTGGGTTATGGGAGAAGAATGCTCTCAAACCCTAATTTTTCCTTGAGATTATTTTAATCAGTGCAACAAGTGTATCTGACATAAGGAGAGTCCCTCTCCTTATGTAGTACACGGCCGAAAATACTCGAGTAGGGTAAGAGTGGGCTTTCCACTCTTACCTTATTCTAATTCGTGATTCGACCCATTTAGCTATAAGTTGTTCGCGGGATTTGTTTATAAATCGTAACATGTTATCAGATATTAATACAGTTGATATATTAATAATGGTCTGATAAAATACGATATTGTATATTTACCCAAATTAATATATCTGTTTATATTAATACGCGAATACAATATTTAATTAAATATAACCGTTTATATTTAATTTTACGAATTAATCATGTAATCCGTATTAGCTAAAATTATTTAATCCGTATTAAATAATAATCTCAACATCTTATTGACTAATTTAATAGTCAATACCTCTGACTAACTGTTTAGTCATATCCGGCATAAATGTGATTGTATTTTCATACCTTCACATCTCTCAAACGTGTCCTATAGGTGTGACGTATAGGGACCAGTTGATCACCGCCATCCGTATGACAATAACGTCAAACTTATCTAGCAAGCCAACCGTTATTGATAAACGTGGATCAACTGGTAATAATACAGAAGTATGCCTTTGTGTTCCTTAAAGAGATTTAATAAGTCATTGTACTTAATTGTCAAGGACACCAGCCCCAACAATCTCCCACTTGTCCGTACAAGGGTATGTGCAATGACGTTATCACACTACATGTGGAGGACACAAGTCTCCAACAAACTCCCACTTGTCCGTACAAGTGTAGGTGCGATAACCGATTCTCATATCCTTTTTAAATTTCTCTCACTCAATGTAAGACAATTTGCAAATCCGCATTCGCAAAGGTCGTATCTCACAAGCGATCTGTATCAAGAGTGGTTTCCCCGACTAGAGAGTAACTTAACTGATAAAACGAATCTGTATTCGAGCATGGCCATGCATTTCAGTTACTACTCCTCGAGTGGCCCTGAGAAATGATAAAATCCTGATAAGGGTTTGGATATTTCACTTAACTCGAATCCTGCCGATATCGCGCAGCATGAAATAACCTAGAAAAAATCCTCTTGGCCCCTGTTACGGTGACCGTGGGAAAGAAACCAAAGTTACCCAAAATCTGCCTTAATCTCAAGAGACAGTTGAAAGTCAAAAGACTCGACTCTAAGGAACACTATGGAGGTCCTATCCACGACCTGGCACCCAATGTTATAAAACATTTAGGACTCCATAACGCTGTCACGGGGTGTCCTACGAGATATCCGTATAAGTCGCCTTTGTGATTGGTCAGTCAGCCGCGTGACTTATGGCTCGTTGAACCCACCATCAACCAACGTCACAAAATGATTACCTGAGTTATCAGCTCAAGTGGGTAATCAAGGACCAAAACGATGTAATGTTAATCAGTTCACTTTGTGGTGTTCAAAATTGGCGTACAATTCCACATGAAAAACAAAACATTATATATCATAACAATAAGGTTGAATAGAGTACACGAGAAAATGAATTATTACATGAATTCATAAAAGAGTACTACAACTTAGGAACACATCCAATTCCCATGGAATGAATGTGCCCTTCATGCTTATCACGTGGTAATGCTTTTGTGAGAGGATCAGCTATGTTGTCATCCGTAGCGATCTTATCAATGAAAATCTCCTTTTGCTCCACGTAATCTCTGATTAGATGAGCTTTCCGTTGTACATGCCTAGCCTTGTTGCTAGACTTATGCTCCTTAGCTTGGAAGATGACACCTTTATTATCACAATAAACGGTGATTGGGTCATTCGAACTAGGCACTACTGATAGCCCTTGTAAGAATTGACGCATCCATATTGCTTCCTTAGCTGCTTCTGAGGCGGCATAGTACTCGGACTCAGTCGTAGAATCTGCTGTAACACTCTGTTTAGAACTTTTCCAGCTGACAGCAGCGCCATTAAGAGTAAAAACGAATCCAGACTGAGATTTCGAGTCATCTCGATCCGTTTGGAAGCTAGCATCTGCGTAACCCGTGGCGCAGAGCGTCGAGTCGCCTCCGTAAGTCAATCCCCAATCTTTAGTCCTCCGTAGGTACTTAAGAATGTTTTTCACGGCCATCCAGTGTTGTTCACCTGGATGAGCTTGGAATCGACTAGTCATACTCAATGCATATGCAACGTCTGGACGTGTGCATATCATGGCATACATGATTGATCCTATTGCCGAAGCATAAGGAATCCGACTCATGCGCTCTTTCTCTTCCAATGACTTAGCTTCTTGAGTCTTGCTCAAGTGAAGCCCAGGAGTCATAGGAAGGAACCCTTTCTTGGAGTTCGTCATGCTGAATCTCTCTAGAATCTTATCTATGTAAGACTCCTGACTGAGAGACAACATCCGTCGTGATCTATCCCTGTAGATACGGATGCCCAAAATTCTTTGTGCCTCTCCCAGATCTTTCATCTGGAAATGGTTTTTCAACCATGCTTTAACCGAAGATAAGAGAGGTATGTCATTCCCAATCAAGAGTATGTCGTCGACATACAGTACTAGGAATACAATCTTGCTCCCACTCGACTTGATATAGAGACATGGTTCCTCGACTGATCGAACGAATCCATTCTCTTTTATCACTTGGTCGAAGCGATGATTCCAACTCCGCGATGCTTGCTTAAGTCCATAGATGGAACGCTTAAGCTTGCAAACCTTCTTAGGATGTGCTGGATCAATAAAACCCTCGGGTTGTACCATGTACAACTCTTCCTCCAAATAACCGTTTAAGAAGGCGGTTTTAACGTCCATTTGCCATATTTCATAGTCATGAAATGCGGCTATCGCTAAGATAATCCGAATGGAACGTAGCATGACTACGGGTGCAAAGATCTCATCATAGTGCAAGCCTGACACTTGGGTGAAACCTTTAGCAACTAGTCTTGCCTTGTGGATATCTTGTTTACCTTCCACGGCATGCTTTATCTTGTAAAGCCATTTGCATTGAAGGGGGCGTACCTTTGCAGGTAAGTCCACAAGATCCCACACGTTGTTCTCATACATGGAGTCCATCTCGGATTGCATGGCTTCTAGCCATAGCTTTGAGTCAGAACTGGTCATGGCACCTTTATAGATTGAGGGTTCATTACCCTCTAGAAGTAAGACGTCATCCATATCATGTTCCTCGACCATACCAATGTATCTGTCCGGAGGAATGGAGACTCTTCCCGACCTCCTAGGTTCCTCAGGAATATCTACCGCAACCTCGGTTGAAGGAACTGTTTCCTCCAATGGTTGCTCAGTAGTTGGTTCTTGAACCTCCGATAAATCGGAGGTTCTATTACTCGACTTGTTCTCGAGAAATTATTTCTCTAAGAACGTCGCACTAGCCGCAACAAAAACACGTTGTTCGGTTGGCGAGTAGAAGTAATGACCAAAAGTTCCCTTTGGATAGCCTATAAAGTATGTCTTGACCGATCGCGGGCCGGGCTTATCCTCGTGTCTCCACTTGACATAAGCCTCGCAGCCCCAAACCCGAATAAAGGACAAGTTAGGGACCGTTCCCTTCCATAATTCGTATGGAGACTTGTCAACAGCTTTAGACGGACTTCGGTTAAGAATTAGAGCGGCCGACAAAAGAGCATAGCCCCACAATGAATCAGGCACGACGGTGTGACTCATCATGGATCGAACCATATCGAGTAGAGTTCGATTTCTCCGTTCGGACACACCATTTAATTGTGGTGTTCCAGGTGGAGTTAACTGTAGCACGATGTCACAGTCTTTAAGGTGTTGATCAAACTCGTGTGAAAGATACTCACCACCACGATCAGAACGTAGTGCTATAATCTTTCTACCCAGCTGGTTCTGTACCCGATTCTGGTATTCTTTGAACTTGTCAAATGATTCACTTTTGTGCTTCATTAAGTAGACATAGCCATATCTACTCAAATCATCCGTGAAAGTGATGAAATACCTATAGCCTTCTCGTGCGTTGATCGACATAGGGCCACATACGTCCGTATGTATGAGTCCTAATAGGTCGGCAGCGCGCATTCCAACACCTTTGAAGGAAATACGAGTCATTTTGCCAATGAGACATGATTCACACGTGCCATATGATTCGAAATCAAAAGGCGATATTGCTCCATTCTGTATGAGCTGTTTTACGCGTTTCTCATTTATGTGTCCCATACGACAATGCCATAGGTAAGTTTGATCTTTGTCACCTACCTTTAATCTCTTGTTATTCACATGTAATATCTCGGTAGTTTGATCTAAAACATAAATTCCATTCATGGAAACTGCCTTGCCATAAATCATATTGTGTAAGGTGAAAATACAGCTATTATTCTCTATTACAAATGAAAAACCGAGTTTGTCAAGTGCAGAAACTGAAATAATGTTTTTGGAAAAACTAGGAACATAATAACAGTTATATAAAATAACTCGAATCCACTTGGAAGCTGGATCACGTATGTTCCCTTCGAGACTGCAGCAACGCGTGCTCCATTCCCGACACGCAGGTCCACCTCACCCTTGATTAGGGGTTCTTGGTTTCGGAGGCCCTGCACATGATTACATAGATGAGAACCACAACCAGTATCAAGTACCCAAGTTCCGCAACTTGCATGGTTAATCTCAATCATGTGAATAAAAGAAGAAGAAGACATACCAACAGGAGTAACGCGGCCTGCCTTAATGTCCTCGCGATACACGGGGCATGAGCGCCTCCAATGCCCAGTCTTGTGGCAGTGGTGGCATTCCATGCTAGTATCCTTGCTCTTTGTCTTGCCCTGTGAGTTGCTCGACTCACCTGGCCCACTCTTAGTAAATCCTGGTTTCTTGAACCTGGGCTTACCTACTGCTAGGTCGCCCTGAGCTTTAGCCTTCCCTTTACCCTTTCCCTTACTGGAGATCATGAGAACATCCTGCTTCACGCTCCCACTTAATTTCAGATCCTTCTCGGTCTGTACGAGAAGGGAGTGGAGCTCATGAGGAGTCTTCTTCATGTCGTTCATGTAATAGTTGGCCCTAAAGAGGGCGAACCCATCATGAAGCGAATGAAGCATTCGATCAACGATTATGTTCTCACTGATCTTGCAGTTCAGGGTCTCCAGTTTCTCGATATTCTCAATCATGTGAAGAATATGTGGGCTAACAGCTTGGCCCTTCTGGAGTTTCGCCTCAAAGAAGCGACAGGTATGCTCATAAGAGACGATTCTCGGAGCCTTTGAGAATTCGTTAGTGAGCGTGGTGAAAATCTTGTTTGCACCATGGGTTATGAAGCGTCTTTGCAAATTGGATTCCATTGCATAGATGAGTACGTTCTTTATCGCACCCGCTTCCATGACGAAGTCGCTATGAGCGCGAACTTCGTTAGCTCTAGCTCCAGTTCCTGGGTGTGGCGGAATGGGCTCAGTTAAGTACTTGAGCTTTCCGTCAGCAATGGCAGCATTCCGTAGTGCTGCCTCCCAATCAGAGAAGTTTGACCCATCATTCCTCAGTCTTGTGGACTGATTCATGGAGTCCATGAAGGCTTTTAGCCAGGTTTCACGTGCTAGCTTGGCACTTGGCATTGGGTCTTCACCAGCCCTTTAGTTATACAGCAGTTTAATTGAACGTGTTCTAGACTGAAAAGAAGATAAAACAAAACCATATAAGCAACTCATTGTTGTGATTTAAGTCTATATTAAATTGAATTTAAACTCGTAGACTCATGCATTTATATAATTGATCTCCCTCAAGAATTATATAAATGATCCCAAGACTCAATTTCCGTATATTGATAAGCCCACAGTTTGGCTAATTCCACAGTCCATCTCAGTCACTGGATATTATCGAGTGACCATGATGTTGAGATAAAATAAATCATCTGTTCCCACTTACCCGACGTAGAAGGGGTCATATTATGCCTACCGACGAAGAAGGGATTCATGGGAGGCTGATTTATAAAGACTATTCTCAATTTTTGGTTATACGAGGAAGACCCCATCGACTTATATTTATTCATATTAAGTGAACTAAAATCTAGCATATTCGTGAATGAATGAAATAAAGTGATGGCTTTGCAATTGACATGTGACATCTGTATTGTCACAGAAAACTAACGCGTAACCTCTACATGAGTCAGTTTTCAGGCATGTTATAGGTGGTTTGGTTTTTAGGCGGAATATGATGCAAGCTATTATCGATGAAAGCATAAAGATAAATGCAATAAACGTAAATAAAAGTCCTAGTGTGGCCTATCCTACCAAAATAAACATAAAACAACTTGGAATCCACCGTTGGACCCTATAAGCTTGTCTTGATGTTCCATCTTGGTCTTGCAGCGGGAGTGAGCATCCGGTCTCCGTCTTTGGTCTTCACAAAATTACTAATTTAAATTACAAATATAACCCTATTTACATTCTAATTTAAATACAAAAGTAATTACATGGCAAAAACCCAAAAAGGAGATTCAAGATCTCAAAATTACAAGCAAGACTGTGTTCCATCATTACGGTAACACAATCTACTAAGGCCACACTAAGTTACAACCGTTTGCAAAAATTAAATACGTTATTGAAAGCATTCAAGGCATTCACAAGACGATAAATAAAATGCATCAACTAAATAAAATTCATACATGACATAATACTGTTATTATGATTAATAAATTTTTACCAAACCACCTTTTAAGATTAAAATTATGTGACTATACCGCTTTAATCACCAATTTTAATAAACATATAATCCATTATTTTAAACTGTTTTAAAACAATATGTATCAAACGAGGGTGAACCGTTTCACAAAAATAATATACTATTTCCGTATACAGTATATTATTTTAGGCCATGTGAAAATAAGAAACAAGTTATTTTCGAAAAAGAAAGCCTGAAAGATGAGCACTCGACCGAGCAACAGGGGCACTCGATCGAGTGTCAGTGTCACTCGATCGAGTGCAGCAGGGGCTCGATCGAGTGACTCGTTAAAACGAAAATCGCTGCACTTTAAACCAAAAACAAGTTTATATCTTTGATTTAAAACGTGTAAATCATAAATAAACAACAACAAAATATTCACATATTGCTAAAAATATCGATTAATTAACAATATGCAAATAAGAATCGAAAACAAGATCGATTACAACCCAAAAACACACGCACGGTGCCTGGTACAGGGACACTCGATCGAGTGCTACAGAGACTCGATCGAGTGTCAAGGCAGAAAGTACGGTTTTGCAAAAATTTTAAACTTTATGAAAAACACAATTGTAAAATTTCATGGCCATAGGCTCTGATACCACTTGTGGGGAATAAAACGTGTATTCGCCCTATACTTGCAGGATTATAATGAAATATACAATCGTGAATATGGTCATAAGATTAAAAAGATATGAAAAAGAGTACAACCTTTAGTCCTTGCACTAAAGGCCTAAGAATAGGAATTAACACAAATTCCCTCCTATAACTTGCACCCAAGACTTAGAATGAGACGTTGCCGCGTGTGCTAGAAATCCTCTCCAACTGCCTTGCAATATCGGGAGAGCCTTTTGAGTTTTAGATGTGAGATCTGGGTTATGGGAGAAGAATGCTCTCAAACCCTAATTTTTCCTTGAGATTATTTTAATCAGTGCAACAAGTGTATCTGACATAAGGAGAGTCCCTCTCCTTATGTAGTACACGGCCGAAAATACTCGAGTAGGGTAAGAGTGGGCTTTCCACTCTTACCTTATTCTAATTCGTGATTCGACCCATTTAGCTATAAGTTGTTCGCGGGATTTGTTTATAAATCGTAACATGTTATCAGATATTAATACAGTTGATATATTAATAATGGTCTGATAAAATACGATATTGTATATTTACCCAAATTAATATATCTGTTTATATTAATACGCGAATACAATATTTAATTAAATATAACCGTTTATATTTAATTTTACGAATTAATCATGTAATCCGTATTAGCTAAAATTATTTAATCCGTATTAAATAATAATCTCAACATCTTATTGACTAATTTAATAGTCAATACCTCTGACTAACTGTTTAGTCATATCCGGCATAAATGTGATTGTATTTTCATACCTTCACATCTCTCAAACGTGTCCTATAGGTGTGACGTATAGGGACCAGTTGATCACCGCCATCCGTATGACAATAACGTCAAACTTATCTAGCAAGCCAACCGTTATTGATAAACGTGGATCAACTGGTAATAATACAGAAGTATGCCCTTGTGTTCCTTAAAGAGATTTAATAAGTCATTGTACTTAATTGTCAAGGACACCAGCCCCAACAATCTCCCACTTGTCCGTACAAGGGTATGTGCAATGACGTTATCACACTACATGTGGAGGACACAAGTCTGCAACACTCTCAACCAACTTCATAAACCGTTAGGAAGGAGAGCCGGTTTCCCTACTGGTTACCCAGTCGGGGGGTCTTTCAATCCAACTATTTATGAAACCGAACTAAGAGTCACCCAATGCCTTGGATGATCAAACCATAACTCAAACAAATATACATGTACTCATCATTATCAATATCTATATCTGACACGTACCAACTCAAGGCAAGCAGATAAATTCAGCAAGTAGAAGGTTCAGCGGTCAACTTAAGACATAACCTAATACCAAAACGTTCAGCAGGTGTAAAGGTTCAGCGGTCAACTTAAGACATAACCTAAACACCAAAACATTCAGCAAGCAAGGACTCAGAGGCCAACTTAAGGCATGGACCTGCCAATCAGCAAAACACTAGACTCAGCGGCCAACTTAAGGCATAGACTAGCATCCAAAAGTAAAGGACTCAGAGGCCAGCTTAAGGCATGTCCCTTCACCACATCACAAGGTACTAAACTCAGAGGCCAACTTAAGGCATGTTCTAGCACCAAACATCTACACTACGGGCAAGGTGTCAGTTCCTTAGCTACCCCGTTGTGCAGCTGCTCTACTCGTCAGACTCAGAGGCCAACTTAAGGCATGTTCCAACGCGATCACTAACACACATGTCTGGACTCAGAGGCCAGCTTAAGGCATCTCCCAGACACGACAAACATACACATATAGGGCTCAGAGGCCAGCTTAAGGCATATCCCCATATATGACAAACAACTCACATATTAAGTTCAGAGGCCAGCTTAAGGCATAACGTAATACGCATCAATACAATATCAACCAAAGCCTATGAACTAATCTATAGCTCTACTTTTCTTATCCTCTAATCAACACTTAATTGACCCCGGGAACTAAGTTGAGGGAGAGCCGGTTTCCCTTTCGGTTACCCGACCGGGGGGTCTCTATCCTTACTCCATTCCCGAACCCAATAAAATGTTGCCCATCCTCCAGGGACCTCAAATACATATCACGGGTATACAAAACGAGTTTCAATTAAAACCGATTAACCGTTTGAAAGTTACGAACGATTTACAAATTCAAATTCAAAATTAGCTTACAGGGGTCCCCAGCCGGTCGGCAGGCAGCCGGTCGGCCGGCTGGTGACCCACTCAACTCCTCTTTCTTTTCGAAACAAAACACACAAGGACTCCCAGCCGGTCGGCAGGCAGCCGGTCGGCCGGCTGGGAACCCCATTCCCTAGCCTTTACTAAAATCGCAACCCATTCCCAATTGCACTCCCAGCCGGCTGGCAGGCGGCCGGTCTGCCGGCTGGGCTCCCATCTACCTATAGTTTTCGCAAACATACACGACACAAGGGACTACCAGCCGGTCGGCAGGCAGCCGGTCGGCCGGCTGGCAGTCCAAGGCCAAATTCTCAAAATACGAGAAACACATAAACGCACTCCCAGCCAGTCGACCGGCGGCCGGTCGGTCGACCGGCTCAGAGAGCCTGTAATGCAAAATCGCGATTTTCAGCCAAGTTTAAACTTCACAAAATCGACATGTAAACTTCGACAAACACTAAAATTATGATTTGCCCAACATCACAAACATCAATCACTACTAATCTATCAGCACATAAGTCCCATAACAATCCTCAAACGAATTTCACAAGTATCCGTCGCAAAATGCGAAAAACTGAAAATATGCTTATGAACAAGTAGCAACATCTTAAAGCATGAATTCTTCACATATTCAACATCCTAAACATGTTACTAAGTTTCTTAAACATAACACATGAACAAAATCAGAATCAAACCTAAGAAACACAATAAAAGTGCTAATATACACATAAAGGCCGAGTTTCTCATTATCGTCATCTTTCAAGCTAATCCGGCTAAAGATCCTCCTCGACTATGTAGCTATCGATCTCTGGATCCTCTAAGCCAACACCTACAAGCATAGAAAACGGATTTTAAGCACTTAAAACGGAATTAAGAGAAAACAGCCCAATTTTCGAGTGAAAGGATTTACAAAAAGAAAGTGATAGATGGCTTGGAAATCGAATGAGGATTCCGAAAATGTCGTTGTTACCTCGATTCGAGTACCGGATGATGAAGAAAAGCTCAAAAGAAGATGTTAACAATGAAGGTTTTTGTGAGGATTTGTTTTACAGTGAAATGAATTGAAGGGGGAAGCATTATGTCGACTAAGGGGTTTTGTGGGGGTTTTATGGACTGTCCTTTCCGAGTAAATAAAATGGGTCGGACACTTGAACGGATATTTATGATACGAGTTTAAGTTTACCAAGTAGTATTCGTCTTAAGGACTTAAGGTTCTTAAGACGGATCTTACTAATTAAATTAAAACCTTTCACAATAAATTATTAAAGTACTATTTTATTACTTAAAATAATTTAAAACGCTTAAATTAGATTTTACGAAAATACGGGATGTTACAATCACCCCAACTTCAAAAAGTTTCGTCCTCGAAACTCGGACGGAGATAAATTCTAACTAACTCTACCTCAATCGAAAAGAGAAGGATGCGCGATACGCATCGATGCCTCAGTCTCCCATGTCTGCTCCTCAACATCACCGCAACGCCAAAGGATCTTCACTAGCGGCACCACCTTGCTCCTAAGCTTCCTATCCGGACGGTCTAGGATCTTCACGGGACGCTCCTCGAAAGCAAGACTCGGCTCCAAGTTCTCGATCTCTCTAGGCAGAACATGACTCGGGTCACTAACATACTTACAGAGCTGGGAAACATGAAAAACGCTATGAACCTTGCCCAAACTAGGAGGCAAGTCCAAACGGTAAGCAGCAGCACCAATCCTCTTCACGATCTCAAAAGGTCCAATATACTTAGGACTCAACTTGCCCTTAACTCCAAACCTCTTAACACCCTTCATCGGAGACACTCTCAAGAAGACTCGGTCACCCACCTCAAACTCTAAGGGTCTACGGCGAACATCAGCATAGGATTTCTGCCGGTCTTGTGCGGCCTTCATCCTACCTCTGATAAGCTGAACCTGGTCAATAGTAACAGCTAACTGGTCCGGTCCTAGGTCACGAACGTCACTAGCCTGGTCCCAACAAATCGGACTACGGCACTTCCTACCATAAAGAGCCTCGTACGGAGCCATACCAATGGAAGCATGATAACTGTTGTTGTAAGAAAACTCTACCAACGGCAAACACTGCTCCCAAGAACTCTGAAAATGAAGGGCACAAGCACGGAGCAAATCCTCTAGTGTCTGAATGGTCCTCTCAGATTGCCCATCGGTCGCGGCATGAAAAGCAGTACTCATCAACAAACGGCTACCCATAGCCTCCTGCAAAGCCTTCCAGAACCTGGAACAAAATCGCGGATCTCGATCTGAAACGATCTCTCTCGGCACGCCATGATATCGGACTACCTCAGCAATATAAGCCCTAGCTAAACGGTCCATATCCCATGTCTCTCTAATCGGCATGAATCTGGCACACTTAGTTAGACGATCAACAATAACCCAAATCGCATCCTTGCCTCCCACAGTCTTAGGCAATGCTGTAACGAAGTCCATAGATATACACTCCCACTTCCACTGAGGAACGGAGAGCGGCTGTAGCAAACCACCAGGTCTCCTATGCTCTATCTTGACTTGCTGACAAGTCAAGCACCTACTAACATAATCCAATATCTCCTTCTTCATACCAGGCCACCAAAACATAAGCCTCAAATCCTTGTGCATCTTCTCTCCTCCTGGATGAACGGAATACGGTGACAAGTGAGCCTCATCAAGAACCCTCTTCCTCAAATCTGGCACATCAGGGACATACATCCTACCACGGAACCTAAGGAAACCACCAGCATCAATCACCAAGTCAGGTGCAACACCACTCGAAATCTTAGCCTCGAACTTCTTGAAATCGGCATCTAAAGGCAAACTCTGGCGAATCTCCCAATATAAAGATGGCTCGGCAGTCATAGCAGTTAACCAATCAAAACCACTACTCACCATCTCTAACCTCAGCTTCCGGAACTCGGAACACAACTCATCGGGCAATACTCTCATGGCACTCATCGAGTGAGAAGTCTTGCGGCTAAGCGCATCAGCAACTACATTGGCTTTTCCCTCATGGTATAACAACTCAAGGTCGTAATCTTTCACCAACTCTAGCCAACGTCTCTGTCTCATGTTAAGGTCTTTCTGGGTAAAAATGTACTTAAGACTCTTGTGATCTGTGAAAATATGGCAATGGGATCCAATCAGGTAATGACGCCACATCTTCAAAGCGTGAACGACTGCAGCCAACTCCAAATCATGTGTCGGATAGTTCACCTCATGAACTCTCAACTGTCTAGATGAGTAGGCTATCACCTTACCACTCTGCATCAGTACGCATCCAAGTCCTAACATCGAAGCATCACAATACACATCAAAGTCAACCCCGATCTCTGGCAAAGCAAGTATAGGAGCGGAGGTCAACCTAGTCTTCAACTCCTGGAAAGAACTCTCACACTTGTCGGTCCAAACAAACTTAGCTTCCTTCTTCAATAACTGAGTCATCGGGCGGGCTAATCTAGAGAAATCCTCAACGAATCTACGATAATAACCAGCCAATCCAAGGAAACTACGGATCTCTCCAACATCTTTGGGACTCTCCCAATCAACAACAGCCTCAATCTTCGCGGGATCAACCATAACTCCCTCACTAGATATCACATGTCCAAGAAATGCAACCTTAGAAAGCCAAAACTCGCACTTTGAGAACTTCGCGAACCACTTCTGACGACGCAATATCCCAAGAATCAATCGAAGATGCTCAGCATGTTCCTCATCGGTCTTCGAATAAATGAGAATGTCATCGATAAACACCACAACACAAGTGTCAAGATACTCACTGAAGGTACGGTTCATCTGATCCATGAAGATGGCAGGTGCATTAGTCAACCCAAAAGGCATAACCACGAACTCAAAATGCCCATATCTGGTACGAAAAGCAGTCTTCGCAATATCAGCCTCTCTCACTGGAATCTGATGATAACCCGATCGAAGATCAATCTTAGAAAACCTCGAAGCACCTCTCAACTGATCAAACAAGTCATCTATCCTAGGCAAAGGATATCTGTTCTTCACGGTCACTCGGTTCAACTCTCTATAGTCAATGCAAAGTCTCATGGAACCATCTTTCTTCTTAACGAACAAACGGGAGCACCCCACGGAGAAGCACTCGGTCTAATGAAACCTTTCTCGATCATCTCTTCCAACTGTTGCTTCAACTCTTTCAACTCTGGCGGAGCCATACGGTAAGGAGCTTTAGAAATCGGTCCGGTACCTGGAACAAGCTCAATGGTAAACTCCACATCTCTCTCTGGCGGTATCCCTGGCAAGTCATCTGGGAAAACATCTGGATACTCACAAACAATGGCTACATCTTCAAGCTTCGGTAGCGATGGTTTAGCAGCTGTAACAACACACAGGAAGGCTTGGCAACCCTTCCTAAGAAGATGATATGCTTTCATCGAAGAGATAACACGAACACCCCTTTGAGGGCGAGTTCCCCTATAGGAAACACGAACTCTTGAAGAACTCCTCAAGCAGATTTTCTGGTCGCGACACTCGAAGCGAGCATGGTATCGCGATAACCAATCCATACCGAGGATAATGTCAAACTCCTCGAGAGGAAATCTCAGTAAGTCCGCTGGAAATGTGGCTTGACCAATAATAATGGGAACATCCCTATGGGACGAAGAGCATGAAAACACGTCTCCAGAAGGTAAGGAAATAGAAGTCTCCTCAACCAATGAAGACTCAAGAGATAAACGGTCGGCGAACTGAGTCGATATAAATGATAAAGAAGCTCCAGTATCGAACAAAATAAGGCACTCAGCGCCAAGAACAGAAAAGATACCAGCAACAATATCTGGATGAGCCTCTGCCTCAGCCCTAGTCATTAGGGGTGAGCAAAACCGGGTACCCGATCCGGATTTGAAAACCGTATCGGGTACCCGGTTTTTAAAGCATCCGTTTTTCACTTCCGGATACGACACGGTTTAAACCGGGTATACGGTTTTCGGGTACCCGGTTAAACCGTATAACCGGTTTTCGTATACCCGGATACGGTTTCTAGTTGAATTACATAAGTTGAATTCTTCAGCTGAACCAATCGATTCAGAGAAAGATTCAGAATCACAGCAGGACGATGAAAAAGAATCAAACGACACGAAAAATCCCGAGCAAAAACAACTTAAAAAGCCAGACAAATCAACCGCATCACTTTTGTAAGAGTTGTTACAGAACATCATACGAAAATCAAACGAAAAATACAATTACAATAACAGCATAAATTACAACAACCTACCAACAACAACAAAATACAATTACAATAATATTACTATACGAAAATCAAACGAAAATAATACATTAGAAGAAGATTAACAGCATAAATGAGAGGATCTGAAGAAGTGAAGAGACGATGAGAATTTTGAGAAGAGGTGATGGAATTTTGTGATTGGAGAAGGCGATAATGGAGGAATGGAGGGAGGCGATAATGGAGATGGAGGGAGGCGATAATGGAGATGGAAGTTTAGGGTTTAGGAATTAGGTCTGAGTGAGTGTAGTTATGTTTTCTGTTTTGTGTACGGGAATTAGATCTGAGGCAATATTGGGCTTTCTAAGATTCTAGGTTTTTCTTTATATTTTTTAATTTTTTAATTTTTTTTAATTACACTAAAACCGGGCCAAACCGGGTACACGGTTTTAATTTATGCTAACCCGGATACGAAATGGTTTCAAAAAAACCGTATCGTGTACCCGGAAAAATAAATCGTATACCCGGAAAACCGCATAACGAGAACCGTATACCGTATCGTATCCGTATTAAAAAACCGTATCGGAAATTTTTGCTCACCCCTACTAGTCATCACAAAGATCTTCCCTTTCGGCTTTCCTCCCTTAGTCGCTGCAGCAGCAGTGGCAGCCTTGCCAAGTGCGGTGTTCCTCTCAGGACACTCATAAGACTTGTGCCCAAATCCATTGCAAGTATAGCACTTGAAAGCATTCTTGAAACAGTCAAAAACCGGATGAGAAGGTTTACCACAACGGTGGCAAACACTAGCAGCTGTGTCGGTGTGAACAATGGTCTTAGCAACCGGAGCAGAGAACCTCTCAAAACGCTTCTTCTGAGAAGAAGGCGAAGAAGTAGAAGGAACAAATGGTCTCTTCCCCTGGTACACTGATCTCTGGTGAGGAGTCACACTAGATGTAGCAGCACGGGTCTCAGCATCTATGGCACGAAAAGAACTCTCGGCCCAAATAGCATCATCATACACCTCCACGAAGGAAGTAGAGTCACGACGAACCATGCTCTCGATGCGTGGCCCTAGCTTGCCGCGGTAAAAGTAGACTCTCTCGGCCTCATCTCTAACAAATCTCGATGCGAAGTGGGCTAGCTGGTTGAAACGGTCTGTGAACTCCTGAACTGACATCTTGCCTTGCTTCAAATCCATGAATTCTTTGAGTCGCTGTGATCTGAGCTCTTTAGGATAGAACCTCGTCTCGAGCTTATCCTTAAAAGCATCCCAATCGAACAAAGGATCAAGAGTGAAAGTAGGTCCTGTCAACGCCCACCACCTGTCGGCCTCAAGGGTAAGAAAGTGAGTGGCTAGCCGCACTCTATCCTCTCTACCCACCGAATACATAGCAAAGCTCCTCTCCATCTCCCTGAACCACTCGGTAAGAGCTACCGGATCAACCTCGCCACCATATGTCTTCACGTGGCTACGGGACATCTGCGAAGCTATCCATGAGAAACTACCAGGACGATTAGCCTCGTTGCCTGGCGGTGGAGGAGGCGGAACATTCCCTGCTTGCTGTCTCTGAGTCTCAAGTAAATGCTGAATTGCTTGCAGCACAATGTTATCAGCAGCCCTAGGTCTCACCATCCTTCAAAAGAGAAAACAAGTATTAGCTTAACAATTAGCAATCACAAATAGACTACAAAATAAGTCCTTAGATCTACCCATCTCTCATTCATTATTTTTTTATTTGGTCAAGTTAAGGTTGGGGGTCACATGAGTGCGTCGGGAGCAATAATGCTCTGATACCAACTGTAAAACCCCTCGCGAAAGCGGAAATTTAAACATATAAAAGTACTAAAAATGCAGCGGAATTTAAAACTTTTAAACAACTAAACAACATGCGAGAAGTCTTAAACTGAACGGGAACTGAAACTGAAATAAAACCAAAATAGATAAGTAACAGTTCTAAGTACTGAAATGAAATATGTACACAGCCTGGATGGAACATCCCTACAGGCACCAAAACGTAAAGTATGAAAGTCTAAGAGTCTAGCTAGGCGATTTAAAGGTAAGTCGTATGATGACAACAGGATCATCACTCGCTAGCCCTCTCGTAACCCTGCTCCAACCTGCATGTACCTACATACATGAAAACATGTACGCCACAATCAGTGGGGAGTGACTAGAGTTCTCCTAGCCACCTTTTGTGACAACACGTAACACATAAAACCATACAGAATACTCCAACATATATCAACATGTGAAGCATAAACATCTCATCAATTGATCTCATAGCAACATGCCAACTCTAGTGCACGGCTCTCAACCAACTTCATAAACCGTTAGGAAGGAGAGCCGGTTTCCCTACTGGTTACCCAGTCGGGGGGTCTTTCAATCCAACTATTTATGAAACCGAACTAAGAGTCACCCAATGCCTTGGATGATCAAACCATAACTCAAACAAATATACATGTACTCATCATTATCAATATCTATATCTGACACGTACCAACCCAAGGCAAGTAGATAAATTCAGCAAGTAGAAGGTTCAGCGGTCAACTTAAGACATAACCTAATACCAAAACGTTCAGCAGGTGTAAAGGTTCAGCGGTCAACTTAAGACATAACCTAAACACCAAAACATTCAGCAAGCAAGGACTCAGAGGCCAACTTAAGGCATGGACCTGCCAATCAGCAAGACACTAGACTCAGCGGCCAACTTAAGGCATAGACTAGCATCCAAAAGTAAAGGACTCAGAGGCCAGCTTAAGGCATGTCCTCTCACCACATCACAAGGTACTAAACTCATAGGCCAACTTAAGGCATGTTCTAGCACCAAACATCTGCACTCCGGGCAAGGTGTCAATTCCTTAGCTACCCCGTTGTGCAGCTGCTCTACTCGTCAGACTCAGAGGCCAACTTAAGGCATGTTCCAACGCGATCACTAACACACATGTCTGGACTCAGAGGCCAGCTTAAGGCATGTCCCAGACACGACAAACATACACATATAGGGCTCAGAGGCCAGCTTAAGGCATATCCCCATATATGACAAACAACTCACGTATTAAGTTCAGAGGCCAGCTTAAGGCATAACTTAATACGCATCAATACAATATCAACCAAAGCCTATGAACTAATCTATAGCTCTACTTTTCTTATCCTCTAATCAACACTTAATTGACCCCGGGAACTAAGTTGAGGGAGAGCCGGTTTCCCTTTCGGTTACCCGACCGGGGGGTCTCTATCCTTACTCCATTCCCGAACCCAATAAAATATTGCCCATCCTCCGGGGACCTCAAATACATATCACGGGTATACAAAACGAGTTTCAATTAAAACCGATTAACCGTTTGAAAGTTACGAACGATTTACAAATTCAAATTCAAAATTAGCTTACAGGGGTCCCCAGCCGGTCGGCAGGCAGCCGGTCGGCCGGCTGGTGACCCACTCAGCTCCTCTTTCTTTTCGAAACAAAACACACAAGGACTCCTAAACATGTTACTAAGTTTCTTAAACATAACACATGAACAAAATCAGAATCAAACCTAAGAAACACAATAAAAGTGCTAATATACACATAAAGACCGAGTTTCTCATTATCGTCACCTTTCAAGCTAATCCGGCTAAAGATCCTCCTCGACTATGTAGCTATCGATCTCTGGATCCTCTAAGCCAACACCTACAAGCATAGAAAACGGATTTTAAGCATTTAAAACGGAATTAAGAGAAAACAGCCCAATTTTCGAGTGAAAGGATTTACAAAAAGAAAGTGATAGATGGCTTGGAAATCGAATGAGGATTCCGAAAATGTCGTTGTTACCTCGATTCGAGTACCGGATGATGAAGAAAAGCTCAAAAGAAGATGTTAACAATGGAGGTTTTTGTGAGGATTTGTTTTACAGTGAAATGAATTGAAGGGGGAAGCATTATGTCGACTAAGGGGTTTTGTGGGGGTTTTATGGACTGTCCTTTCCGAGTAAATAAAATGGGTCGGACACTTGAACGGATATTTATGATACGAGTTTAAGTTTACCAAGTAGTATTCGTCTTAAGGACTTAAGGTTCTTAAGACGGATCTTACTAATTAAATTAAAACCTTTCACAATAAATTATTAAAGTACTATTTTATTACTTAAAATAATTTAAAACGCTTAAATTATATTTTACGAAAATACGGGATGTTACATTAATAAACATTTTTTATGGTCTATTTGATATAATTATCTCGGGCAGTCGATATGGTAATGCTTTCATGTACTAAGGTATGCTTTTATAATGCACTTTGGTAGATGTAGTGTTACAAATATTTAAGTATGAACTCATTTAACCATAATTAGTGAAAATATTTTGTCAATCTTCCCAAATTTAGATCATTAATATACGCTTTTAAGACACACGCTAGAAGATCATATCTCTACACATGGATACAATACTTAGGAAAAAGGTTTGAACATTATGACAATACGTGAGAAATTACGAAAATGAAAAGGACAACATTAAATTTTAGAAATACTACTACATTTGGTTATTCTCCACATAATAATACTTGAGCTCCCCCCTCTCTAATTCTCTCTCCAAAAAAAAACTAAACCCTAATTTCAACATCTTGGAGCCTGCCGTCTATCTTTTTTGGGTGGAGGTAAGCCCCAAATTTTCCTTTTCGTTCTTTTTCTTTAAGTTTTTACGCTAATAACTTCTTGCCTCTCCTATATTGGAGACTTATTCTCACCTTTGTGTGAGTTTTGTTCTCACCTTTGTGTGAGTTTTGTCTTCACCTTTTGGTGAGTCTGTTCTCATCTTGTGGTGAGATTTTTCCCTCTATTTGAGAGGTTCAAGAATTAAGTGGAAGATCGGTGTCTTCATTATTGATCCTATGGAGATAAAACTGCTATCAGATTGCTACTTACAAACTTTTTGGTCAAAAGAACTTGATTCTTGTCAACGCTTTAGAAAATTTGGAGACCCTCTTGTGAAAAGCAGTAGAAGGCGATATGTTAGAGGATGTGCAGAAGCGTGTCATGAGCCCATCAAGTTGAGAAATTTTCTGTTGAACAAGAATATAGTTTATTTGATTTTAATCGTTTTGTGTCCTATCATTCTTGACATATGTTGTAACTACCATGAGACTTTTGATTAATGAAACATTTTTTCCCCTTAAAAAAAATACTATTACATTTATGTGTGAGGCTATACATTCATGGACTTTTTTTCATTACTTTTAATTTCCATTCTATGCCCTCTACCTAAGAAAAGTTCTCTCTAATTCTCTCCCCCAACAAAAACCCTAAATCACACAACTGTTTTGATGATGATGATGTTGTTGATGATTGTATTGATGTGCTAAAGCTTCAAACATCTACTCATTTGGTACGCCATACTCCAAAAATGAAGGGTGCACTCCATATGGGTTCATCTCTATTCAATTTTTATGATTTCTCTATAGTTTTTATCAATTTTAATCTAATTTTTAATAAATATCAATTCTAATTTGGGGGAAATTTTCTGTAACCCTTTGTCTTTTGGACGAGCTTCTTCATTCACCAATCACAAATTAACGAAATTACTTATAAATTAACGAAATTAATCGCAAATTAAGGAGTAATTGAGAAGATCGAGGAGGAATGAGGATAATACCTAGAAATTGGGCGGATTGAAGAGGGCCTGGATATGCGCGGCAGGTCTAGACGCTTGGAGGGATAGTGGTTGGATGGCGGTGGCAGGGGTGGTGGTTGAGACGGTGGGAGAAATTAGGTTAAAATGAGAAGAAATTTGAAAAGATGAGTGTTAAATGGATGGGGTAAAATGGGAAATATGTACATAATTGAGTAAATCATGTACATGAATGAGCAACACCCTAATAATAAGTTTATATAATAACGGGTTTTCTAACGTGTGCGCTGTGCCCTTAGGACACACGTTAATAACGTAAATGTGGAAATATTCACAAAATATTTTTAGAAGATATTCAAATATAAATTTATATAATCATAATTAGTGAGAATATCATGTAAATCTTATCATATTTCAGTTATTAAAGACACACGTTAAAAGATCATTATGGCGATAGAGATACACATTGTGTATGGAAAAACTCATACACGACCAATCACATCGCGCCACGTGTATAACCATAGTTAATTTGCATGAGTTAGTGTTAGGGTATATTAGTAATTATACAAATGTAGTTAAGTTCTTAACCACATGTAGTTAGGATAATTTAGGAATATTTGTTATTTTTTAAGATTTTATTATGTTTTACAAAATTAATATTTTGTTATTTTATGTATTTAGTTAAATTTTCGGAAATATTAACTAATAATATTGTTGGAATTTTTTTGTAAATTAATATTCTGGAAAATAATTTTTTGTATTTAATTAATTTACACTGTTTTTTTGTATTTTATTAATATTTTGTTGGAAATCATTTTGAAAATTAATATTCTGCAAATTAAATTTTTTTGTATGTAATTAATTTAGTCGTTTTTTTTTTTTTGAAATCAAGTTCAAAATAAAATTATTCATTACCTAAATATCCTAATTAAAAAATATAAAAAACCTATTCAAAACAATAAGATAAATTATTCATTCCTTAAATCATATATTTTGAGAATTAAATCAAATATTATGGAAATTTAAAATAATAAAAAATTCGTTTTTTTATGTAATGCATTTTTTATTTTATTTTAATGTAATGATTTCGTTTTTCCTAGTTTAATGAATTTCGTTTTTTTAAATTTAGTTAATTTTCGTTTTTTTATTTAACCATTTTTGTTTTTTTTTTGTTATTTATTGGATTACGATTTTCCAAAAATATTTTAGTAGAGTTCAAAATATTGTATTTTTATTTAACCTATAATAAAATATTATAAAATTTCACATTTTTCACCACATCCCACTACAATAGGTAACTAAATTATAGAAAACTAAATATAATAATATTTTTTTAAATACAAACTAACAATAATAAGATTTATTACCTAAATATCTTATTTAAAATATCTAAAAAAAATCATTATATGTAGTAAGATTTTCGAGAATATTATTTTAGTAGATTTCATTCCCTAAATATATTATTTTAGTGGATTTCAAAATATTAACAATTGTAATTCATAAATAAATGTGTTGATATCCATGATTAATTGGTTAAAACTTTGCTTGCAAACATTGACTTGTGCGTAACTGATCTCAAGTTCAAACCCCACTAACCACATTTTTCAATTTTTTCGTTTTTTTATGTAATTAATTTCGTATTTCCAAAATATAATTAATTTTCGTATTTTCTATAAAATTTCGTTTTTTTAATGTAATGCTTTCGTTTTTTCTAGTTTAATGAATTTCGTTTTTTGAAGTTTAATTAATTTTTGTTTTTAAAAAAAATTGTTAATTTCCAAAATATTAATTTCTGGAATATTAATTTTTATTAAAAACTAAACCAATTCTAAAAAAAATGAAAATAATATAATATTATTACTTAAAAAATTATTATTATTGATTAGTTACTAACTAAAACAAAAATTTAAATATAAATTCCAAAAATATTAATTGATTTACATATTACGGAAATATTTATTTTACAAATAAACTCATTCAATTTTGTCAAGAGAATAAAATTTAAACAAAATTACCAAATTTCCTAAATTAATGCTAACTACATGTTAACTACACTTGTAAAATTACTAAACTACCCTAAAACTAACTAATGCGGTTTAAGTCAGGTTATCTACGTGGCGCAACGTGATTGGTCGTGTATGGAGTTTTCCATACACAATGTGTATCCGTAGCCTTTTCCTATAAAATCGCTTCATATAAAACACGAATAATTACATTTCATAAATCCAAATATTGAAGAATATAATTAAGATTTTATGAGATATCTATTATTTAAAAAGAACCCTTTGACAATCTCATACGTCTACATCATATTCCATATGGATTGACCTTCGTTGGAAAGATCAAGCATAAATACTAGTCAACGCCTAATTTTTCAACTAGACCACTCATAAAATTAAATCAATGTCGAATCAATGGCTCCCTATATATAGACGTCAACACAAATTAATTTTGATCAAATTATTACAAAACTGTTTTTGAGTATTAACACCTTTGTACGGGTTTCAGACTAGTTCAATAACTAATACATCTAAATAATTATTCTATATATATAGTCATGGAAGGGTCAAGTAACTTAAGAGGCAAGCAACAAGATGGAGGAGTAGGAGATCAAGATGTCAAGTTTAGAGGAGTGAGGAGACGTCCATGGGGTAAGTTTGCGGCCGAAATTCGAGACCCGACAAAACAAGGGGCTCGGGTTTGGCTAGGGACATTCGACACAGCTGAGGCAGCGGCTAGAGCCTATGACCTAGCCGCTTTTAATTTAAGAGGTCATCTTGCCACCTTAAACTTCCCTAATGAATATTACGCAAAATTAGATCCTTATCACCACATACATTCTTCTAGATATCATAATCAAAATATTAATACTAATAATGGCGGAGTAAGGGGAGTCGAAAGAGGCGGTGGTTCGTCGACTATCCCGCCTAGACAAGAGAGGCATGTTTTTGAGTTTGAGTGCTTGGATGACAATGTCTTGGATGATATGCTTAGAAGAAGTGAAGAAGAAGGTAGAAGGTAGTGACAATAATAAGCTTTAGTACGTAAATAATTAGCATGAGTATATTATATATACTCGTGCCTCTTTATATATACCGTGCGTGCATTTCTTCGTCTCTTTGCCTAAGGAACTTAGAGGGAAATTTTGTACTAGTACAACATCAAATGTATGTTCGTTATTAGTTTGATCTTATGTAGATTAGACAAAATGTAATAACTTATTAACTTGCTATATAAAACTTGTAATGAGTAATGATTAATGATTAATGAAAATCGTTTCCTAACGCCATTTTCATCTTAATTGTTGTTTGCATAAGTAATTTTTTTTTTCTGTGATAACGTGCGAATCGAACCTAGGTACGAGGGTAAGGGTTCCACAAAGTGTTTGGACAAGTTTTTTTAATACGTAATCAAAGAATTTACTTAGGTCATTTTCTTTTTAGCTGAAACGAGTTGAATTGAATTTAATAGAAGTAAAACTTAATTGAATTAAAATGAGTGGAACTGGGATGAAGTGAATTTAGTTCAATTAAAAGTTAATTTTGTGAAGAGATTAATTGAATATAATTGACTGAACGTAAATAAAACTTAACGGAATACGACCGAGTATAATTGAAATGAGTTGAAATTAATAAAATAAAAAAAAAAAAAAAAAAAAAGAAGAGAAGATTAGTGTTGTGTTGTGATTGGACAAATTCGTTATATTTAGTTGTTTGATTAAGAAAAAGTTATGTTTCGATATGAATGGAGATAACATTCATTTTTAAGAGTTAATGGAGTTTTGAATATCTTGTTGAATGATAATTGGGTTACAAGTTCTTGGGCGAATCACATTCTTTGTAACGTCTACAAAAGATTATCTAATTAATTTTAATTAATTGCGTAGTATTTTTGCAATTTCTACATGGTATTCCGACCCTATACTTTTTGAAACATACATGGTACCTTTAACTCTAATCATTAATTATCGATGTAATCTTAAACTTTTATTCCGTCACTTTATTCCATTAGTCGATGACATAACTTCTTTTTAACTTTTATTTTGATTTAATCACATGATTAACCTCTAATACTATTAATGTCAAACTAAACATAATCCACTCATAATGATCCTAAACTCGATTACATACCAAAAAATTAATTATCATCAACGTTTGTGTAATTGCTTCGTTACTGATGCTCTAAATTACCATTAATCCCTCTTTTTTCCACTGATGACAATTAATCATCCACCACCTAACCTCTTCTTCATCGCACCACCGCCGAACTTGTCACTGTCACCAACTTTCGCCTAGTGTCATATCACCACCAACTTTTTATCTCGCCCACATCCTAATCACCATGTCATTAACCATTCTTTTGTTTTCCATTATAGGCACCACTATCCTCAATAAGTAATAACTATAAAAAAAACGATGGACAAGGGATGATAGAGTTTTTGTAAAATGGGGATAAGGTGATCATGGGTTGGGTTATAGTGCTTGATGTGAGATGATGTGGTAAAATGTTAAGTTTAGTTTTAAGCTAATATTATTTGAGGTAAATATTTTGGTTAAATTAAAAGAAGTGTTAAATAAATAGCCTGTCGTCAATTAACAAAATAAAATTGATGAAATAAAAGTTTGGGGTTACAAAGATGATTAATGATTAAATTTAGAGATATTATGTACTCTCTCCTATTCCCAATAACTGTCCCATTTCGGGTTGGGTACGTGAATTAAGAATTCATTTGTTTAATGTAAAGTAATGTGTGGGGTGAGAAGATTGGAGAGAGGGAATGTATTATTGATTATTACGTATTGTGAGTAGAGTCATAGAGGTGATTAAAATAAGTAGTGTTGTGGGGTAAGGTGGGGTATTATTGTGGGTTAAAGTGAATAAAATAAGTATAAACTATGAACTTTATACATTCTCCATTAATGAATTACGGAGGTTTTGTATGAGAAAACCAGAGGTAAATAGAAGATATTTGTATTGATGTAAAATTAGTTATGTACAAGAGAGTTGAGCTATATATATACAAGTGCCACTAGTACAAAAACACCCTATTGCATCCGTTCTATAAGACTTATTGCGTCGGTTCTTGGTTGACGTTTTTGGAGGTGACGTTTATTGAAACGTCGGTTCTAAAACTGACGCAAAAAACAGACATTTGCATCAGTTCTTAGTATACAACTGATGCATTTGATGTATCATTTGCATCAGTTCTTAGTAAACAACTGATGCATTTGCTATAAGAACCGACGCAAATAGCTTAGTTTTTGCATCAGTTTTCCAGTAACGGATGCTTTTTCGCTTAGCTTTTGCATCAGTTTCCCAACAACTGATGCAATTAGTACCTTAATTTCGCGCAAAATTGAATAGTATATGCGTCGGTTATTATAGGAACTGACTCTTTTGCTCTATTTTTTTGCATCATTTCTATTCAAAACCGATGCAATAACTAATTACTATTTGCGTCATTTCTTGTAAGAACTGATGTATTTTATTTTTATGTTTTCAATAAAAAAAAAAAATTACAGCATCGTGTTGCCCAATACATTAATCCTGCATATGATCACAAATGCAAGATGATTCGATAATTAACAACAATAATTTTTATAAAATTAACCGATATTCCAACTCAATTACCAAACGATCTTTAACCAATCAATTTATCAACAAAAATAATGTTTCACCAACTACTCCACTTACAAATTCGTACTTAGCCGTAAGATTATCCATGTCACCTTCATAAATTAATCCAAAACATACAGTGGCGAAGCAAGTGTAGTTGCTGCTGTATGTTGCCGGTGTTGATGTTGTTGAAGAAGCATACATTGTTGATGTTGTTTGTATTGTGGATGGTACATATACCCTGAATCGGAAACTTGAAGTTGCATACCTTGAGAAGGCCCATTACTTCCAGACAATAACTGACCATTGGAATCTTGATACATTCCTAACTTTTGTCGAGCTTGCACTTGACAGACTATTATCACTGCAAAACACACACCACAATAAGTTCAAAACCAGACTATCAAACCAAACTACCTAACCGGGAGGAGGAAACTACAAAAACAAAACCAAAAATTGAGGCTGAATCGACAACACATGATAACTATTATCTTGCATTTTTTCAACAAGGCTGTCGTTTCCTCACCCCTGCTCCTTGACAAATGCAATATCCAAAACCTGTATGAATTAATCATTATACTCTACTAACAGGTCGTATATTGACACAGCCAACATTAATACTAAATCAACAGTAACATCAGCAGCAATCTAAAACACCAACACCAACACACATTACACATTACACATTCAACTCAATCTATCTGTATATGTATATCTGTATGTGTACAGCATGTCACATGATCAATTTACACCCGCATTTTCAGCATTAATGTTAGCAATAAACAATCTCTACTATGTTCTCGCAGGCGCATTTAGGTAGATGGAAAATCGGGAAAGACTCCTTGAACAAAGTGCGAAAACATAACGAAATAGGGGAAATATAGTCTGAATTACCTGTATAGGCCACGAGGGCAATTGCAGTTGGGCATTCCTGTGAGCTAGCTAGTTAGTCCTCCTCACTACATTCTACACCACTTGTCCTCAAGATGTAAACCTGCATATTTATCATGCACCAAGCAGTTCAGAAATTAATATGGAGTACTATCTTATGCAATCTTATTTGGACTTCATGTTTTTTATCTTGAGTCATTTCAAAGATCATCTTATCCACAATCGACACACCGAAACTGAGATTTTACGTAAATATGACCGAACTTACATATGAAAAAGATAGTTGTGTATGAATCAAGCCTTGAGGACTAATGATAAAATGATTACGTATGGGGTTGCTATATCTGCAGAATGTTACTTATGTGGACAGGAATTAGAGAATGATGCTCATCTCTTTTCTGGCTGCACATTTAGCAAACAGGTGGTGACTGCTCTTAATGCCGTGACTAGCCTTCTAATTCCCTTGCATCAGCCTATCCAATGGTGTATGAGTGCAAAGACAAGTCTTCAGCGTGATATCCAGGCGGCTCTCGTACTAAGTTTCATGTACCAAATATGGCGACAACGGAATCAAAGTAAGCAGGAACTTATGGTTCACATGCCAAAGCGAGTTGCAGCACATATTTTGCAGGACATTCGAGATCAACTCCGCGGTCGGGATGCTACAAGTTTTAGTAGTTTTGATATAGATTGGATTAAGCAAAAAAAGCTCATGTAACAACTCGTTCTAGACTCTTTTTGTTTTAATCCTATACTTACCTTTTACCAAAAAAAAAAGAAGTGTTCAAATGTTGGATTTCATTAGGAGCGGCATCTCAAAGTCAAGGGTTAAAACATAGGTTCGTACTCTAAAAAAGATTACCTTCAAAACAGAAGGCTTGATCACTTGAAAAATGACTGCATCTCCATCAACCAGATCATGGACCTGTGCAAAGCCTTTCCAGCCTCCACTAAGTCCTTCCTTGCGCGCCAAATAAACTGTTGGAAATTCTTCACCCTCTTCATCCACCATTGTCACCATTCCGTCGTTACAAGGCAGGCTTATCAGCTATTATCATAAATTGCTCGTTTTCATCATCAATCTATATATACATAAAAAAAGTTGGTAAGTGTAAGGGAGGCAAACTAGTTATAGTTGAGTAAAAGAAAAAAATTGGAGGGAGTATTACAAAATCAATTAGTTTCTCCAACAATATGCAATTTAATTTATTTTCCTTCAAGGGGTAATGTCCATTGGATTTCTGTTGCTGTTCAATTCTTTTCATGAAACATTCAACCCACAAAAATAATCAGTGCACACTGTTGCGCCACTGAATAGAAGAAGCTAGCTCCAAAGATTTTATAAGGTTCCTATACTTATATGTCATATCCGACTTCCTTGCTTTATTCCTATAACTGAAGACCACACTACTTAATTAAATTTGCTCTCACAGTTAAAAAAAGAGCATTGAGCTATGTACGCTACCAAGAGTACCAACAACTAACAGTAACAACATTAGCTTAATGCTTCCATGTTTGAGTAGGGAAGGGTACACTGAGTGTGGTTTGTGGATGAACCATAATGATATCACATCGAGAATTGTATAGACTGATTGGTACTTTACTATATAAGCAGAATATATTGTTTAGTGGGTCACTGGGTCATTTCACTTCATTTCATCGTGTTCCAAAGCCTAAGAACAGTGAGTATATGGCTCCATTGCAAATTGAATACACTACCAGGAACAGAGGCAAAATGAAAGAGCACCAGCATAGCTTAAAATACCACATTTATGAACATTCGCTACCCTTGTCATGTAAATTAATTTATTCCATAGATTATATTCTAGTAGACCTTTTTTCCTATTTATTCCCACTTCTTCTCGAAACAGAAAGAGATGGGTCTTTCTGGATGCCGGTGGATCTAGCGCGAAGCTTTAATTCGAATGAAACAAGCAAGGATCGAAACCAACAACTCGAAACCAAAAACTCGAATTGCTAGTTTTATCAGTTACAACCCGAAACCAAAAACTCGAATTAAGTACTTAATAACTTACAAAACTAGCATAAATCAAACAAGGGAAGAGGGGAATTGTGATTTGCAACACAAAAACGAATGTAACGAAGCCTGGACAAAAACCCGTAATTCAAAAGTCGACTAACCCTAATTTCGAAAATAGGCTTATTAAGCGTAGATTAAAGAGGAAAGAGATTAAGTACTTACTTGTAGATGGCGATGGCACGAAAATTGCATAGTAAAACGATGATGAGAATGAAGGCGATTGGTGGACTACCGGAATTGAGGAGATGTGAATCACGAACTGATGAACTGACGAAGACGGTGGCTGGTGCAAGTTTCGCGTATTAGAGTATGTTTGTCGCGTATTACAGTATGTTTTTCAATTTTCAATTAGGTTAATGTATTAGAAGTTCTAATTTTTCAAAGTTCATCTTAAATGCGTCAGTTCCACTTTTAAACTGAAGCAAAAACTTATAAGCAAATGCGTCCGTTATAGGAAACAACTGAAGCAAAATTATATTTTTAGGTAAAAACGTCAGTTTTGGGCACAACTGACGCAAAAACTAAGTACTTTTTGCATCAGTTCTTTATTAAGAACTGACGCAAATAAGTTTCCTATGCTGTAAAATTGGACTCCCGCCAAAATTAAGTACTTTTTGCATCAGTTCTTTTAGAACCGACGTAAATCACTTGACGCAATAGGGTATTTTTGTACTAGTGTGCTAACTAAGTGTAACAAACTACATAACAAACTTTTTGTTATATACATCCTACACGTCAGCATATCAGTTAGTTCTAACTAACTCACAGCCCCCCTTCAAGCTGGACTTGAGGTTACTGACTTCAATCCAAGCTTGTCACACAGAAAGCGATGTTGTTGAGCACCCAGTGGCTTTGTCATGATGTCTTCCAGTTGCAGACCAGTCCTTACATGTCTGGGTATCAATAATCCCTCTTGTAATTTATCTCTTACAAAGTGACAGTCTATATTCAAATGCTTCGTTCTCTCATGGAAAACTGGATTCTCTGAAATGTGCATAGCTGCTTTGTTATCACACATGAGTGGTATGGGAAGAACTGGATTTATCTGAAAGTTTTGAAGTAAGGCAGTCAACCACACTAGTTCAGATGTTGCATAAGACATGGCTCTGTACTCTGCCTCTGCTGTACTTTTACTCACTGTCTTCTGTTTTTTAGTTTTCCAAGAGATAAGTGATGAGCCAAGAAACACACAATATCCACTCAATGATCTGCATGAAAAAGAACATGTACCCCAGTCTGCATCAGTGTAAGCCATCAGACTTAGATCATTCTCTGTAGAGTAAAACAACCCCATATTAATAGTATGCTTGAGATACTTGACTACATGAATGGCTGCTTGTAAGTGAGGCAGTCTAGGTTCACTCAAGAATTGGCTTAGGTGTTGGACTGTGTAGGATATGTCTGGCCTTGATAGATTTAGATACAACAGCCTGCCTATGAGACGTCTGTATTGCTCAGGTTTCTCCAAGATTTCTCCTACATCAGTGGACAACTTGAGGCCTCTTGGCATAGGAAACTCAGTTATGCCACAATCCTCCATTTGCATATCTTGAACTATGTCAAGAATGTATTTCCTTTGGTTTAGAATTATCCCAGTTTCATTTCTAGCCACTTCAAGGCCAAGGAAATACCTCATTGTTCCCAAATCTTTGATAGTAAATCTATCATTCAGCCCTTTCTTGGTATCTGAAATTCCTTGATCATCACTGCCTGTTAACAATATATCATCAACATACACCAAGGCCACTAAAAACTTTCCTGATTTTTCTTTGTAGAATAATGAATAATCTTCTCTTGACTGCTGAAAACCCAATTCCTTCAAATATTTAGTCAGCTCTATGTTCCACTGTCTTGAGGCTTGCTTGAGACCATAAATTGATTTCTTCAATTTACATACCATGCCTGATGTTGCTTGAACATACCCTGCTGGTGGTACCATGTATACCTCCTCATCTAAATGCCCATGTAAAAAGGCATTATTTACATCAAGTTGATGTAATGGCCATCCCTTGGCAGCAGCAACAGCAAGAAGGGTTCTAACAGTTGTGAACTTTGCCACTGGGGAGAAAGTATGTTTGTAATCCTTATCTTTAATTTGAGTAAACCCTTTTGCCACCAACCTCGCCTTATACCTTTCTATTGTGCCATCAGCCTTATGTTTAATTTTGTACACCCATTTAGATCCTATGGCTTTATGACCATGAGGCAAGGGAACTAAATCCCAGGTTTTATTCACTTCCAGTGCATCTATTTCCTTCTGCATTGCTTCAACCCATTGAGGGTCTGTACAGGCTTGACCATGTTGGAGTAAGTGTCCTCGACAATAGTGTGATCACGTCAATTATATTAATTATATTGACAAAACTCTATAAAAGAATATTCATGGGATGATTCTTATCATAAGTCAACTGGTCAACATTAATCGGTAATGATTGGCTTGCTAGAGTTTGACATTACTGTCGTAATGACGGTGGTGACCAGTTGATCCCTTTAGGTCACACCTTTAGGACAGCTATCTCAATATTAAATGTAACAACTGTATAATGATACGAGTTAACACATTTCTAGATTATGAATAAAAGGAAGAAATAATTTATAATAAGATTATAAATTATCTTAGTGATCGATATATCATCACTATTGATTATCTGTTTTGTGAAACATGATAATAAAATGAATGAATTGAATTGACTACAATTGTTGTATAATTCGGTTAAATAATTATACGAAATTATTTAATTACTAATTTACGATAAAAGGTTTAAAGTGTTAAACTACGTAAATAATATAATCCTAATGTAATGTCACGGATGGGATCCATTGTAGTGGTGTGGACCGTGTGATATGTCACACACACACACACACACACATATTACAACATTACATAAAACATATAGGAACATGAGGTTGACATGCATTTAAGATGTTGAAGCATGCTTGAGACATTTGAGAGGATTGAGTGCCAATCTATTGGGCACTCTAACCCTTGTCTCGGCCGAACCAAATGGAGGAACAAAACAAGTTTTGTTCTTTGGTTCACTCATCCATATTCATTCATACACATTCATACTAGGGTTTAGTCTTTGAGAGAGAAAGAAAAGAAAGAAAAATAAGGTTCATTTTTCTCAAACCCTAGCCGTGTACTTCCTTCAATCTAGCTAGTTTGTTTGTTGATTCTAGCACAATTACATACAAACATTGAGAGTTAGTGTGTCTTGGTGTTCATCTTTTGGAGGCCATCATCTCTTTGAAGGTTCAAGGAGGATCATCCACACTTGAAGCTCAAGAACAAGTGAAGAAGGTGACTTCACTTGTGCCCTTATTTTGCCGAGATAACCAATGTAAGGGAGCTCATTCTTACTCCTTAAATCTCGTCATAATCACTAGTTAAGCATGCTAAAGATCTATAATTTATATGATAAATAAAACTAGTATGACTATAAAGGTATATGAACCTAACAATTGGTATCAGAGCACTTGTTGTTGCATGCTTAATCGGTTTATAGTTTTTCCGAGTTTTTGAGACTTAAATAAAACTAATATTTAAAGACCCTTATATACATCACTCGATTTTTTTTTTGGCATGTAAATTAAATCTGGTCCTAAAATGTTTTTAGGTTATATGATAATTTATGAGATTTAATATATTGTTCATAATTAAGATTTTAATCGTTTAAATGCATTTTTATGAAAAATCGAGTTAAATGATTAAAATAAAAGGAACATGTTTCTAGCCTTGTAATTTTCACACGACCTCACATGCTAATTTTACTTAATGTATGTAAAATTTTGGTACAATATGACTTTGTATAGCATGTTTTACGATTTAATTGTTAAAACCGTAAAAAGAGGTAATTTGGCCATTTATATACGATATTTCGAAATTTATTTCGCTTAAAAATGACCAAATTTTTACATTATAAATATTCAAGTAATATTTTCAGAATGTTAGTGAAAATGAAAATCCAAAATTTCGAATTTTTATAATTATTTGGATTTAATTCGTAAATGTTATACATTTTAAAGGCTTATGAACAATGTTAATATAATTAAAGTGTTAATTATTATCAAAATTATTTATGACTAATTTTGAATCCTAAAATGTGTTAGGATATTTTTAGAACATAATTTGTGTATGTTTTAATTTATGCATTTTTAGAAGAGTTAAAAATGCTAAAATCTCATAAAACCGGGTTATTTTCGACATAAAGAGTTATTAGGGCGATTTGGCATTAAAATGAACATATTTATAACATGTTATGTTGCTGCGTTTTTCTTATGAATGTCATTTTATATTACATTATTTTGAATCATGTAATTATTCTAGTATGGCCTTAGTTTTAAATTGGTATTTCCCGTAATGTAAGGGGTTACCAATTCGGTTGTAATTTTGTGATCTCGTATCACCCAATTGTAATTTATTTCTATTTTATAATGTATAAAGTAGACTAGAAAAGTTGTAATATTTGTAAAATCCGGAGTTCCTTGAAGACGGTGCCATTCGGAAAGGAGTTCCGATCAAGACGGTGTTTGCCTCGATTTGCGTGCCTCGTCAAGATCAAGGGACCAAAGGAGTTGGTTTCCGAATTTGTACTCTTGTTATTTCTTTTCTAGGATAAGGCCATACTAGGAATTTATCGCTTGCTTTATTTTGTTTTAATATGTTGCATGCATAGCCAAATCGCCATTAACATGTCATGCATATCGAGTATCGGGTCTTCAACGTATCAATTTTATTATCGATAATTCACCTAATTTAGTTCACTTAAAAGGAGATAGATAATAATTGATAAGATCTCTTACGTTTAAAATATTGAGACTTAGCCTTACCAAAGAGTATGGACCCATGAATCCCTTCTTCACAAATATGTAGGCTCGGCTAAACCGGGGTACTAAAATTGTCACGTTGGGTAAGTGGGGTAATGATGATTACACCTTGAAATTTGGTCGATCTCAACGAAGGTATTCGTAACCGTAGTTGCAATAAGTTCGGGCTATAGATAATTTTAAGAAAATTGTCGACCGAGAGTTCTAAGAGTAGAACCGATTAAAGGGTTAATCCACCAAATTATACCAATACGGGTTGAATCGGCTACACCGTGCCCGGATTAGTATGGGTTTGGGTCTCGGGTTTATTTACTTAATTGTGTAAGAGATCGTTAAGTAAATGCTTAACTTGTTTAAAACGTTTAACAAGTTTTTAATGATGAACGTTAATTTTCCTTCATTTCCGTTTTTGTAGTTAATTTATCGCAATGGATTCATTCAACCCTATCACTATTGATTCTTGTCATAATGTTTTCGACGAAATTTGCAACCAAAACAACATTGATACTACTAGAGAAGTTCATTTCGGAACGGGTCCGGATGGCAGTATTAACTTCATTTCTTCACTCCCACCTCCCAAAGGTTCATTTCTTGACACGGCTTATATTGATGAGCTAAATGAAGAAATGGACGCCTTATACTTGAAGGAAAGAGCTTATGATGAAGCTAGTGGGAGTTCTAGCAAGAAAGGTCTTGCAAAGAATAAAAGGAAGAAGAGAAAGTTAGAGAAAGGGCGATGCCACTATTGTAGTGTCATGGGCCATTGGAGGAGGAATTGCCCCAAGTACTTACGTCATATCCAAGAAGGTCTTGTGATCCCGTTAGGTAATTCCAAATCTGAAATTTTTGTTATTGACATAAATTTTACATCCAACACATCATGGGTATTGGATACCGGATGTGGTTCTCACCTTTGTAATCGTTTGCAGGGTTTAAGAGAAGTGGAGAAGGTAGACAAGGGTGATATGGATCTCCGACTTGGAAATGGAGCTCGGGTAGCGGCCACTTCAAAAGGAACTTGCACTCTTGCCTTGACGAGTGGATATGAGCTCAAACTCAATAATTGTTATTTTGTACCGTCTCTTTCCAAAAACATTATTTCTGTCGCAATGTTAGACATTGAAGGATATGATTTTTCCATTAAAAACAATTGTTGTGTAATTTCAAAGAATGACATGGTTGTTGGCCGTGCCAATTCTATTAATGGAATCTATGTTTTGGAAACTTCCGACTCGTCTAATAATGTCTACAACGTCAATAACAAAAGAATTAAAACAAATGATCCAAATGAATCATATGTTTGGCATTGTCGACTTGGTCACATAAATGAAAATCGCATTAAAAGATTGGTAAAGACCAACATAATCAAACCATTCGAATATGAATCTTATGGAACATGCGAGGCTTGCCTTCTAGGGAAGATGACTCGTAACCCCTTTAGTGGTAAAGGGACACGAGCAAGTGAGTTATTGGGACTTATACATACGGATGTGTGCGGACCATTATCTATCACCGCTAGAGGCAACTATGACTATTTCATCACCTTCACCGATGATTTAAGTAGGTATGGGTATATCTACTTAATGAAGCATAAGAGTGAAGCTTTTACGAAATTCAAAGAATTTCAGAATGAAGTAGAGAACCAACTCGATAGGAAGATTAAAACATTACGATCCGATCGTGGTGGAGAATATCTTAGTAATGAATTTGATTCACATCTAAAGAAATGTGGCATTGTGTCACAACTTTCACCTCCAGGAACACCACAAATGGTGTGGCTGAAAGGAGGAATCGAACCTTATTGGATATGGTCCGATCAATGATGAGCCAAACTAATTTACCCAATTCATTTTGGGGATTTGCGATCCTCACCGCCATCAAATCGTTGAACAATAGTCCAACGAAAGCGACCGATAAGACTCCATATGAGATGTGGAAAGGAAAGGTTCCGAACTTATCCTATATGAAGATATGGGGGTGCGATGCTTATGTCAAGTCGAAAAACGATGACAAACTCGCACCAAGGTCCGAAAAATGCATATTTGTTGGTTATCCAACCACCTCTCGTGGCTACCACTTTTACAAACCTCAAGAAAACAAAGTGTTTGTGTCTTCTGAGGCTGTCTTCTTAGAAAAGGAGTTTATTTCTAAGAGACAGAGTGGGAGAAATTTTGAACTTAATGAAGTTCGAGAAGTTCAAGAGCCACAAACTGAAGCTGAGACTGAAGAAGATGTTCCTTCTTCATCTACTTCGGTACCTATTCCACCTAGGAGGTCGAGTAGGGTCCCACATCAACCTGATAGGTATGTTGGACTTATTGAGGAAGATGGTAGCCTGGACGTTTTACTTTTGGAAAGTGACGAGCCTACCACTTACAAAGCTGCAATCTCTAGTCCCGACTCCATAAAATGGCATGAGGCCATGGTATCTGAAATGGATTCTATGCATCAAAACCAAGTATGGGACTTGGTAGACTTGACTAAGGAGATGAGACCTCTCCAATGCAAGTGGATCTTCAAAGTGAAGAATGGCATAGAAGGACATGACGATGTCTATAAAGCTAGGCTAGTAGCTAAGGGTTTTTCCCAAGTCCAAGGTCTTCATTATGATGAAACCTTTGCTCCGGTAGCCATGCTAAGATCCATTAGGATAATGTTAGCGATTGCCGCATTTCATGACTATGAAGTGTGGCAAATGGATGTCAAAACCGCCTTCTTAAATGGGCATTTAAAGGAGGATGTGTATATGATACAACCCGAAGGTTTTGAAGATCCTAAAAATCCTAACAAGGTATGCAAGCTTAAGAAGTCCATCTATGGTCTTAAGCAAGCATCAAGGAGTTGGAATCATCGCTTCAATGAAGTCATAAAAGAAAATGGTTTCACTCGAAGTGTCGAGGAACCTTGTCTATATATGAAGTTCAGTGGGAGCAATGTTGTATTCCTGATCTTGTATGTGGATGACATACTGCTCATTGGAAATGATGTTCCAATGCTTTCATCAGTGAAAGGATGGTTAGGTAACCATTTTCAGATGAAAGATCTAGGAAATGCACAATGCATATTAGGTATCCGGATCTATAGAGATAGATCCAAGAGGATATTGGCACTAAATCAAGAACCTTACATCGATAAGATTCTTCGACGATTCAGCATGGGAAATTCCAAGAGAGGGTTTATCCCCATGGGAAGTGGCATTATATTGAGAAAGTCTCAATCACCCACTGAGCCCAAGGATGTTGAACGCATGAAAACGATCCCTTATGCTTCCGCCGTGGGATCTATCATGTACGCCATGATATGCACTCGTCCTGATGTCTCGTATGCCTTGAGCATGACTAGTAGATATCAAGCAAATCCAGGTGAAAGTCACTGGATTGCCGTCAAGAACATCCTTAAGTACTTAAGAAGAACTAAGGATTCATACTTAGTGTTTGGAGGGGAAGAAGATTTATGTGTAAAGGGTTACACAGATGCAAGCTTCCAAACAGATAAAGACGATTTTAAATCCCAGGCTGGATTTGTCTTTATCTTGAATGGTGGTGCCATTAGTTGGAAGAGCTTCAAAGAACCAGTCGTTGCGGATTCTACAACGGAAGCAGAGTACATCGCAGCATCAGAAGCTGCTAAAGAGGCAGTATGGATAAGGCAATTTGTCGAGGGACTAAGGGTAGTCCCAAATGCTGAAGATCCTATCACCCTGTACTGTGATAACAGTGGTGCTGTCTTTCAGGCTAAGGAGCCGAAGTCTAGTAATAAGTCTAGACATGTACCAAGAAAATATCATGTAATACGGGATTTCATTGATAGGAAGGAAATAGCGATATGTAAGGTTGGGACAGACGATAATGTGGCTGATCCTTTAACCAAACCCTTGTCGCAAGCTAAGCATGATTCTCATGCTCGTTCTATGGGTCTTAAGAGTTTACCCAATGTGTAACCGATTATGCGATATGAAATGAAAAATGTTGTTTTTACGTTCATATAAGATAATCTCGTTCATCATTTAAAGTTTTATACAACTTGTTTATTATACTTTGTTAAATCCAACAGGATTGTAGGACAATTGTTGAACCCTGTTCAAGTGAACTGGATTAACTTAGTATTGCCCCTAGTCACTTATATGAGGTGACGTCTCGAAAGTGACTAGATTATGATGCGATTGATGGTGAGTTCTTACACCATAGAGTCATAAGGGATGACTAGTCGATCATATAGACAACTGTAAAGTACACTTGTGTCGGGCAGTGACCGCTTATAGAGTTCTTTAGAATTCAATGGAGCCTGGTCGTGGCAAGAGCTGCTATATATATTCTTATGAGTCGATTCTTAGAATGGAGACTGGTTGCTCTAGAGGTAACATTATTCAGAATGACTTTGATTTATATTCTACGATCTTCCGTAAAAGGGGTCAAATGGATATATTTTGGGTCACAATGGATGATGTTGACCAAGGAGAACAGTTGGAAAGAAATTGTTCTGCCCCTTGTCAGGGTTATCTTAAATCTCAAGGCCACTCGAGGAGTAGTGAACTGAAAATGCGTGGCCACGCTCAGAGACTGTCTATGGTAGATAATTCCGGTCAAACAGTTACACTCCATGTCGAGAAAAACCACTATTGATTTGATCACGTGCAAGTACGACCTGAAAGACACCTTGCATTGAGTGGGAGATGATGTAATAGAACAAGAGAATCGGTGATCCACACTTGTGAGGACAAGTGGGAGATTGTTGGAGTAAGTGTCCTCGACAATAGTGTGATCACGTCAATTATATTAATTATATTGACAAAACTCTATAAAAGAATATTCATGGGATGATTCTTATCATAAGTCAACTGGTCAACATTAATCGGTAATGATTGGCTTGCTAGAGTTTGACATTACTGTCGTAATGACGGTGGTGACCAGTTGATCCCTTTAGGTCACACCTTTAGGACAGCTATCTCAATATTAAATGTAACAACTGTATAATGATACGAGTTAACACATTTATAGATTATGAATAAAAGGAAGAAATAATTTATAATAAGATTATAAATTATCTTAGTGATCGATATATCATCACTATTGGTTATCTGTTTTGTGAAACATGATAATAAAATGAATGAATTGAATTGACTACAATTGTTGTATAATTCGGTTAAATAATTATACGAAATTATTTAATTACTAATTTACGATAAAAGGTTTAAAGTGTTAAACTACGTAAATAATATAATCCTAATGTAATGTCACGGATGGGTGGACCGTGTGATATGTCACACACACACACACACACATATTACAACATTACATAAAACATATAGGAACATGAGGTTGACATGCATTTAAGATGTTGAAGCATGCTTGAGACATTTGAGAGGATTGAGTGCCAATCTATTGGGCACTCTAACCCTTGTCTCGGCCGAACCAAATGGAGGAACAAAACAAGTTTTGTTCTTTGGTTCACTCATCCATATTCATTCATACACATTCATACTAGGGTTTAGTCTTTGAGAGAGAAAGAAAAGAAAGAAAAATAAGGTTCATTTTTCTCAAACCCTAGCCGTGTACTTCCTTCAATCTAGCTAGTTTGTTTGTTGATTCTAGCACAATTACATACAAACATTGAGAGTTAGTGTGTCTTGGTGTTCATCTTTTGGAGGCCATCATCTCTTTGAAGGTTCAAGGAGGATCATCCACACTTGAAGCTCAAGAACAAGTGAAGAAGGTGACTTCACTTGTGCCCTTATTTTGCCGAGATAACCAATGTAAGGGAGCTCATTCTTACTCCTTAAATCTCGTCATAATCACTAGTTAAGCATGCTAAAGATCTATAATTTATATGATAAATAAAACTAGTATGACTATAAAGGTATATGAACCTAACAGACCATATGTTGATGGTTCCACTGCTTTCAGAACATTTGCTAAACTAGCAACATAAGAACAATCAAACTCAGTCAAGTCTCTCAGGACTTGTGTATGAAAAGCAGAAGACTGGGTAGAGGTTGCCTGAATATTATTCCTCAAAGGAAGTTTGATATTACATTGGAAGTCTTTCAGCCTGCTGGAGACTTGTGTGGCTCTGGTAGAGTGTCTGGCAGTGGATGGGATAGGATCAAGATATGTCTGTTGTTGTACAACAGTGTTATTATCAGGAGTTGTTTGAATGTTTTGATTTATGAGAATGGGAGAATTGTTATTTTGAGAAGAAGTGGTATCAAAAGAGTGGTCTGGAGAATGATTATTGAAAGGCATGGGATTGTTGTTGGTGTGTACTGCAGTATCCAGACCTGTGGACATGAAGTCATTGTTGACAGCAGCAGGGTTGACAATATCAGAATGTCTTGTCTGTTGAGTGAAATGTCCCTGCACATTCTTATAAGGGAAGGTTTCTTCTTGAAAAACCACATCCCTGCTAGAGAAAACTTTATGATTATCAAGATCATAAAGTTTGTAGCCTTTTTCACCATAGGGATACCCAATCATGATACACCTCCTTGCCCTTGGAGCAAACTTATCCCTTAGAGTAATAGGCTGAGAGGCAAAACATAAAGATCCATACACCCTCAACTCATCATAGGTAGGTTTCTGTTTAAAAAGTATCTCAAATGGTGTTTGCCAACCAATAACTGCACTTGGCATCTTATTTATCAAGTAAGTAGCAGTTAATACACACTCTCCCCAGAATTTCAAAGGTAAATTGGCATGTATTCTGAGAGATCTGGCAGTGTCAAGTAAGTGACGATGTTTCCTCTCCACCCTACCATTTTGTTGAGGTCTCCCAACAATACTTTTCTAATGAATGATACCTCTCTCAAGAAACAGTCCCCCACAAAACTCTTGAACAAATTCAGTACCATGATCTGTTCTAACAGTCTTAACAGAACAATGGAACTGATTTTCAACTAGGTTTAAAAACCCTCTAATTAGATTTGGGACCTGGTTTTTGTGATGTAAAAGATATGTCCATGTGCATCTAGAACAGTCATCCAAAATGGTAAGAAAATATTTGGCTCCATTAATATTTGGAACTCTATAAGCTCCCCATAAATCCAAGTGAACCAAATCAAAACACTTAGTGGCTCTAGAAGTACTTCTTTGAAAAGAAAGAATGTGATGTTTAGACAAAGCACATGTCTCACAGAAAAAGTCTTTTGTATTATTAACAGAAAATTCAGGAATATGAGACAACTTATCCCCAGAAGAATGTCCCAATCTACTATGAAGCAAATGGAGATTTTTATGTTGAGACTTATTTCCAAAAGAAGATACTACTGTATTACAAACTTCAGACATATCTGAGTTTCTATTATTATGCAAAGAAATAGAACTAGGTAAAAGCCTATATAGACCTTCAATCTTCCTTGCTTGAGCATGAATGACCTTAGTTGAAAGGTCCTGAAAAATGCACATGGTTTTAGTAAAACTGATATCCAAAGATGAATGTTCAAGTAATCTTCCTACAGAAAGTAGATTTTGTTTGAAGTCTGGAATAATGAAAACATTGTAGAGAATTATATGAGGATGCAAGTGCATTTTTCCTGTTTTATGCACTACCTTAACTGTCCCATCAGGTAAGCTCACACGAACAGGTTTAGTTAAGCAATGGATATCAGTTAATATGTGTTCATAAGGAGTCATATGATCAGATGCTCCTGTATCTACAATCCAGTCATTGAAAAATATAGAATGTGTAACAACATTGACATGAGAAGTTGGAATTGTACCTGCAAAGTTAAAGGATGAACTTGCAGGTTGTTCAGAAGTACTGCCAGAAATATTCTTCATGACTTGTTGATAGATAGAATTCGCAATGCCACTGACAGTTTTAGAATCAAGAATGTTTGTGGCTGGATCAGATGGATTTGCTGAGGCAGACAACATGTTTGCAGCAGGAGTAAAATATTCTTCATCTTCATAACCATCCAAGGGAGAATATTCATCTTCTTCTTGTTGATATACATGATCAGTGTTATAGGTAGCATTGGCAGCATAACCTCCTCTGTAACCTCCTCGTCTATAGACATTCCTTCCTCTACCAAAATGAACATCAGCAGTTCTCCCTGAATAACTTCCTCTCCTACCTCTTGAAAACCTATTGTTCATATTCCTCAAATCAAAACAATACTCCTTAATATGTCCTTTCTTGCCACAGTGACTACAGGTTTTAAGTTTGTTACATTCAGAAATAAGATGTCCTTTGCCTTGACAGTGATCACAAGTTTTGATTGGTACTTGTGAAGAAGTATCACTGTCAAACTTAGGTCTTTTACCATTGCCAGACTGAACTTCAACACCTCTACTATTCGCAGCATAGGCATTTGCTTCTGCCAATACATCAACAGCTTCTGCTATCTGCTTTTGCCTTTCTATTTGTTGTAATATAGAAAAGGTCTTGTTAAGAGGTGGTAATGGCTCCATAGATAAGACATTTGTCTTAACAGATTCATAACCACTATTCAATCCCATCAAAAACTGGATAACCTTGATTTGAGAATCTCTGTCAAGCATTTTCTTAAGAATGTGACAAGTACAGGCATCCATAACTCCACAACTACACATAGGAATAGGATCAATACTGTCTATGGCTTCCCATGTTCTCTTTAATTTGCTATAATATTCTATTAAGGAAGTACCAGATTGTGTGATATCAGACAACTCCTTCCTTAATTGATATATTTCAACATTATTGATTTGGCCATACCTTTCCAACAATTCAATCCACAACTCCTTAGCACTGTTAACATACTGAACAGTTTCCTTAATTTCATCAATCAGAGAATTAAGAATCCATTGCATAACCATATAGTCACACCTCACCCAACGCTGATACTTAGCATCAGTTTTGACAGGACATTTAAAGGTTCCATCCACAAATCCATCTTTATTCTTAGCAATTAACGCAATATAAACATCACGTTTCCAAGTGAGAAATTTTGTGCCATTGAATTGAGTAGAAACAATGCGATGAGAAGGTTGATCAGAATGTGATAGAAAAAGTGGATCATCAAAAGCAGCATATGAAGCAGTATTTTCTGCAGAATTTGTATTACTGGATGTAGGCATGATTTTGTGATTTGATGAAATTTTGTGGAAAAAGAAGTAGGAGAAGATTTATGGAAAAAGAAAGAATCTCAAGACTACTGAGAAATCAAATGAAGCAAAAAAACGCTGGAATTAATGACAGATTATCAATGCGGAAGCGTGCGAAACTAATCGCAGAAGAAAAATACCTTCAACTAAGAAGATTTGAGTAGAATACCAGCAGAAACCTCCAGAAAAAAAACACCAGAGAAGCAATTGATTGCAATTGATCATCAAAAGAATGAATCAGAAGAACGAAAGTAATCGCAGGATCACCATATAGCGACTGATACCATATGAACTTTATACATTCTCCATTAATGAATTACGGAGGTTTTGTATGAGAAAACCAGAGGTAAATAGAAGATATTTGTATTGATGTAAAATTAGTTATGTACAAGAGAGTTGAGCTATATATATACAAGTGCTAACTAAGTGTAACAAACTACATAACAAACTTTCTGTTATATACATCCTACACGTCAGCATATCAGTTAATTCTAACTAACTCACATAAACAATGTCCCAAAATGGAATATGCGACATTTACGTGACAAGACGAAAACGTCAAATGTGACAGTTATTCAGAATAGGAGAGAGTATGTTTCAAAAAGTGAAAGAGTATCACATATAAATCGCATAGACGCAAGTGTGCTATGTAGGTGCATAGCAATTTGCAACAAATGAATAATTTTATCTCATATTTATAATACTAATGACACTTCTAATCTCCAGCTAGATAATTTTGAATAGGGTTAATTACAAGTGAGCCAATTGCTGTTCAGATTATCTCGAGGCGTACAATTTAATATTATGGCAAATAAAGTCCATTTAAAGCATGTGTCAGATCGGACCAATTTGAATCCTAGCTCATTATCAAGTAAGATAAATCGGAGGTCATTTTTGAATCTCGTGTTAGCATTTGGATTGAATTAGCTTTATCAAATATTAACTAGTTTTGTGGCCCGTGCAATGCACGGGATATTTTTATGTTTTCTTAGATTTTTGACGTAAATTTTTATTCACAAAATTGCACGTCAATGTGTAAAGATAAATGTATAACAAATTTCTATATTAATTAAAATCTATAATACAAGACAATTACAACCTATAGTACAAGACAATTACATATTTTTTAAAACAATTAATAGTTTAAATTACGAGAATAAATATATTATTGTTAGTGCAAAAACAAATATATATGAACAAAATAATTATCTTAATTTTGCACCGTAAACTTTCCGACTCGTTAACTTAAAATATGCGCTATTTTATTCGAGTATATCTATTAATACATCTCTAACTTATAAGTGTTTACCATGCTTTTTTAAACTTTTATTTTACCTTGGTTCTGTGTCTTTTATATTTATTCGCTCTTCAAATACACCTGTGTGATGCTTTGCTTTATCTGCATCTACATACATTTCATGATACTTTAAAACTTATATAAAAAATATTTTCACCAAAAGTTAAAACATTAACCTAACAAAAACTTGACAAATGAATCAATCCATTGTCACATGTAAATCATTTAAAGGATACCAAATAGAAAACATAAATTCAAATATATAACAAACGTTTATAAAAACCAACGACGTAACAAACTAAAATATATTTTGTTGCACACCAATCATCGTACCGTAACAACAACACTCAATAATAATTCTCAATATACTCACTATCATCAAATAATTAAATTAAACCGTAGAATATAATTCCTGTATAATACTCCATACTAGCATGAGTCACCCGATTCACCTGAAAAATTGACAAATAAAAAAGCTAAAGATACTCTTTTGACTTTAAGATTTAAGACTACGCATCAAAAGGACAATGTGACGAATTGACGATACCCCATAGCCCATAGCCGATAGGCCATAGTCCACTTGTACGTACGGACAAAATTTCAAATATGGAGTCACGAATTACTTGTCTAATTTATCTACGTGGATTTTACGTGGCCCGTTATAATTTTGTAACGGATATCGGGCATCTTAAATGATAATGTGTGATTATTTATAGCCAAAAGCCAAATTACTGCTTAATTGAAAGAATTAATTGATAAAAAGACTCTGAATTATGAGTGTTCTGCTCAAAATATTTCAAGCTGTATTTTAACTACCAATATAACCAACTAATACTCTAATTCGTTTTTATTATAATATATGACAGGTTACCTGCTAAATAAGTGAATAAATTTATAATCCTTCTTTAACCCGTTTTTCTCTTTTTACTTCTCTGTTAATCTATTCACATAATCACACCATTAAAACATACTACAATAAGTTAACAAAACAACAAATTCTATTCAAAGCAAATGAGGCATTAGTTGGTTATATTGATAGTTAAAATAAAATTTAGAGTATTTTGAGCAGTTCACTCATAGTTCAAAGTATTTCTATCAATTAATCCTAATTGAAAAGGTAAGTTACATAAAAAAAAATATCTTATTCAAAGAGAGTAATCAGGCTATTTTTTTATCTTAACATTTTCGGATTTTAGGTAATTGAACTCCGGGAATACAATAGCGTTGTTTGGCAACATAGCAGAGATAAAAGAACATATATTATCACCATACTTTAGGGCATATGAAGTACATATCTGATTACCAAATTAGTTTTAGTGGAATTATTATTGCCCTACTTGTATCAATGAATCTACTCCTTGATAAAGACATAAAAGTTGTACATATTGGCTCTAAAATAATGTGAAATCTACTATTTACCAAACATATCAAACAACATACTATTTGGCTCAAAGTATCGTTTATGAAATCGAAATAAAATTATTTATACAATAACAAATTAAACTTACCGTTAAACTATTTTAATAATAGTAATACTCCTATTTTTAGAAAGATTTAACTAATTTTTTCAATAGTTATGATTCAAAATAGGAGGAGAAAGCTCATTGAAATTTTACTCCATATCATCACATAAATTTATGTTAAGACTAAAAAAACTTGAAATTTGATACCGGATTAGTTGTAAGTCTTATTTAAATTAGGTATTTATTCAACCCGTTTTAAGCATACGATAAATACTACTCATTTTAAATGGAAATTTGTGAAAGATAATAAAAGTGATCTCATAAAACAGAACGAAAGTTATTCTAGACGATGAGAATCATTAAAATTCTCTTGAACTATAAAGGGATGAAAACATGGCCACGAGGGTTTTTTTTTTTTTTTTTTTTTTTTTTTTTTGCCAGTAGTAAAAGAAGGTGTTACATGCCGATTGTCTCAGTTGCCAAGTCACTTGAAGTAGTGTTTTAAAGTATATTCATACAGTGTATAAACACTCTCAAATCAATCAGATCAAAGTCATAATAAAGTGAGGGCATATCATGTATTTAGGCCTTTTCACTTCACAAAATGTTAATTTGTGATATATATTATCCGTTTTAAGCTCAAGAATAATACTCTTTTATATGACAGTTTGCAAAGAGGGAAGAAATGGAACACCCTATGAATAGTATCACTCCCTTTTAAATTTTTTACAAAAAATCCTACCTTGAATTGCATTTTTTGCTAATATTGCTTTAAAACACTACTTCAAGTGACTTATTTCATCTGTTTTTGAACTTATTTTGTTTGTCACTTAGTCAATCTATACTTTAAAAGATATACTCCCTTCATTCATATCCACATTACACATAACAACCGACCCAAATACACCAATATAGCAACGAAGAGTCGTTGACAATATTGCATATATTCCTACCATACTGATGAAACAATATCAAGGAATATATTCCCTTCCTTTGTATAGCTTATCTTTTCCTTAAGTTTGTATAGTATATATTTGCTAGCTCTCTGCCTTGTAAACACACGAAATCATTATTATTGTTAATACAAATAATTACCCAAACTCTTCTATAATTATATTATGGTATCAGGTTTTAGGGTTATTCGATCCTAAATCTTCTCGACGGCCGTCACCATGCCGAACGCCGAACAACCCACCGACTCACAAAACGACACAAAAACTGTCACCTCTTTCTCGATTGCGCCGGTCGAAAACCCCGGTGCCAATATCACTCAAACTCTCCTTAACGGAAATAATTATGACGAATGGTGCCGCACTTTTCGTTTGGCACTACTGGCCAAAGGGAAACTGGATTACATTGACGGCACCATCTCTAAGCCGTTGAGTACCGACCCAGACTACAAAACTTGGCGTTCCGTCAACGCTTTGGTTTCAGCGTGGATATACAACTCCATAATTCCTGATCTTCGTTCATCCATTACTCTGCCCGACGATGCGACTCAACTTTGGGTCGATATCAAACAACGATTCACTCTGGTAAATGATGCTCATATTTTTCAGTTAGAGAGTGATATTATTGCTTGTAAACAGGGACCCACGGAATCAATTATGGCGTATTATGGCCGCATTAAAAAGTTGTGGGACGATTACTTGGAAAGCGATGCTTTGCCTCCATGTAACTGTAATCCATGCCCCTGCAACTTACTCAAGCATCTGCTTCGTCGACAGGATAAGAAACGCGTCCGCTCTTTCCTCATGGGTCTCGATGCGAGGTATAGTGTTCTTCGCTCTCATATCTTAGGTACCGATCCCTTACCCTCATTAAATCAAATTTATAGCCGTCTCCAACATGAGGAAGGCATGCGTCATACTCTAGACACACATACTACCGACTCACGCCCCGAACCGATGGCTTATGCTACTACTGTTTCGAATTACGGAAAACGCACTTCAGGGGGGGGGGGGGGGTCTGTCTAATACAGGGGGGGGTCTGTCTAACAATAGAAACTCTTCCCGTGTTGATTCGACCAAACCTACGTGTCTCGCTTGTAACCGTTCGGGCCATACTTTCACAACTTGTTTTCGTGTCACTGGTAACTTCCCCGACTGGTGGGGCGACCGACCTCGTGACCGCATCATCGTTCCTCCTGATGCAACCGATCTTAGTCAGGCCACTTTTATACCGGATGACCGTTCTAAACACAAGCGCTCCAATCCTACTCCACGGGCGCATATGGTAACTCACGGGACTGCTACCTCATCCGCGGTGAGTACTTTCGACAATGTCGATCTTAATTCGCTTAATCAGGAGGAGCTGGCTGTCCTCTCTAAACTCCTCCAAGCACATAAAACTGCTCCGACTTCCGAACAATTAAATGGTATGGTCCCTCTCTCTTCTTGGATAATTGACACCGGGGCATCCCACCACATGTCGGGATGCCTCTCCCATTTTCGAAATATTCGACCTATTTCTGCGGTATCCGTTGGCTTACCGAATGGAGACCGTACTAACGCTACACAATGTGGTGATATTATGCTCTCTCCTCGTCTTATACTAACCAATGTGTTGTACGCAGAAAATTTAAATTGTCATTTGATTTCAGTTTCTAGTCTACTGCTTGATGATCACTTAACCATTCAATTCTCTCACAAACTGTGTTTGATTCAGGACCGTTCCTCGAGACTGGTGATTGGAGCGGGTGAGCAACGTGAGGGGCTATATCGGTTGAAAGATGTTCGCACCCCTGATGCCAATCTTTTTATGGTGAGCTCTATTGATGAGACCGAACTGTGGCATCGGCGGTTGGGCCATCCCTCCACCGAGATAAATCGTTTTTTACCTTCTTTTAATACCTCTCGGACTCTTTCGCATTTTCATAGTAAAACTTGTGGGATTTGTTTACGTGCAAAACAGACTCGTGCTCATTTTTCTTTAAGCAAAACTAATGCTCTTTCTAGTTTTGATTTAATTCATTGTGACCTCTGGGGTCCGTATTCCGAAAATGGTTCTTGTGGCTCCACATATTTTTTAACCATTGTTGACGATTTTTCCCGCTCCACTTGGGTCTATTTAATTCGTCATAAACATGAGACCGGTCAAAAAATAGTCAATTTTTTTGCCATGGTTGAACGTCAATTTAACAAGAAAATTAAATGTTTACGTACCGACAACGGCACTGAATTTTCGTGTCTTCGACCTTTTTTCAATGAACACGGTATTATTTTTCAAACTTCAAATGTCGACACCCCACAACAAAACGGGCGGGTTGAACGTAAACATCGCCACATTTTAAACGTTGCCCGCGCTCTTTTATTTCAAGCCTCCTTACCCGTTTTCTTCTGGGGCGAATGTGTGCTCACAGCAGTATACCTTATAAACCGCACTCCCTCCCATCTCCTTAATGGTAAAACTCCCTACGAAAAATTATTTAATACTCCACCTCCCATGGACAATATGCGTATATTTGGTTGTTTAAGTTACGTTAAGACTATCAATCGCAGCCGTGACAAGTTTGCATCCCGAAGCCGTAAGTGTGTCTTTGTGGGATACCCTTTCGGTAAAAAGGGATGGCGTCTCTACGATCTCGACACCGGCACTTATTTTGACTCCCGTGACGTTGTGTTTGTCGAAGATTCATTCCCGTATCAATCTATCGACATTCATGATACTAGCTCACCTAGTCCCCTACACAACGAAAACCCGTTCGACACCTCTTATGTCCTCTCCCCTGCTCCTAACCAGCACCCCACTTCACTTTTGCCCCCCACGGATAACCAAGTTAACAACCCCGACCTATCCCTTATCCCCGACGCCCCTCCTGAACTCACCCCACCCACGGCAGACGAACCTGCCCCTGACCCTGTTATACCGCCTGTCCCCGACCCCATACTCGACCCTCCTGTCCTCACCGACCCTCTACCCGAACCCCCTGCTGCTGTGGGCACACCCGCGTCTACTGACACAACCCTCGCTCCCCCGTCCACCGCCACAGGTCGGGGGCATCGCAACAAGTTTCCAAATTCTAATCTGAAAGATTTTGTCGTCACTATATCTCGCCCCTCCACGCATCTGCTCACTGCTCCGGCCACGGTCTCAGGTACGCGCTTCCCCATCAGCAACTACGTTAATTCTGACCGTTTTTCTACTAACCATCAAGCCTTCTTATCGGCCGTGATCAAAAATCACGAGCCTCGTAACTTTAATGACGCTATGCAGGATGACAATTGGAAGGCTGCCATGAAGCTCGAAATAACGGCTCTTGAACAAAACAAAACGTGGACTCTCGAGGATTTACCACCCGACAAAAAGGCCATCGGTTCTAAATGGGTCTACAAGATCAAATACAACGCGGATGGTACCATTGAACGATATAAGGCTCGGCTCGTTGTTATGGGTAACCGTCAAGTAGAAGGTATCGATTACCAAGAAACCTTTGCTCCGACCGTTAAACTTGTCACTGTCCGCACTTTACTCGCCATCGCCGCTGCTAAAAATTGGACCATCCACCAAATGGATGTCCATAATGCCTTCCTTCACGACGATCTAACCGAAGAAGTATACATGCGACCTCCACCGGGATTTAATTCATCCCCCGGAAAGGTTTGTCGTCTCCGAAAGTCACTCTACGGGCTGAAACAAGCCCCTCGGTGTTGGTACGCGAAACTAGCTACGGCACTCACTGCATTCGGTTTTCAGCATTGTCCTTATGATCAGTCGTTGTTCTCACTCACGCACCATCACACTCAAATTCATGTCTTGGTATATGTGGACGATCTCGTCATTTGTGGCAACGATATTGGCGCGATCACCAAATTCAAAAAATATCTAGCCACATGCTTCAGTATGAAAGACCTCGGCACTCTCAAGTATTTCCTTGGGCTCGAAATCTCCCGTAATTCAACGGGTTTATTTGTGTCTCAACGCAAATACGCATTGGATATAATTGATGAAGCTGGCCTCCTAGGCTCTCGGCCCAAAACGATCCCCATGGAGCCCAATCACCAACTGGGCCGATCCACCGCAGCCGTGCTCCATGATCCACAGCCCTATCGTCGGCTCGTTGGACGCCTAGTTTATCTAACAATAACTAGGCCCGAACTTACTTATTCGGTCCACACTCTCGCCCAGTTCATGAATGCTCCGACTCTCGATCATTGGAACGCTGGCCTACAAGTCGTCAGGTACCTTAAAAACTCCCCGGGTCAAGGTATCCTCCTACGCTCCGACTCTCCATTATTACTTAATGGTTACTGCGACTCTGATTATGCCTCATGCCCCACAACTCGACGCTCGCTCTCGGGTTATTTAATTTATCTTGGGACATCGCCCATATCATGGAAAACAAAAAAGCAAAATACCGTCTCACTCTCTTCCACCGAAGCCGAATATCGGGCTATGGCCTACACTACATGCGAACTTAAATGGCTCAAGGGCCTCCTTAGCTTTCTCGGTGTCCAACAAAGTCACCCAATTCGGCTATTTTGTGATAATCAATCCGCTATACACATTGCACAAAATCCGGTGTTACATGCTCGGACAAAACATATCGAGATTGACTGTCACTTCATTCGAGACGAGATACAGAAAGGCGCTATAATTACCGAATACGTCTCTACAAAACATCAACTCGCGGATATCCTCACAAAAGCCCTGGCTCGCACCACGTTCGAAGAACTCGTCTCCAAGTTGGGCGTTCTTAACCTACACGCACCAACTTGCGGGGGGGGGGGGTAACAACCGACCCAAATACACCAATATAGCAACAAAGAGCCGTTGACAATATTGCATATATTCCTACCATACTGATGAAACAATATCAAGGAATATATTCCCTTCCTTTGTATAGCTTATCTTTTCCTTAAGTTTGTATAGTATATATTTGCTAGCTCTCTGCCTTGTAAACACACGAAATCATTATTATTGTTAATACAAATAATTACCCAAACTCTTCTATAATTATATTAACACATTTCTTTTTTCACGTTTACCAACGCGTCTTTTGTACGATAAATATTGTTAGCTACGTATGTTCAAAAATTATAAAAATTAGATATTAATAATATACTCGTAAAGACGAATAAAACAAGATCCCACATGGATATAATTTTATTTACGTATCGAGAGAAAATCGAATTTGAATGGTTGTTTGTGAATAGTGTGTAAAATAGAAATGTGTAATGTGGATTTGAATGGAGGGAGTAGTTATGTAGTCAAATGTACTGTCAGCTCAAAAACTAAGGAAATAAGTCAACTTAAATTGGAAATTTGAAACAATTTTATAAAAAAAAGCAATGTAAAAAAAGTAATTTTAGCAAAAAAAATGCAACTTATGAAAATAATTTTTAAAACAAATTTTAAAAGATATAAATTTTAAAAAATGGTTTCAAAAAGGGGTAGAATCTAACCTACTATAATTTAAAATTCAATAATCACAACAACAAATATAATACAATATGAAATTTTTATAACAAATTAGAAATTTGATATAAATAAAGCGGCTTTTCTAACATGTGCCCGGACACACGTTAAAAAAAAGGGAAAATATAATTATGTTACACTTGCTTAACTCGACTCAGTTCAGTCTTATTTGGTCTATGCCTGGCCTGTAACATCCTAGCCCAACCCGGCCCTTAGCCTAGCCATTCGAGGTCTGACCCACGGAACATCCAAATTACTGGTGGAACTAGAGTCATTGAAGTGTTGTCCCTTTCCTATGTAGTAAGTATTGCTTGCGACGGGTTATTATTTGTGACGGATATTTTGTGAGGTAAAATGGATAGAAAATGAGTTAGTGGGGAAAGGGGAGCACATGAATAGTGTTGGAGGGAGAGAAAAAGTGGGTATTTTGTGAGAGGAAACGGTATCCGTCACAAGGTTGCGACAGATAGTGCCGTTGCAAATAAGAATTTGTGTTTCCTATGTTTATTTTTGAGATTGTATTTTCTAAAAATCTTATCTATTTTAATACAGAAATATTTAATGATTTTCGGTAAAGTCACATCATTAATCCAATATTTAATTTTTTTCAATTCAACTAGTTTTAAACCCGTGCAAAAATGCACGGGTTGCTTATTAAAATTCTAATATTTTTGAAATTTGTATAAAATAATGCGAATATAAATTGACATTATTATTTTCATTATTGTTACAAATTAAACATCAATACGGATGTAATTTGTTGTTTTTTATTTTAAAATAGCAATTAGTTTATCATTCTTTCAGTTAGTGTAACATCCCGTATTTTCGGAATCCGTAATTTTAATAATTTAAATAAGATTTCGGAAGAAATTAATATATGTTATTTTATTTATTTTTGTAAACTTGAATTTAAATAATAAGCTAAGTTTTATGTAAGATTTAATTAAACTCCGAAATGATATGTCGCTCACTTACCATTTCCGTCACAAATAATTCCCGACTCCTTACTAAAAACCCGCTCCTTACTTTCCCTTACAAAAGAAAAGATAAAGTCACTCTTCATTCATCCTCTTCCTTAAACCTAATCTCCATTTGTTCATCTTAAATAAAAACCTCAATTCACAAATCTTCTCATAAATCTTCGTTTCTTAGCGGAATTTAGCGATTCTTGCGCCTAAAGACTCGTGAGATCGTCCCCGTCGTTTTAAGGTAAACAATCTTGCAATTTGTGACAGTTGAATTTTTGGCCTGTTGTGTATTTTCGAAATTCGTGAGTCAATTTTGCTGCTTTCATTGTTTTAGACGGTGATTGTGGTAGCCCGGAAGAAGACTTGGTGATTGTTGAAGAAGATCGCGAGGATTCCGCTAAGTAAAGGTGACATTGATGAGGAAACTCTTCTTTTGTCATAAAGCATCAATCTATATATTTCTTACATGTTGATTATGAGTTTTGTTGTGTGGATTGTTGTTAGGAACTCAATTGATGCTTACAATCTGATTTCGTTGTAGTTTATATGGTCTATTTCACATAAGAATGCAACTTAGTAGTATAAACCTATATTCTAGGTTTTATATGATGATTTATGGAAACTTGATGTGAAACTTTTGTTAAGATGATTAAGAATAACTCACATGTGTAAATAGTGTTCATTATGATATGTGTATGTTGATTTTATGATTGGAATTAAGGTTTGAGAGTATTTCTATAGTTTTTGGATGAATTGGAATGTCGCGAGTAGCATTTTCTGCGTACAGGGACTCTAAGCCGGTCGACAGGCTTAGAGCCCTATGTGTGATATGTGAATTTGTTGAGAAGGGGTCCTGAGCCTGTGCACAGGCAGCCGGTTGACAGGCTTAGAGGGGTCCTGAGCCGGTCGACAGACGGCCAGTCGACAGGCTTAGAGCCCTATATGTTGATATGTGAATTTGTGGGTGAGACTCCCAGCCGGTCGACAAGCTTAGATCCCCTCTTCTTTCCTTTGTCGTATTTGGAAATGTGGGAGGGACTCCCAGTCAGCTAACAGGCAGCCGTAGGCCTGGACCGGCTGAGAGCCCATGTTGCCTCTAAAAGTGTTTATAATTTTTTTTTATGATTCAGATTCCGTTAATTCTTCTTCCGTATGGTTTATATGCTTGTTTGAAGTCCACTCACCACTCTAAAATCATTTGTAACTTTTGTTTTTCCGTTAATTCTTCTTTCGCATGTTTTGCAGGCTTGTTTGAAGTCCCAGAAATTGGGCAACACTTATGTCGGGTTCGGAAATGGATTTGAGGAGAAAGACCCCCCGGTCGGGCAACCGGAAGGGAAACCGGCTCTCGTCTCAAATTAGTTTCCAAAGTCGGCTAAGTGTTGAATGAATGATTAGAAGTAAAGGATATATAGGGTAGTGGAAAGCCTCCTTTGGGAGATTTGGATGTTGAACCCCTTCGTGGTTGGTTCATTGTGTGTAGCTCCGTGTAGAACCCCTTCGTGGTTGGTTCTCTTCTAATCAGCTCCGTGGTTGAACCCCTTCGTGGTTGGTTCATTTCTGATTAGCTCCGTGGTCGAACCCCTTCGTGGTTGGTTCTTTCTCCGTGTCGAACCCCTCCGTGGCTGGTTCCTTGATTCGTGGACGAACCCCTCCGTGGCTGGTTCGTGTATGGCCGTAGTGTTGATTGTTTGTGCTCAAGCCTGCCTGAGTCGGGGTGTGGTTTGGGTATTGCTGAATGTTTGTGTCTAGTCTTTCCTGAGTCGGGGTCTAACTTAGATACTGTTGAAAGTGTATGTTTAATCCTACCTGAGTCGAGGCCGGATTAGATATTCTTGAATGGATTGCGTCTAATTTGCCTGAGTCGGGGTACAGTTTTAGATGTTGTTGAACATGTGTGTATAACTTGTCTGAGTTGGAGTAGTATGCTAATCATTGTTGATTGAATGTTTTAGATAGGCCTGAGTTGTGACTTTAGATATATTTACTAAGAGTTAAGTATATTGAGTTGAGATTGGATGAATGTATGTTTATCATGATTATATTCATATTGGAGCATGTTGATGTGATTATCTGCTTATGTGTTTATTGACAATAAGTGGCTGGGAGAACCTCTAGTCACTCCCCACTGACTGTGGCGTACATGTTTTCATGTATGTAGGTTAGTGCTGATCTTACAGGGGAATTCACGGAGAGCTAGCGAGCGATGCTATGACATTGACATGACTTACCCTATTATTTCATTAGCTAGACTCTAGTTTATTTTTCAGTTTAAGTGCTTGTAGGGATATGCTATCCCGGGCTGTTGTTTGTAATTAAAGTTTCAAACTTACCACTTATCTAAGTTTTAAATATTCCGCATTTTGTTAGTAATTCACCTCGCATATTACTTAATCATGTCAAAAAGTTTTAATTCCGCGCTATTTGTATGCATATTATATGTTTACTTTTCCGCTGGCGCGAGGGGTTTTACAGTTAGTTCAATTCGATTAACTTTGACCGAGTTAAAAATATATGAAGAGTAACATTGTGCATCCTACGTAATTTGTTGACGACTATTGTAACTCCAAATTAATACATATACCTAAACAACCATAGTAAAAAAATCGGAATTACTTTTTCACATACAAATTTTACTCTTTCATATACACTTTTTCATTAACTTTCCATATTATACCCTTTCCCTAAACCTAGACAATTAATCTCTTATATACTTTTATTCTTTAAAATCGAATCTAATTGTTCTACAAACCTGAATAATGAATTATAAATTTTCAATTGATGAAGTAATTTTGAATGGTATGCGGTGATTAGGAGTTGGTGAGTGCGTTTACTGCATTTGAAAGGTTAAATACAATTCTGTAATATGTATTGCGAGAGATCTAAGACAGCGGTGGTTCTAATCTATTTTTTTTGTTTTTCCCACAAATGTCTGGCAAACAACTATTCATTTCAATATTCTCAGAACACAAATTGTACCAAGATGTTTTCGCTAAATTTCAGTATGTTTAATGTCATATTACCATTTCAAATTTCCTTTTCTTTTCTTTTCACTTTTCAATCAGGCTGACAGATTTCGATGGGTTAAGGTTGCTGGTTGGCCCATATTGAAATTCGAAAAATGTGGCCCTTGATTTTATTTCGGAATAGTGGTCATTTGTAGAATTGACAATCGATTGAAATGACGAATATTGTTGCCATAGTAACGGATTTGTCGTAACGTAATGTTCCTGGTAGCCTATCATTGCCACCTTCCCGAAAATGGAATGACGGCTGGTAGTTAGTTGCTGAAACATTTTGCTTTAAATTAATTTTCGGTGATGATTGGCGATCTTACCAGATCTGAGAGAATTTTTACAATTTAAATATTTGGGAAAAAAATAACAATTTATTTTCGGTGGGTTGAGGTTGCTGGTTGGCCCATATTGAAATTCGAAAAACGTGGCCCTTGATTTTATTTCTGAATAGTGGCCATTTGTAGAATTGACAGTCGATTGAAATAACGAATATTGTTGCCATTGTAACAGATTTGTCGTAGTGGAATGTTCCCTGTAGCCTATCATTATCACGTTCCCGAAAATGGAATGACGGTTTGTAGTTAGTTGCTGAAACATTTTGCTCCAAATTAATTCTCGGTCATGATTGGCTATCTTACTGATCAGAAAGAATTTTTACAATTTAAATATTTGGGACAAAAAGAACAATTTATTTTTTGTAATCCTTGTATTTTTTAATTATTGTTTTTAACTTTTGTTTTTTCTAAAACTATTTAATACTCCCTCCTACGGTCCTACCCAACTTAAATGTCGCATTATTGTACATTTCCGTCTATTCATGATATTGTCCCATTGTCTATTTTTGGTAAGTTCGTTACGAAGTTTTTACCATTCTACCCTTATTAATTTTCATTTATTACTCACCCACCCACCCATTACCCCACTTACTTTATACAAATTATAACACCCTCTCTCCAATCTACATACCCCTACTCAACCAAAATATTAAACAACTAATATCTCATAAATTTTGTCCTTTCGTCACAATGGGACATTATAAACGGGTAGGAGGGAGTAATATTTATTAACAATTGACTTATTCATATATAATATGCATATAGAATATACAACATGAGTACATGACTATATTGTTTTTTCTAAAATATATAATCAGTGAACATATATTCAGGCTTTTAAAATTAATTTATATTTAATTTTTTAAAATTAATTTATATTGTTTTTATTAATTGATTTTTTGTCTAAGGGTTTAATTTTGAGTTATATGAATTACGGTCCTCTGATATTGAATGGTTTGGTTTTGAATCCTCCGATAAGGACAAGAAATTGTGGAGGACTTTATAATATCGAATATATTTTATTTTAAGGTTTAGTTTTAACCGTTTTGTTTATAATTTGATTTTCGTAAAATATTTGAATTTGTACACTGTTCCTGATTGTATATTAATATTACGTTAGTTTAATCTTGTTTTAAATTTTGTATGGTCGGTTTTTTATTGCTGTAAATTATTAATAATTATAATGTTTATTCTAATTATTTAAATTATTGTCTAATCGTTTTAGCCGGGACATATATATTCGATTATATAATATTTAATTTTATGTTATACAAATTGAACGTTTTTCGTAGAAATTTATGATTTATATAAAAATGTTACGTAATATTTCTGAAACTACGATATCAGACATTTATTTAGAATATCGGGCGGTTATGCTTCAGGTAATTCATCAAACACATTGCGGGACCCACCTGAGAGAATTAAAAAAAAAATCAAAACCTGCTTTGATGACGTGGCTCAACCAGGGTTTCTGAAATATTTTTGTAATTATATAGATAGATAAGATTATGATATGACCCACATACTTGTTTACTGAATTAATTATCGAATACATGCTTGTGTTTCATTAATTGTCTAAATATTACGTATTAATTATTATTTATCTCGTAAACAATAATTTATATGTAAACGATTAAATTTCTAACGTTAACTTATATATTATATATCAAAATATAATGTCGGACGATGTCAATCTGTACATAATTATTAAATAGCGATTTATGAGTATTAATTAGTATTACAATACATAATTACAATAAATTACAATAAATACAAACAATATATATCAATCGATAAAAAATAAGTACAATTGTTACGACAGTACTAAACTAAAAAAAACAATAACAATAAATTGAAATAACAATCACGTCAAAAAAAAGATATTTGCATAAGCAATGATATTACGAAAATCTTAATCAGTTTTTTAATTGTTCCATTAATCTTAATAAAATAGGAACTCTATTAAAAAAATTATAAAATTAAATTATTCAGTTAAATAATTCTAATATAAAAAAATTCTACGTAAACGATTACATTTATAACGTCAACTTATATATTATATATTAAAATATATTATCGATATCAATTTGTACATAATTATTAAATAACGATTATGACTAACAATGAATATTAAAATAAATAATACATAATTATAATAAATACGAACAAATTACAACAACTGATAAAGTAATGTAACAAATTATAGAAAATGATAAAAACACGATTGAACTTTTAAGTACTATTTTCATGACAGTACTAAATTAAAATAACGATAATAAATTAAAATAACAATAACGTCAAAAAGAAATACTTGCATTGTCAATAATATTACAAAAATCGTAATCAGTTTTAGCATATAGCCTAAAATTCCATTATCAAAAATATACTCAAAATTATTAATAAAATTATTTAAAATAATAATATTATTAAAACGACCCCGTGTATTTTTGTACAGGGCTAAAATTAGTTAGTTTGTAATTTCTTAAAAAATTCAAAACTAGCTACAGTGTGTCTTGCTTGTGCTGAAGACATACTTGCTTCGCACAAGAAAGCAAGTGGAAGGACACATATACTTGCTTCGCACAAGACTTTTACATTGTGAGCGGGACACTACCAATTTTTCAAATTGTGTTGAATAGTAGCCGTCCTAAATGCAAATTTGTGATCGATTAATATGCTCACGAGTAACCCCGTTGACAGGATAAAAATAGAATAATATGGAAGGCACGTAAAAGTCTTAGACATGCATGCAATCGTAACGAATAGCACCAATAATGTCTTTCTTTCTACTCGTATCAAAGATGCATGTCATACATACCTTTAATTAGCTTGTACAACTAAGTATGACGTATCAATGGAGATTGCAAGACATGACGCATCTTGTAGGACCAAAAGTCAATCAAATTGACTCACATATTGTCACATCTTACCCGAAGAAGTATTGGTAGAAATCCAAAATTGGTAAAATGGCGAATCTTTGGTTGAAATTTATTCAAGTGGTTTGAGCATTTTAGCTTCTCATTAAGCCAAATTGCTTCTTCAACCACAACTTTTTTTATATAGGAATTCAAGTGGACTACACACTGTTATCGACCAATCTCATTCTTTGGTGACTTGGTATGTAAAACAAACCAAGAAAGTGGTAATTGAGTCGTATTACTTTCACTAATTATGAGAATAAGTCCTTTAAATTTGAACTTTATGTCTGTATAAAAATTATACGGGGTTATGTTTAAAATTGTGTTATATATTCGTAAATATGTTTGATTAATTAATATAAATTATAAACTTGGTGAAAATTATTTTGACCCTAAGTTATTTTACTGTTATATATTAAATTCCTATTTTTTCAAAGATTATTATAAATTGAAATTAATTTCAATGCTATTTATCGCAAATAACCAAACTTTATAAAATAAATTTTACGATTAAGCCATATAAAAGAGATAAAAGAAATTGTATGGTATAACTTATACCTTAAATAAAAATAAAATGAGGGGATATTTTTTAGTGGTAAAAAAAGTCTATTAGCAATTATGTTATGTTTTGTTTAATGAAAAGTCCCTTAACCAAAATCGCACTAGAAATTCAAGTTTTCATAGCATAAAATTTTAGAATTTTGGAAAAATAAAAACTTTAGTTTTAATTTATTATACGTTTAACCCAAAAAACCGTTATTTTTATTAAAATATATCTCTATTACTTAAGAAAAATTAAACACTTATATTTTTCGTATTTCTCATCTTTTCACAAAAAGTAAAAAAAAAAAACATTATATGTACATAATATTTTTTCTTCCCTTAGGAATTGCTACAACTTTAATCTTTAATAAAATATTTTTATTTTTATTCTTTAAGAAATAATTTAAAATTTTCTCAAACTGATGCAATTCATTTTAAATTTTGATTTCACTGTTAACTTATATTTTGATTATATTGTAGCAAGTGTAATAAATTTGACTTATATTATACTCCCTCCTATTCCATATATTTTTCATCTTCATATTTCCTAAAACGGATTATTCATGCTTTCTTTCCTTTCCTATTTTGAAAACTTTTATTCTTATTTTATTCATTTTTCTCTCTTATTACTAAACCTCACCCAACTCTTTTACTCCTATTTTATTCATTTTTTAATGTTTGTGGCCTACAATTTTTTATTTAATTCCTAAATAGTCATCCCTCTCTACTATCACCATATCCACTCAGCTTTTTACACTTATTTTTATTCTTTACCTTCATCTTAGTGCCAAAAAACAAAGGGAATAAAATATGGAATAGGAGGGAGTATATACCAGTGATGTATCTAGGATTTTTAGATAGGGGATGCAAAATTATATGCTACGGAAAATTAACATACAAATAGAGTATTACGTTGGACGTCTTTTAAATATTGTAGTCAAAGCTAGTAGGTTTCGGAATCGTTAACCTCTAAAAATAGAATAAAAATGTATTAATTCAAACAAAACTATACTAAATACTATTTAACTCTCACATCCTTATATGGAAATTATTTAAATTAACTTAGTCATAAAGTATACAAACACCGATACAACTAACTTAATTTGACTTTTGATAGATTTTGAAATAAGGGTTTTTTTTATATGGGTAAATTAGTTAAAAAATGGAGGATTAAAAAGATGATGGTAATATACCAAAATGAACAAATTTCAAGAAATACCCTTATTTTATCTAATCAAGTGGGTGTACTTAACCGTCGCAAACTTGTAACGGATATACCCGTCACAAGAGAGACTTATTATTTATTTATTTATTTTGAAAGGAAAACGAGGGCCATTATATTAGATCGAGCTCCGCCAAACTGGTGACGGAGTCCGGAAAATCATCCATCAATACAAGTTCCTCCCCACTTGCCGTACGTACACATCCTAGCAACCAAGTGAGCAACCGTATTCCCCCCTCGCCTTACATGACAAATACCTCTATAATCGAAACTATCACTTAACGCACACGCCTCACTAATACAAAAACCAAACACACTACGAGACCGATCCCGTTTGGTTATTGCTCGCGCTACATGAAGGGAGTCCGTTTCAGACGCAATGCACTTCAGCCCCAATCTTCTCGCTATCTCCAAATCGAATGTGACAGCCTTTGCCTCCGCTATATCAACCGACGACTTTGCGCGTTTGCGTTTGCTGGCCACAAACACTATTGCCCCCGCGGCATTCCTTCCCACCTCACCAACACCCACATCATCCTCCGTGAAGAAAGCGGCATCCGAGTTGATTTTGACTATCTCTCCCTCGAGTCTGTTCCATGTATTCCCTCCCGTCATCTGACCTTCTATCACATGAGAAGGAAGCGTTCCTCTATTCGTGTAGCCTTGGTAGTCCGCTACTATATGCACCATCCCCATAACAACCACATCCGGGTTCCTGTAATCGTCCTCGAAAATTCTGTTGTTACGAACAGCCCATAACGTCCATAGAGACGCGAGAAAACAACTCCTCTGCTCTCTGTCAATCAAACGCATAGCCTCAATTAACCACCGCGAGAAGGAAGTAGCTGGGACTCCTTGTAAGATGTCCTCAAGCCCATTTGCACTCCAATACGGTCTAGTCCATGCGCACCCAAATAGAGCATGGTAGACGGTCTCTATGTCCGAATCACAGAACGGGCACACCGCGTCATTACAACAATGTCTTCGAAACAGATTATCCTTCACCGCCAACATTCCCGCACAAGCTCGTCAAAGGAAGTGAGTGAGTTTGGGAGGAACTTGGAGAGCCCAGAGTAAGTTCCATATCTCATTATCCACCCCCTGCAGTCCTGCACCATGCCTTCATGTCGCCCACCAAGATCGTTCTTGCCCAACCAATACCCTGTTTTCACCGAGTACTCCCCGTCTCTCGTCGGCCACCAGAAAAGTTGGTCCTCCGAAGAGTTAGCACACAGAGGAATGCTTAATATTCGCTCCACCTCCTTTGGTAAGAAGAGAGTTCGAACTCTCTCCTCATTCCACTCCCCTGTATTCGCATCAATCAACTCCTCCACGCGCAACTCCGGATCAGCTTCCAGGTTCACGGCTGGTAAATGGCCACCTCTCTCATTCAGAATCCACCCGTGTTCCCAAACCTTAACATTCCGCCCATTCCCTATCCTCCAGTATAGACCATCGAGCAAGACAGATTTTGCACCCCACATGCTTCTCCACGCATAACTCGGGTCATGGCCCCTATTCGCTTCCAAAACCGAGGAATTTTTGAAATACCGCGCCTTGAGGACTCTGCTAACAAACGAACCAGTATTCGTTGATATACGCCATACCTGTTTCGCCAAAAGAGCTTGGTTGAACACCTTGAGATTTCTAAAAATCATTCCGCCTTTTCCCTTCGCTGCACGGAGCCTTTCCCATCTCCACCAATGAATTTTCCTTTTACTCTCCGTCGAGCCCCACCAGAATCGGGCCATAATAGCCTGAATTTCTTCAACTAACCCATTGGGAAGAGCAAACAGGCTCATCATATATGTTGGTATAGCTTGGACCACCGCTTTAATAAGATTTCCTTACCCGGCATTGATAACAATTTCTCCTTCTAACCTTGGACCTTTTTCCATATTCTTTCCTTTAGAGTAGAAAACACCGTTTTTTTTGGATCTGCCGATAATTGTGGGCAGACCCAGATATTTCTCATGCCTCTCCACTTCGCGCACCCCCGACGCATTGATTAAACTCTCTTTTGTTGAATCCAGAACTTTTTTTACTAAAAACCACTTCCGACTTGGAATAGTTAATTTTCTGACCAGATTTTCGTTCATAGGAACTGATAACTTCAGCAATAGTTGAGCATTCACGCATATTGGCTCTAGCAAAAAGAATACTATCATCCGCAAAGAAAAGATGAGACACACGGGGGCTCCCCTACAAACATGTGCACCATGAAGCTTGCATCTCCGCCACTTTAACGCGCCACTTCAATTCCAGCTAGCATCTCCGCCACTTTAGGATCTCTCCAGTTCTTTTCATATAGAACTGGACTATAAGTGCCTTTTATAGCGAGCTTACCAAACACATTTATATACTTAACTTAGTACAATGGTAAGTCGAAGTCGAATTCAAAAGGCTGGAGTGTCTACAATTGCTTAATCTAAATATAGGTTTGTCACAATCTTTTTTGATGACGACGGGTTGAATTCCGCGAACCCGTGCATTCCCGTACCATCACATTGACCATGTAAGCCACCATTTGGGGCTGTAGTGGTCAAGTGGTCATCGCCCGAGCTGATAGTTGAACTTGAGACCTCTCTATCCCTGCATATCTGCAAGTTTTACAAGTTTTAAGGTTTAACCCAACTACCACTAGATTAACACCACTAGATTTTGAGTTTGGGGTTTAAAGTCTAAACTAATGAAATGCAATAAAAACAATAAAGTAAGATGTAAACATAAGTAATACTAGGATGATTGGATTTCAAGCAATTAAAGGGGAACTAGCCCAACTAGGATGAGTTGATTCATATAAGTGACTAAGGGGTCTAGTACATTGGATCAATTATTGATGGGTAGTCTTAACTCTTAACAAAACACGATATTGGTTGAGTTTTTGGGTAACAACCTGCCATAAACCAACACGAGCTAGCTCTTACGTACACAAGGTCGATTTACTAATTATACGCAAGTGTTAACACAATCCAAAATCATACGCAAGTGTTAACACAATCCAAGGCTCTCGATCTTATGGATGTGTATAAACAAACATAAATCATCCAAGCAAACATGTAATGTGCATAAGTTAGAAGTAAGACAATCAACAATTTTAACCCATATTACACAAAAACTAACCCTTAATTAATCGTACCCACAATAATCCTCTGCTAAATTGCTAATCCTAGCTACTAGGTCACTATTCACTAATCATTAAAAGATTAATCTAATTAACTACGGTTCTAATCTAATCTGAATATGGTGGCTCACTAAATGTAAGATCCCTAATTTGATCTCAAGACAACCTATTTATATATACTAGTACAAGATTAGGTTAAAACGAGCTTAGGAAACAAGTCGTTCTCAGCGTATCCCATACGGATTCTTGTGATCCATGCGGATTTCTCTGGTCGGGTGCATACGGATTGCTCTATATCGTGCAAATCCTCATGTAAATGCTCAATTCTCATCATTTGATTCATAATCCTTGCGGATCTCCTAGCCCGTGGGGGATAGCATGAGAACACCCCAAATGTTGTATTTTGGGCATATGATATTTGGTATTGAGTCTCCTCCTCTTCATGCTAAAATTAGCGTACCGATTAACTATTTTTCTCCATGCATGACACCTTCATCTATCAGCTCCTCTGCTGTTGTACTGTGTGCTCATTCTTGTCCTTCCGTTCAGAACTGGAACACCCATGTTAGTGGTGGAGCAAGGAGGGCTAGTACCTAGTAGGGGGCCGTCTCACAAAAGTTTAAAATTTTCGAACTTTCTCAAGGCTTCTTTATAATATTACCCTTTCGTCTCATTGACTTACCATTTTGCCTCCGCCACCTGCTGATACATGTCCAACGTAAGTTTGGGCATAATTTTGGGTGCGAGATTCGGGTTTGATTAGTGTTTTAATCATCCTAAATCGCTATATCCAAATTCTAATTTCCATAAATAACGAAATTAATGAAAAAAGTGCAAACTAGATCCCTTACATCGTCAGTTTTATTAGGACTTATTAGGAAATTATGGTACAATGAAAATAATTCCTAAGAATTAGTAAGATAATAAATTGTATTAAACAATGACTATTGGTATATCCTCGGTTATGAATTAGCCTTGTATAAATACCCCGAGTTTGCATGAGTGTATCAATCAAGTAATTCTACACAATTATCAAATCACATATTCTCTAAAATTTGACATGGTATCAGAGCCATGTGACCAAGGGTCACGGGTTCGAATCTCACCCCCCTCCATTCTAAAGTGGATAATCAGAACAGGCCAGGGAATCCCGCCTGCACCCATACTTCAAGCCCAAAAAAAGAAAAAAGGGCCTTCGTGTGAGGGGGAGTGTTAGAATATAAAATATAGTGAATTCTAGTCGATTTGGCTAGTGGGTTTTACTTCCGGTTTGGAAGGTTTTGCCCTGGGTTTGACCCTAAACCTTGTCTCATTTTATTATTGCTTACATTTATTTACTTTTACGATTTACTTGTCGGTTGGTTGCTTCCGTTGCAGTGGTATTAGAGCCACTAGGCTCGATCTGGTGGCTGGTTTAATTGGCAATGATGTCAAATATGGGGTCGCAATTTGCCGTACCAAAATTTGACGGTAAAAGTAGTTTCACCCTTTGGCAAAGAAGGATGAAGGATTTCCTGGTTCATCTTGGCTTGGCTAAAGCCTTGAAAGGAGATGATGGTAAGCCAGAGAAGATGAGTGATGACAACTGGGAAGAGGTTTGCACCAAGTGTGCAAGTACTATTAGGTTGCGCATCTCGGATTCCGTCATCAATTGTGTTCTTGATGACGACTCTCCATCAGTGATATGGGAAAAGTTGGAGAATCTCTACATGGCGAAGAGTTTGACTAACAAGTTGCTTTTAAAGCGACGGTTATATCGGTTGAGGATGGATGGGGATGAAAATTTAATTGGGCATGTGAATTTGTTCAATGGACTGTTAGACGAGTTAAAGAAGATCGGAGTAAAGCTTGAGGAGGAATATAAGGCGTTGTTACTCCTCAATTCTCTCCCGGACACATATGAGACTTATGTGGATACATTTTGTGCGGAAAAGACACCATTACGATAGAGCAAGCACAAACAGCTTTATTGTCCTTTGATGCGAGGAAGAAGGACAAGGCTGGAGTACGGAGTGACAGTACAGGTACAATTGCAGTTGCTCGGGATGGGAGAGGTCGATCGTTTAACAGGGAGTATGGATCGAAGCATAGCAGGTCTCGATCTAGGAACGCTTCTAATAATGATGTGAAGTGTTTCAAGTGTGGTGACCTTGGGCATATTAGGCGGTTTTGTCCTAAGAAATGCGAAAATGAAGAAAACAAGGGTGACACCAACTTGTTTGCCGGTGAAGGAAGTAGTGGTTGTTTCCTTAACGATGACAGTGACATATTTGCGGTCACAAATGTGAAAGACGTGTCTTCCAAGGAAGAATGGATATTAGATTCTGGTTGTGTCAACCACGTTTGCACCTGGAAGGATAGTTTTGATGAGCTTCACGAAAATGTGACTAGGAAATTGAGTTTGGCTGATAACTCAATCGTTGATGTCATGGGTGTTGGAGTGGTAAAATTAAAATTGTCAAATGGGGTGGTGCACACTTTGGACAGGGTTTCTTATGTTCCAAAGTTGCGGCGGAATTTAATTTCACTTAGTCAATTGGACTCCGAAGGTTATGGGTATAAAACTCATGGGGGAGTTTTGAAAGTGACTAAGGGTTCTATGGTCCTCATGAAGGGGGAGTTACGTCATGGTTTATACCATCTGGATGCATATGCAGTAAAAACCTCACATGATAGCTGGAAACGGAAAAGTCGTGCACGTGTTTCGTTTGCGGAAATGGCAACGAAGGTAAATTGTTTTCAGGTTGCAGACGGGCGCAAAGGTAAAATTCCTGCTGGTAGAAATGTGGAGAGCAAGAGGTTTCTCTCCGGAGTCAATTAACGCTATTGACTGGGTTTAGGCTGTACACGGTTCATTGGCCGTGATATTGAGTTAGGGGTGGGGACCGGATACTAACTCGGGTGTACAGCTGGTGTTTTCAAAAGGCCAGTGGTTGATTCCTCGGTTTTTGTTCTCTTGTGTTGGAGGGGGAGAATTGTTGAGTCAAAACAACTCATCCAACACAAGTTACACACACAAGGTTTTTAATTAGGTGAAGTGTTACATGTACAAGTATTGATGTTGTACATGTAACATTAGGTGCTAAATAAATGTGGATGCATGTTTGTTTAGGATTACGTAAAACTCTGCGTGGTAACGTGAAATGATCTTATGACATTAAAATATAACGTCACTTTCACAATACTATATAAAGGATGGTAAATTCCTTTGGAAAATATATCTCACAAAATATTATCAAACAAGGTGACTGTAAAGTCGGGGTTTGAGGGTGTGAGAGGTAGTACAACGGGTGTTCTAATACAATAATTTAGGAGGTTACTCTAGGGGCGATATTAGTGGCATTTACTAATATTACTGGAGGTCTAGAGGTTGTTATCTTATATCATTGTGGGTTCCGGATTGGTGTTTATTCGGAACGGTTACGTTGTACTAGTACTATTTTTATAGTGGATTCTAGTCGATTTGGCTAGTGAGTTTTACTTCCAGTTTGGAAGGTTTTGCCCTGGGTTTGACCCTAAACATTGTCTCATTTTATTATTGCTTACATTTATTTACTTTTACGATTTACTTGTCGGTTGGTTGCTTCCGTTGCACGTGGGATATTGGCGCTAATTTCCCAACAGATACCATGTCAAGAAACCAACTCAACCAAAAGCTTAAGCCGATGGTTGAAGTTCCTTGATTCGTTTTATATTCTAACACTCCCCCTCACACGAAGGCCCTTTTTTCTTTTTTTTGGGTTTGAAGTGTGGGTGCAGGCGAGATTCTCTGGCCTGTTCTGATTATCTACTTTAGAATGGAAGGGGTGGGATTCGAACCCGTGACCTTTGGTCACATGGCTCTGATACCATGTCAAATTTTAGAGAATATGTGATTTGATAATTGTGTAGAATTACTTGATTGATACACTCATGCAAACTCGGGGTATTTATACAAGGCTAATTCATAACCGAGGATATACCAAGAGTCATTGTTTAATACAATTTATTATCTTACTAATTACTAGGAATTATGTTCATTGTACCATAATTTCCTAATAACTCCTAATAAGTTTGTTGTCGTTGAATGCGGATTTCAATATTAGAGTTCATTGTTGGCTGAAAATTCAATGTTTCGAAATTGGAGGAAACATGAAAAATTTTGAAAGCCGTTTTTTATTTTGCTGTGGATTTTAGCGAGAAATATGTTTTTTTGTCCGTTTAATTAAATGAAAAGAAAAAGGAGAGAGTCATTGCGTCCCGTGAGGGTAGGGTCTAGTGGTTAAAATTTGGTTGAAATTTCCAAGAGACACTGGTTCAAGCCTCCCCAAGAGCAAAATCTTGTGAAACAATCATGTTGAGAGACGAATTGCAAAGTTTATTAACATTAATCGATCCTAATTAGTAATTTGTCAACGACAAATAACAATTGGGTTGGATGGATATTCTTGTTTCGATGGCTCACATAAGAAGTAAAACTCGTATTTTGGGTTATACACTGCCTATGCGTACAACATAAAATGAGACATAGGATTTGGGCCTATCGCTTTATGCAATTGCGTCGGCCTGTGAATCAATGTTGATTGCGACTCCAATGCACATGATAATTTAGATAACGTTTATTTTTTTATGGGATCGTTTTATAGCATAGGAGTCTATGATTGATTTAAAAGGTTAAAAAGTCCAAAATTAACATATAATTACATTTATATTTTAGTTTTATTTTAATTACCTGATATCTTATAATATATACTGACATATTGCAGGTTATCAAAATACTCCGCAAAATATAACGTTATTGATCTAAACTTTGTACACATTTATTAACTTATTTAGTTAGACTTTGAGGTATGGGACTAGTCATTTGATAAAAATGATCCTATAAAACAAATATTAATTAGATAATGTACATAAACTACTTTTGTTATAAACATCTTAGTTTTCGATATATGTAATGGACTTACATTTTTAAGTCGATTGTTTTAAACATAATTACTCTCTTTGTGTTAATCTTATACTCCCTCCTATTCAACATAACTTCCTCTATTTTCTTTTTCGTTTATTCACAATACCTTCCCTATTTCCTTATTTAGTAAAGTTTTTATACATATTTTAATCACCTTACCCCACCACAATACCCACCATACTCATACTTTATACTTATTTTAATCACCTTACTCAAAACAATTACCCCACAATACATACTCTCTCCAATTACCCAACCCCACACCAATACATTCTCATATAATAATCCCCTCCTTATTCTTTATGCCTTCCCCAAATAGGGAAGGTTATGTTGAATAAGAAGGTGTATTTTTTAATTTTTTATGAGATAGTTTAATCACGTTAAAAAGATGAATGGTTTGAAAAAAAAAATATTCCTTATAAAAATAGTCTTGCATAAATTCAGAGATAATAAACAGAAAATTAGCAAGAGTGGCGTTTATTGATCAAAAATTGGGTAAAAATTTTAAGGGTTTTAGATTCAAACTTCCTAAGGACAATCTTGTGGACTATTTGTGACCAGAGGCTATGCTTCTTAGTCGTTGAACATGTCACTCTCACATAACTTACTTGATATACCCAAGAGTTTATCCAATTCGGAAAAAAAATAGGAGTTGCGAATTCACTCGTTATAAATGATGAGTCAATTTCTTGGCAATTTTACATGTTTTACAATGTGTTCTCACGGCATCCTCATGAATAACAATTCATCCTCTTTCACCTTGCAAGCCTTTTCTGATGGGTTTCCAATTCTAGACAATCTCTATCACATGTTTTGTTATTCTCTCTCCCTCTCTCATGTGCTGACTTAGCTCCAGCTTCACTTGGTCAAAGCCCGGTAAAAGCTCATCTTCACTCGAGAATTTAACGAGCTAAACAGAGCAAATGCTGGCGTGGTTCAGAATTAAGATTATAGACGGCTTAAACTTTTTTAATTAGAGAAACACTTGCTCTTAGTTTAAAAAATATTTTATCATGATGAGCTCAAACTCAAATTTTAAGTTAGGGTAGTCAGCTCGAGCTCAAGTTTTGCTTTATAAATTCTTGGTGAGCAACGCTAACCTTGTGCTTCACTAGACTAGTTATCAACCATATATGAAGTTGCGTTACCGTAAGAGAAACTAGGTACGTGGCTCTACTCTTTTTCTTCCTTATTTGTGGTTTTAATCTGTCAATTGAGGTTTCTAAGGAAAGGGTTTAACTAGACAAACTCTTATGCGTGTTCGAAGTTTATGGTATTCTTTTCTTTGAAATTTTTACTTAAATGAGACAATTAAGATTCAAACTATTTACAAAATAGTGCGGGATTTTTTTTAAAAATTTAAAACTAATCGTTTCGGACAACGACAAGTTTTGTGTCCCAAATTACATAGCACAGTCAAAAGAATGATTAAAGGAAGTCTTACCTTCTAACTATCCATGACAACGAGAAGTGCTTTGTTCCAATTGTTCTTGATGAGCTACTTTCGTCACCTCCTTTCTCGGTCATGACTCATGACATGTCTACGGGTTTTGGGGAGTTTGAGTCTGTAAAAACATGAGGTGTTTTTACCGTCGGGGAGGTTGTGTCTTTTGGGAAACTGTATAGAAAGGTGTCAATGGTTGTTAGACATGTAGACTTCTCGGTCGACTTGTTTATGAATTTTCTTTGAATGGGTTTGAGGTCATAGTAGTTATGTATTGGTTTGTGTTAGTCGAATATATATTGTAAATATCAGTAACTTTTCATATGTACATATTTATGTTGTATTTATGTTTACACTTATGATGTATCCCTTAGCTTTCCCTTATCCCTTTGTATTTCTTAACCTTCCTCTTGTATATCCTATATATACTAATAATATGATAACTCCCAGATCAAGGATTACATACAATGACATGGTATCAGTAGTCCAGCCGTTCCCCTGTATCTCCTTCTCTGCTTATTTTTTTCGAAAAATTTGCTTTTCTCGTTCATCCCTATGACAGGCGGAACAAATGAAACCTCCAAATCCCCTTTACATCCCGTCTTTACCGTCACCAACATCCAAAATAAGGTCCGTGTCCTTGATGGCACAAAACTTACATACGCGTCTTGGGTTCGCCTATTTAAACTTCACGCACGCGGTTACGATGTGCTCCCTCACATCGATGGTACAGCGGCTCCGTCAAATACGGACCCGACTTATTCCGACTGGTGCAAAGTGGATGCACATTTACTCCAGTGGATTTATGGTACGGTCAACGACGAACTCCTCCCTCGTGTTCTTGAAGACGAATCAACCGCGCGTGAAGCTTGGCTCCGGGTTGAGAACATCTTCAACAATAATAAAGGGCTCGTGCCGCTGCCCTGGAAACCGAGTTTAACACTCTTAAACTCGCCAATATGCCCTCTTTGGAGGCCTATTGTCAACGTCTCCGGGAACTTGCTGGGATGCTTAAGGACGTCGATGCACCGGTCACCGATCGCAGACTTGTCATTCAACTGGTTCGTGGTCTACCAGGTGAGTATGACACGGTTGCTTCTTATATTAATCAAACCTCCCCTAATTTTGAGTCCGCTCGTAGCATGCTCGAGCTTGAATTACATCGTAAATGTGGCACTGATTAGCCCGCCACTGCCCTAGCCGCACCCTCGGCCTCCCCTGCCAATCCGTGGACTGATCACGCCCCAAAGACCACCCCCTCTGGCCCATCTCGCTCATCAAACCACAATAATAATAATAATAATAATAATAACAACCGCTCCTCTCGCCGTTACAACAATAATACTAGCCATAATAAAACTTACAGTAACAATAATACACATAATACACAAACTCGTCAACCAAATACCAATTTTGCAACCCAACAGCCTTATCAATGGGGCCCTCAACCCGGCTGGCCTGCTCCGTGGACACCCCCTCCGTGTCCCTACCCCACCTACCCTGGCTGGGCTCCTCCCTGGCCGACTGTTCCAACCCAGCAGCCCCGCTCTGGTCCGTTTCGTGGGAGTCAGCCGCGCCCCTATGGACAAGCTTTTGTGATGGAAAATGAGCCCCCTCAACCAACCGACTTAAGTCAGGTTTTTCAGGCTCTTTCCGTTCAACAAAATATGGAACCATGGTACATGGATACGGGTGCGTCATCTCACCTAACTTCTGATCCAGGTATGATTCAATCTCCATTTAATTCGAGCAAAATTCGTTCCATTTATGTTGGAAATGGCCATAGTATTCTTGTTTTGGGTTCGGGAACATCCACCTTACATACTAATGACTGTACGCCAATTCACTAAAGACAATAATGTTAGCGTCGAATTTGATCCTTTTGGTTTTTCTGTGAAGGATATTCCGAGTGGGACACCGATTTTGTGGAGTGACAGTAATGGCGAGCTCTACCCTGTGTCTGTTGTTCCTTCCACAATTCCCTCACCACCAACGACTCTCCTCGTCCATAGTCCCGATCTTTGGCACTCACGCCTTGGACACCCAGAGGCTTCTACTCTTCGTTTTTTGCATTTATCAAATCGTATTGGCTGTAATAAACAAAATATTTCTCATATTTGTTCGTCTTGTCAAATAAGCAAACATAAGTGACTGCCATTTCATGATTCTCATTCTCAAACTATCGCTCCTTTTGACATAGTGCATAGTGACTTATGGACCTCACCAATCACAAGTAAACAAGGATACAAATATTATATGGTCTTAATTGATGACTTTACCAATTTTGTATGGGTATATCCTCTTACTTTCAAATCTCAGGCCTATGACAAATTCCTACACTTCCATGCCTTTGTCCACACTCAGTTCAACATCAAAATTAAATCTTTTCAATGTGACTTGGGTCGGGAATTTGACAACAATTCGTTCAAAAGCTTTGCAAATAAACATGGACTCGTTTTTCGTTTTTCGTGCCCACAAACATCCCCTCAAAACAGAAAGTCCGAACGAATGATTCAACGCCTAAATGATATAACTCATGTGCTTCTCCAACACGGCTCCGTCCCCAAACAATACTAGGTCGATGCCTTACATGTTGTTACCCACCTCCACAACATCCTACCCACCTCCACTCTTCAAAACCGTTCCCCCACATCCATTCTCTACCTCCGTAACCCGTCCTACGAACACCTCCGTACTTTCGGATGTGTTTGCTACCCAAATATATCTGCCACACGAGCCCACAAACTTGCCCCACGTTATGTCCCATGCGTCTTTTTGGGCTATCCACCCAACCAACGTGGATACCGACGTCTTGACCACAAAAGTGGAAAGTTAATTGTGTCACGACATGTTGTCTTCGACGAACATGTGTTCCCGTTCCAAACTCACACCACACCGACCCCACCACCAGAATCACCCAGCCTCCCTCCTTTCGTCATAAACTCCCTACATACACCCCCACCCCACGACCGAAATCAGCCCCACCCAAAACCCGCGAACCACGTAACCCAACCCCAATCACCTCCTCACTCCCCTGTTCGTTCTCCTCTGCCTACCTCCAACTAATCTCCTGCCTCACCTCCCACACCTCCCACACCTACTTCCGCTTCCCCTATACCCCCACCGCCACCGCCACCGCCACCACCACCCCAACAGCGCATCCCCACCCATCCCATGTTTACCCGTGCCATGAATGGAATTTTCAAACCCAAAGCCTTACTTACACCCTGTGCCATCTCGCCTTTACCCAAGTCCCCCAATATCGCCCTTACCGACCCAAACTGGAACCGCGCCATGCATAACGAATTTTCCGCTTTAAAGGAGAATCATATGTGGGTTTAAGTTGCTAGGCCAAATGAGGTGCCTATTATTCGATGTATGTGGTTGTTTCGTCACAAGTTTCATGCAGATGGTTCCCTTTAACGATATAAGGCTCGTCTTGTCGTAAATGGTAAGACACAACAGGTTGGAATAGACTGTGACGAAACCTTTAGTCCGGTGGTCAAACCCACTACCATTCGGACGATGCTCAGTCTCGCTCTTTCCCGGGCCAGGCCAATTCATCAATTGGATGTTCAGAACGCCTTCTTACATGGCGTCTTGGAGGAAACTGTTTATATGCATCAACCACCCGGGTTTGTTGATCCATCTGCCCCTCATCATGTATGCAAGCTCTGGAAGTCGCTATATGGCCTCAAGCAAGCTCCACGAGCGTGGTATCATCGGTTTGCATCGTTCATTTTATCATTTGATTTTACAAGCAGTAAGTGTGACTCCTCCTTATTTATTTATAAAACTCCTACTGCTACGGTTTACTTGCTACTATATGTTGACGATATTGTCATCACCGCCTCAAGCCCTGCGTTGCTTCGCTCCCTCATTACTCGCCTTTCCCGTGAATTTGCCATGACTGACCTTGGTGCCCTTCACCATTTTTTGGGAATATCGGTGAGTCACTCCTCTCAAGGCATGTTCTTATCTCAACACAATTATGCTAATGCTATCATTAGTCGTGCAAAAATGGCCTCGTGTAAACCGTGTAACACCCTTGTTGAACCCAACTCAAAATTACGTGCGGATGACGGACCTAAATGTGAGGACTCTGCTCTTTATCGAAGCTTGGCTGGCGCTTTACAATATTTAACTATTACACGGCCCGACATTGCTTATGCGGTCCAGCAGGTTTGCCTATTCATGCATGATCCACGTGCCTCTATTATCATTTCTTGAAACAGATAATCCGTTATTTACAAGGCACTAAGGATCACGGTCTAACCATTCGCCCATCTCGTGCTCACACTCTAACCGCATATTCCGATGCCGATTGGGCAGCATGCCCTGACACTACACGCTCTACATCCGGTTATTGCGTCTTTTTAGGCGACAACTTAGTGTCTTGGTCTTCTAAGCGGCAACCTACTGTCTCCCAATCAAGTGCCGAGGCCGAATATCGTGGGGTTGCTAATGCCGTCGCAGAAACGAGTTGGCTCCGAAATCTCTTACTCGAGCTACACGCCCCTCTACAACGCTCCACTGTTGTCTTTTGCGACAACATCTCCGCTGTTTATCTTTCTGGTAATCCGGTCCAACATCAACGATCCAAACATGTCGAGATTGATATACATTTTGTTCGTGATAAGGTTAAACTTGGTGAAGTTCGTGTGCTTCATGTCCCTTCCGAATACCAATACGCTGATATTTTCACCAAGGATCTACCTCGTCTCTTATTCGACCGGTTTCGAGCTAGCTTGAGCGTTCGTCCTCCTACCGCTCCAACTGCGGGGGCATGTTAGTCGAATATTGTAAATATCAGTAGCTTTTCATATGTACATATTTATGTTGTATTTATGTTTACACTTATGATGTATCCCTTAGCTTTCCCTTATCCCTTTGTATTTCTTAACCTTCCTCTTGTATATCCTATATATACTAATAATATGATAACTCCCAGATCAAGGGATTACATACAATGACAGTTTGGTCAGTATAAGCTTAGTATAGATTGTCATCAAAAAAAAAAGTTGAATGTGAGGTGTCCTAAGAGGATTAGGATGTCTTATCGTGTGTTTGTGGTCAGACCAAAGGTTAAGCTTATTGTAGCTATGGCGCTTAAGTCATACTTGAGGAAGGGGTGTCCTATGATCCTCTGTCATGTGAAGGATACTCGCATAGTGGAGCCATCAACAACAGAGATGTCGATCCTGGGTGAGTTTGAAGATGTCTTTCCTGAGGAGCTACCAGAGTTCCCCCCTAAAAGAGACATTGATCTCATCGTACAATGTTACGAAATATTCTCGTTTACCTCAAAAGAAAAGACTGACTAAACTGAGGCAGTCTAGTTTTCGGACTCGATTCGGAAATGAATGTCCATTTCAAACTCATAGATTATACGGGTGAGTATGGTTGTCCATTATCTTAAACAACCTTGATTATAGTGTTTATGGACCTCTACCCGTATCCACTTATAATATATCCACCTATAAGGAATAAGATCAATTTCGTCCCCCTTGTTCTTTTTACTATAGTTTTCACTACTACATATCCAGGCAATAACAACGCCTCTTTAACAACGCTTATTCAATAAATTAGGAAAAAAACGTTGTTGAATGGATTATTATTTTTCCGGGGAATTTTACTAAACTTAATAACAACGGTTTTATTTTGTTGTCCGTTGTTATTAGTTTAAACAACGGGTAAAACTTACATAACTGTTGTTAATATATAAACTAAAAACAACAGTTTACTGATCTGTAATACATTATAACCGTTGTTAATAATTTGGCGCAAAATTAGTGTAAAGTAATAACAACGGTTATCATAAAACTCGTTGTTGTAAGTGTAATAACAACGGTTATTCCTTTAGAAACCATTGTTAATAGTTGAAGAGGAGATCAACAATTATTCCTTTAAAACCACGTGTTCTTACAAACACCCACGCAAATACAAACACAACAACAAACACTAAGCACAAACACAGTCCCTTCCCGTCATTGTCTCTGCCACTTTCGTCGTCGTCTAAATATCATTATCTTTGTCTCTTTATCAGGTATATATCTATCTCTTAATATGTTCTATAATTTTTGTAATTTTATTTTGGTTTGATTGATGTTGCTGATGATTTTAATCAATAGTTGTTTTTGTTTATTTTTCCTCTTTAGGATTTTAGGATTTATAATGTTGATATATATATCAATGTTTCTGCTTATCTTTAGGGCTTTGAGCCTACATTTAGGGTTTAGGATTTAGGGTCTCTGCCATTGTTTTCGTTGTCATCGTCTCTTTCTCATTGTCTCTGCCACTTTCATCGTCGTCGTTGTCTCTTTATCATTATTTATGTCTCTTCATCAGGTATATATCTATCTCTTAGGGTTTTTAGCCTACATTTAAGATTTAGGGTTTAAAGTAGTGATCCTTAGATAGACACTACATTATTACACTTAGGCAGAGTATAGGGTTAGTTATCATATTTGGTCTTATAATTGCTACTTTAAAGTTTTTTGTAATTAGCTTATTTAATTGTTTGCCATTATTATTCATACAGAAAAATATGGAAAATTGGTGCAGGGGTATTGTATTGAATGATCTCGAGGCAGATACAGAACTCTTCCTCGCAGAGTATGTGCAAAGAAGCAATCCCAACATGGGTTGGTTTCGTCAACATAAAGAAGTCGAGTTCAATGGCAACCGCATCCAATCCCAAGATCAGGTTTTCAATAATTAATCCAGATCTCATTACAATCATCTTTGGTCATCTTCATAGTTGTGCGGATAAGGCAAAGGTTGTCGTGGTATGTAAATTTTGGGCTCGATTGTTTTTTTAGCCGATTTCACCTGGTGTTATGCTTAAGTACTTGCTTTCGTTATGCGGAAATGATGTCAATGACGTTAGGATAATGCGTAGAAATGATAATAAGATAGTTTCCAAAAAATGCAAGTGTTTTATGACGGATAATCGCACAACAAGATTTATCCTGCATTTTCAGCAACGACTGCTTAATACATACCAGTGTGAACATCTTAATCCACTCACTGATGTTCAAATGAAGCAAACGTATAAGATAATGGATGATATATCACCCTTGGCATATGTAGAAGCTAGACAAATTATTACACCTTTACTATATCGAGTAACTTTCCATCTAGCTGAACAAGTTGATTTGAATAGGAATATAATTTATGTAAATATTGTTGGGAAATGTGTCCTCAACAATAGTGCGATCACATAATTAAATCTCATGACGAGAATACGCAAGGGATGATACGAAATTATATTAGTCAACTGACCAACATTAATCGGTAATGATTGGCTAGCTAGAGTTTGACATTACTGTCGTATGACGGTGGTGGTCAGTTGATCCCTTTAGCTCACACCTATGGGACAATCCCCTTAATTGATAAACTGATCAAATGTATATTGATACGAGTTGATCATATTCCTTAAACTCGTATATCGAGAAATCAGAGGTTAAATCTTATTGTAAGATTTATGTTTATAATTGAAACGTGTCGATTATTAAACAATTGAACAATATTTTATAATATCGTAATTAGAATGAATTGGGTTGTATATTATTACAAGGGTTGTAAATCGTATTGACGATTATTGTAAATAACCATTTTATATTAGTAATTACGAATTACTTGTCAAATTGATAAATATGATTTATTTAATTTATAAATAATATTTATTTGATAAATATTTATGTTTTAAATTAAAACAATTGTATTTTATAACATTGTGTCATATTGTATGTCACATAATGTACAATTGTGCAATTGACAAAATTATAAAATGATGTCCATTTTATGCTTAAAATGGGACGGCTAGTGGAGGTGGTTGTGGGGTGGTTTTGTGTGTTAATTGCACTTTAATCATTGTGTTTAAAAGAGCCTTGAGAACACACATCTATAGCCACCCTAAGGACTTAGAAAAGGGTGAATGTTCCCCCTTTTGGTCTTCCCATAGCTGGCCACCCACAACCATCACTACCCACTTAAATATTGTGATAAGTTCACAAAACAATTCATTCAAAGTCTTGGCAAATTTTCTTAAGTAAGAAAATTATTTTGAAAACCTCTCAAAATTATTATAAGATAATAATATATATATACTACATTAGTTGTAGTATTGATTTAATATTTCTAATAAGAGATTAGGATATTGTTTAAGGTAAAAACCGATTCTTGTACTAGCATACATCAAAGTTTCGGTTCTTTTAAGGGGTGTCTTGGGTGCATCTTGAAGGAGGTGTTCTATTTGGATACTAAGGAGGATCATCCTTGCACCGGTTTCGTCGAATTGTAAGCATTCGATTCCCATATTCCGCATAAGTTTAAGCATGCATAAGATCTAAAATATTTATAATTAAAATGTTAATTATCAACTTCTTTAGTATGACTAAAATATATTAGGTTTTGAATATTCATTCAAAGTCTTGGCAAATTTTCTTAAGTAAGAAAATTATTTTGAAAACCTCTCAAAATTATTATAAGATCAACTTCTTTAGTATGACTAAAATATATTAGGTTTTGAGACTAATAAACCTAACAAATATTTCTCTATTAAAAACTTAATTAATGTATGTCTATATAGTTAAAAACTTAATATATATGTAAATATGGTTTAATGTTATTATTGTTGCTTCAATCATCTCATCTGTTTTTACTTCTATTGATTTTTGTTGTTGTTGTTTTTGACTTATGACGCATATTAACGCTTAATACGTAAACACGTTGTTAACTGGATAAATTCATTTTGGCCCAAATCAGTGAAAAGTAATAACAATGGTTCTCATTTTTTTTACCGTTATTATTAATAGTAATAACGGTTTTAGGCTGTAACCGTTGTTATTATAAGTAAGTTCACTTTGGCGCAAATCAGTAAAAAGTAATAACAACCGTTGTTATTAATAGTAATAACGGTTTTAGCTGTAACCGTTGATAACGAGTATTGTATTAAGAACCGTTGTTATAAGTGAAAATGTATTATTAATGACAACAATACAGTTTTAGTATTATACCCGCTATGAATAGTTTTAATAAACAAAAGAACATTGAAATAACCTATAACATAACTAATTGTATTCCTATCACTAGAATAATAAACACACAAACGTTAAAACAACAGTTTCAGTTTCACTAATCTCCGTCTACAACCATCGTCATCGCTACCTTATCGTCGTCGTCATTAATATCAACCGTTGTTGTTTTCTCATCGACATTGATATCTATTCGGTAGTAATAATACCTTGTTATTAGTATATTGTCTATGAACTTTGATCTTTGCTTTCAAATTTTGTGCTTACATGTCTTTCTTTTGGTAGATGTGTGAGATTATCGTCTCTGAGTTTTTAACATATTAGAGTTACATTAACATATTAGGGTTAGATTATTGTCTCTAGATTTGAAACATGATGTTGATGATGAGATTTTATTGCTGTACTTTTTTTTATTATGCTACTAATATATGTCAAGTTTGTACATACCAACGCTAAATATTAGGCTTAAATTTTGACGAATATCTAAAAATCTTACACTAAATAATTTCAATACATACCAACAACACTGTAATAACAAATATGTAAACAAATCTTAACGAATATACAAAAATCATACTGTAAATAATTTCAGTACATACCAACAAGCAAGGTTGTGATATGCAATCGGGCAAAAATCGTAATTTCAGTACATACCAACAACTCTCCCATGCAGATTATGTAATTAACTTATTTAATTGTCATATTACGCATGAAAAAAAAATATGGAAAATTGGTGCAAAGGCTGGGTAGTTGATTATCTGGATGTAGATAGAGAACTCTTCCATGTAGGTTATGTCAAAGCAAAAAAAAAACAGATGTTGTTATGGGTTGGTTTTATAAACAGCAAGAAGTCGAGTTCAATGACAACTGCAACCATTCGCAATATGATATCTTAACTGATCCAAATCTGATTTCCAAAATATTCCACCATGTTGATAGTTGTGCGGATAAGGCAAACATGGTCATTGTATGTAAATCTTGGGCACAATTGTTTCTTTTTTATCCAAATTCACCTCGGTTATTGTTGGCCTATCGCCAAACTTTACGCGAGAATGATATCAATGGCGTGTGGGTAACGCGTAGGAATGGTAGACTAATTTCCAAAAAATGCAAGTGCTTTATGATGGATAATACGACAGTCAGATTTATCTTGCATGTTTAACAACGAAAAAATGTATTCCAAATCGAAACATCTTAATCGACTCAATGATGTTCAAAACAAACAACTAAATGAGATGTTGAGGGATATGTTAACCCTGACACGTGAACAAGCGAAGCAAATTGTAGCACCCTTAGTAGTTCGTCGAGCTTTCTATTTAGTTGAAATAGTTGATTTGTAAGCTAATTGTTGCTACTTATTTTATTATTCACTTTGTATGTAGAAGTGATCAGTGTTGATTACAATCTGTAGGAGTGATGAAATTGTAAGTATGAATTGCTCTGAAAGTGATCAAATTGTAAATATATGAATTGATCTGAAAGTGATCATTATGGTTGTACAAATATTATGTTGCTGATACCATGTGGTTTTTGCTGTTGATGTTGTTGCTACTGATTTATGTAGGATTCTTATTGGTATGAAACAATTTTTTTTAAAAGAAAAATAATAAAAAAGCAATAACAACAGTTTTCTAAATAGAACCGTTGTTATTTCTTTCCCACCAATCAAACATCATTCACACTTTTAACAACGATTTGGTTTATTATAACCGTTGTTATAATTTCCCGCCAAAAATTATTCACACTTTTCATAACGAATGACTCGTAACGACAACGGTTTCTAACCGTTGTTAATAATTTTCACAATGGTTTTAATAAAAAAAACATTGTTAAAACCTTTAACAACGGAGGTCTTAACAATGTCCGCTTTTTAGCATAACAGCGATTGTAACCGTTGTTTTTTTTTTTTATACGGAAAAACGGTAACTTATATTAAATCAAGGTCCGCCAACGAAAGGACGGCATCCGGAAAATCAGAAACCATAACAATGTCCTCCCCAACCCTCGAACACATCCGAGCAATTAGGTGGGCAACCGTATTTCCACCCGTCTAAACGTTGTTATTATATCATGTTTCTGTAGTAGCGTTTCTCCCCTCTTAACTCGATTATAACATCCATCAATGTAGTTCAATATTATATTTTACCATAGACCACACTATGAAATGCTACTCCATAATACCCGTAAGGATAGAGTCTAGGGGTAAAAATATGGATGAGAATTCCATGGATCTCAGATTTGAGCTCGTACAGAGCATTTCTGTGGGAGTAATATGATCCAAAACTTTGTCATTTAAATTTCGAGTCTGTCACACTGATAAAAAAGTGGCTTACCACAATAGAGGCTTTGATTCCCTTGGTTACCTAAAACCATATATGTATATATATGTATATATACTACTCCATAGTGATAAGTAGAGTTGAATAAACACATATAACAAGTTAAATAAGAAATCGCTACTCGTAGTACAATCACATACGTAGTAGTTACTAACTCTTACAAAATGTTAACTATGAGCACCCAATCATGCACGTACGAATGAGTTTTAGTTAGAGCTCAACTTAGTAAGCACATATGTAGATACCGTGATACTAGCCATCTTCTCACATGTTCTACGTATGAACCATTAGTAGAAGAAAAATCTTAATACACCATCACATAATAATATTAATATATGCGAGAGGGTAGTATCGAAACATAATATTATTTCTGCTTAATTACCCGTGTATGAATCATATCCAAGAAGATCCTCCAACAACTTATCATCCAAACATTCAAACTCAAACACCTCTTTATTACCACCACGACCACCACCATTCCTCGACGATGATGAGGAGCTACCACTGCCACCACCACCGCCGCCACGTGGTAAGTTATACTCACTTGGAAAATTAAGAATAGCCAAGTGACCTCTCATCATATAGGCAGCTCGGTCATATGCCCGAGCTGCCTCTTCAGCAGTATTGAACGTACCAAGCCAAACTCGAGCTCCTTGCCTAGCCGAATCTCTTATTTCAGCCGCATATTTCCCCCATGGACGCTTCCTTACACCTCTATACTTAATCTCTCCACCTACATTTTTGTCATCCTCCATTATTATTATTATATGTTTGCTTCAACCTCAAGAAATGTCTAGGTTTTGTTTTTGTTTTTGCCTTGTAGTTTGTAGTGTAGTTTGCATGGATGACAAATGATTATGTAACGTACGTATATATAGTGCACAACAAGGGAATCTTATAATGTATATTTAAGTGCTGGCGAAATTGACGGTCCAATTATAATTATATGTAGAATGTATGGCTAAGAAATTAATGTTTGCACGTTGGTTTATTTAGAAGGTTCGATTTACATGAAGAGTACAATATTAACGTAAAAAAGAGTTTAAAGTCCAGTGTACCTGGATAGTTACTTAGATGAGTGGAAGAGTCAAGAGTCAAATAGTCAAATAGTCAATGTAGTGATGGCTATTATTAAAATCAACAAAAATAAAGTTCGGTCTTCTTTGGTGTATGCTTTGCCTTCTGATTTTGTGATTCTTGGAATATTATATTGTTTATTTAATACAACACAAATTTTCATTGAATACGGATATTATTTATTGCGGATATATACTATACTCTCAAATAAATGTAAGTTGTATTATTTATATTTTGTTCCACTTTTTCCCATTTATATATTCACTTATACTTTTGGAAAAATAAAATATTCGTTTTCAGCTTAAGATTTGTTGTTAATGGAAAAGTGTGTACTATAGAGTGAGCAAGAAAAAGTGATCATTCAAGAGATCGTTGTCACACGTGCTCATGTATGATTTTTAGTACCTTGGGACCTATTTAATCAGTCAAGAAAAAGTTATCAATCAGACTGTAAGTAGTCTTGGTTATGACTAGACAAGTAAATGGGTCAATTGAAACGGATTTGGGTCGACTAAATTTGTATCGAGACATTTTCAGATTAGCGGATCTTAGGCTGGATTTGGGTTAGGGTAGGTATTTTGTATTCGGTCATTTCCCGGTTAATAATTGTTATCGAGTTATTAATGGAAAGCCATTATAGTTTGCAATAATAAACATTTGAGTCAGGTTATACTGGGATGGATCAATTCTGGTTTCAAGTCAAGCTCGAGTCTTGAGTTTGGGTATCGGTCATCGGGTTATTCTGGTCGGGACAATTTTGTCAAGTTTACTTAAGACTAGTATTATTCGTCTAAAGGTTAAGACGGGTCAAATACTACTAGATCGTTGTAATAAAAACAAAAAAATTGGCATCTCGTAAGCAGTTGCCATGTGATTTATTATGCAGTAATTCTCCTATACGACGGTCTCACCCGTGTTTTTTTACAAAATGTGACCATTTTGTGGTAAAATGTGACCATTTTTTGATAAAAAGTGATCACTTTTGAAAAATAGGTCATTTTTTAAAAAAAAGTGGTAACTATTTATTAAAAAATGGTCACTACTTATTACAGTGTGGTCACTTTTCAACTGGTCGCACGTACGACGGTCTTATACAAGTTTTTGTGTTTATTATGTATTTGACCCGCCGTGAAATAGTGTCCATCTTAAAAGAGAATTTTTTCAGTCAAGATATGTTGTTTTGTTCATAGTTGTATATCCTCAGTTTCGTTGAATTCTATAAGTTTGCCTTTTGGCAACTATTTATAACTGAGAAGAATTTTTAATATAACTTTTAGGATTTTTTTGTCTAACACCATCTTTAAAAAACTTTTTCTTCCGAACACCACCTTTAAAAAAAAAATTTGTCAAACACCACCTTTAATAAAATTCTTTTTGTCAAACACCACATTTTGGCCAAAGTTTCAGCGTTTGTGATGGGGTGACTTTCAGACGATGTTTGAGATAGCAAACGAGGTTGATTTAGAGTATTCTTGAACTCGTTGGAAAGGTAGGAGTACAGGCTTTCCAACGGTTGTCAACACGGTGGTCAAAGATGTCCTTATATGGGGTAGATTGATGTATAAAGTAAGGTTGGTTAGAGAAATAGCTAGAAATTTGGGTTTACAATGAGTTGTTAGAGGGGGTTTTCAAGGGTCTTTAAATGGGGTTATGTTGTTTGGTTTGGTTTGAAATTTGGTATGTAGGTTGAGGGGAGGGCAAGGTATGTCACAGTTGTGTTCACTGCGGTAGTCGTTGGTGCAAGTGGTGATTCAACGGGAGTGAATTGACCCACGAAAAATCCTACTTCAACTTAAATTAACCCTATGTGACTAGCCTTACTTTATACATCAATTTACCCCACATAAGGACACTTTTGACCACCGGATTGACAGCCGTTGGAAAGCCTGTACTCCCACCTTTCCAACGAGTTCAAGAACACTCTAAACCGACATCGTTTGCTATCTCAAACATCGACTGAAAGTCACCCCATCACAAACGCTGAAACTTTGGCCAAAATGTGGTGTTTGACAAATAAAATTTTATTAAAGCTGGTGTTTGACAAATTATTTTTTAAAGGTGGTGTTTGGAAGAATTTTTTTTTTAAAGGTGGTGCTAGACAAAAAAACCCTAACTTTTAATATAACATGTAAAAGATTGTCATGTGAGATTTTGTTTGAATTATTGTCTTAGCGATTGTATTATGAATATAAAAGTTTTAACATTTTTTAGTAATTTGTTGTTAAAGATATAAATAAAAGAAAACGAGCATGAATATACATATGTATATAAAGCAAACGTAATAGAAGGATGAAGTATAATTGTATGTATACAGTCTAAATCCTAGAGTGTTATGTGCAAAACGATTTGTTCGTATTTGCCTTCTATAAGCTCTTCGTATCCGTCATTTGTTTACTTTTGCTTTTAACACAAAAATCATGAAAAGGAGAGTGATCTTTTGTTGTTATTTTTATTTGATAACAATTGGACAATGGTACATATGAGTGATCAAATTACTCATCAAAGTTATTATTAATATAGAAAACTAAACAAATAAATGAAATACCAAAATATAAAATAGTTAAACAAACGAATGGAATTATTTTAGGAGGTCTCGGGTCATGTCTATGAATATCACGATTTATAATATTTATGGAATTTGCTTAATTGATTATATAGTCATTTAGGAAATTTCGAGGATTATGTGCGAAATATGTAAATGAAGCTATTTATAGTATTTTAAGAAACAAAAATTTTATCAAAGGAGCAGAGAAGAGTAAATGAATGTGGTACTAACCACTGAGTCACATATTTCATTAAATTTATTGCGCTACATTCATTTATTTTTAGTTTATGCATGGACAATATATTTCATTCTTGCCTAGTTTATCTGTCTTCAGTTGGTCTTGCTTTAGGCGATAATTTTGGTCTGAAACAATAAGACGAAATTTTGTAACCATTTTACAGCCAAATGTGATCATTATTGACAAACAAGTTATCGTAAGCTGTAACATTGACACACTATTGTGGTTACATTTAACTATAAAATGGTAATATATGGCTCATTTGAAGTATCAAACCGAAAATGGTCGTCTAAAACAAGAATTTGTGCCCTCTCTAAGCTATAGTGTTGTGCTCAATTAACATTTGTGAAAAAATATATGGCATCAGTGATAATACTTCTCAGCTTCTCCGAATATCAATAGTTATCTATTTTTATTTTTGTGTGTATCAATAAATATTTATTTATTTCCCATTTGAAAGTTTTTTGTGGACTTCTATAATATGTGTTCTTGATTGATTAAATGAATTTTTTTATTTTTTAATAAATCTTTATTTTAAATTAGGGTTTAGGATGGTTGAGGGTGGGGCATTGCGTAGTTGAAAGTGGTTGGGCATGGTGAGGGTCGAATAGGCGGTGGAATGGTGCGACTATAATGTAAAGGGGATCTGTTAATAAAGTGACACATTTGCAAAAATAAATGAAATAAAGTGGTTGCCAAAAAAATGAAATAAAGCAAAGTATGAGGGACAGATAATACAAATTCTCATCTGTGACTGATAAAATTTTGATAAGCTTGTGATGTGAGACAAAGGGGAGTGTAACATGCGATGATTACGAACAATGAATAATGGACTAGACACATTAAACATCATCTGGACTCGATCGTGTCCTCCTTATGTGTGCTGATAAGGAGTGCCACATTGGTCGCAAGGGTTTGAAAGGTGGTCTCGGACTCGTGGGCAGGGCTAGTAACCGGTGGTGGTGACTGGATTGGGCGTCTCATTTTTTTCTAAAAAGTGAATGATAATGTGTGTGAGAAAATGAAAGGCGCGAAATTGAAATTTTCGTTTATCAAATAACAATTTCCTAAATTTATTATGAGATCGTCGTCTTTTGACCCGGACTTACTTATTTGTCACAACCTAATTTAGCCCTTTAAATATCTCCATCAAATTTTGTTGTTAAACTTACTATTTATGAAATTTAATTTTGTAAATAATTTTATTTAATACCCGTAATCTTGTGTTTTTTATTTAACTGTAAATATCTATAAAAATACAAAACATTATTACATTATACAAAAATATATATTTTCGTTAAAGCGTCACTCCATCACCTAGAAGACCGCTACAAATTAAGAGTGAGAGTAACCAAAAAATACGACCCTTTTCATAGAATGTAAATGCAATCCATTTACAAAGGATTTTATTCTTGAATAACTTGGGTTTCTAGAACCTCAGTGTTGGTAGCACACATTTTTCCAATTAATTAATATGTCGACCTTACAAAAAGACCGAACAAAAAAAGAAGATTATTGCTTGGATTTCGATTCCTAATTACATCACATACTTTAAGTAGTATACAAAGAACGAAAGGATTGAATTCACATTGCATATTTGCATCGGTTGATTTGATTCTTGAGGCGTGCGATTTGATGTACATAATTTTAAAAACGATTTCGGAGACAACAATCTCTAAATATCCTAATGCAATTCCTAAGCTAAGTTTAAGATAGCCAATCTTTGGACATAATTGGTAAACAGTAGGTCTCCTGATATTCTAAGGCCATCTTTTTTGGACTTTAAATTACCTCATTTAAGTTCATTTCAGTTTCTATAAGTTCAGTTCAGTTCAGTTCAGTTCAGTTCAGTTCAGTTTCTATAAGTTCAGTTCAATTTCTATAAGTACAGTTCAGTTCAGATCTTATAAATTCAGTTCAGTTTAGTTCTTATAAGTTCAGTTCCTATAGGTTCAGTTCAGTTCCTATAAGTTCAGTTCAATTCCAACAAGTTCAGTTCAGTTCAGCTCATATAAACTCAATTCAAAAAAGCTATTACGCAGTATTATTTTAACAACCGATAAAAAAAAATATTTCTCTTTAATTATTCGATACACGCTATTTTTTTTAAAAGAACAACAAAGAAATTATTGATAACTATACCCGTTTTTACTAACTCATTAATACCAAACGATTTTACACACACTCACCCTAATGCTATATGCCCGAATACAAGTATAGACCGCCTGAAGAAATGATAGAATACTTCAACTATCGACATTCATCATCGAGAATGAAAGTTGAAATGACATTTGGTCAATTAAAGAAAAGGTGGAAGATGTTAAAAACCATGCCCCAAATATCATATAAGTATCAAATATCGATCATTGTTTCTACATTCATCCTCCATAATTTTATAAGAATGCACGCTCTTGAAATTATACAACACTAGGTTGTAACCCGTGAAATTCACAGGTTTTTTTTAGTATTTTAGATTAATATGGTTAATAATATCAAAGATAAAGAAATTAATTATTTTAGAACTTTAATAATATGAAATTAAAAAAATTAATTATTTACGGATAAATTTATTTCGAATGATTTATCACACATGTCGGTCTACATGAGTTGTCATATATTTTGTTAATTAAGATGTTACCCATTGCACCATTTTACATATGTAAAATAATTTTACAATTAAGTTGTATGTTACATATCCTACATTAAAACCAAAACGTAAATAATTTGTTAAAATTTAAGTAATAAATAAATGGATAGTTGGGTTGAAATCGTAAAATTGCTTAAATTTAGCAAAGATGTTCTATATTAAACATAATTTATTGTGTGCAACCGTCTTACACTCAGACAATCCAGTTTTATTAAATGACCACCCATTTAATTTATTAAATAAATAATTTTCGTATTAAAATGAATTGTCTTAATGTGAAGAATCGTGTTATACTATAACTAACACATTAGTATATCAATAAGTCTCGTGAACTTATATTGTATATTCCATCCTTATATTTCAGTTTTGAAGATGAATGTACTTCGATCCACTAATTTCACAGATAGAGAGGCAGCTTATCAAAACCTAATTTTTTTGAATGTGCCTTGGACATAGAAGTGCTAAGTCAAAGTTAGCTACCGATATAATTTTGGATTAAGAGATGAATCATTGGCGGTATATCAGTTTAGGAAATTATTCCATGATTTAGGAAATTATTCCACGATTTTCGCCTATTGCAGCTATTATGGAATGAAATTATTCCTAACGGTTTTAAAATTAAATCTGACGGTCTTTTAAAAGCTTTAGTGGAATTTTGTAGTAGCTCTAATTTTCTGCCACATCAGATCTAGGAAAATTTCTGTGATGCCAAGTCAACGTTGTGGCTATTGCATTAGTAAAGTATATGATGATGTGAATATTTAAGAAACATTAGATTCGGGCATGTTTGATAAAAGCGAAAGACGGCCGTGTATAAGGTACGAAGCAACATAGTCAAAAATATTTAGCGAGACTATGGATTATTTGTCGACAGTGATATTGATAATGAAAATGAGGATTATGATAATATAGAAATAAATGCTTAGAAAAAATTGTAATATGTGGATTATTTTTTATCGTAATATAATCGTAGTATAATGTACTTCCTCCATTTTTATATAATGTACCCATTTTATTAAAATACTACACTCATATATTCAACAAATGGGTACATTATATAAAAACGGAGGATAGTATGAATTATGAACAAACCATTGTATATAAAATGGAAAATATTTTATATTCTTGTGTTTTAGACTATTTTTAACAATGTCTTCTCTTGGATAATAATAATAAGGATAATAATAATAATAATAATAATAATAATAATAATAATAATAATAATAATAGTTAACTTAAATTAAATTAAATTAATTAAGTTCGCATCTTAGAAATTCAGTTCAGATCATATCTTATAAGTTCAATTCAGTTCAGTTCAGATTCTATAAGTTCAGTTCAGATCCTATAAGTTCAGTTTGGTTTCTATAAGTTCAGTTCAGTTCCTATAAGTTCAGTTTAGTTCAGTTCAGTTCAGTTCCTATCTATAAGTTCAGTTCAGATCCTATAAGTTCAGTTTAGTTCAATTTAGATCCTATAAATTCAGTTCAGTTCAGTTCAATTTCAGTCCAAAAGAACAGGCCTAAGAGACCGCCTCTCAATAAGTTTATTATTGAGAGATTATTGTACAAATTTTAAAAAAAGTGGTACTAAAAGTAATATAATAGCTACAAATCATGATTAAAGAAAAAATAAGTACATTTATTATATAAATATGTATGAAATTACTATGGTACGATCAATGACAAAAGGGTCACGAAATACAAATAAAAGAGTACAAAAGAATGGTCTCTCAATAATTTATTGAAAGACCGTCTCTCTCAAATTTGAGTGAATTGTAAATTGGTTATTGAACATAGGTCGTTTATTATTTTGATGATGTAAAGTTACACGGGCATATCTATCTATATAAAAGTATATAAGAAGAACCATCATACATGAAATGGACACGTGTCACTCCCACATTAAAAAATTTCCCGCCCAAATTCCAATGATGTGATTACATTTTGGAAAAAATATTCTCACTAATTAATGTATACAAAATACTGGAAAAAATATTCTCACATCGCTAATAGATATACAAAATATTGCAAATTATTCTTTGGATATCCTTTATTAATTAATCCATATAATACACTAAAAAAATCGGCAACTAGTCTGATAAATTTACTTTTCCTTCCCATCTATATTAACTTTGGAAACGAATATTTAGATAATAATTATTATAAAATATACAGAAAAATACGGCAACTAATCTGCTAAATTTCATTTTCCTTCCAATCAATATTAAATACGGAAAAGAATATTTCTATAATTATTAATAAACAATCAAAAAAATACATCTGGGAAAACGACAATTAATCTTTAAATAATCAATCAAAGAAATAAACTCGGAAAAAAACGGCAAATAATATTTAAATAACCAATCAATAAAAGATAAACAATCTTGAGTCAATCAAGTTATTGACGTGGATTATATATTGCGTAAAAAAATGTGTAAATCGCATACATGTACAAACCAAAAAACAAAAATACTAGATTCCTTGAAATTTATATTTGAGTATAATACATGTATATTGTATCATACAACTATTCTAGGTATAGAATGCAATATGATGAAATCCTTAAAAAATATTGCAGCTGTATAAGATGTTGTATTCTTATCTTATAAAAGATATTGCAGCCGTATAAGATGTTGTATTCTTATCTTATAAAATATATTGCAGCCGTAAAAGATACTATGTTACAATTGTATTCTTATCTTCAATATTGTACGTATGAAATATATTGTACCATATAGTTATTGTACGTATAGAATGCAATATGATTCATATATAACTATAATAGAGAAACCATTGGACACATGTCTGTCATTGGTTAAATATATTTTCGTCCATTAGTTATTTCGTTATTTATGGTAAAATTATTACTTAGTTTCAAATTAATATTGATTGTGATTATTATATTATAGTATTATTATATTTTCTCTTTTTATAATTTTAGCTAATCATGTTATCTATATCCATTTATGATTTATTTCTCTTTTATGATTTGATTATGTAGAATTTCTATTTATTTGATTTTACTTGAGTACTTAAATGTTTACGGAGTATTACTCGGTCATTAATCTCTTATTTGTAAAGAAGTACAAAACATTTGCTGATGTAATTCAATCAACCGATATTTTTTATACTTGCAAAAATTTAGAACTTAGATTTTCTGTTCAAGGTTTAATAAATGATTATACTAAGACATTATTTTTGTATGACTTATTTTTCAAGTTTTTTTTCGACAATATTTTACAATTGGAAGACTTTGAAAAGAAGGGAAACATATTAAACGTTCAACGACAATATTCAACTGAGATATTAATTTTGTATGACTTATTTTACGGTAAATAAATGGAACATACTACTACGGTATTTTCCCACAAAACACATACTTTCCGTAAATCAAAACCTTACAAATTACGCACAGTCCACCAATACTACAATATCAGTCCAAAACTATGACATAATGTATTTCCTTATTTACACCCTTTTACTTTTGCGCTCATTGTTTTGTTATACTTTTTTCATACTAGGTAACTGGGTCGAATCAAGTTCTGTCAGACCAATTTGAGCCGGGTTAGTTCATTATTATTTCGGAATAATTTAGGTTGTGTCGGTCATTTTGGGTTTCAGATTTATTTTGATGAGTTGGTCGGTTTGAGTGGGTCGGGTCATTTTCGAGTTAATGATCAAAAGCAAAATCATAATTTTGGATCTGGGTGGTTTCAGATCGGCCACTTCGGGTTGAATCAGTTATCAATCAAGATAATTTAGGTCATTTTGGGTCGGGTCGGATCAATTCGGATTTTGGGTCACATTCGGGTGTTGTAGTTTGGGTCAATGTCGGCTCTTAATTAGGTCAGCCTATTTTTGGATCTGTAACAACTATTGTTCTCAAATACTCTGAAATATGACAATAATCAAAGGATAAACTGTGATAGTCGAGTAACTGAAATAGGAGCTTATAAATAAAGATAAAAGGCGAGACCAAATCTTACTCCAAACCTAAAATTACAAATAACGAATTGTGCATGACTATTTTAACCTATTGACAACACTATTATTCTGATTTTTTATACAATTTAAACATTTATCTATATAGAACTATGAACTATTCAACTATGCATTTTCGTGCAATTTGCACGGGTTCTAACCTAGTGTAATTATGTATAGATGAAATTTTATAATTTTATATTATTGTAGTAATAAGAGTATATAACATTTTATATGAACGGTTTTTCTAATGCTTGTCCTATAGGCATACATTAATATTTTGTTTGGCATACATTAAGTCTTATCCATAATTAAATTTCTCTTTTTTTACCTTATTTATCTTTTATTCTTTCTCTTTCCTAAATCTTATTTTATCTCACTTAATATTTTTCACCCATTATATATGATTTAGTAACCTTGGAGTTTGACTTTTTCTTTTTTATTTACAATCTCACACATTTTCATTACCTTGCATATTTGACGTACCAATAAAGTTTTAACCACTTTGAACAATTTCAAAATAAATGTCAAAGCTAAATTCCTAAGTTATAAAAATTTAAAATTCGTCGAATATGATATAATTTCTGAATTTACTCTACTCATTTATAAAAAAAGTACAAATTCACAATTTTTGGACGATCTTATGTTTTTAAAACGGGAGAATTAGCAATGAAGTGTATACTAAATTACTTAAACAAATAGCCAAATAATATGAAAAAAACAACTTGACATGACCAACAAAACATATTGCACGCCGCATTTATTATTCCACCTAGTTAATAATTTATCTATGGTAAGTAGATAATTACATGATCCTAATTCACATTCGACAATTTATTATGCCTCCGGACAATTGTTTTTGGTGTTCAAAACAAAACACAACAATTTTGATTTTGATCAAAATTCTTATGGGTGGATGTTGGGGAGATTAGAGGAGCTGCTTTTGGGTTCACCTATGCCTACCCTTGTCACTGACCGAGAGTTGGGCTTGATCCGGGCTATTGAGTCCCTCTATCCGGAAAGCCTTGGAGAACAGAGTGCAAAATTGCAGAAAGATGATGATGTACAAAGACATGATAATGCTTAGTAAAGAAACCGGTTGGTACCGCGTGATCAATGCATCCACGCAAGTTGAGTTTGGGAGAGCATGGAAAGCCTTTGCTGAAACTTGGGTAGAGTTGGCTAATTATGTGATGAGAACATGGGCCACGTACAAGAAGAAGTTCATTGTTTTCTATACGAACAAATACTTCCACCTCGGTAACACGACCACTTCCCGGGTAGAGTCGTGTCATTCCCTCCTGAAGGCTTGGTTGAAGAGTCAAAACTTGAACCTTGACACTATGTGGACTCGTATTCACTCCATGCTTGAAGCTCAACACTCCAAGATTCGACATGAGTTAGAGACATCGCGGAGCAAGCCTGTAAGTGCTGAACCGTTTTCTTCTTATTGCGAGGACATGTGTCTATCAAAGCCATTAGGTTAATGGAAGCTGAGATTAAGAGAGGGATGGAGCTGGGTAACGGGCTTCAAGAGCATTGTGGATGTGCGATGCAGGTTACTCACGGGTTGCCTTGTGCTTGCATTATGATTCTGATGCAAATAAACGGTAGGAGGGTCCACGTTGAGGACGTGCACTTGTTTTGGAGGACTTTGGTGTAAGACAGTCCCGAACATAGGCCGAAGACCGATGATGATGAGTTTGAGGCTCTTATAGAGCAAGCTAGAGGTAGCGACCCGACGAAGCGACGGGTAATCATTGAGAAACTTCGAGATGGTCTCCACCCGACAGATGAGGATATTCGTCCACCTGAGGTTCGAGAAAACCTCAAGGGGAGACCGATGGGTTCCACTACTCGGAACAAGTCCGCTTTTGAGCATGCTGCCCGAAGATGTGCCAAGATATTTTCTAGCCCTTCGACGACAACTTCGGTCAGTACGGTGTCTGATTTTAGAGATGGACCTATTGGTGCACCATTGGAGGTTGATCACATAACGGGACTTTGATGGTTGGGCTGATGTGGTTGCTGATGGTCATTGTGGTTATAGGGTGATATCGCATGCCTCCCGGGGTCGGCAGGAGGACTACTTGGTCATGAGAGTGTGGGCACTTAGAGAGATTCAGGGAAACGATGTGTACAAGACAGTGTTTGATGAGTGTCCTTGTACGCCTCCGCTTTTGAGCAGATGGGATCATACATTGAGGGCTATCGAGTTTACCGACAGCGGTGGTTGCGGTGAATTTCATTGGATGTCTTCCGAATATTTGACCGTCTTTGCGTCGTTGTTTAACTGGAGTATCTGTTGTATCGGGCAGTGGGCGGGCAAAGCAGTCAGGCAATGGAATTGTCATACATTCTTACCCCCTGAGGGCCACGGGTCACGAGTCGAGGTCGTACGGTGTTTTATGGATCGTAAACTATCATTACCATTGGATAAGATTGCATTACAGTGGCCCACTGAGCGAAGCACCCATGCCACCGATCGATCTTTGTTGGGAGTGGACAAGAGAACCTACAGTAGCACATTATGCCGATTTGTACACGTCGAACATCGAAAGATGGCATACATTAATGGGAACAACACCTCGAACTAGGCGCCAAAGACAGCCTCCCCCGGTTTGAAATTGTACTTCGAGATTTATTTGAATTGTTTAGGTAGTAATATTGAAATGTAACCGTTGTGATTTCAAAATTCAAAATGTTACCATTACAATTTCAAAAGTTACCGTTATACTATGGCTTCTTATAAATACTAGTTTCTGTTAGGAATTTAGACCTAATTAGACTCTCTAATGATATTAAAATTACAAGCTAATTTCATAAGGTGGTCTAAATAATACATGGATGCAAAAATTAATAAGAAGAAATTTTCTTACATTGGTAAGATGGCATTTTTGGCACTACAAATGTCTCCTACCTTTGTAGTTCTTGAGCTAAAATAGTGTAGGATGATCCTCCATAACCCAAGTCACCAAAATAAGTGACCTCCTTTGGTTGCACCCAAGACTAGCCCAAAAACACTAAGTATATTAACTAGATATAGTTTAGTGTAAACCTTGTTTTTTTATACTATAAATATTATTACTTTCATAATATAAGAAGTATATTAATTTTTTGTGAATTTATTTTGATGAAGATTGATCAAATTTTGATCAATTTTAGAGGTTGAAGATGAAGATCTTAAGTCTTCTATTTTTCCTCTTAAATGGCTTAACAAGAAGTATGTATTTAGAGGATTTTAATTCTCTAGATTTTTTTCACTAAGAATATGTGGAATAGTAGCCTAATTATAGGCCATCAAATGTAAACAAATGAGTTTATAATACTCATAAACATGAGTGGAAGACAAAGACCTATTATGGTCACATTATCTCCATATTCTCGGTTTACATATGGTATTCCGGGTCTTATTTCGTCTTTCAACATTTGTCCTTCAAATGCTTATAAGTCGAATATTTAATTATCTTATAAAATAAAAATATTTATTTGATTATTTAACACTTAAATAATACAAAGTAGTAAATAAAATACACTTAACATTTAAGTGTCATTTTATCATTTTCAACATAAAATGAATCTTATAAAACCCGTTCAGCTAATTTTACAACTTCTTGTAACATTAATTCGCAAAAATACTTCCGCCTCATAAATAATACAAAATACGTATATATTTAGTAAATTAACTATTATTTACTAAATATCGTATTACATTTATTATTCAATTATCATATAACTGAATAATAAAATCATGTGGCCCGAGTACCTTACTCTTCATCAAACATTAAATTCACTTACTAATAAAAGTCAACCTAAACAAGGAATTAATTAACTTGTATCTTATACAAATAATTAATTTTTCCATTTGGGCATCATCCTATAGGTGTGACCTAAAGGGATCAGCTGGTCACCGCCGTCATACGACAGTAATGTCAAACTCTAGTAAGCCAATCATTACCGATTAACGTTGACCAGTTGACAAATATAAAAAATATAAATCCCTGATATTCCTTAAGCGAGATTTATTATGTAAAACATTAATTATTGTGGAGGACACTACTCCAACAATCTCCCACTTGTCCGACACAAGTGTGCGATACCAATTCTCTTGTCCAATATTATCTCCCACTCAATGCAAGAGGTCTTTCAGGTCGTTCTTGCACGTGATCATATCATAAAGTGGTTTTCTCAATCTGGAGAATGACTGTCTGACCGGATAATCTACTATAGATCACATCCGAGCGTGGCCACGCATTTCCAGTCACCTCTCCTCGAGTGGCCTTGAGATATATATATAATGACATGGATGGACAATCCTATTGACCTATTTTTTTTGTTCGATACAGATCACAATGACCCAGTAAATGTCCATCAGCCTCCTTTTACGGCGCGACCTTGGACAAAAACCAAAGCCACCGGAAAACCATACCAACTTAGACAAATAGTCGCAAGTCTAAAGAATTGACTCGAAGGAATAATTGAAATCCTCGCCACGACCAGGCAACATAAAGGACTCTATAAATGGTCACTGTCCGACAAAATGTCCCTACATCTGCCTATGTAATCGACCAGCCATCTCTATGGTCATATGACAGTCGAACTCGTCATCTATCGCCTTACAATCTAGTCACTCTGAGACGTCACCCCATTAAGTAACTAGGGACACTATACAATGTTAATCCAGTTCACTTAATAGGGTTCAACATTGTCACTACAACCTATTTGGATAAAAACAAAGTATAACTAATATCCAGTTAGCACTGAATATATAAGAGTTAAAAAAACTCAAACGATAAATGCTATTATCATATATGTAAAAATTGATACACTATCAGATTATTACACATCATATAATCTGCAGCAATTCAATTGCCCTATTTCAATCACATTGAAACGACATGACTATCATGTTTAGCCTTCAACAAGACCTTGGTTTAAATCAATGACACCTCATTTTATCAAACCAACAATTGTTATTTCCCATTGTTTCACATAGCTGAAATCACATGTAACTTATTAATTAAGTACATGTCTAGACTTAACTCTAGACTATGGCACCCTTGCCTCGAAGATAGCTCCCTACTGTTTTCACAGTATATCATGATAGGATATGCGACTGGATGAGCTACTACTAGTCCTTGCATTATTGTCAAATCCAAGCTACTTCGTATCGCAACATCGAATGTTATGAAGTACTTAATTTCCGTTGTAAAATCCGCAATGTATGACTGCCTGAAACTCTTCCAGCAGATCAACTCCTCATAGCCAATACCGGATTTCAAACAATCCCTATATGTTTTAAAGGATGGTGTTTAATGTATCTTTTACATAAATAACAACAAACATTCATGTAACTCCTTACATGAATTATAAATATCAAAATATCAAAACACTTAGTTTTATTTACTTAGTTCTTCTCAAGTACTAAATAATAACTAATTTGTCTATTAAATGACCTTCACTTAACTTTGATTAATAAAAACTCACAATACTCAAACTATATGAATTGTTAAGACAATAATACATCATAGCGTAAATTAATCTGACAGCGGAAGCAAGTAGAATCAAATCTAATGAGTTCAACTTGTTTGAACTAGTCAAGAATCTCCTTGATTTATCTAATAAATCTGGATATTTTATGATGTATTAATATTCTCCTAAGTCTTTCATCATTCCAAATGATTTATATACAGACTATATAAAGACTCATAAGACCACCATACTCCCACTAAACTTCATGTGTAAACATAATTCCTCAACATCTTGAGAAACTAATCATTCCAACTCCATGATGCTCTCTTCAGATTTCTTCATAAGTTTGCTACAATCTTAAGATTGTAAGGATCTACAAAAAACCTTCTATATGTGTCAAACACACTTCTTCTTCTAGAACGAGTCAAACTCGGGAAGATGGTTTTGATATCCTACTATTAAATTGACAATTATGAAATGCAACAATTGCCAGTATAATCCGAGTTTATAGAAGCATTGAAACTGGTGCAAAACCCTTTTTCACCAATTAAGCCTAGAAAACATCTTTTTATTCAAGTCACTTACATTGAATAGGTCAAACTTCTTCATGTAAATATACCAGGTTATTTACCTGATAATTACACTTGAATTCTAATTCGGATTACGATGACTTATATAGCCATTGCATAGAGTTGAAACTAGAAACAACCTTTTAAACAACCTCTTTGTAAGTAAGAGGTATCATAATTTTTTAAATAACGATTTATCACCTCTCATCACTTTCAAAAAGTAACATTTATATACTCATCTCTAATGAGTGATGGATTTTAACCCGACCTCGTATTCCGAACAAATATACACTCTATTTGACAATAAGAAAACAATTTTCTTGTGTCATTTGTGACTCTTCAATATTTTCTCCCACTCTGTCATTTAGAAATAGTCATCTTTTCTATAACGACAGCATCATGAGCCACAAACACGTTATTCTCATGAACTTGTAGGATAATTGACCACATGTTTTTATTCGGACAACTTACAAATTAGGTACTATACCTTTCCATATCTAATACGGAGTGAATATGGTTGTTTAAAAAGGTACTTTGACTTAGTGGGAAAAAGAAATTAGTAGACAAAATAGAAAGACCCCAATTATAAAATCAAGTGGCTCAATAAAACTTGACTAAGATACAAAACCAATCGTATAAGTTCTATATTATCTCTTTCCAACCACGCCTTATCGAATAATGTGTGTTACGGAAAGATTTTAACTTGTGATACTGTATCACATTACTTTTGGCAACAAACAAAAATCATCACTTAGTTATACTTTCCACGATCGGATCGTGAAACTTTGATCTTATAGTCTTACTGGTAATCATATTTACAATAAAAACTCTTTGATCTCATGAAGAGTTTCTCTTTATATCTCGTTTAGTAGATACGCCACTATCTTTCTAAACTGATGGTAAAAGAAAAGAAGTAAATGTAATCTACTCTGATTGAATTTGTATTCGATCATACACATCCACATGTGATTAGGATGAATAACGACTCTTATGCTAAATTTCCTTTTCACCAAAAAGGTACGAGTTATCTTGCTTGGAATACAAGATTCGCATATATCATAAGATTCACAATCAAATGATTCACGAAGACCTAGTTTACACTAGTCCATGAATGCAATTTCAATCCAGCACTAAGATTAGATCAGGGTCACCAAAATAATTATGAACCTTTAATATGTTATATATATATGATATATATAAATTTATCTAGTTTAGGTGAAGAATAACCAATATTTTGATTGGCATAGCCATAGATCAAATCATGGCAAATTTGGGTACAACTTTTGTTTATATCACATGAGTGACCCTATGTGTCTTACATAAAACTTCTATTAAAACAAAATTTAAACCCAAAAAACTAGATTAATTACATTTTATAACATTTATAAGCCTCATAATGGAATGACAACTACTCTAATTCCATTTCCTACGAGATAGTTAACATTAGTTAGAAGCTAATCGTTACACGACTATCATCTCATGAACCAATAACAATTATTATAACCACTATCGATATCAAATATTGATGAAGTGGTAGAAGTATAACTAATGTCAATCATATAGATATCTAGATCTAGAAAAGAAGGAACCTTTTAGGTGTCACACACCTAACTTTCTTATTAAAAAATTAGGGTTTTTATTTCTACTAATGTAATATTTCTATTAAAATATCAACAAATTTGGTTAGGATTGGCCTTGCACTATGGTTTGGTGTTGCTATTCACAATAGCTTATCATGAACCTTTGCAATAAACCAAATATTTGAACCAAATTCCCTCTTGAACCCCGTCCTAATCTTAACTATTAAGATATATACATCCCTCTTAGAGCTCCCACTCACTTCTAAGAAACTTAGTGAAGTGATTGTGGTCATTGGTTAATCATGACTTCAAGCAAATCATATTACCAATCAGTTCCCAATGAACTTAAGTACTTAAACAATTTAAGTATGTATAACCATTTATCTCACGAGCAATAAGATTGTAGTAATATTGTTGTAAATAAAATGATATTGTAAAATCGAAACACTTTTGATTTAAGCAAAATTCAGTTTATCCTCTTCATAAGAGATCTTTACAACAGACAATATGAGGATCAAATGTAAATGCATTTTTCTAATTAGCTATGGTGGTAAATCGGAGAAAAGATGAATAATCGATTAAACAAGTTACCATATACTCTTAGAAAACTATTTTTCATGTATAACGGATTATCGATTCTATAAATGGAGGAGCGAGTTGAATATATAGTCATTGCGCGATATAAAATAATAAACGGAATAAGTGGGAAATTTAACATTCATCGTAAATAAATACTTGAAAAATAACTTTAACAAGTTTCAATAAATAGGCATTTATATAATGATCTCCCACTGAATTATATAAACGATTCCAAGACCCATCTTTATATAAACACGGGCACGGTGAGCCGATTCATCCCTTATTTATATAAATTTGGTGAGTCAACAGTTTGACTGATTCTACCACTAGAACTCTTGGTTGACAGATTTTCTCAAAAAACTATCTGTTAGCCCCGGAACTAATCATGGGCACGGTGAGGCCGATTCATCCCACATTAATCCCGTTGAGTCCAACCAATTTTCACGTGTGATAACTTTTATTACCCTACTTACCCAACGTAAAAAGAGAGTACCCCGGTGAGCCGAGCCTACCTCTAATGAAGAAGGGATTCATAGGTGCTAATACTTGGTAAGGCTTTATCTCAATTTTAAAAGTGAGAGATCTTATCAATTTAATTGTCTATCACTTTTAAGTGAACAAAATTGGTGAATGGTAGACAATTGAATCGATAACAACGGAAAAATAAATAAAAAATAAAAAAAATATGTAATGACGATTTGGCATGAAGATAAGCAACAAATAAAATCCTTATATGGCCACCTAGGTAATCTAATTAACTATTCTATTACACTTCGGAAACCAACTCCTTGGTCCCTAGGGTCTTCAATGAAATGGCCTCCTTCTTTTGGATTTCGGAATTCCTTTCCGAAAATAACACCGTCTTTTAGGAAACTCCATCTTTTACAAAATCAATAATACTACTAGAAATAAAATTACATGGCAATATCCTATTATACAAATTGTAACTAAAATAAAACTATTAATTAATTACAAATTAGCGATACGAAATCGCAATAAATTACAAATTAAACTGGTATTCCCATACATTGCGGATAATACCAATTTCTACCTATGGCCATATAAGGTAAAATTACATTAATTTAAATACATTCATCCATATGAATAATAAAATGCATTGTAATAAATATGACATGCCAAATCGTCCAACTTACCAACAACGATCATGCGAGCTTGTTAAGCGGGATTTTTAACCATTAAATATTCCTAATCAATTCTTAAAACAATTTTAAGATGGATTTCTCATTATAATCTGGTCCAACCTCAAAAATGATTAGTCACACTAATTAATTTGACATTATATGGGTTTAAAATACATTTTATGATAAAAATAACATAATAATTCATGATTATTATGAAAACAATCCATTAAATTAATAAAAATTATGGAAAATAAAATTTTAAAATTTTAAACATTATGGTATTGTACCAAAATGCCATGCATGTGGAAAAAAAAATGGTTATAAAATTGATTCAAACATATACCACAATATTTGTCGGTAAAATACAATTTTACGATTTAATTCCAAATTAAATCATAAAAATTAAAATAAATTTAAATGAAAATTTTGGACATTTTAGAATATTTGCAGGAGCTTAAAAAACAAAATTTTCGTTGCCCCAAAAATAAAATATTTATTTATTTTAAAATAACCATTATTTACCAATTTTTATCGAATAAAAATCAATAAACTATCTAAATTAATCACATTCACTTAAAAATTTCTATTTATCACAAATAGAAAATGCATGTGGTTATTTCCAAATAAACATACATAAAATTAACATGCAACTTAATTAAATTAACTCTTAATCAATTTTAATGCATGTTCTTCCAATTTTATGCCATATTAAGTAAAAATAAGTCATAAATTTTTACATAAACTAAATTTTCGACCCATATAACTATATGACCAGATTATATACATGCAAGACCATATTTTTTTGATAAAACTAATTTTAACATAAAAATATCAACTTTACTAATTTATCTCATAAACTCATAAAATCGTCTTAAGACAACATGCATGTATGTAACAACGCTCTGATACCACTTGTTAGGAATTTAGACCTAATTAGACTCTCTAATGATATTAAAATTACAAGCTAATTTCATAAGGTGGTCTAAATAATACATGCATGCAAAAATTAATAAGAAGAAATTTTCTTACATTGGTAAGATGGCATTTTTGGCACTACAAATGTCTCCTACCTTTGTAGTTCTTGAGCTAAAATAGTGTAGGATGATCCTCCGGATCCATAACCCAAGTCACCAAAATAGGTGACCTCCTTTGGTTGCACCACAGACTAGCCCAAAAACACTAAGTATATTAACTAGATATAGTTTAGTGTAAACCTTGTTTTTTTTATACTATAAATATTATTACTTTCATAATATAAGAAGTATATTAATTTTTTGTGAATTTATTTTGATGAAGATTGATCAAATTTTGATCAATTTTAGAGGTTGAAGATGAAGATCTTAAGTCTCCTATTTTTCCTCTTAAATGGCTTAACAAGAAGTATGTATTTAGAGGATTTTAATTCTCTAGATTTTTTTCACTAAGAATATGTGGAATAGTAGCCTAATTATAGGCCATCAAATGTAAACAAATGAGTTTATAATACTCATAAACATGAGTGGAAGACAAAGACCTATTATGGTCACATTATCTCCATATTCTCGGTTTACATATGGTATTCCGGGTCTTATTTCGTCTTTCAACATTTGTCCTTCAAATGCTTATAAGTCGAATATTTAATTATCTTATATAATAAAAATATTTATTTGATTATTTAACACTTAAATAATACAAAGTAGTAAATAAAATACACTTAACATTTAAGTGTCATTTTATCATTTTCAACATAAAATGAATCTTATAAAACCCGTTTAGCTAATTTTACAACTTCTTGTAACATTAATTCGCAAAAATACTTCCGCCTCATAAATAATACAAAATACGTATATATTTAGTAAATTAACTATTATTTACTAAATATCGTATTACATTTATTATTCAATTATCATATAACTGAATAATAAAATCCTGTGGCCCGAGTACCTTACTATTCATCAAACATTAAATTCACTTACTAATAAAAGTCAACCTAAACAAGGAATTAATTAACTTGTATCTTATACAAATTATTAATTTTTCCATTTGGGCATCATCCTATAGGTGTGACCTAAAGGGATCAGCTGGTCACCGCCGTCATACGACAGTAATGTCAAACTTTAGTAAGCCAATCATTACCGATTAACGTTGACCAGCTGACAAATATAAAAAATATAAATCCCTGATATTCCTTACGCGAGATTTATTATGTAAAACATTAATTATTGTGGAGGACACTACTCCAACAGTTTCATGTTCATTGTAATCGCAACAACCACAATCTCATTCACTACTAAAATCAATACTTTTAATATGGCTCTCACAAACGTTCAAAAAAACAGAGCTTATCAGCTAAGGATCGATCTTATAACTATGCAGTTCCCAGTGCTAGTTTCTCGCCTTGAGCTAGTCATTCCGAGTGACATTGTGTGGGACCTGGTAGAACATCCTCCAATTGCCAACCTTTTTGGCATCCTACACGGTAACCCCCTCTGCAGTCCGGTTGTTCCAGACAATGATGTTACTGATGAAATTGTAACCGAGAAGATGTGGGAGTTCCGCAAGTTAAGAAGCGATTTCCTTGTCTACATTGAGCGTATACTAAACTTGATAGACTACGCAACACTATCTGATTTGTGTGCCGGTAGAGTGTTCAATCTAGGTAATGTTCGTCTGCGCGTTTTAATGTTTTATGATCATTACGTGGCTAGTCAACCTGAAGTAATTGAAGCTGGAGATTATGAAGGAGATCTTGATTCTTCATATTCGTCATCCGAAGATAATTAAGTACTGTAAACTTATGTTTGATGTTTGAAGTAATTTATGTTTTATGTGTTTTTATTCATGTTCGATGTAAGCTAGGTTTTGATTGAGTTACTATTAATAAAAATGACGGTTAAAAAGCTACGAGTTCCGTACATAAGAAAACTAAAAAAGTCCGTACATAAGAAAACAAATAAAATCCATACATAACGAAACTATAATCTACGGTGTCATCATCATCGTCCTCAACATCATCATCATCATCATCAATTGGAGCATCCTCAACGTCATCCTTCGTTATGTAGAACCGCTCCATATCATTGACCAAGCGTCGCACGTACGACCATTTCTGGTCGGGGGGCTGGGTATAAATCTGTGAGAAATGACGATTAAGAGCTCGGCCACCTACCATTTCCCCTACCCCTACCTCCCCTAGCAAGTCGTGGCGCTGCTGCTGGTTGTGATGCTATCGGGACACGACGCTTAGACCTCGCCACTCTTCGGCCTGCGGTACGCCCAATTGCAGGCATGATATCATCTTCATTGTAAGACATCTGCATTTACGAGATTACAATAACGTTAAATTAATATAATTAATAACTTCAATAATATAAATTATTCATTTAAATACAAAATTAACAACTTTTTATACAATTAAATACCAAATTAAATACTTTTAATGAAAAATTAATAACATTTAACTATTAAAAGTGAACATATACGGTAAAACCAAAAAAACGAGCAATAAAAGGACATGTGGATTTCACGTCCAAATCACGGAAGGACGTGAAATCCACACGTCTACAATGGTGAGAGACGTGAGAATCACACGTCCAACACCACCATGGACGTGCGAAACTCACGTCCTAGTTGTCACTGGATGGCTTTGTTTCACGTCCAACCCAACACCCAACGTGTAGTATACACGTCCTCCCAAAGCCCTAACGTGTAGTTTACACGTCCTACCCATGCCCCAACGTCTATCCTACACGTCTCCCCCCATCCTAGACGTCTACACCACACGTCCTCACCATTTTAGGACGTGATTTTCGCACGTCCTACTCCTCCCTCAATCCGATTTTTTTGGGTTCTTTTTGCCTTTCGATTCTATCTAATGCAACAACAACAATACTAACAACAACATTACTAACAACAACATTACACCTAATTAGAAATAACAAGAACAAGAACAACAAACAATAACACAAATTATGAATCGATTTTTGAAAAAATAACAAAAACACCAAAAACATTAACAATTAACATTACAACTAACAAATCTAACCTAATTAACATTAACAATAACAACAATAACATAATAAAACTCTAATTAAGACTAACAAGTCTACTTAAAAAAAAAGAAAAAAAAAACTCACCGGTGGTTCGTCGGTGGTTCGTCGGTGGTGGTGCGGTCGGCGTGGTGGTGCGTTCGGCGTGGTGCGGCTGCGTGGTGGTGCAGCTGCGTGGTGGTTGTAGGTGGGTGAGAGTTTTGTTGGGTTTTGAATTTGAGAGGATTTGTGGTAAGGCTAAGGACAGGGTTAGTATTTTTAATGAATTACGTCGACGATTTTTCGCAAAACGCCGACGACCTTTCGCGATTGGGTAAAGGAATAACACTTGACTACTAGTTAGTAGTTACCCCAACCCTCTAAAAAATTATTACGAATATGGATTTTTCATTACTAAAAAATCCTTTAACATGGGGCATAACATAAATATAAGGTAACAAGAGGTAAATTGGTTACCCTATTGTTCATGTATATCCCTAGAGATGTACATTGGCCTAGGCTGGGTCGAGTCGGGTCAAGCCGAGGTGAAGGTGGGCTGGGCTAAGAAAAGTCGGTCCTGGCACGGGCCTAAAACAACGCCGGGCTGGGTTAGGTCGAAAAAAGTCAGCCCTGGACCAACACTGTTGGGCTGTTAGTTGTGTTAGTGGTTTGAATTTGTGTTAGTTTTGTTAGTGGGCTGGGTCGGACCGGGTTCGCACAGGGCTGCTGATCGGATAGGGCTGGCAAAATCTGGCCCTTGCTCTATTCGCTATTGGGATGGGCTGGCCCAGCCCAGTCCTGGCCCTATGTGGGCTAGAAAAATTGGCCCATATAACAGCATTGAGCCGTGTCGAATCAGGCTGGCCCGCTATGTTGTCCAGCTCTATATATCCCTCCTTAGCTCACTGTTGACGAAAAATATGTTCTTGTTTGTAAGTACATAACTTAACTTTAAATGGAATAAAATAAGTAATTAAAATATAATAGAATAATTTAAGAATATCAAATTTATTGTCACGTGGAATATTGCAAGCTACAATATATTGTAGTACTATTGGAGGGCGATATAGCTCGACAACAATATTGTTTAGGCCATGTTCTTTTCGGGTGAAACGGGCTAAATTGGATTAATTGGAGTTGGGCTTAATTGAATTAAATTGAGTGAAACTGAGATGGAGTGAATTTAGTTGAATTAAAAGTTAATTTTGTGAAAGAATTAACTGAACATAATTGATTGAGCGTAAATAAAACTTAACGGAATACAACCCAGCAAAATTAAAAGAAGTTGAAATTGAGTCATTAATGTTGTTATTGTTGTTGTAACTTGCCATGGGACAATTTGTTTGGATATAGATGAATTGTAAAACTAGCGTTGTCACGTAGCCACGTTGGTGGTGTTGTGATGATTATAGAGGTGGCAACCCGCCAGTTGGGTAAGTCGGGCCGGATCTGCCATACTCGATCTTTTAGGTTGAGTCGGTTTTTGGTTGGGTCGTTGTTGGGTCGGATTTTTCGCGTTAATTGATGTAATGGGTCAAGTTATTATCAGGTCAGGTTATTTTATCTTATTACTTCAATTTTTTACTATTAAGTTTAGTTTTAACCCATTATTTAGCTTAATTACTTCATTGTTAAGTCAAATAACGTACCAAACTAAACATCGGGCATTTCCATTTTGATCATTATTAAGCATAATAATTGGAGGGTCATCAATTTAAACGGATCAATATCACAACGTGTTCGGTTCACTGACCATTGGATCGTGTCATGTTACGGGCCGCCAATGAGATGGTTTTGGTTTACAAAATTCTCGTAATTTTTCTAATCATATTTGCTCGGGTGCGAATCGAGTGAGTCATGCCAGCTCTAGATAATTATCCCACTTCGACGTTTTATAACAAATCGTCGACGTTTATTTAGAAAAAAGACCAACTTACCCTTCCTCTTCCTCTCTCATCCAAATAACATTCAAAAATTGAAATCTCCCTCCCTCCCTCCCTCTTTACCGACAACCTACCACCACCACTGACACCACACCACCACCACACCACACGACAACCACTGCTCCACCACGCAACAATTATTTGTTCCGGTAAGCTTTCTTTTTGTTGTTTTTTTCAATTAATTTTGTTAAAATTCTAGCTTTAAGTTATTATTTAGTTGTTGTTGTTGTTGTTGCTATTGTTAATTAGGTTAGTAATTGAATTGTTTTTGTTGTTTTTGTTAATTTTTTCAATTTTCCTATTGAATTTGTGTTTTTTTTTGTTGTTGTTTGTTGTTATTGTTTATTGTTGTTCTTGTTGTTAGTATTATTGTTAGTATTGTTGTTGTTGTTAGTTGCTATTGTTGCTTAGATTGAATGAATCGAAAATTGAAAATCCGATTGATGGGGTGGGGGTAGGATGTGTAGGATTCACGTCGGGTCTTGGGGGGACGGGGAACACGGACGTCCCTCATGGTGAGGGACGTGTGGGATGAACGGTGACAGTGGGGGAGGACGTGTGGGATGAACGGCCAAATGGGGGGATGGAGGACGTGTGAAACCCACATCTATAGTGGGCTTGGACGTGAGGTTCTCACGTCTTAGTTGGCTCAGGACGTGTGGATTTCATGTCCATCTATGGTTTGGACGTGAAATCTGCATGTCCCTACATGGTTGGGACGTGAAATCTACATGTCCCTCCATGGTTCGGATTTTTTTTTCCGTTTTAACCGTATATTTTCAATTTTGATAGTTAAAAGTTTTTTTTTCATTAAAAGTTGTTAATTTTGTATTTAAATGGGTAGTTTTATTTCATTCTATAAAAAGTTGTTAATTTTGTATTTAAATGGGTAGTTTATATTATGTAAGTTGTTAATTTTGTTTAATTTTGATTTTATTTTGTATTATGTTAGTTCTTTATGAAAATTTGTTTAATTTTATTTATGTAACGTTCTAATCTCGTAAAAGTTGTTAGTTTTTTCAATTTTATTTATGTAACGTCCTCCTCCATTAAGGATGTGCGATTTTTAGTCCTGGTCCAATATGGACGTGTGGTTTACCCGTCATCGTCCATGATGGACGCGTAGAATTTCTGTCCTCACCAGCTTTGGACGTGTGGTTTTTCTGTCCTCACCACGTAGGGACGTGTGGTTTTTATGTCCTCACCACGTACGGACGTGTGGTTTTTGCCCTACGTGTGGTTTTTCTGTCCTCACCACGTAGGGACGTGTAGTTTTTCTGTCCTCACCACGTAGGAGCTTGATTTTTCAAGTCTATATGTAAAATGTGTCGTGTAATGCAAAATTTCGATCCTATAGTGTGTCGTATTAAATGGCTTGAACATGTAATTCAATCTAATATGAACTAAATGGCTTAAACATGTAATTTAATAAATAATAATTCAAATGAAAATAGATTTCGATCCGATGAATCGTTGTTTGACATTGAATCGTTGTCGTTGTTTGATGTTGTTGTTCGTTGTTGATACCGATTTTTTTTAATTGTTGTTTTTGTTTGAGAGAAAATGTTGTAGAGAGAGAGAGAGAGTAAGGGTAGTTTGTGTCTTTTTTATAAAAAACGTCGACGACCTTTCGCAACTCCCTTAATTATTTATAAAGGTCTATTTTTAGGACTGTAGATGAATATAGTAATATTATCACAGATAAACACATTAATTATTTACGGATAAATTATTTTTGAATTGTTTATCACATATATCGGTATACATGAGCAATCATATATTTTGTTCATTAAGATGATCGACTTCTAAGAAAATGACAATTACATATTGCACCCTTTTAAAATATGTAAAATAGTCAAAAAATAAAGTTATATATTACATATCGTACAATAAAGGCCAAACGTAAATAATCTGTTCAGACGTAATTAGTAATCGGATAGTTGGGTTAAAAACGTAAATTTGAATATACTTACTAAAAACGTTTATAGTAAACAACATTTATTGCGTGCGCGGTGCGACTGTCTAATAAATTATTGCGCACATATTAGTGTATAAACCGAGCAAAAATAATTTAGTCCGACATATATTTTTTTAAGAATAAACAACCCGTTTCAATTGTTTGATTCGTAGTAATTATATCATTTTTGGGTCAATTATTTTACGAAATATAAAATGGAAGACCTAATTTCTACCGAGTATATCTTGAATTGGCTAACATATATTTATGTTTAGTTTACACATATAAATAACACAAAGATTATTTCCATGATTTTAGCATGTCACTTATTAAATTTGAATTAATCTCCATAATTTTAGCATAACTCTATCAAATTTCTAGTTGAAATGGAATATTACGTCTTCCATATGGCATATTCTGCCATTTATTATTGTATTTTTTTTTTATTCTTTCAAAGTATTTTTGTTTTTCAAGTGATTTAATAGACTGACACCTCAGCTTTAACTTGAAAAGTGGGATGCCATGTCAGCGGATTGACTTCTGCATTAGATAAATATATGATGCCTGACACCCGTCGTTGAGGGGTGCCAAAGATAAGATTTATAAAACCTCAGCTTAAACTCAGATAGGATAAGTCAAGGGTCGAACCACAGAGAGACAAGGTTAATTATGTTTGTGAATTTAAAGTCTATTGAAGGTAACAAGAAAAGGGGGGTTTTGAATTGGGATTTAAACTAACAACTAAGGTGATTAACTAGTAAGAAAATTAAAATAAGATAAAAAGGGGATTAGGAACTTTGGTTCCCCATGGTCAAAACAAGTCAATGAAGGGTAAGAATAATCAAATAACACAATCCCAAGGAACAAAGAATAAACCTTTAGGTCAATATTCTACCCAATCCTTACGGTCTTAGGGTTCCTACAAAAGCACTAAACTTTCGTTCAAGGGCAATCCCAGAGTTGTTGTTAAACTAATCCTAATAATCTTTCAATCCCAAGGATTAGTTCACCAACAACAATGGGGGATTGGTAATTTAATCATTAAACCTATCAAAGTCAAGTCTTTACATGGTTCCCCTAATTCCTAATCACAAGAATTAGCTATGCATACTTTTTATTATGGAACTAACAATTACCAAGAATATCAAAGAGATGAACATAATCAAAGATGATAATAAAAGAGTAAACATGAAATAAAAATAACAACAAGATGAAAAACAAGATTGAACTAAAAGGAAAGATTAATTATCACAACTTACAACTTGAATGGAAATCCTAAGAAGAAAGATGAAAGCTTGATACCAAAAAGTCTAACAATGGAGTCTTTCACATAAAGTACTTGAAAGAAAAATTACTTAGGTAGAAACTTGCTGAAAAACTGCTTAACCTAATAGAAGAGTTTTGATCTCCTTAAATAAGAAATATTACAAGATTAGGAAATCAGAAAAGAAAACGGAAGTCTCCAAACAGCCAGTGGTCGGTCGACCTGTTTCTTCGGTCGGTCGACCGGTTCTGCTGAGACGGATTTATTTTCTTCGTATTTGGGCTTCCGTGGAGAGTTGGGCCTGATTACATATTCGACATCGGTCGGTCGACCTGATATCTCGGTCGGTCGACCGCTTCTCTTTTTCTCAGCTTTTATCCGGCCCGATGATTGTATTTGAATGTACCATCCGAATTTATTGTTCCAAAAACAGCCTCCTAAAGGCAAATAAAGCTTGGTTTTGCTTACTTCCGCGTATTCCTGCATACAAAACATAGAAACACCAAAGTAGACAATATGGGAGAAAAAGCAACTAAAAAGTCACGAAAGTGAATGAAAATACGTGCCAAAAGAGTAAATGAAATGCATAAAATAGGCACGTATCAAACTCCCCAAACCAAACCTTGCTTGTCCTCAAGCAAGCACTAAGACTCAAAAGAAAATAAAAACTCCTAATGGAACGGACTTCATACTCTTCATAACTAAACATAGCACTATGCTTAACCAATTTAATGCATCCTTCAACTATAATCAAACACAATGTCAAGAGCAAAACGAGTTAAACATGTTGGAAAAGCATGCTAAAATTTCGACTTTGCAAGACTCATTCTAATTGGACTCTCGTGGTACGCTCGAGACACTCATGAAAGCAAAGGGTCAAATACATATGTGAAAGATAAGAAGATAAATAAAAGTAAGGACTCTCACCTATCTACGACCCGTAAGAACATGCCTGCAACCTAACATGAATAAAATCTCTACAACCGTACATATGCATTCCCACACTAAATAACCATGACACATGCCGAGGCTAATTTGGGATTGTGAGGCTAAAGGTAAGAAGGGGTTAAAATAAGTTATGGGAAGAGGGGTTAAACCGAGCTAACATCCGTCTATCCATACTATAAGATCACTTCTTTTTGTTTTCTCTTTTTTTTTTTCACACACGCCAATGTTCCACAATTTTTCCAACTTTTATTCCTTCCCCTTTTTTTTTCTTTCTTTTCTTTTCTGTTTTTTTTTTCTTATTTTTTTTCGAAAAACGAACCTGCCCAATGGTCCTGGTCGACCGACCAGGGGAACTGGTCGACCGACCAGCCTTGAAGACAGGCTGTTCCGTTTTTTTTTCATTTTTCCGTATCTTTTTTTTCATTTTTTTTTTTTTTTTTTTTTTTTTTTTTTCAATTTTCCCAAAATCAAAATTCACCGATGAAACATAAACCAAAGGATAGTCCCATTACTAAATTACTAGCTCGGCTAGGGTAAGCAATTTTTAGAATGTAGCTAATGGGTAGAAGAGTTCAATTTGGCTATGTGAGGATAATGGGAATAATGAGAAAGGGGAACCTCTACCACATGTGTCAACAAACCACAAAACCGAATGCATACAGGTATTAAGAAGACAAAATTCATGTTTATGCATATTGATGTAACATGCCTCAAGAGGAGAACTACTCACAATCTATATGAAATCGGTCATGGATGTCACCGATTTATTAAGCTCTAATCCTTAGAATATGTAGTAGTTTGCCAAAAAGAGAGTCAAGTCTAATAATTTAGCATGAAATCAACAAAAACTCGTAGATAATGCAAAAGACTAGCTTGAAAATTTTTGAAAAATGCAAGGCAAAGCAATATGTGATATGTGAGGCATAACTAGTATTTATCCGTTCCGACTCGACCTAAGAACTTAAGACAGAGAAGAACGCCCGACAGGGAAGAACACGCGACAAGAGAGGATGAAAACAAGAAAAACATCTAAAGGTATGAAAAACAAAAGACACAAAAACAATTGCATACTCACAAAGGAGTATGCAAACACCCTCCCCAAACCAAAACGCACAATGCCCTCATTGTGCTCATCAGCATACAACCACAGCAAAGGGATGGGGGTAGGCAGAAAAGAAGCAAACAAAGAAAAGAAAAGGAAAAAGACTAAAAACTACAAACAGAGTCTATGGAGGAAGGAGGGGAAAACTGGAAATCGAAAGAGGAAAATTGGAAATCTAAGGAGGGAAAACACTTACAAAGTAAATGTGGACCTCTCCAAACCGAACCAAGGAAAGGGGACCTCCCCAAACCGAACCCCAAAGAGGGTAAGGTTAAGCATGTCCCTATCCCGCTGAGTCGTAGAATGGCTCAGCGTTCTCCTCACTATCTCCCTCATCGCCATCCTCCTCAGACCCTACTCCTGTTCCTGAGGCAGAGCCTGAAGCTTCACCATGGTCACGACCGCCTGCGAGAGGTGTGTACCAGGTGGGGTGAGTCCACGGGCCGGTTGGGAGCCTACCTTGTGTGGCATACTCCCTGTAAACCGGGTATTGGAAGAGACTATCGTCCAACCGTTTTTGGCTGAACTGCGTGCAAAGACTCGCCAGCATTTGTGGCATAGATCTGTCATCAACAAAAGGAGGAACATAAACATTAGGAGGAACAGTAAAATCAGATGGGTATCCTGTCCCAGGTGTGGCATGGTGGCCACCGGGAGCAGGAGCCCTGGAACCTCTAGAAGCGCCTCCCCTAAGCGGGAGGCGGTAAGACGGGAGTAGTGGTCGGGGCTCCCCTATAACAATAGAAAGGGGGTACATAGGGGGAGCCATGGTGATGGGGATGCGGTCAGTGAGATAGGTGTCTATTTTCCACACACCTCTACTGTTTACCCAACGCACAGACCTGACATAATCCATGTCCATGTATCGGGAGAGAGGGGTGACCGCATCCTCATAGCGAGGGAACTGGGGTACAAAATAGCGGGCTAATCGGGTGACTAGCCCACCACAGACAATAGTGGTCAAAGAAGTTCCCTCACCGACTGACACAAAATGAGAAGCGACCAAATGAGCAGTATTATAAGACTGCTGACCCGTACGTCCGATGTTAAGATAACCGGACAAAATAGAGAGCTCAATGTTGTTAACATTTTGAGACTCTTTGCGGCCGAAAACAGTGTTGGCCAACAGACGCAAAAAATAACGGGGGGTGGGAAGGTGGATGGTACTGTTTTTCTTCTTCACATCGTTGGAATCAGAAATACAGGACCACATATCAGAATACGACCCCGTGGGGTCATCAGTAAGACCCTCAGAAGACAGACCCAAAATTTGAGCAAATTGGGTTAAAGTTAAAGCATAAGTTTCATTGAACATGCGAAAAGAAATACAAAAACTATCATAGCCGGGGTGAAGGGCCCCTAGATCAAAGGTAAAGGAGGAGAAAAACTCAAGAGTAAGAAGACGGTAGGTGATCTCGTCCATAGAGACAAGGCCTGCAAACCTGGTCCCAATGAGCATAGCAACCACCTCATCATGGCACCCCAATGCATGCAGAGCTGAAATACAAAGGAAACGGGTCGCCACTACCGCGCAATGAGCGCTCAGATGGAGGAATCGGGCCTTCTGGGCCGGAGAGATGAAAGTGATCTGCGGATAGTCCGGTAGACTATCCGTGTCCTGAACTGCTAGACCTCGAGACCTAGAGACACGTCCTCTCGAAGTACTTGCACCCGTGGTGCGTGCGCGCTTCCCACCTTGATCACGGCTAGACATCGTAAGGCTGTAAAGTTCAATTAAAAATATGAGTCTTATGAGCATAAGAAGACATTGTTTAAACAAAATAAGCCACGAAAAAAAAAAAAAAAAAAAAAAACTGCAAAAACAGAAGGTTTTTTTACGGCTCTGGTCGGCCGACTACAGGAGTCAGTCGGTCGACCAGATTCTTAGACGGTCTGTATTATTTTTTTTCTGCTGCGATGGAAAAAATCAGAAACTTGAAAAAATTCACGACAAAACGCAGGTATGGTCGGTCGACCGGAATAACAGGTCGGTCGACCGAATTACGAGAAAAACTCAAAAACTGCAACAATTAAAACTCAGAAAAACCCGACTCTGGTCGGCCGACTTCGTTTACCGGTCGGTCGACCGAAATATGTCAGAAAAAACCAGATCTGCAATTTTGAAACCCAGAAATTCAAATTTCAGTCGGTCGACCTCCGTTTTCGGTCGGCCGACCGCAACAGTGATTGTGTCGGGTTTCGCGGTCTGAATTTCGCGCGGAAAAAGGCATACAAAATTTTAAGGAAGAATTAAACTATCCTAATCAGCACAAAATCACCCAAAAATCTCAAATCTAAGCATATAAACTTATGAAGAAGAAGAAAATTAACATAAAAACACATAATCAAGCATAAAAAAACGAATTAAGAGCAAAATTTGAACTTACAAAGATGAATTAAAACTACCTAAAACGAAAAAAAGAAGGTAAAAACTAAAAAGAGAGAAAGAAAATGGAGGAAAACTTACCTTGAGGATGGAAAAAGCAAGAGAGTAAGTAAAAAAAAAGAAGGTGGAAGATGAGTGAATAGTTATTTTTTTTTTTTTAGGGTTTTATGAGAGAGAGGGGGTGTTGGGAGAATGAATGGGTCAAAAGCAATAATTTCATGTTCAAAAACACAACAACCCGTGACAGCTTTTTCTGCAAGAAATAAAACTGTAACATCCCGTATTTTCGTAAAATCCAATTTAATCGTTTTGAATTATTTTACGTAATAAAATAATATTTTAATAATATAATTCTGAAATTTTTATAAATAAATAAGATCCGTCTTAAGAACCTCCAGTTCTTAAGGCGAATACAACTTGGCATAATTTAAATATCCGACTCAAGTATTTATTTCATATCCGGTTCTAAAATCCGTAACCGTTTTAAGTGAGTCGGAAAGGACAACTCATTGTACTTCTTAAACCCCCTTAAGTCGACATTTCCCCTCCCTCAAGCTTCATTTCACTGTAAACTCAAATCTCACAAAACCTCCATTAATACTCTCTCCTTTTCAAGCTTTTCTCCATCATCCGTTCTCCAAATCGCGGAAGTAAGTACATTTTCGGAATCCTCGCGCAAATTCCAAGCCATCCGTCACTTTAGTTTTTCAATTTCTTCACTTCGAAAATCTGGCCTGTTTTGTATAATTCCGTTTTTACACTCTTAAACTAGTTTTTCCGTGTTGTAGGTGAAGGACTCGACAACCCGGACGTTGATAGTTTCATACTCGAGGAGGATCTTTAGCCGGATAAGCTTGAGAGGTGACGATAATGAGAAACTCGGCCTTTTTGTGTATATTAGCATGCTTGATGATTTTGATGTTTATTCTTCTGATTTTGTTCAAGTTCTTTGTTGATTGGACTTAGTAATACGTTTAGGATGTTGTATATGTGAAGAATTTATGCTTGAATTGCTTGTCAAATGCCCTTAAGTATATTTTCAGTTTTTATCATTTTGCGACGGATACATGTATAATTCATTCGAGGATTGTTATGGGATTTGTTTGCTGATAGATAGTAGTATTGAATGATTGGTAATGCTGGGTAAACACCATTTGTAGCGTTTCATAAGGATTTGTGTCGTTTATTGATGTTTTGAGTAATCTGGAAAATCACGTTTTGGTGATCAGGCTCTCTGAGCCGGTCGACCGACCGGCCGCCGGTCGACCGGCTGAGAGCGCTTCTTGTGTTTTTGTGGTTTTGCGAAAATTGAGACCCATAGTGAATAGGTCTCCCAGCCGGCAGACCGGCCGCCTGCCAGCCGGCTGGGAGTGCGTGTGTTGTGTTTATGTACTTTCTGAATTCAAGTGTAGTCCCAGCCGGCAGACCGGCCGCCTGCCAGCCGGCTGGGAGTGCGTATTGTGATAAGTCAGTTTAAGTTTTAGGAGGTTGAATTCCCAGCCGGCCGACCGGCTGCCTGCCGACCGGCTGGGAGTGCGTGTAGTGGTTCAGAAGAGAAAGAAAGGCTGAGGAGGTCACCAGCCGGCCGACCGGCTGCCTGCCGACCGGCTGGGGACCCCTGTAAGCTATTTTGTGTTTTTGAAATTAAATCGTAACTTTCAAACGGTTGTTCAGTTTTGTTTGAAACTCGTTTTGTATACCCGTGGCATGTATTTGAAGTCCCCGGTGTACGGGCAACGTTATATTGAGTTCGGGAATGTAGTGAGGATAGAGACCCCCCGGTCGGGTAACCGAAAGGGAAACCGGCTCTCCCTCGCCCTAGTTCCCGGAATCAATTGAATGTTGATTAGAGGTTTAAGAAGTTAGAACTATAGGTTAGTTTCTACCTTTGGTTGTTCAGTGGTTACATTGGTTGTCGCGTGGTGGGATATGTGTTAAGTTCACCTCTGGACCCACTACGTGTTTATCTGTCGCGTGACGGGATATGTGTTAAGTTCACCTCTGGACCCGTTACGTGTTTTGCTTGGGCGTGTCAGGATATGTGTTAAGCTCACCTCTGGACCTGACACGTGATCGGTTGTTGTACACGGGATATGTGTTAAGTTCACCTCTGGACCCGTTGTGCGATGACTGTGTATTGGGATATGTGTTAAGTTCACCTCTGGACCCAATACATGTTTGTAGCATTGGGATATGTGTTAAGTTCACCTCTGGACCCTTTGCTTTTGGATGATTAGGGATATGTGTTAAGTTCACCTCTGGACCCTTTTCATGATTGTAAGTTTAGGGATATGTGTTAAGTTCACCTCTGGACCCTTTACTTGATTAGATGTTGGGATATGTGTTAAGCTCACCTCTGGACCCGACATAGTGTAGTAATGGGATATGTGTTAAGTTCACCTCTGGACCCGTTGCTAGTGTTATGAATGTTTATCTGCTTGCCTAGATGATGGTACAGTGTCAGATATGCATGATTTGTTATGGATGTTTATCTGCTTGCCTAGATGATGGTACAGTGTCAGATATGCATGTCGAGTTGTTGATATTACTTAGTTGTGGTTTAATCATCCAAGGCATTGGATGACTCTTAGTTCGGTTTCATAAATAATTGGATTGAAAGACCCCCCGACTGGGTAACCAGTAGGGAAACCGGCTCTCCTTCCTATTTGTTTATGAAGTTAGTTGAGAGCCGTGCATGGTAATCGCTTGTTAGTAAGAGATCAGATGATGAGTTGTTTATGCTTCACATGTTGATATATGTTGGAGTATTCTGTATTGTTTTATATGTTACGTGTTGTCACAAAAGGTGGCTAGGAGAACTCTAGTCACTCCCCACTGATTGTGGCGTACATGTTTTTCATGTATGTAGGTACATGCTGGTTGGAGATGGGTTCACGAGAGCTAGCGAGTGATGATCCTGCTGTCATCATACGACTTACCTTATATCGTTTAGCTGGACTCGTAGTTGTTACTTTTGTTTTGGTGCCTGTAGGGATGTTCCATCCCAGGCGATGTATATATTTCATTTCCGTACTTAGAACTGTTACTTATCTATTTTTTTTTGGTTTCAGTTTCGGTTTGTGTTTCAGTTTAAGACTTCTCGCATGTTGTTTCATCTTCTAAAAAGTTTTAATTCCGCTGCAATTTTGGTACTTTTACGTGTTTACTTTTCCGCTTTCGCGAGGGGTTTTACAGTTGGTATCAGAGCATTATTGCTCCCGACGCACTCATGTGACCCCCAACCTTAACTTGACCAAATAAACAAATAATGAATGAGAGATGGGTAGATTTAAGGACTTAATTTGTAGCCTACTTGTGATTGCTAATTGCTAAGCTAATCCTTATTTTCTCTTTTGAAGGATGGTGAGACCTAGAGCTGCTGATAACATAGTACTGCAAGCAATTCAGCATTTGCTTGAGACACAGAGACAGCAAGCGGGGAATGTTCCACCTCCTCCACCGCCGGGCGGCGAGACTAATCGTCCGGGTAGCTTTTCCTGGATTGCCTCTCAGATGTCCAGAAGCCATGTTAGGACCTATGGAGGCGAGGCTGACCCAGTAGCCCTCACAGAGTGGTTCAGAGAGATGGAAAAGAGCTTCACCTTATACTCAGTCGTTAGGGAGGATAGAGTGCGTTTAGCCGCTCACTTCCTGACATTGGAGGCTGACCGTTGGTGGGCATTGACTGGACCTACCGCTATTCTTGACCCGATGTTCGATTGGGAGGCTTTCAAAGACAGACTCGAGGCGAGGTTCTACCCCAAGGAGTTGAGATCGCAGAGGTTGAAAGAATTTATGGATTTGAAGCAAGGGAAGATGACCGTTCAAGAATTCACTGACAAGTTCAACCAGTTAGCTCACTTTGCATCGAGATTTGTTCGTGATGAGGCTGAGAGGGTGTATTTCTACCGAGGGAAGCTAGGGCCGAGGATTGAGAGTATGGTTCGTCGTGACTCTACTTCTTTTGTGGAGGTTTATGACGATGCTATTTGGGCCGAGAGTTCTATTCGTGCCATTGATGCTGAGACTCGTGCCGCTACTTCCAGCTTCACTTCTCACCCGAGATCCGTGTACCAGGGGAAGAGACCATTTGTTCCTTCTACTTCTTCGCCTTCTTCCCAGAAGAAGCGTTTTGAGAGGTTCTCTGCTCCGGTTGCTAAGACCTTTGTTCACACCGACACATCTCCTAGTGTTTGCCACCGTTGTGGTAAACCTTCTCATCCGGGTTTTGACTGTTTCAAGAATGCCTATAAGTGTTTCACTTGTAATGGATTTGGGCATCGATCGTATGAGTGTCCTGAGAGGAACACCGCACTTGGCAAGGCTGCCACTGCTGCTGCAGCGACTAAAGGAGGGAAGCCGAAAGGGAAGATCTTTGTGATGACTAGGGCTGAGGCAGAGGCGCATCCTGACATTGTTGCCGGTATATTTTCTGTTCTTGGCGCTGAGTGCCTTATTTTATTCGATACTGGAGCTTCTTTGTCATTCATATCGACTCAGTTCGCCGACCGTCTAGCTCTTGAGTCTTCATTGGTTGAGGAGACTTCTATTTCCTTACCTTCTGGAGACGTGTTTTCATGCTCTTCGTCCCATAGGGATGTTCCTATTGTTATTGGTCAAGCCACATTTCCAGCGGACTTACTGAGATTTCCTCTCGAGGAGTTTGACATTATCCTCGGTATGGATTGGTTATCGCGATACCATGCTCGCTTCGAGTGTCGCGACCAGAAAATCTGCTTGAGGAGTTCTTCAGGAGTTCGTGTTTCCTATAGGGGAACTCGCCCTCAAAGGGGTGTTCGTGTTATCTCTTCGATGAAAGCTCCTCATCTTCTTAGGAAGGGTTGCCAAGCCTTCCTGTGTGTTGTTACAGCTGCTAAACCATCGCTACCGAAGCTTGAAGATGTAGCCATTGTTCGTGAGTATCCAGATGTGTTCCCAGATGACTTGCCAGGGATACCGCCAGAGAGAGATGTGGAGTTTACTATTGAGCTTGTTCCAGGTACCGGACCGATTTCTAAAGCTCCTTATCGTATGGCTCCGCCAGAGTTGAAAGAGTTGAAGCAGCAATTGGAAGAGATGATCGAGAAGGGTTTCATTAGACCTAGTGCTTCTCCGTGGGGTGCTCCCGTTCTGTTCGTCAAGAAGAAAGATGGTTCCATGAGATTGTGCATTGACTATAGAGAGTTGAACCGAGTGACCGTGAAGAATCGATATCCTTTGCCTAGGATAGATGATTTGTTCGATCAGTTGAGAGGTGCTTCGAGGTTTTCTAAGATTGATCTTCGATCAGGTTATCATCAGATTCCAGTGAGAGAGGCTGATATTGCGAAGACTGCATTTCGTACCAGATATGGGCATTTTGAGTTTGTAGTTATGCCATTTGGGTTGACTAATGCACCGGCGATTTTTATGGATCAGATGAATCGTACCTTCAGTGAGTATTTGGACACTTGTGTCGTGGTTTTTATTGATGACATCTTGATATATTCAAAGACCGATGAGGAACATGTTGAGCATCTTCGATTGATTCTTGGGATTCTGCGCAAGCAGAAGTGGTTCGCAAAGTTTTCAAAGTGTGAATTTTGGCTCTCGAAGGTTGCCTTTTTAGGTCATGTGATATCCAGCGAGGGTGTGATGGTAGATCCCGCGAAGATAGAGGCTGTAGTTGATTGGGAGAGTCCTAAGGATGTTGGAGAGATCCGTAGCTTTTTGGGTTTGGCTGGTTATTATCGTAGATTCGTTGAGGATTTCTCCAGATTAGCTCGCCCGATGACTCAGTTGCTGAAGAAAGAAGCCAAATTTGTGTGGACCGACAAGTGTGAGAGTTCCTTCCAGGAGTTGAAGACCAGATTGACTTCCGCCCCGGTGTTAGCTTTGCCAGAGATCGGAGTGGACTTTGATGTGTATTGTGATGCTTCGATGTTAGGACTTGGATGTGTACTGATGCAGAGTGGTAAAGTGATAGCATATTCGTCTAGACAGTTGAGAGTTCATGAGGTGAACTATCCGACACATGATTTGGAGTTGGCCGCAGTTGTTCATGCCTTGAAGATGTGGCGTCATTACCTGATGGGATCTCATTGCCGCATTTTCACCGATCATAAGAGCTTAAAGTACATTTTCACTCAGAAAGACCTTAACATGAGACAGAGACGTTGGCTAGAGTTGGTGAAGGATTACGACATCGAGTTGTTATATCATGAGGGAAAAGCCAATGTAGTTGCTGATGCGCTTAGCCGCAAGACTTCTCACTCGATGAGTGCCATGAGGGTATTGCCCGATGAGTTGTGTTCCGAGTTCCGGAAGCTGAGATTAGAGATGGTGGGTAGTGGTTTTGATTGGTTATCTGCTATGACTGCCGAGCCGTCTTTATATTGGGAGATTCGCCAGAGTTTGCCTTTAGATGCCGATTTTAAGAAGTTCGAGGCTAAGATTTCGAGTGGTGTTGCACCTGACTTGGTGATTGATGCTGATGGTTTCCTTAGGTTCCGTGGTAGGATGTATGTTCCTGTGGTGCCAAATTTGAGGAAGAGGATTCTTGATGAGGCTCATTTGTCACCGTATTCCGTTCATCCAGGTGGAGAGAAGATGCACAAGGATTTGAGGCTTATGTTTTGGTGGCCTGGTATGAAGAAGGAGATCTTGGATTATGTTAGTAGGTGCTTGACTTGTCAACAAGTCAAGATAGAGCATAGGAGACCTGGTGGTTTGCTACAGCCGCTTCCCATTCCTCAGTGGAAGTGGGAGTGCATATCTATGGATTTTGTCACCGCTTTGCCTAAGACCGTGGGAGGCAAAGATGCGATTTGGGTTATTGTTGATCGCCTAACTAAGTGTGCCAGATTCGTGCCGATCAGAGAGACTTGGGACATGGATCGTTTAGCTAGGGCTTACGTTGCTGAGATAGTCCGATATCATGGTGTCCCTAAGGAGATAGTTTCAGATCGTGACCCGAGGTTTTGTTCCAGGTTCTGGAAGGCCTTGCAGGAGGCGATGGGTAGCCGTTTGTTGATGAGCACTGCTTTTCATGCTGCGACCGATGGTCAGTCCGAGAGGACTATACAGACACTTGAGGATTTGCTCCGCGCTTGTGCTCTCGACTTTCAGAGCTCTTGGGAGCAGAGTTTGCCGTTGGTAGAGTTTTCTTACAACAACAGTTATCATGCTTCCATTGGTATGGCTCCGTACGAGGCTCTTTATGGCAGGAAGTGCCGTAGCCCTATTTGTTGGGATCAGGCTAGCGATGTTCGTGACCTTGGACCTGATCAGCTAGCTGAGACCATTGACCGTGTACAGCTTATTAGGAATAGGATGAAAGCCGCTCAGGACCGGCAGAAGTCCTATGCAGATGTCCGTCGTCGACCCTTAGAGTTCGAGGAGGGTGACAGTGTATTTTTGAGGGTGTCTCCGATGAAGGGTGTCAAAAGGTTTGGAGTTAAGGGCAAGCTGAGCCCTAAGTACATTGGACCTTTTGTGATCGCGAAGAAGATTGGTGCCGTAGCTTATCGTTTGGACTTGCCTCCTAGTTTGGGCAAGGTTCATAACGTTTTTCACGTTTCCCAGCTCCGCAGATACATCAGTGACCCGAGTCATGTTTTGCCTGGAGAGATTGAGAACCTGGAGCCGAGTCTTGCTTTCGAGGAGCGTCCAGTGAAGATCCTTGACCGTCAGGAGAGGAAGCTTAGGAGCAAGGTGGTGCCCTTGGTGAAGATCCTATGGCGTTGCGGCGAGGTCGAAGAGCAGACTTGGGAGACTGAGGCATCGATGCGTGCTGCGCATCCTTTCTTATTTAATCGAGGTATAGTATATAGATTTATGTCCGTTCGAGTTTCGAGGACGAAACTTTTTGAAGTTGGGGTGATTGTAACATCCCGTATTTTCGTAAAATCCAATTTAATCGTTTTGAATTATTTTACGTAATAAAATAATATTTTAATAATATAATTCTGAAATTTTTATAAATAAATAAGATCCGTCTTAAGAACCTCCAGTTCTTAAGGCGAATACAACTTGGCATAATTTAAATATCCGACTCAAGTATTTATTTCATATCCGGTTCTAAAATCCGTAACCGTTTTAAGTGAGTCGGAAAGGACAACTCATTGTACTTCTTAAACCCCCTTAAGTCGACATTTCCCCTCCCTCAAGCTTCATTTCACTGTAAACTCAAATCTCACAAAACCTCCATTAATACTCTCTCCTTTTCAAGCTTTTCTCCATCATCCGTTCTCCAAATCGCGGAAGTAAGTACATTTTCGGAATCCTCGCGCAAATTCCAAGCCATCCGTCACTTTAGTTTTTCAATTTCTTCACTTCGAAAATCTGGCCTGTTTTGTATAATTCCGTTTTTACACTCTTAAACTAGTTTTTCCGTGTTGTAGGTGAAGGACTCGACAACCCGGACGTTGATAGTTTCATACTCGAGGAGGATCTTTAGCCGGATAAGCTTGAGAGGTGACGATAATGAGAAACTCGGCCTTTTTGTGTATATTAGCATGCTTGATGATTTTGATGTTTATTCTTCTGATTTTGTTCAAGTTCTTTGTTGATTGGACTTAGTAATACGTTTAGGATGTTGTATATGTGAAGAATTTATGCTTGAATTGCTTGTCAAATGCCCTTAAGTATATTTTCAGTTTTTATCATTTTGCGACGGATACATGTATAATTCATTCGAGGATTGTTATGGGATTTGTTTGCTGATAGATAGTAGTATTGAATGATTGGTAATGCTGGGTAAACACCATTTGTAGCGTTTCATAAGGATTTGTGTCGTTTATTGATGTTTTGAGTAATCTGGAAAATCACGTTTTGGTGATCAGGCTCTCTGAGCCGGTCGACCGACCGGCCGCCGGTCGACCGGCTGAGAGCGCTTCTTGTGTTTTTGTGGTTTTGCGAAAATTGAGACCCATAGTGAATAGGTCTCCCAGCCGGCAGACCGGCCGCCTGCCAGCCGGCTGGGAGTGCGTGTGTTGTGTTTATGTACTTTCTGAATTCAAGTGTAGTCCCAGCCGGCAGACCGGCCGCCTGCCAGCCGGCTGGGAGTGCGTATTGTGATAAGTCAGTTTAAGTTTTAGGAGGTTGAATTCCCAGCCGGCCGACCGGCTGCCTGCCGACCGGCTGGGAGTGCGTGTAGTGGTTCAGAAGAGAAAGAAAGGCTGAGGAGGTCACCAGCCGGCCGACCGGCTGCCTGCCGACCGGCTGGGGACCCCTGTAAGCTATTTTGTGTTTTTGAAATTAAATCGTAACTTTCAAACGGTTGTTCAGTTTTGTTTGAAACTCGTTTTGTATACCCGTGGCATGTATTTGAAGTCCCCGGTGTACGGGCAACGTTATATTGAGTTCGGGAATGTAGTGAGGATAGAGACCCCCCGGTCGGGTAACCGAAAGGGAAACCGGCTCTCCCTCGCCCTAGTTCCCGGAATCAATTGAATGTTGATTAGAGGTTTAAGAAGTTAGAACTATAGGTTAGTTTCTACCTTTGGTTGTTCAGTGGTTACATTGGTTGTCGCGTGGTGGGATATGTGTTAAGTTCACCTCTGGACCCACTACGTGTTTATCTGTCGCGTGACGGGATATGTGTTAAGTTCACCTCTGGACCCGTTACGTGTTTTGCTTGGGCGTGTCAGGATATGTGTTAAGCTCACCTCTGGACCTGACACGTGATCGGTTGTTGTACACGGGATATGTGTTAAGTTCACCTTTGGACCCGTTGTGCGATGACTGTGTATTGGGATATGTGTTAAGTTCACCTCTGGACCCAATACATGTTTGTAGCATTGGGATATGTGTTAAGTTCACCTCTGGACCCTTTGCTTTTGGATGATTAGGGATATGTGTTAAGTTCACCTCTGGACCCTTTTCATGATTGTAAGTTTAGGGATATGTGTTAAGTTCACCTCTGGACCCTTTACTTGATTAGATGTTGGGATATGTGTTAAGCTCACCTCTGGACCCGACATAGTGTAGTAATGGGATATGTGTTAAGTTCACCTCTGGACCCGTTGCTAGTGTTATGAATGTTTATCTGCTTGCCTAGATGATGGTACAGTGTCAGATATGCATGATTTGTTATGGATGTTTATCTGCTTGCCTAGATGATGGTACAGTGTCAGATATGCATGTCGAGTTGTTGATATTACTTAGTTGTGGTTTAATCATCCAAGGCATTGGATGACTCTTAGTTCGGTTTCATAAATAATTGGATTGAAAGACCCCCCGACTGGGTAACCAGTAGGGAAACCGGCTCTCCTTCCTATTTGTTTATGAAGTTAGTTGAGAGCCGTGCATGGTAATCGCTTGTTAGTAAGAGATCAGATGATGAGTTGTTTATGCTTCACATGTTGATATATGTTGGAGTATTCTGTATTGTTTTATATGTTACGTGTTGTCACAAAAGGTGGCTAGGAGAACTCTAGTCACTCCCCACTGATTGTGGCGTACATGTTTTTCATGTATGTAGGTACATGCTGGTTGGAGATGGGTTCACGAGAGCTAGCGAGTGATGATCCTGCTGTCATCATACGACTTACCTTATATCGTTTAGCTGGACTCGTAGTTGTTACTTTTGTTTTGGTGCCTGTAGGGATGTTCCATCCCAGGCGATGTATATATTTCATTTCCGTACTTAGAACTGTTACTTATCTATTTTTTTTTGGTTTCAGTTTCAGTTTGTGTTTCAGTTTAAGACTTCTCGCATGTTGTTTCATCTTCTAAAAAGTTTTAATTCCGCTGCAATTTTGGTACTTTTACGTGTTTACTTTTCCGCTTTCGCGAGGGGTTTTACAAAAACCGTAAAAAAAAATGTCGTGGTCGGTCGACCAGAAAAGCTGGTCGGTCGACCACTGTACTGTTACCTGCTCTGCAATTTTACTTACCCCGTCAGAAAAAGTACAAAAAGTTGTCAGTCTGGTCGGTCGACCAGAGAAGCTGGTCGGTCGACCACGCTACTGACGAATACCTATTTTTTTTTCTTTTTCTGCAGAGAATCCAATTTCCACCTGAGGATAAAACAAAAAAAAAAAAAAAAAAAAAAAGGAAAACGTAAATCTAAGACTAAAGCACGGGTTGCCTCCCGTTTAGCGCTGGTTTAAGAGGTCCCGCACGACCTTTTACCTTCTAAGGAGCATCTAAAAGGGGTCAAAGTAAGAAACTTCGACTTTTCCGACATATTCATTTTCTCCTCGGAAGTGCTTCACATATTGGCCATTGACTTTGAACCTCTCACCAGATGAGGTTTCTAATTCGATTGACCCGAATTTTGAGACAGCTGTGATGGTGTAGGGTCCGCTCCACCTGGATTTCAGCTTACCAGGAAAAAGACGAATACGAGCATTAAAAAGCAGTACCCTATCACCTACCTGAAAATCACGTCTAATGATTCTCTTGTCGTGCCAGCGCTTTGTTTTCTCCTTGTAGATCCTGGCATTGTCATAGGATAACAACCTGAATTCTTCTAACTCATTTAGCTGCTGTAAACGTTTCTCACGGGAAAGATTAGGGTCTAAATTAAGATCACATATAGCCCACCAAGACTTGCGTTCTAACTCAACTGGTAAATGACAAGTTTTACCATAAATTAATCTGAATGGTGACATTCCTATTGGAGTTTTGAACGCGGTTCTATAGGCCCATAAAACGTCATCAAGTTTTAGGCTCCAATCTTTCCTAGACTTAGAAACTACCTTGGCTAGGGTCTCCTTGAGTTCTCTATTAGAGATCTCAACTTGACCACTAGTCTGAGGGTGATAAGCTAAACCCCTACGATGTTGGACACCGAATTTATTTAACAAGTCACCTAAGCGTTTCTCCTTAAAATGCATACCTCCATCACTTATGACAACCCTAGGGACACCAAAACGAGGAAATATGATTTTTTTAAACATCTTAATAACAGCTTTTGCATCACAATGGGGAGTGGCAATAGCTTCTACCCACTTAGACACATAATCAACAGCTACAAGAATATACCTGTTACCTTGACTACTGGGAAAAGGTCCTTGATAATCAATGCCCCAAACATCAAAAATCTCTACCTCTAAAATACCTACTTGTGGCATCTCATGTCTTTTTGAGACATTCCCAGTCCTTTGACAGGCATCACAGTTAGCTACAAAATTTCTACAGTCAGCATGTAAAGTAGGCCAATAAAAACCAGACTGTAATACCTTGGCCACGGTCCTGGATGGACCGTGGTGACCACCATATGCAGAGAGTGACATGCTTCCAAAATGTCCTTCACCTCCCATTGGGGGACGCATCTCCGGATAAGTCCATCTCCGCACTCTTTAAAAACGTAGGGGTCATCCCAAAAATACTGTCTTGCATCAAACATAAATCTCTTCTTTTGTTGCCAAGACAACTCAGGAGGGATTTTTCCTGTAACAGCAAAATTAGCAAAATCAGCATACCAAGGAGGGGGATAAGAACCTGAACTATTAATGATAAATAAACTTTCATCAGGAAATGAATCATCAATAGGTAAAGAATCTTCCCCATCAGTCAGCTGCAGGCGAGATAGGTGGTCAGCTACCACGTTTTCCGCGCCTTTCTTATCCCTGATCTCAATGTCGAACTCTTGGAGAAGGAGGATCCACCTTAAAAGTCTAGGCTTTGAATCTTTCTTTTGAAAAAGGCCTTTTAAAGCTGCATGGTCAGTATAAACAATTACCTTATTACCTACTAAATAGGATCTAAATTTTTCTAAGGCAAAAATGACAGCTAGCATCTCCTTCTCTGTGGTAAAGTAGTTGACTTGAGTCTCATCCAGGGTGCGGCTCGCATAGTATATAGCATTAAGAGCCTTGTTCTTCCTTTGACCAAGCACAGCACCCAGAGCATAATCACTAGCATCACACATGATCTCGAATGGGAGATCCCAATCTGGTGGCTGGATGATTGGTGCTGAGACCAAAGCTTCCTTCAACTTGTTAAAAGCTGAAAGGCACTCATCAGAAAAATCAAAAATGGCATCTTTAAGAAGCAATTGTGTAAGTGGTTTAGCAATTTTAGAGAAATCCTTAATAAAACGCCTGTAAAACCCTGCGTGTCCTAAGAAACTTCTCACCCCTTTGACATTAACAGGAGGGGGTAATTGCTCAATCACCTGCACCTTTGCTTTATCAACATGTATACCTTTATCTGAAATTAGATGCCCTAAAACTACCCCTTCAGTAACCATAAAATGACACTTTTCCCAGTTTAAGACAAGATTTACATCAATACATCGCTGCAAGACTTTATCAAGATTAGCTAAGCATTGATCAAAAGCATTACCGTAAACAGAGAAATCATCCATAAATACTTCCATAATGTTTTCTATAAAGTCTGAAAAAATACCCATCATACACCTTTGAAAAGTAGCAGGAGCATTGCATAACCCAAAAGGCATCCTGCGATAGGCAAAAACACCCTGTGGACATGTAAAAGTAGTCTTACTCTGATCATCAGGATGGATGGGAATCTGGAAGAAACCTGAATAACCGTCTAGAAAACAGAAGAATTTATTAGAAGCCAATCTTTCAGTCATCTGGTCAACAAAAGGAAGGGGAAAATGGTCTTTCTTGGTGGCGGCATTTAACTGTCTATAATCAATGCACATCCGCCACCCAGTCACAACTCTAGTTGGTATTAATTCATTTTTATCATTCTTAACCACTGTGGTCCCTCCTTTCTTAGGAACCACCTGAACTGGGCTAACCCATTTAGAGTTGCCAACTGGATAGATAATACCTGCATCAAGAAGCTTCATAACCTCAGCCATAACTACATCCTGCATCTTAGGGTTTAATTTACGCTGTCCCTGTCTATAAGGCTTATGCCCTTCCTCTAAATCTATTTTGTGCATACAAACATCAGGGCTTATGCCCTTAATATCATCCAAAGAATAACCTAGAGCTTTTCTATTCTTTTTAAGAACAGTCATTAAGGCAGAAAGTTGGTCAGGACTAAGTTTAGAGCTAACAATTGCAGGGTATTGCTCAGTATCATCTAGAAAAACATACTTAAGATTAGGAGGAAGTGGCTTACGCTCTGGTGCTTTTACCTCAACTGCCTGAACAGAATTAGCATCTATAGAATAGCATATGTTTACCAGACTTGTATTGGCTAGGCTTATGAGCTTCTCACCCTCTGCTTCAGTGAGCTCATATTCCTCTTCCTCTTCTTCTATCAAATCCAGCTCTTCAGCATCTTCAGCTGGATTACCTGCACACTTATCCAAAATTGTCAGATCATCTAAGGGATCCTTGGTCAAGGATTCCCTCCAATTAAGGATAACGCTCCTGTCTACAATATCAATGGAACAACAAGTATCGTCAGTAGGAATAGTTGCCTTATGAGCAAGACTAAACTCGATAGTGTCATCCCCAATTTCTAAAGTAATGGTCCCGCGTTTGACATCTATCACAGCCCCAGCTGTGTGTAAAAAGGGTCTACCTAAAATAATAGGTATTCGACTATCTTCAGCAATGTCTAAAACAACGAAATCCACAGGAATAAAGAACTTTCCCACTTTTACTGGGACATCCTCCAAGACCCCTAGTGGTCTTTGGGTTGATCTATCAGCCATCTGTACAGTAATATTGGTGACCTTAAGTCTACCTAAACCAAGTCTTTCACATACAGAATAAGGTATGACACTGACACTAGCCCCTAGATCACAAAGGGCTTTCCCTATCAAATGATTACCTATGGTACAAGGGATGGAAAAACTACCTGGGTCCTTTAACTTGGGTGCTATATTATCTTGTGAAAGAACATAACATTCTTCCACAAAAGCAACAGCACCGTCGTCCTGAAAATTCCTCTTACGACTTAAAATATCTTTCATGAATTTAGCATAAGAAGGTACCTGGGTAATTAAGTCAGTGAAAGGGATGGTTACCTCAAGATTCTTCACCATCTCCAAGAACTTACCAAACTTCTTATCCTCCTTTGAATTTTTCAGTCTTTCTGGATAAGGAATGGTGACTTTAGCCATAGGATCAGCGACCTTTGGCTTGTTTAACTGTAAAATTTCAGTAAGGTCCTGAAATAAGGAAGGATCTAGCGATTCCGGAGTCAAAACGGCACTTTTTCCAGGAGCGCTGGTCGGTCGACCAGTATCGGCGGTCGGTCGACCAGAGTCTGCAAAATCCGATTTTTTTCTTTTTTCAGAATCTGATCTCACGTCAGGAACAGTGGTCGGTCGACTTACCGAAGCGGTCGGTCGACCTCCTGCTTCTTTGACGGGATCTGATTCCTTGGTTGGAATCTTGGCTGGATCATCCTCTTGAGTTGCTTCTTCACAAACACGGCCACTCCTTAGATTTATGACGTTCAGCGTCTCCATGGGTCCCTCAGAACTAGCTGGAGAGCTAGTTCTTTGGTTGGCTATGTTTATCAATTGTTCCTTAAAAATCTTCGTGGAAGTGCAGTGAGCCTCATGCATCTTAAAAACTGCCGTGGTTAAGGCATCAACAAGCGCTCTTAATTTCTCAATTTCTCCCGTGTTGTCGACCGTAGTAACTAGGTTCGCACTTTCAAGCTTTAGCTGGGTTGCCTCAAGCTTTTCAAAACGGGCTTCAACTGTTGTTTCAAGAGCCATCACTCTATTCATCTCCACATTCAGCCTTCTTGAATTCCCACGTGAACCCTTAAAAGTAGCCCTATGCACCGCCATGTCTTCAATGGTTTGCCAACCCTTCATATGATCGGTGTTGTTCTGGAATCTTCCATTGGCAGCCACATCAAGAATCATCTTATAGTCATCGTAAAGAGAGTTGTAAAAGCAGTTACACAGGTCCCATTCTGGAAGGTTATGGTGAGGGATAGAACGGACCAATTTCTTGAATCGATCCCATGCTTCACAAAATCCTTCATCAGGTCCCTGTAAAAAGTTACGGATTTGGTTTCTCAAGTCCTCAGCTTTTGCAAGAGGGAAGTATTTCTTGTAAAAGGCCAAGGCCAAGGTGGTCCAATCTGTAATCCCTTCACTTGTCTTTTTAAGGTCCCGGTACCATTCTTGCGCGTCTCCCTTTAAAGAGAACAAGAACAGAGTTGCCAGCACCTCATCTCTAGATACCCCTTCAGGTAGGGGTATGAAACAGCAATAATCTGTGAAGGTTGTAACATGCTTTATTGGATCTTCATCAGGTAGACCAGAAAATTGACTCTGCTCCACCAAATTGATATGAGTTGAGCGGAGTTCAAAGGTACCAGTGGTGGGTTTAGGCAAGGTGAATCCTTTCGGTAAATCTTTAGGCTTCGGCTGTAAGTAGCTATAAATAGAATCCATAAAGAGAGTACTCAAGCCTTCCTCTCAAAAACCTGTCTTCTAAACAGCACTAGAAGAAAAGGTAAGAACGGTCTTAAGGAACCTAAGTTCCTTAAGACAAGAAAAAAATAAACTAAAAATTAACAAACAAAGTTATACCGTCTCCCCGGCAACGGCGCCAAAATTTGACACCCGTCGTTGAGGGGTGCCAAAGATAAGATTTATAAAACCTCAGCTTAAACTCAGATAGGATAAGTCAAGGGTCGAACCACAGAGAGACAAGGTTAATTATGTTTGTGAATTTAAAGTCTATTGAAGGTAACAAGAAAAGGGGGGTTTTGAATTGGGATTTAAACTAACAACTAAGGTGATTAACTAGTAAGAAAATTAAAATAAGATAAAAAGGGGATTAGGAACTTTGGTTCCCCATGGTCAAAACAAGTCAATGAAGGGTAAGAATAATCAAATAACACAATCCCAAGGAACAAAGAATAAACCTTTAGGTCAATATTCTACCCAATCCTTACGGTCTTAGGGTTCCTACAAAAGCACTAAACTTTCGTTCAAGGGCAATCCCAGAGTTGTTGTTAAACTAATCCTAATAATCTTTCAATCCCAAGGATTAGTTCACCAACAACAATGGGGGATTGGTAATTTAATCATTAAACCTATCAAAGTCAAGTCTTTACATGGTTCCCCTAATTCCTAATCACAAGAATTAGCTATGCATACTTTTTATTATGGAACTAACAATTACCAAGAATATCAAAGAGATGAACATAATCAAAGATGATAATAAAAGAGTAAACATGAAATAAAAATAACAACAAGATGAAAAACAAGATTGAACTAAAAGGAAAGATTAATTATCACAACTTACAACTTGAATGGAAATCCTAAGAAGAAAGATGAAAGCTTGATACCAAAAAGTCTAACAATGGAGTCTTTCACATAAAGTACTTGAAAGAAAAATTACTTAGGTAGAAACTTGCTGAAAAACTGCTTAACCTAATAGAAGAGTTTTGATCTCCTTAAATAAGAAATATTACAAGATTAGGAAATCAGAAAAGAAAACGGAAGTCTCCAAACAGCCAGTGGTCGGTCGACCTGTTTCTTCGGTCGGTCGACCGGTTCTGCTGAGACGGATTTATTTTCTTCGTATTTGGGCTTCCGTGGAGAGTTGGGCCTGATTACATATTCGACATCGGTCGGTCGACCTGATATCTCGGTCGGTCGACCGCTTCTCTTTTTCTCAGCTTTTATCCGGCCCGATGATTGTATTTGAATGTACCATCCGAATTTATTGTTCCAAAAACAGCCTCCTAAAGGCAAATAAAGCTTGGTTTTGCTTACTTCCGCGTATTCCTGCATACAAAACATAGAAACACCAAAGTAGACAATATGGGAGAAAAAGCAACTAAAAAGTCACGAAAGTGAATGAAAATACGTGCCAAAAGAGTAAATGAAATGCATAAAATAGGCACGTATCAATGCCACTACTACAAAAAGGGGAAACGAGGACGGTTGAAAACCGTCCTAATACATGAAAGCAACCGTCCTAAATTCCCCCGTCCTCGTTACCTAAGAGGACGGTTGAAAAAAAGTCAAACCGTCCTCTTTGTATTTACAAAAGAGGACGGTTCCCCCCCACAACCGTCTTCTTTGGTAGAAATAAAAGAGGACGGTTCCCAGTTTAACCGTCTTCTTTGACATAAATAAAAGAGGACGGTTTGATATGGAACCGTCTTCTTTGTGTCTTCTTTGTATTTATTCTGAACCGTCTTCTTTGTCAATTTTGAGGAGGACGGTTCGAGTTTGGAACCGTCTTGTTTTGAACATGCTTACATAATTTTGAAACGTGAATTTTAGGACGCTTTTTTACAAAACCGTCTTGTACAGCCATTTCAAACGCTCGCATTAGGGACAGTTTAAACAACAGCACGGTCGCGGTAGCAGCAGCCTTGCCGCGGTAGTAGTAGCCCAGCAACACAGTAATAATAAATACAAAAGTATATACAACAATTTGTACACCATTTCCTTCGTTCATTGCAAATATTGTACCAAAAGAACGAATTTTTGACTGAATATTGTTTCATTAACTTAAACAAATCATCTCCTACAATTTTTAAGAAAAAGCAATAAGTTTGTATCTATAAAATACGAACTATAATATAAGTTCAACACAACTTACAAAATTTGATGCTATCTAGATACCATCCAAATGTTGGTATACTTTAAACGTTGCCTTCAAATACTTGCGCCTTAAACTGCAATACATATGTTGCCCAAATGTCTCGCACCTCGTCAATTTGATCAACTGAGTATGTCTTTGGTGCTTTAAACATGAACTACATAGAAACAAAAGACACGATTACAATCATTTACATATCAAGACGTGTAATTTATATCAAAATAAATAAATATTGCAACCAAAAAACAATAAAGCACGTACATTTGGCATAATATTAATATATCGTCCTCTAATGATCTCCAACATATATCGGCAGATGTAATATCCACATAAGACGCTTCCAACGGGCTACTTAGGACACTGAAATCGAAATCATGTGAATTTGACTAAAACTTATAAACAAGCAAGTCATAAACTATATATTAGTTGTAGAGTGTAGAAGATACTTACATGCCATAGTTTCATTGTTTCCTATATTCTTAGCAAGTTTTACGTATAATGCTTGCTATTGTATTAAACTCTTTTTAGTTGAAAGCAATAAATTACGAGGCAAAGTACATAGGGGGGAAAAGGCATGGAAAAGAAGCAAAAATGACTCAGAGATTACCATCATATCAAATTCATCACCGCAACAATAAACACAACTATTAATAATGTATAAAGCCAAAAATATAGAAAATAAAAAACTTGATTACCTCACTAGGACTAGAATACGAATTTGTGGCCACTGATCAAATAAGCCTTTGGCATCATTCAATATCCCCATGACGGCAACGTGAATTGGCAACAAAGCAATATCTCTATGTTGGTGGTGACAAAAACTGCTCTAAGTAAGAAATGTATTACAGTAAAGAAATGGTCTGAAAAAAATGTCGGTGATCCAAAAGGCCATAACTTCCCGTTGCCGAAAGGACATAAAATTAATTGTCTGGGCCATATAAAACATAGAGAAACTAATAACAAAAAGCAGCTTTTTTGATTTGTTGATCACAACCAGAGGAAAAATAGATCTCACTTCAATGTATAACGAATAATTCAGGATCGAGAAATTAGTAAATTACAATAAACATGAATATCTTATAAAAATAGGTCTCACTTCAATGTATAACTTTCACATATAGTTACATTCTTTAGCGAGGATTAGAATAAAGTTGTATTCACAACGTTTGAAGTACGAAGTGAGAAATTACTCTCAAATTTCATCTTTAGGATCATCACTATGTGTAGAAGGAATACTCGATATAAAATGGATAGTATATATTTTCACAACTTCTCTAGATTCAATGGGGTCTTTATAATCAAAGCATCTAGCCTTATATCATCCTGAGTTGAAAATAAGACCACTCATTAGAAATTGTTTAATCTACGAGATCGCCGTCTATTCTGGAAATAAACTCATACTATGCTTCCGAGATTCTTATCTACTACTACCAGGTAGTCTGCAATCCCTGACCAAATATCTATGCATTGAGTATGCATGGTTGTAAAAGTTCTATTCCCTATGATGAGATCTGTCTCGAGGTCTTGGAAGAGAAAAAAGACAAATTGATCGATTATATGAGACAGGATATTCGCCTACTTGCTGGTATTATGTTTAAACTTCAGTTATTATACTTACATGCTTTCGGTTATGACATAGTAAAGAAATTTCTGAACTACCTTGGTTTTTTTAAGACATTAGACAAGGCATTTTTTAAATTTTATGCAATTGTTAAACTGTTGTTTGACACTTTTACTCCATCTCACAAATCTTAGTAAGATTTTCATTTGTCCTCTAAAATAATAAGCATTTTTTACTTCCCTAAATTAGCCATAAAAATAAGCATTTAGCATCGAGTTGGAAACTCGACCATGATTAACAAAATAAATTAGTTGATCATAATAACATATAAAATTTAGCATTTACAAGTTGTAGGAAGTGTATAAGAAGCGGCCAACATGAAATAAACTAGCCTGTTAAAGGGGTCAACGATCAAACACAAAGTGCATTGCTTAGATACTTGTTTCATACATTCTTTGGATTATTGTGTGTTTTTGGTTTTAATTAATGATTTCAGAGGTGTATGGCAAGCTTGTCAAAGTACATGAAAAGGTAAAAAGTCATAGAAGACCAATTTAACTATTATAGCTTAATTGACTAAATAAGTTTGATTAATAATGAGTTTCACTAGTTTTTCTCTAATAACTCGGCCTAATAGACTTCTTTTTTCACTGTAAAACAAAACAGCTGAAAATTATATTGCATCAACATATCGCCTGGAAATTTCAAACCAACAAATTCTATATACTATTGCCCAAACAACTAGTTGATAAGATTGCATAGCCCAATAAAGAACATAATACGTAGTACGAGTTCAACAAAATACCTAGCATAAAAGAGCAGAAAAAGAGCATAGATAAAGTGTAGAGATAGACAAATACCTTGAAATATAAGAGAGTTATGGAACGAAAGGATATGAGATGATGAATTCTTGTGTCATCTAGCCAAGTCCAATCCCTACATTCCCACTCACAAACTAATACATGATACTTTGTATCAAGACAGCATCTGAGAAGCCTATAGACATTCATACAAGTACTCATTTAGGTTACTTCCCCAGTAAAGCAATACTAAGCAGTTCACTAAGTTAACTTTATCCATTACTAATATCTAAATTTTAAAGTTTGAGCACCAATAGTATATACGGAGTAATATGTGATGAGTTCATACTTCAACTTTCAAATTCGCAAAGTAATGAGAGGTATGTGCAGGTGAGTTAAGCGTTTCAAATTATATCTATTTCACTGATTTTCCCCCGCTCGTAATATTGTTTGTTATTGATGTAAAAATAATAATTATGCAACTAAGTCTTAAACAAGATGCAAGTACCACGAAACATGTTCCTTCTACTTAGAGCATAAACCAATCGAATTGGAAAAAAACTAACCTTATCTAATTGTCTGCACCCTCTAGCTAATTACATTAAAATCCATCTGAGAGTATAAAACATCAATTAATACGTACATAAAACATCTCACAACACCAAAACAATATTTGCAGCCTCTGAACATCAAGTTATATAAAAAAATGTTAGATAACAATTGAGTTGTTGTTGAAGACCAACTTTTCTTCACTTAAACCATGTCTCATAAGGTAAGATCAATTCTAAATCCCCACCTATTTCAATTAATGGTGAAATTAAATCTGTTAAAAAACGATATTATCTTCTTCAGACCTAAACTAAACAACACAAAACATATTATTAACTATGATTAACCTTCAATCAAATGATATACTTCCCCAAATTGACCACAATCAAATACTAACAAATGGAATCGAAAACAAATTACACAAAATTTATACTGACTATACAAAATTTATATCACAAAATTGTATTAATCAAAATTTATACTAAAATTTTATGCAAATTAGGAATGGTACCAATGAACTGAGGAGCGTGCAGATCGGATAGATGACGTAACGCGGCCATTAGTGACAGCTAGCGACGGCGTAAATGACCAGCGACGACCTGTGCGTGGTTGTAAGGGATGGTGTTGGGTTGGTGGTTGTTTAGGCGAATGCATTAGGTTGGTTGGAATATAATTAATTACAAATGGAGAATGTATTGAAGTGGTTTCTGACAAGGCAAGGAAACGATGGCGTAGTGGTCACTGAGTATTGAAAGTGTGGTGGTCGGCGTTTGAGTTAGGATGAAGGATATGAGCGAGTAACTGTGAGGACGGTTGAGGTGATAACCTAGATGGAGACACAATGTTTATAATCTAGAAATATGTATAACAAAGAGGACGGTTGAGGTGATAACCGTTCTCTTTGTTTTTATTAAGAGGTCGGTTGAATGTAATAAGCGTCCTCAATTATAAAGCAAGACGGTTTCTTTGACTAACCGTTATCATTATTCATATATTAAGGACGGTTATATTTGTAAACCGTCTTGTTTATGTTATCATGAAAAGCGCCAAAATTATATGTTTAATGAAAGACGGTTCCGTGTCCAACCGTCTTCTTAAAGGCGTCCTCTTTGCTTGAAATTGTAGTAGTGTGCTATCAAAAAAAAGATAACGTAAAATAAGTCAGATTTTCTAATTTGCCTTTTATATTCTCTAAACAATTATTTAGAGAATATTAATTATTTAGAAAATATATAGAAATATTCCGTATGATACATCATGGTAAGATTAAATGATCATTTCCCTTTTACTCTTGACGTAAATTTAATCGTTAGTAAATTTTTTGGAGAAATTAATATTCTCTACAATTAAGAAGATTTTATTCTACCTAAATACCGGCTTAATAAAATAGCAAAATCGTAATTTTAGTTCTAATTTTAGATAACCCGAGAAGAAAACATATCTACAATTAAGAAGATTTTATTCTACCTAAATATCGGCTTAATAAATCACGTTTTTATTTATTAAAAAAAGAAGATAACGTAAAACAAGTCAGATTTTCTAATTTGCCTTTTCAATTCGTACATATTTTCCATAAATTCGATGGTTTGATAAATTAATTAAGAAATGTTGATTCGGGTTGAATAATCTTCAATCGTAAAGTGGTTTCCAAGAAGGATCGAGATTGTGTAAGGAGGATAGAAGCAATTTGAATTGATTAAGGTGCTTTTGATGATGATTTCACTGAATGGAGCATGAATTAGAGCTTTTTATTTTCAATGAGACCATGATGACATTGGAAGAAGATGAAGGAGTTGGTATACGAAGTTGAACATTTTGGCATGTGAAGGATGCATCTAGAAGTTCGACCATATTTAGTGTTGTTTATCTCAAAAACAAAATAAAATATTGAAATTTCGTTTGGGCTTTTTCAGTTTGAGCTCTAACCACGACCCAGATTAAAATAAAAAATTGTTTGGCGGTTTTCATTTTCTCCGACCTCTAAGCACGATCCAGAATCTGTTATTTTATTTTGTTGTTTTATTTAAATATTCATTATGAAAAGATTTGTTAGAATCGATTTGTATATTATTTTCATTTTTGTAATATATAGAACTTAATTATCTTAATTTTAATTTTTTTTATATAATTTACATAACTTAAATTACTTAAATTTGTATGTTATATTTTCCTTTTTTTAACTATGTCTTAATTGATTCATTTTAATCTTGTATTACAATTGTTACTCCTATTAATATTATCTTGTGTTAGTTTATTAACTTACATAACTTAAAGTTCTCAAATGTGAATCTTATAATTTCCGTATATATTTTCATATATATAATGATATTATCTTATTTCTTTTTGGTTATTAAAAAAATACGCATGTTCGAATAAATAGAATTGGTTATATAATAAGTAAAAATTATAGTCATCTTTAAAAATAAGTGTACACAACCCCGTGATTTTCCACGGGTGTTACACTAGTTTTTGAATAAAAAAGAATATCAATTGTTTTATATTAATTAGTGTTAATTTATATTATTTTCTGGAATTTTGGTATGCTCCGGTATTTTTGTCACGTAGGTACCGAATGAGATAAGAACGAGTGAATAAATTGGGCCAAGATTAAGCAAAAACATGCTAAAGGGCTATCTCTCAAACGTGGGCCTAAAACTATACATATATTGATTCATCATTTAATATGGGCAGGAATATTTTCTTACTTGTCTACAAAGCAAATGATTAGCCCACTTTTGCATTTGGGTTGGTGACATAACACAAAAAAGGAGAGCAGCTTCATTTTGGGGAGCAGGTTGCTGGCCGCTGGCAGAGAGCATCCCTTTTCTATAAAAGGAAGGCCATTTAAAGGGTTTTTATTGGTTGATGGAAATTAGAAAGAGAAAAAAATAAATTAAAGTAGGGTCCACCATGTTCTTACTACTTAATTATTCCTTCAATCTTTCACTAGTTTTATGCCCGTACAAAAAAGGTACGGGAATATTTTTACATATTTATGTATTATTTTTTAGTTGTAGATATAAGTTCAAATTTTTTGCTATAAAACTTCAAATCTATGCTAATAATGTATACATATAATCTATTAATTGATTTTTATGTCTCTTACTAGTTTGCATTAGGCCCAATTGACGATGCTCAGTTGTTAATTTCTAGATAAGAAGTATAGACAAAGTGAAGGATTTTATGTTTATTTGATAAACCGTACCTCTGCCTCACATCACTCCAGCTCACGACTCTGCCTTTTATCACTATCAAATTCTCCCTGCCATTTTTTTTCTAATCTAACTTACTTTGCCGCCTCCCTAAAATCTATTCGATGTTCCATCCATCAGTCACCTTTAACATTGGAATCAATAAATTACCTCCTTAATGGTTTTACAACTTCATCAATATTCTTTGAATGAATACTTGCATTGGTCATTTAATCGTTATAATGCTCAACACAGGAGAAATAATCAAATGAAAATTTAAATTTTTTTCTCCGTATTATATACGGATTGTTATTTCGGTTATTTGTTGTTGCATTTTTTTATAATTTTTTTTGTTTTCATTATTTCTATATTAGTATGTATTTTTTTCCTTTTTTTTCTCGTTAAATTTGATATAAATTATGTATGTTCAAAATATGCTACCTTTAAAAAAGTTTGCTAAGTTTTTTTAACTCTCTTTTCAGAATTTTTATTTTTGTTGTGTATCTTTGTTGTAGATTTAAATTTGTAATTTAAAAAATCGGTAACTTTTCAAATCTGATATTATTTTGCTCATAGAGTACTTTTTATCTCTAATTTTTGTAAAAGTTAATATTTGAAGAAATTATACGATGAATAATACTCTCTATATGACGAATAATAGTAGCAATATCTCAATGTATTATATCTAGGCTATTTATTTGTTCGTTTCTTTGAAATAAAAGTTAATTAAATCTAATTATTTTTGAAAACTAATTAATTTAAATGATTTTTGAGTTTACTAAATTAAAAAAGGAAGAAATTATTGAATTAATAGAAGAATAGAGAAAATAGAAAAGAAGTAATAATTAATTAAGGATAAATTACAAATAACCACCACGTATTTTCGTATTTTTACAAATTACCACCACGTATTTTTTTTTTTACAAATAACCCCCAGACATTTACGTATACTCCCCGTTTACCACCGTATTTTAATCTCGAACGACTTTTTTTTTATTTTCCGTCTTGTTAAGTTACAATTTATGCAAAATACCCATATTACCCTACCTAATTACACGAGTCTACCCAAACTAACTAGACACCCATATTCATAAGTTTCCCCAATTTTCCAAATCAAAATAGATTTCAAACCCTAAATTCCCAAATTCCCCAAATCAATTTCCAAAATAATTTTCCAAAATCTGATCTTTGTCTCTCTGAAATAGTTTTTAAGAACTTATTATTTACACATTTTTCTTCATAAAAAGAATGAAATAATCAAACTGGAGTTGCATAATATTAAAATCGGACTTTCATACAAATAATTTGCACACAAAATCAAAATCTTCCTAGGCATTCATATGCCCAAGGTCCTCAACAAACTTCTTTACAGTAGAGTTTTACATGAAGAAGTTTCTGGATCCCACATAGCACTTCCTTCCATGTGCTCGATAGGCGTTAAAACTCGCTTTTGTAATCGGGCCAACCAAAACCGTACCAGGATATCCCGGAAATGATTCCGACCCAAATATACAAGTACAAGCAAATACTCCTTCCAAGGCCCATCTGCAGGACCTTGGTAGTATCCATTGTCATATGGGTTTGTTATTGCTGCAGCTAACACATTTTCCAGTACAAGCAGATTTTGGAAAAATCAATCTGGAAATTGATTTGGAGAATTTGGGGAATTTAGAGTGAAATCTATTTTGATTTGGAAAATCGGGGGAAAGTTATGAATAATGGGTGTGTAATTACTTTGGGTAGGGTTGTGTAATTAAGGAGGGTAATATAGGTATTTTGTATAAATTGTAATTTAAGAAGACGGAAAATAAAAAAAAGTTGTTCGGAATTAAAATACGGTGGTGATTGGGGAGTATACGTAAAAGTTTGGGGGTTATTTGTAAAAAAACAAATACGTGGTGGTAATTTGTAAAAACACGTAAATACGTGGTGGTTATTTGTAATTTATCCATTAATTAACTTTGGAGATCATGGATGACCTACATTAACAAAAAAATAACTTCTTTCTTAAAACTCAACAACCAATAAGAATGCTTTAAAATCTATTCCTTTTATAGTTTAAAGATTAATTTAATTTCTTCACCACTTTCATTAATTAAATAAATTAAAATCTATAATCCCAAAATAAAAATATGAAATTTTCGAAAGTACTAACTTCAATTTCAGCCTTTCAGGGATAAAAATCAAATATTTGATGATATAAATTAACTAATTTTACATAAATTAAATATAATAATATGATTGAGACGACTGGACTTTATTGATGAAGTATATTCCAAGATTAAAAAAGTTTTTAATATTACTTCAACATGCAACAACTAAAATGATTAAATTGAGTGATAATGAGTATAAAATAGGAACAAAAAGTGAATACCAAATATAGTAATATACTATAAATTAGCGAAAATTATTAGCATTCAAATACTGAAAATCAGCAAATTAAAATTGTTGAGAGTTGGAAATCCATGAAAATATGTAACTCCGTCTTAAATGTACATAAAACAGATAGAGTTTATATTACATGATCGGAGTTTTTTTGGATAGTTAGAGGGTCATACTAATAATAATTTGGTCGGGTTCATTACGATGTTTAGGAATTTAGGGTTTAAATCTTACGTATAAGTTTAAAATCTATACCTATTTTTTCTGCTACTATCCGTTTTAAATTTAAAACGAGTCAGTATCACTCTCATGAGTTATAGGACAAATATTTTATTTTAGACATGCATAATGTTTTTTTAACTAATACATCCTACTTATATATATTTGATAGAAGTACGTCTTAACTTAGACCTATGGCGTCGTCCTAAATTATAATTTGTATACTTTTATAATGTAAAGCAGATGCGTTGTTTTATTTACGTCTAAGTTAAGCGTATAATTTCTCTTTACTTTTTTATATCAATATAATTGCAATATTAAAACATATTTTTATTATATTTATTCACCCTATTATTGATTTTTTTTCAGTGTAATAAAATTAAACCCGTGCATTTTTTGCACGGGCGTAAAACTAGTTTTTCATTATGGTTATGTTTAGTTAGTTTAATCATCTTTAATTAATTAATATTTTAGTCTTTATTAATTTTACCATGTTTAGTGTAGTTTATTAATGTTTAGTCACTGCATTACATTTAAAGTTTCAATCTTATGGTTCTTAGCATCATGTTTAATATAATTGTAATTTGTTTAATTATGTTAGATCAGTAATGACACTAATGAGTAGTGAGTAATTTTCTCTTTAGGGTTTGATTAATCCCCAAGTCCCTAAGTCCTAACATACCGAGTTTACTTGATTGAATTCCATAATTAACTAGTTGTTGGGTGAGTAGTTGGGGTTAATTAATGAATTTGACTTGTTTATGTTTCATTTGGGCCTGTTGTTGACTTTTGACCCCTGGCCGTCGACGGGAGTTGGCTAGGTTGGGAGTTGACTCAACTCACTTGGATTAGTTTGCCGTCTTAAGTTGAAACCGAAAGGGATGGGGAGCTTGAGAAGGGTGTCGTTAATTTTTGGTTTGAAATCACCCTTGGGAGAGTTTTGAAGTAAAAGTATCTTGGGTTATTTAACATGAATACTCCAAACTATTGAGGTGCTTCTTAAAATACTCCAGACGATAATTTAACTATGAATAATAGCAACTATTACACATCTATGCTTTTAATAGAATTAGCCCTTTATTAACCTGTGATAACAGGTAACAGTTTCATCTTTCTTATTAGCCATTATCTTCATCACCTTCCCCTTCCCCAACTGAAAATTCTGAAAAAAAAAACCCTTTAAGTTACCAAAAAAATCAATAAAAAACACAGAAAAAATGTTCATATGAGAGTCAAACCCAAATTAAAATTACCATGTTCATATGAATTAAGATTCTTCCCGACCTTTCTGCAAATTTAGTGTTAATTGTATCAATTGAAATTTACCCCCAAATTGAAATGGGGATTTAGGGTCTCAAAAATTGAAATAGAAATGATGGTTCAATGTAGAGCAAGATTCAAAGTTCAAAAAGCAAGGCGGTTCAAGATATGAGTATTTTACTTCCAAATCCTACCGTCTTTACAAACCCCACCTCTCAAAATTTACAATCATCAAATGTAAAGCAACAACCACTTCAAATTCAGACAAAAAACCTTTAAAACGACCCAAAAATATCCGAATTTCAGAACTCCAAATCAACTCCGAAATTAAAACTGAAACCGTAAGATATATACGGAGCTCTATTGCAGGCAGACTCACTTAATTGATGTTCTTGCTTGACAATGTTAATTTAGATGTTTATCACGAGATGGTTATTTTGGTAATTGTGGAGTTTTTTAGTGTCCATATGTTTGGTAGTTCTGGCATTCTGGAGAAGGAAAAGAAAATCAATGAAATTTTGCTATTGGGCATGAATATACTATATAATATTACACTTCAATTCATAGTTTAGGAAAAATAAACATAGAATTGGAATTAGAATATCCGTAATTGCAACGAATTATTCTCCACTCCTCTAACAGATGAGCACTCGATTTTTATGGTTGTTGGCATTTTGGTTTAATTTCAGTGTTTTTCCATAAAGTAATTAAAATAGGCGAAAAAAAAGAAGGGATAAAATTGAAGAAACCTGTTCAACAGGTAGCCCTTCCGGTTGTTTTAGTATGAGTGAATATATATTAAAGTTGAGTATATTGAGAGTTAAAATAAAGTCTGTAGTATTTTAAGAAGAAACTCAATAGTTTGGAGTATTGTCATTAAATAAGCCAATTATCTTAGATTTATATAGTATGTTATTCTAGGTATATCGTAGAAAGTATTTTGGTCTGATACTGTTAAGGTACAAACTTATGTTCCACATTAATAGTATAAAGAGATATTGTTAGCGATAATATATTATTTATCGTTTACGTATAGTATATTATGTTATCTTTGTTTCCTTGTGTTTGTGTTTGATGTAAACTAGGAAACATGGTTGTACACAATAGTATTTATGTATTGTGTTTGGCAAGGAATACGACACAATTTTTACCAAAACTATTTCTGCTTCTTCGTTTTCTACATGGTATCAGTTAGGTTCGATTTTCCGCACAAATAAATTCTTCATCTACGATAATGACCGGCGACGAGGCCACATCGTCCCACACCACCAAACCCATTTATTTACTATCCAATAATGATGGAGTCGGAGCCAAAATTACTCATGTCGTGCTCACCGGTTCTAATTATGCGGAATGGTCCAAGGGTTTTCGTAATGGTTTGGGGGCGAAGCGGAAACTCGGGTTCGTCGATGGGACTCTCAAGAAGCCGGCGGATGACTCGGCAGATCTTGAGGATTGGATGACAGTTAATTTTACTGTTATTGCTTGGATTTTTAACACAATCGAGCCGACTCTCCGTTCTCAGATTTCTTATCGAGATACGGCGGCAGAATTGTGGGACGATATTTTACAGCGTTTTTCTCATGGCAACGGAGTTAAGATTTATCAATTAGAATCTGATATCTCTAATTGTAAGCAACTCGAAGGTGAGAACGTAATGACTTATTATGGTCGTCTTAAGAAATTATGGGATGACGTCAATGACTATGATGCTCTTCCCTCTTGTAATTGTACCGGGTGCAAATGTGGTATTTCTACTCTCCTTCGAAAGCGCCGCGAGACTCGTCAAACTCGACAATTTTTGATGGGACTCGAACCATATTTCGCTACTGCTCGCTCTAATATCTTAGGAACCGACCCCTTACCTTCTTTGAACACCATCTATTCTCGCATGGTTCAAGAGGAGGAGGTCCGTACCCTCACTCAACAGCGCACGACAGCGATGGCATTTGCGGTTCAGGGCGGCGCGACAGGTGGTACAGGGGGGCGTCCGCAAGGCAGGCCACGTTTGAAGTGCACACATTGCACGAAAACAGGGCACACGGAGTCGCGGTGTTGGGAAAAACATGGGTATCCCGAAGGGCGTGGTCCACGTAATGGTTCGGGCACTAGCAGCGTGTCATCTGCTCAAGTTAATTCTGTTCATGGTGAGCCGAGTATTGACGCCAACCATGTTCGTCTCAATGGTAAGCAACCCGTATCCTGGATCGTTGACACAGGTGCCTCGACTCATGTTAGCGGTGACTTATCTCTATTCGAACAGGCGGCTCTTATTCAACCTTTAGAGGTCGGACTTCCTAATGGGTTCCGATTAAAAGCTACTCATAAAGGCCGTGCCCGGATTACCGATCAACTATTGATACACGATGTTTTATATGTGTCTGGTTTTCAATGTCACTTATTATCCGTGTCTCAATTATTATCGACGCAAAATTTAAGTATTAAATTCACTAACAGTAATTGTGTTATACAGGACCCTACCTTGAGGAGGACGATTGGTGAAGGTGAACTCGTGAATGGGCTCTATCTCTTGCGTATGGTTCCTCCTACTCGTGTTAATGTGGTCGAAGACACAGGGAATTGTGATCTTTGGCATAAGCGATTAGGACATCCCTCCTCTCAAGCTATGGAACTTATTCCTCAAGTCAGTGGTAGTAAGCACAATTTAGCTATTAAGTCTTGTGATATTTGTTTTCGGGCCAAACAAACTCGTTCCGTCTTTCCTTTAAGCAATAATAAAGCCGACTCTTTATTTGACTTAATTCATTGTGATGTTTGGGGTCCCTATGTTCCTAATCGCGCTTGTGGTTCCCGTTATTTTTTAACCATTGTCGATGACTTTTCTCGTTGTGTATGGGTTTTTTTAATGAAAACAAAAGACGAGGTACCAAGGCTTTTGAAACAATTTTTTGCTCTTATTAAAAGACAGTTTAATTACGACATCAAAAAATTGCGCAGCGATAATGGTACGGAATTTAAGCCTTTAAGTACCTTCTTTCGTGACAATGGCGTCATACATGAGACTTCCATGGTTCGCACGCCGCAGCCAAATGCTCGGGTGGAACGAAAACATCGACATATACTCAATGTAGGTCGTGCTTTACGGTTTCAGGGGGGGTTGCCCATTGATTTTTGGGGTGAATGCGTACTTACGGCTGCTCACCTAATTAATAGAACTCCTGCCCGAATTCTTGACGGAAAGACACCTTTTGAGTTATTATTTGGATGTAAAGCGGATCTTAGCTTACTTCGTATTTTTGGTTGCTTAGCCTATGCGAAAGTTTTGAACCCGTCTGATAAATTTGCAAGTCGGAGTCGTCGTTGTATTTTTATTGGTTATCCCTTTGCTAAGAAGGGTTGGAATTTGTTTGACCTTGAAACGGGGGAGTATTTTCAATCCCGTGATGTGAGTTTTGTTGAGACGGAGTTCCCCTTTACCGAGAATTTTGCCCCTGTTTCCTACTCGGAATTTAGTAATTTCGATGACGAAGTTTTATATTCTGACCCAGCACTACCTCGTATAACACACGGTAACGAAGATGCTGCCCCTGCGTCATCTATTAATGATGTGGAAAGTCAAGTTGAAATTGAGATCCCACTCAATGATCAGGGGGGAATTAATATTGAGGAAGATCAGGGGGGTATTAATAGTGAGGAACCAATTAATGATCAGGAGGGAATTAATGGTGAGGAGCGAAGTATTGTTCTTGGCCGAGGCAAGCGTGACAAAATCCCAAATCGAAACCACAAGGATTTTATTTCATGGGATCACATTAACACGACAGAGCCATCCGAGTCATCTTCTTCCATTCCGTTCTCAGGTAGTCTTTATCCTCTAACTCATTACGTGAATTATAATATTTTTTCGAATGCACACCGTCATTTTCTTGCAGCCTTGAATCATGATGTTGAACCCACTTCTTTCACAATGGCTATGCGTGACCCACGATGGCAAACAGCCATGGCCGAAGAAATAGCAGCTCTTGAATCTAATGAAACATGGTCTATTTGTGATTTACCTCCTGGCAAGAGTGCTATTGGTTGTATGTGGGTCTATAAAATTAAACGTTTTGCCGACGGTTCTATCGAGAGGTTCAAGGCCCGACTTGTTGTGCTCGGTAATCACCAAGAAGCAGGTATTGACTATACTGAAACCTTTGCTCCCACTGTTAAGATGGTAACTGTACGTACCTTTCTAGCTGTTGCGACCATCAAGAGATGGGAGTTGCATCAAATGGATGTGCGAAATGCTTTTCTTCATGGTGATTTATCAGAGGAAGTCTATATGAGAATGCCTCCTGGGTTTAATCGCGGTGTGAAGGGTAAGGTTTGTCGACTTCGTAAATCTCTTTATGGGCTTAAACAAGCTCCTCGGTGTTGGTATGCGAAGCTTCATACAGCCTTATGCTCTTATGGTTTCGTGATGAGTGGTTCTGACAATTCCTTGTTCACTTTTCGTAAGAATGGAGTCGATTTGCACATTCTCGTTTATGTCGATGATCTAGTTATTGCGGGTAATAATTCTCATGCTATTTCCGAATTCAAAACCTACCTAAGTGAATGTTTCTTCATGAAAGATTTGGGCAAATTAAAATATTTTCTTGGGTTAGAAGTAGCACAGAGTTCAAAGGGGTTGTTCATTTGTCAACGAAAATACACTCTCGACTTATTAACCGAAGCCGGACTACTCGGTTGTAAGCCGGCTAGTGTTCCTATGGATGAAAAACAACAGCTTGCACTTGCTACTGATCCGCCATTAGAGGATGGAGTGCGGTATCGACGACTTGTTGGTAAGTTAATTTATTTAACACTAACTCGTCCCGAGATTTGTTATTCGGTACATATACTTTCACAATTTATGCAAAAACCCACTCAATCCCACTATGAGGCAGCCTTGCGGGTCTTGCGTTATTTAAAGAGCAGTCCAGGACAAGGCATTATGTTTCGGGCTGACTCGGAATTGTCTCTTAAAGCATATTGCGACGCGGCTTATGCAAGTTGTCCTCTTACCCGTCGTTCTATAACCGCTTATTTTGTTTGTCTTGGTGGTTCTCCTATTTCTTGGAAGACTAAGAAACAAGATACGGTTTCATTGTCATCAACCGAGGCTGAGTATCGTGCCATGGTCGCCACCACGTGTGAAATCCTTTGGCTCAAAGGATTATTGTCGGGTCTCGGTATTGAAGTCACTTTTCCGGTTCATTTGCATTGTGATAATCAATCCGCTATGCACATTGCTAATAACCCGGTTTATCACGAGCATACGAAGCATATCGAAATTGATTGCCATTTTATTCGTGATCATATTCGTAACGGTTTCATTCTTCCTTGCTATTTGCCTACTACTTCTCAACTTGCAGACATTCTCACCAAAGCTTTAGGGCGACCGCGGTTTCACGATTTGCTTGGCAAGTTGGGCATTTCTAACATCCTTGCTCCAACTTGAGGGGGGGTGTTAGCGATAATATATTATTTATCGTTTACGTATAGTATATTATGTTATCTTTGTTTCCTTGTGTTTGTGTTTGATGTAAACTAGGAAACATGGTTGTACACAATAGTATTTATGTATTGTGTTTGGCAAGGAATACGACACAATTTTTACCAAAACTATTTCTGCTTCTTCGTTTTCTACAGATATTCTCCCTTCGTCACGATCAATTGTTATCTATTCCTTTTGACCCAAAGATTAAGAAAAGAAGTATGAATGAATTTGGATCACACAGAAATGTGATCCACACAAGGTTACGTTGCTAAAAGTGGAAATAGATAACAATTCAATGATACACCCAAAAATGAAAATAGATAACTATTGACCGAAACGAACGGAGTAACATCTTTATAAGTAAAGGTGTACATTATCCTTTTTGAACAAGAAAATTGGACCAGACTATAGCAAATCGATTGGACCAGAACCAAAATGCAAAAAATTTGGTCTAGTGTCATGCCTAAGTTTTTTAAGGTTTTGCTTTACGATCCAAATACGATTTTTTCCGGTCTGAACGGATGGAATTGGACAAGAAGGACTGGAATTCGCAGTTTAATTATTCTTTTTCTAAGCGTAGATTATATAAATTTCTTTGTTAATGTTGCTTAAATATGCCTAATTGTCATAATTACACTTACGTAATATATATATGTAGAATTAGGATCTTGTACGAACTTTCACACGGTGCAAATCGTACAAACCAACCAATATTTTTTTTTTGTTTTTTTTTAAGTTGGTTCGTACGGTTCGCACGGGATCACAACCTATATATATTCACTTTTATTATAAGTATGACATCGATAATGTGCTATATAAAGTTAATTAAGCAGGTGATTAAGGTGAGTACGGGAAACTATCGGTTTAACCGGTCTGGTGCACTCTTGGATCATAATTTTCTAGTTCGATTTTGGATGTTCGGATCTTCGATCCATCACTAACTTTTACCATTCTGGTTCTACTCCAAGTTGGTTTCAATCCGGTCCAAAACGTCATGTATTCCTATTCAATAACCCAGACACCATACCGAGGTCAGACCTTAATTGGATCGATTTTTTAACAGTTCTGCATGGAATACCCTTAACCTTGAGAGAGCTAATATGTCCCCGAAAGGCTCCGAGTGAAAATGTGGTCTTTGGTTTTAGCGGATAATCGTTAAAGTATAAACTTAAGTCTCACATTGATGGTGTAAAAATGAAAGAACATTTTTATAAGTATCCACTAAAAATAATAGTACAAGACTACAAGATCATGTAGTTGACAACCCTTATTATACTAGTAATCAAACATTTTAGATATGTGAGATAGTATTATAACATTTAAAGTTAAAAATAAATGTGTAAGTTTACTACTCCGTACAATCTTATAATTATAGATCGGATCGAACAAATAAACCGGTCCTATGCATCAATTTAGGAATAAAATTATATGTTGGGGAAATGAGGGGAGCGGATTCAGGAAAGATTAGTCAAACTTGTGGTAGTAGAATTGGGGGACAGTGGACACCTTGATTCAGTTGGTTCCCCACCAAATGGATTGGGACTTAAGGACCCAAACATGTACGGACTAGGAGTAACATTTAACCCTGGCTCTTGCCTTTGCAAATGGCTAAAATACTGTTGTTTAGGCTTCATTTATCGCTCATAAGTCATAACCCTACATTTCAATTATATCTAATATATATAATCAAGATCACGTGTAAATTTTCTTACATGCAAACAACACGAATCAATTACAAAAAAATCTTAATTTTTATATTAGATATATATCCAGTAATTACATGGAGTTACCCAAAAACTGCATTGGAGTTGCAGAGTTAATGGACTCATTTGAACATATATGTATAATATCAATATGAGTTGGGTCATTAATGGTGAGTTCCCCTCTAAATCTCAATCATTGATCTAATCTAATATGGATGGCTGAGATTAAATCTTAATGAACATATAAAATTTTAATTTTTATGTTATATATATATCCAGTAATTAATGGAGTTACTCAAAAACTGCATTGGAGTTGCAGAGTTAATGGACTCATTTGAACATATATATATAAAGTAAATTAGATTTTACTCCCTTTTGAAATCAAAATTTGTAAAATTACTCCCTTTTGAATTTTTTTCATAAAATTACCTCCTTAAGTTGCATTTTTTTACTAAAATTGCTCCAAAATTCACTCTTAGTGACTTATTTCTTTTACTTTTGAACAAATTCCGTTTGTGGTTTACAAATATATACTTTGGAAGGTATAAATATGTAGACAAATGTAAGGGAGTTCAAAAATAGAGAAACTAAATCAACCCAAATCGATTTTTTGAAGCAATTTTAGGAAAAGATGCAATTTAAGGGGGTAATTTTCGCAAAAAAAAATGCAAATTAAGGGAGTAATTTTAGGAAAAAATTTCAAAATGGAGTAATTTTAAAAATTTTGATTTCAAAAGTAAGTAAAAATTTTGCCTTTCAAAAGTGTAAACCTATGGACTGAGACGGAGGGAGTACATTTGATGCGGAATATGCATTTTACGAGCAGTAAATCTTCTTTTGCGACGGATATAATGATATATTCATCGCAAACTTCTAACGAGCCAAGTTCTCTCACTTGAGTATATAAGACAAAACATAGGAAATCACCACGACTTGTCGTTTCCTACCCAAGTGGGTAATATTTGGTCAGTCGCAAGCTCGCGACGGATACGTCCGTCACAAATGTTAATTAGGGGTGTGCAAAATCCGGTCGGACCGGAAAAATCGACCGGACCAGACCGGGCCAGAATCTACCGGACCGGAATCGGAATTAAAAAAATCCGGTCTGGTCTCCGGTTCACCATTTTTTAAGATTCCGGGTTCCGGTCCGGACCGGTTTGGACCGGATTTTATCTTTTTAAATTTTTTCCCTCGAAAATATATTAAAATCCGGTCCAACCGGTCCATAATATTCTAATTTCGGTCCATAATTTTACCAATCCATAATTTTGTCAGTCTATAATATTTAAATTCCGGTCCGGTCGGGTCTTGGACCGGAATTTTACTGCTCCGGTTCCGGTCCGAATTTTTTATATTACGGTCCGGTCCCGGTCCATCATTTTTATCAATTCCAGTTCCGGACCGATTTGATCCGATTTTGGACCGGTGCACAACCCTAGTCTCATTTGTGTTTTACAAGTGCATAGAAATTATAAAAACTTGGTTGGGATATTAGCAACAGAAGTTACCTTTCTTTACTGTGTTAAATATCGATTTGGCAAGACGTGAATGGTAAAAAAACGAGTGTGCTATAATCCTATAATGATCGATTCCATAATTAAAGGAGTACTACTGGCATGTTCCGGAGCATATGAGCACAATTATTAACACTTGTGTTGCGTATTTGTATGATGTAACTTGATATATTAGCTTATCTTGTATGATAATCATTTGGGACAATCTATATAATATATACACAATAAACATGAATCTGAAGGCAGGATTCCTAGTGCTATAATTAGAGGTGGCAATCGGGTCACTCGGGTCGGTTACGGGTCGGGTCAAGCAGGTCGGGTCATATCGGGTTCGGGTTGTGTCGGTTCAATTTGTTCTTCAGTTCGGGTTCGGGTCGGGTCGGGTCGCTATCGAGTCGGGTCAACAACATGCTCGTTTCAAGTCGGGTCGGGTTCGGTTAAGTCGGGTCATTATATGGGTCGGGCCATATCGGGTCAAAATATATAATTGGGTCGAGATCGGTTCGGTTCGAGGTTTTGTGGGTCGGGTCGTGACGGGTCAAAATATTTAATCGGGTTGAGTTCGGTTCATAATTCACATGTCCACTCCACAAACCCTAAACCCTAAACTTTATTAGTTATTCTATAGTGGATCTTCAGTAAGGTGGCTTTACTCTATTATAGTATAAAACAGATCCAAATATAACTTCATTACTTCGTTAATTTTCTAGAGTACTTGTAAATTATAATCTTGAGATTGGAGATTATCGAGCCTACTCGCGTTTAAGTGATGAATCATGAAATATTTATCTAATTCATTTGATAGTAACATTTAATAGTATGACTTAAGGTGACAATATGACTAAGGGTCTTCAGTCTAATGACAGTTTAACGTTACAAACTTTTACGAAAGCTCTAACTAAAATGAAAATAATAGCAAATCAATAGGATCGAGGTTATTATCGAGAGTAGTCGTGTTTGAGTAAATCATGTAATATTTAGTTTGGCATAACATTAACTAAACAATAATTGAAGTTGCAAAATAAAATCAGAATATTAATTAAATCAATTTGGGTCAGGTTAGATTCGAGTCAATTCGGGTTGAGTCGGTTCGGGTCCTATCGGGTTATAAATCATGCACAGGTCGGGTCGGGTTGGGTCATGTCGGGTCAAAACGGGTTGTACACTCATTCGGGTTACAGGTCGGGTCAGTTGGGTCACAAGTCGGTTCGGTTTATTCAATTTCGGGTTATATCGGTTGACAGTTCACCCACGGGTCGGGCCAGGTCGGTTCGGTTCATTGTTTTAGCGGGTGTTATCGGGTCGGTTTTCGGGCAGTTCGGGTCGGGTTACTCGGGTCGGGTCAGCTTTTGCCAGCTCTAGCTATAATACACCCTTATGAGCGTGGACCCAGAATTTTTGTACAAGGACCACACAATTTTTTTTACTAAACAAATATTTTTATATTTAGAATTTTTTTCTATATTAATTAATTAATATTGAAGTAAAAATGGGAAAAAAAATTAGATTTATAGATATCTTTTTTCAAAAATAACGTTTACTCTAAAATATTACAAATATATAAAAATAATGACTTAAAGTTATAAAATATAATACATTTTGGTACAAAATTTAAAAATAAATACAAAATGTCAATGGTTTAGAATTTTTTCATATACTAAGGCCCAAAAAATGTATCCTTATTATTTGCAAGATATAGAAATTAACACAATTACCAACTATGCCATGATAACTATGTGTTTATATTGAAGACCATGAAGAAAATTTCATGGGGGGCACGTGCCCACCCGCCCCCTAAATCCGTCCCTGCCCTTGATAAATATCGCATATGAGCTCGCATATATAGGAAAAACAAAAAGGGAGTAGCATTTGCTTTCAAAATTAATTAGTTATTTCATTAAATAAGTTTTGCGATGAAATTTCGGTGGACTTGTAAGATAAACACATGTCTAAACTCGCCGCAGGTATAGATTTTGTGAACTCCATAGAAACTTATGAAACTGATGTAATCGCCATTGATGAATGATTATGATTTGTATTGAACAACAAAGGTAAATAGAAGATATTTTGTATATATCAAAACTTGAGAGTATTTACAGTGTGATGAAGTATATATATACAAATGTGTAACAAACTATTGTAACTACTTTGACAGCCTGTAACTAACTCTCTAACAAACTACTCAACTACTTTGCTGATGTGTCAATATAACTAATTCACATCCCCCCTTCAAGCTGGACTAGAAATGAGTAGCTTCAATCCAAGCTTGCTACTAAGAAACTGGTGTTGCTGTGACCCCAAAGGTTTAGTCATTATATCAGCCAATTGAAGGCCAGTCCTGACATGTTTAGGAACCAATAATCCTTCTTGCAGTTTATCTCTAACAAAGTGACAATCCACATTTAAGTGTTTTGTTCTCTCGTGAAATACTGGATTCTCAGAGATATGAACAGCAGCTTTGTTATCACACATCAATGGAACAGGCAGTGTTGGTGTGATCTGAAAATCCTGTAGCAAAGCTATCAACCATACCAATTCAGCAGTAGTATAAGACATTGACCTATACTCTGCCTCTGCTGTGCTTTTGCTCACAGTTTTTTGCTTTTTAGTTTTCCAGGATATGAGTGATGGTCCTAGGAATACACAGTAACCACTTAAGGATCTACAGGAAAAAGAGCAGGAACCCCAATCTGCATCTGAGTATGCAAGCAAACTGAGGTCATTCTCAGCAGGATAAAACAGACCCAATTTTATTGTACTCTTTAAGTACTTGACTACATGTGTGGCAGCTTGTAGATGTGGCAATCTTGGTTCACTTAAGAACTGACTTAGATGTTGTACTGCATATGAAATGTCTGGTCTTGAAAGGTTCAGATACAACAATCTCCCTACAAGCCTTCTGTATTGATCAGGTCTGTCCAAAACTTCTCCTGAATCAATGGACAACTTTAACCCTCTTGGCAAAGGAAAATCTGTTGTCCCACATTCCTCCATCTTCATATCTTGGACAATATCAAGTATATATTTGCGTTGGTTCAAAATAATGCCTGTATCATTTCTGGCCACTTCAAGACCTATAAAGTATCTCATCATCCCCAAATCTTTGATGGTAAATTTATCATGTAAACCCTTCTTGGTATTGATTATCCCTTGATCATCATTCCTTGTTAAGAGAATATCATCAACATACACCAATGCTATGAGGAACCTTCCATTCTGTTCTTTATAGAATAAAGAGTAATCTTCCCTTGACTGAGCAAAACCCAACTGTTTCAAATACTTTGTCAGTTCTATATTCCACTGTCGGGATGCTTGTTTGAGCCCATATATGGATTTTTTTAACTTGCAGACTAATCTGGAATCCGCTTGTGTATACCCAGCAGGAGGTGCCATGTAAACTTCCTCTTCTAAATAACCATGAAGGAAGGCATTATTTATATCAAGTTGATATAAGGGTCATCCTTTTGCAGCAGCAATAGCAATGAGGGTTCTAACAGTGGTGAACTTAGCCACTGGTGAGAACGTGTGCTTGTAATCTTTATCTTTTATTTGGTTGAACCCCTTTGCCACTAACCTTGCTTTGTATCTTTCTATTGAACCATCAGGTTTGTGTTTGATTTTATACACCCACTTGGAACCTATTGCTTTATGTCCATGAGGAAGTTCCACCAAGTCCCATGTCTGGTTTATTTCCAAAGCCTCTATTTCTTTCTGCATTGCCTCAATCCAGTGAGGATCTTGACAAGCTTGAGCATAAGTAGATGGTTCAACTGCTAGAAGAACATTGGCCAGACTTGCCACATAAGAACTGTCAAATTCATTCATATCCTTCAGAATCATGGAATGAAATGCAGAAGAAGAACTGGAATCCTCTTGGACAGAATGCTGAACAGGAAGCTTAATGTTGCAGTGAAAATCCTTCAACCTACTACTCAATTGCCGAGGCCTTGTGGACTGTCTTATCATAGGTTGATCAGAAGATCCCTGGGGAGAAATAAAATTCTCAGAGGATGTTACAGAAGGTTCTGAATTGTGTGAACTGTCTTTAGTAGCACTAGATGAAATTTGAGGATTTATGTCATTATTAATAGGAGGTGACTCTTGTGAAAAATTGGGAGAATTAGTATTACTATATGAAGAAGTATTATTATTATTGTGTGATAGAGTATTATTATTTGTTGTATTATGAATTTGAAAAGTATTATTATGTGAGAAAATAGGAGAGTCAGCAGGATTGACAGTTCCAGTAGTAGTGCACTGATGTTGCTGCAGCTGCTGTGTTGATTGTTTAAATGGAAAAATTCCTTCCTGAAAGACAACATCTCTACTAGCAAAAATCTTATGATTATCCAAATCATAGAGTTTATATCCTTTTTCACCATATGGGTAACCAATCATAATACATTTCCTTGCCTTTGGTGCAAACTTATCTCTGTGAGTAATTGGTTGAGAAGCAAAACACAGTGAGCCATATACTCTCAGTTCCTCGTAGTTGGGTTTCTTCTTGAATAAAATCTCAAAGGGTGTCTTCCAACCAATAACTGGACTAGGCATTTTGTTGATTAGATAAGTTGTTGTCAAAACACACTCACCCCAGAACTTGAATGGTAAATTGGCATGAATTCTTAAGGATCTGGCTGTTTCAATTAAGTGCCGATGTTTTCTCTCAACCCTGCCATTCTGTTGTGGCCTCCCAACTATGCTTTTCTGATGTATAATACCTTTCTCAAGGAACAAGGCAGCACAAAATTTCTGAAGAAATTCTGTCCCATGGTCTGTTCTAATCATTTTGACAGAACATTGAAATTGTGTCTGAACTAGTTGCAGAAAGCCTTTAACCAGACTTGGGACTTGATGTTTATGATGTAATAGGTAAGTCCAAGTACATCGAAAACAATCATCAGCTATAGTAAGGAAGTACTTGGCCCCATTAACATTAGGAACTCTATATCCTCCCCACAGATCCAAATGAATAAGATCAAAACAGTGAGATGCATGTGAAATGCTCCTTTTGAAAGGAAGTATGTGATGTTTAGATAATGCACAAGTCTTACAAAAAAAATCTTTCATTCCATTGACAGAAAAATCAAGTACATGAGATAGTTTGTCAATAGACGAATGTCCCATTCTAGCATGTAACAAATGAAGCCTATCATGCTTAGATTTATTTAAAACAGTGGAAGACACTGTATTACAAACTTCAGAAAATTTATTTGTTTTGAAATTGGGAACTAAATCATGACTTGGAATGAGCCTATATAAGCCTCCAATCTTCTTTGCTTGAGCATGAATGACCTTAGTTGAAAGGTCCTGAAAAATGCAAATATTTTTAGTGAAACTGATGTCTAAATGAGATTGTTCTAACAACTTCCCTACAGAAAGTAGATTTTGTTGAAAATCAGGAATGATGAGAACATTATAAAGAATAATGTGTGGGTGTATATGCATGCTGCCAGGTTTATGAACTATTTTGACTGTACCATCTGGTAATCCAACATGGACAGACCTTGTCAAAGAATGAACATCTGTCAACAAATGCTCATATGGGGTCATATGATCAGTGGCCCCAGTGTCTACAATCCAATCATTCATCAATATAGAGTGATTAACAGTATTGACAGAGGCTTGTGAAATGATACCTGCAAAATTGAGGGAGGTACTTACAGATTTGTCAGAAGAAAAATTCTTCATCACTTGTTGATAAATGGAATTAGCAATGCCAGTGACAGTCTTGGAATCAAGCAAACCATTAACATTTTCTGGTATGGCTGCTGAATCAGAAGCAGTATTTGCAACATTATTAGCAGTAGAAAATGAATTATACCCCTCATCTTCATAATATTCCAGAGGTGAATACTCTTCATCTTCTTGTGAATAAAAGGTATCCACATTATTTGCAGACTGTCCTCCTCTATATTCTTCTCGTCTGTAAACATTTTTGCCTCTGCCATAATGAACATCAGCTGGCCTTCCTGCATAACCACCTCTTCTTCCCCTTGAAAACTTGTTATTCATGTTCCTTAACTCATAACAATAATCTCGGATGTGTCCCTTCTTGCCACAATGAGAACAGGTTTTGAGTTTATTACAATTAACAATCTCATGACCTTTCATTTGACAATGAGAACAGATCTTAACACCTTACTGTGGTGAAGAATCATTGTCAAACTTGACTCTTTTTCCATTAAAAGTCTTAGAATCAGGTTCTCTACTTGCTGCATAAGCATTCGCCTCTGCCAGAACATCAACAGCTTCTGCAATTTGTTTCTGTCTCTCGATTTGTTGAAGAATGGAAAAGGTTTTATTGAGAGGTGGAAGAGGTTCCATGGATAGAACATTTGTTTTAACAGATTCATAACTACTATTCAATCCCATGAGAAACTGAATGACCTTTGCTTGAGATTCTCTATCAAGCATCTTTTTGAGAATATGACAAGTGCAATCATCCAGAGCACCACAATTACACATAGGTACAGGATCAAGACTGTCCAAAGTCTCCCAAGTCCTCTTTAACTTGCTGTAATACTCAACTAAGGAAGTACCAGCTTGAGCAGTATCAGATAGTTCTTTCCTTAACTGATAAATCTCAATATTGTTAATCTGTCCATATCTTTCCAACAATTCAGTCCATAGCTCTTTAGCACTATTGGCATACTGAACTGTTTCTTTAATTTCATCAACTAATGAGTTAAGAATCCATTGCATCACCATATAGTCACAATGTACCCAACGCTGATACTTAGCATCAGTTTTAAGAGGACACTTAAAAGTTCCATCAATAAAACTGTCCTTATTCTTAGCAATTAAGGCAATATAAGCATCACGTTTCCAAGAGAGAAATTTAGTTCCATTGAATTGAGTTGGAACAATACGATGTGAAGGTTGATCAGAATGTGAAAGAAATAAAGGATCATCAAAACAAGTATAATGTGCAGAAGCATCAGAAGTCGGTGGAGGAACAGAATCAGGCATGATTGAATGCAGAAAATAGAGATCAGAGAAAGGCGAAAACACCAGAAAACGATTGCGGAAGCAAATAAACCAGAAATTGATCACCAGAATGAAGATAATACCTTCGGAGGATGAAAAATTGAAGTAATAAGGAGTGAAATGAATCAATATCCAGAATAAAAGAGAATTCCAGGAAAAATATGAAATCAGATATGAAACCTCCAAAGAAATCAGATATGAAACCTCCAAGAGGAAAATCTCAGACGAAGATATATCCGAAGAAGACGAATCAAAAAATCGTCAATATATCACCAGAAATGAAGAACAGGATCGTTACTTGAAGCGAATGATACCATATGAAACTGATGTAATCGCCATTGATGAATGATTATGATTTGTATTGAACAACAAAGGTAAATAGAAGATATTTTGTATATATCAAAACTTGAGAGTATTTACAGTGTGATGAAGTATATATATACAAATGTGTAACAAACTATTGTAACTACTTTGACAGCCTGTAACTAACTCTCTAACAAACTACTCAACTACTTTGCTGATGTGTCAATATAACTAATTCACAAAACTAGCTAAGCCCGTCGTAGGATTAGATTTGCTATGAGATCTGTGGCAGCATGCGACTGAATAGCTTTTGTGACGGACTAGTTGAGCAGGTTGGAGGCGCCTATTTAACGAAATGGACTAGCCATTGTAGTATATCGCAAAACAAAATATGCGATGGATTAACAATGGCTAGTCTGCCACATCTTCATTGTATAATAAAAAAACGCGGTGATGAACATTAGTCATGTCCTCCAAAGACGGTGTATTACTAGCCTATGTCGTCTTTGCCTCAAGCTCACACCGTTGCTCTCCATGATGTGAAGCTCCCTCACCGTTTAGGCCATCCACATACTTCTGTTTAAGACTCATTGTTCCTAGTTTTTCCTATCTATAAAAGTTTTAAATTACCATTTGACGTATCGTCTCTTCGAACTCAATTTCCTGTCAAGGTTACCTTTAGTGATTTGTTATCGTGCGTTGTCTATTCATTTGATTAATTTATATTTTCCTTTATCACTATACAAAATTTTCATGGCTAGATTGGCTCAAAATAAATCCGACTATCGACAAACGTTATAAAATTTAAAGCCCTCATTAAGAAACAATATTCTCGACCAATCTTAACCTTCTATTTTGATAATGCCTGAGAATTTGGAAAAAATAAAACCCAATAATGCCATGTAAGCATATATCTTTGAACACTAAAACTTGAGAGAGACGGTTTTTCAATAAATTATTGAGAGGCCATTCTTTTGTACCATTTTATTTGTATTTCGTGACCTTTTGTCGTTGATTGTACCATAGTAATTTCCTAGTTATTTAGCTAATAAATGTACTCATTCTATCTTTAATCATGATTTGTACCTATTATATTACCTTTAGTACCACTTTTTCTTAAATTTGTACAATAGTCTCTCAATAAACTTATTGACAAGCGGTCTCTCAGGAGATCTACTGATCTTTGAAAAGCACAACACAACACAACGAAATTTAATAGCCGTTAACCATATTGTTATTAATTTATTAAAGTTTTCTTAACTAAGTGGTGTTAGTCCAGTGTTAACTGGTTAAACCTTGAAACTTGCAGAAACTGTGGGAGTTGAGATGTCCCAAGTTCGACTATCAGTTGGAGTGATGATCACTAGGCCACTGTAGCCCACGAAAGGAGTGACTCTTAAATGGTCCATGTGATGGTGCGGGAATGCATGGTCCAGAGGATTCAATCCCCTTGTCGTTAAAAAACCAAAAAATTAAGCTTCCTTGTGAATTCAATGTCTACAATATGGTAATGTAGTCGTTCAACAAAACTGTTGTGTTAAGGTGTATGCAGTGGTGAGGTTAAATAATTACATTCTGATTCTTTTTCTTTTCATTATTTAAGGGAAAACCTAATTTAATAAATAACAATATGATTAATATAGCATAAACAAATTTTACTATTTTGTTTATTAATCTGCATTAAGTATTAAGTTATTTTTTTTTATACGGGTGTTTTATTGGTGAGCAAAAAAAATATGAAGAAGCAAAATATTAGGATTTCTTAAACAACCATATATTGCAGACTAACTGCATCATTGACAATAGCAACATAAATTACTAATAGTTTTTAGGCGCATAAAAGAATTTAATATTTAAGAATTTAATAAATTTTTTTTTGGTAGTTTTTGTTTTTTATTATTTCAGTTTTGAAAAATATAGCAGGAGTGAAATTGGAGTTATGAAGCTGACTAATAGTTTGTTTTCACCACCCGTCGAACAAACACAAATTCTCATTTGCGGCGGGTATATCCGTCGCAAACTTGCGACGGGTACTATTTTATCTCACAAAATATCCACTTTTTCTCTCTCCCATGTGGTCCCCTTTCTCCACTAACTCATTTTCTATCCATTTTATCTCACAAAATATCCGTCATAAATGGTGACCCGTCACAAGCACGACTTAGTGTCAAAGAAAATACTCGCAGCTTGTTTATACAACTTGATTTATTTAGTTTTTATTTTACTTTGATCTTCATTTTAATTTTAATATATCGACCCATGTAATTTTAATACACAATATATCTTGAATTATTTATAAAATAATTTTACTATATATCCATATAATCTCAACTATCATTTCACGGATTTAGGTAAAATAGCTCTTTTCGTAATCAATCTTATACACTTTTGAAATTCTGCGTTAATAACTCATCAAAAAGAAAGCTATATGTGTTGACACAAATTCTCCTTTGTCACGGACATATTGATCGCAAATTTGCAACTATTCAAATATTATCCAGGAACTTGACACGTTAGAAATTTACGACGGATATATACGTCATAAACGAGACTTACCGGGGTTTGAATATGTACTAAGGCGCTGACATTCGTTAATTTTTGGCATCTCAATTTCTACCTAAGCAATTCACACTATATGGACATATCTCCTCCACAAGACCAATTCTTGTCTTTAAATCTTAGTGATTTAAAATATTCAAATTCAACTTGCTCAACTAAGATCAAGAAATTCATATATAAAACAATCAGATAAGATTGTGTAATTATCAAACATTTTTTTTGTCCAAAATGCAAATGATTGGACCCACTTTAAATAATACAATTCCAAAACATTACATCACATAAATAGCATCAACCTAGCATCTCCTGAATATACACGAAACGTTTTTACAATTTTGGTCTGCCGTCACACAATAACACACCACCTATTATATATCACGAATTCTTGTTTAGACGAATAATATTCGTCTTAAATAGAAAATGAGCTGAGTGTGCTGAAGAGATAAAAGACGAATATGTAGGAACGAACCAATATAGTATGTCTTATATCTGCAAATGAAAGTATACTAAACCCATTTTCAGCGTTGTTACGACATATTGACCAATTTTTGTCATAGTCAAGGGTTTTTAGCATGTTTAACTAGACAATATGCTAATTTTAGTGTTTGAGTAAACAACATATTGAAACAACTATAAGGTCAATATGTTTCCATCCCATCTTATTGGTAGAGTTGTCCATGGGCAGTACTATCCGAAAACCCGACCCAAATTTTTAACGGGCTTGGGCATCATTTTAAAAAAAACGAGTCATGGGCTAACCCGGCCCAACCCATTTTAGTAAATGGGCTGGGAACGGACAAGAGAAATGTAAAACGGGCTGACCCGTCCGGCCCGCTAAAGTAATGTGAGCAATTAGTATATAATTAATAATGAGTTTAGAAATTAGAACCGGTGAATGAATATCTTGAAAAGTGAAAACGATTGAAAGCTTTATTTATTGATGTTAAGAACTAAGAACTTAATTCACTATCGGCATTGCAAGTTTATCGCGTTGTTAATTACTTAATTAAAAATTTCTCAGAAGTTAACAGAAAAATATGAGCCCGACAGCACACGGGTTGACCGAATTTAGCCGTTGGACGGGTAAGAGAAAGGAGAAGTGGCCCATTACTTCGGCCCAATCCGCCTGCTATACTCTTATAGGGCATATTTCTCCCTTTCGACCTAGCCCATGTCCGGCCCAAACCCACATTTGGACAGCCCTACTTATTGGCTAACATATTACAAAGTAGGAGATTTTATTACATTTTACAAAGGGTTTTTTTCGTCAAACACAATCTTTATAAAAACTTTTTTTTCTAAATACTACCTTTTAAAAAAAAATTGTCAAACACAAACTTTAGTAAATTTTTTTGTCAAACACAACATTTTAGTCATAGCTTGACCACACTTGCAATTATGTGATTTTCAGTCAATAATGTTTGAGATGAGAAACAAGGGTCGTTGTGAATTTGGGTTTACAACTGGTAGTTGGGGTTTTCCCTGGGTCTTTTAAGGGATTATGATGCTTCGTTTGGCCTGAACTTTGAGATATAGGTAGAAGGGGTGTAAGGGAGGTCGTAGTTGTGTTATTTATGGTGGTTCTTAGTTGCAAGTGGTTCTTTGAGGATAATGAATTGAATGGAAAAACAAAATAAAGTGAATTTTCCCTTGTAAAACACCTAAGTAACCGAAAATACTTTAAGTTGATGGAATCCGGCCAAAATGCCGTGTTTGACAAAAAAAAAATTATTAAAGGTTGTGTTTAACAAACTTTTTTTAGAGGTGGTGCTTGGAAAAAGGTTTTCTTAAGATTGTGTTTAACGAAAACTTTATACAAAAAAACCTAACAATCTACTAATCGTAGTTCGTCAGTTATCAAACAATCAAATTAATTATGTTAATTATAATATGCTAGTCAAACATTCTGTTTAAATCTGTCATTTGTAATCTCTTATTGGAATCTGCTTATACTGAAATCAATCTGTTGTTTACAAAATATGACCTTCATCTTAAGACAAAGAAGATATTTGTCAAACAACGGGTTAACAAATTTTCAGCATATTCAAGGCTTTTAGAATGTTTGTCTAACACCCCCATATACTAAGACGCTTACCAACCACTATCCTAGCATATAAGGGTGTTAACATCTCGGTTGCACGAGATAGTACGCATCATAGTTACCACAATGAAACGAATTAAATATAAACTTTAATTAAATCCAAAACCAAATACAAAAGTCTCAAACTACAAAATTGAAATACAAACTATGAAACTATCAAAACTCCGTGAAAGTTAGACTAAGACGATACTAGGTGAAGACTCTGTCTCGGCCATGTCCCGAGCATCAATCAACTACCAACCTGTTAATCAACTGTTCACCATCCCAAATGGATCACCACGTTTTTTAAATAATACATGGTTGGGGTCAGTCAATTTCGCAAATAAAGTAAGCAATACAAGACATATAATCACAATACTTATTAGGCAATCAATGGTGAACGTTCTCCAACTCTATAGTAACCGACTACACATCACAACATGTAGCCTATTCGGATTACCAATCACAACAGGTAATCCACACCGCCAGTGGGGACCGTAACCTTACCACCTAAGCTCCGCTCATAGAAACGACCGCACCTAGATCATTAATGTGTACATCCTCTTGTGACGGGAGCCACAGAGGGCGAACATGGGGTTGGAAACATCTTCCGAAAATGGTCTCGCAATCAAGATCAATACCAACACAATAGACATACACAATAACTCAGACATAGATCATCACATATCACCTTACAATAAATATACATCAACTGAGTAGGAAAACCCTACCTTACTAGCAATAACGATTTCCACATAAGGAGTCTAGAAGTGATCTTCTACGAAGTCCTCACCTATATCATCGCATAAACAACTATCACAATCAAACCACAAATCTCATAGAAAAACTATACCCAAACTCTAGGGTTTAAACTAATTAAACAAAGAAAGGATCTTAGTTACCGACGATAAAAGGGACGCACAAACACAATCTACGATCAAACACTGACGATTCTTTGCGAGATAGTGACTAGAGGTGATTATGATTTGTGATTAGGGAAGTAAAATTGATTATGAAAGTGTTTGAATAAATGAAATGATTTAAAATATAACCTCGTACATTCTAATCAAACCTTTGCAGAACTTTACCAGAACGGGTACTCAACCGAGTACCCCATAGACAGACCCTGCCAGAACATCAAAACACGAGTACTTGGTCGAGTATGGCCTACTCGACCGAGTACTTCGACCGAGTACCCATCAACTAAACTGGAGAAGTATCACAGTCTTGCCCCCTTAAAAATGAACTTCGTACCTGAAGTTCACTTCCAAACCTGCATAAAATAGCACCTCCCAAACACCAACACTTCACAAGTCCTCTACCGGCACTATAAGACTATAAAACTGCATTCCAAAGATGCATCAAACATATAAAACTTACTATAAAACTGACTAAACATAATTTAAAATAGAAGCGATCATCTCCTACCCCCCTAAAAAAAGCTTACGTCCTCGTAACCATATATACCTGCTCAAACAGATGTGGATAGCGCTCATGCATAGCCTCTTCCTGTTCCCAAGTAGCATCCTCAACGTTATGCATTGACCATAATATTTTAAGCAGCTTGGTTTCGCCAGTCCTTGTCCTGCGTACCTTGCTACCCAAAATTTCCTTTGGCACCTCAACATAAGTTAGAGCCTCATCTAACTTAATATGTTCAACCTCCAGTACATGGGATAGGTCATTAACTTACTTCTGAAGTTGAGATACATGGAATACATTATGCACACGATCCAAGGCCGGTGGTAAAGACAAACAATAATCCACTTCTCAACTCGATCAAGAATCTCATAAGGGCCTATGAATTTCCGACTCAGCTTGTCCCTCTTCCCAAATATCCTTACCCTGCACATGGGTGACACCTTAAACTATACCTTATCCCTGACCTGAAACTCAATATACCGACGGTGCAATATACGGTAATATTTAACAACGGTTTTGTTACCATTATATCGTTGTCAATAGTAAATTACGACAACGGTTTTTGGTATTGTTATTAAAATTTATATAATGGTTGTACTGTTAACCGTGGTATACATTTTAACAACCGTCATTGCAATAACGGTTCTGTGTGTTTATTTAAAAACGATAAATGCATTATTTGACCGTTATTGTATATCTTATTTGAATTGGCGTAGTGTATAGGCAGACTCTGCCAGAACATCAAAACACGGGTGCTCGGTCGAGTACGGCCTACTTGGTCGAGTATGGCCTATTCGACCGAGTTCAACAGCTAAACAGGAGGAGCATCATAGTTTGACTCACCAATTTACTAACTTAAGTGTTGGTAATTGACATATTAAAAGGTAGATTGAAATCCAAATTTCCAATATACTGTTTTGCAATATGCTATCCCAACCATAATATTCATTTTAGTAGATTGCAAATAATGGATGAATCTATCAACAACTTACACATTAGTACAGTAATCTATTAATCTAAACTCGATAATTATCATATACTTCTCCTAAATCTGCTAACTAAAATAATCTATTAATCTAAACTCCAATCTACTGTATTAGTCAAGCATTTAGTCAAGCATTCAATATGTCATTTATAATCTGTTTAACTCATTTATTTCTAACTAATATTAATCTCCCAAATACCAAGCATGCAAAATACTGATCAACAAAAAAACTTACATGTAGTCTTGTGCATACATATTGATAAGAGTATTAAAAAGTGAGATATATATTAAAAAAATTGCAAGTTGAATCTTTATCTTTACTAATTACTCCAATTATTATGAATGGTTTCTTTTAATCTTGGACGTTTTTGCGCACTAATGGACCAAATACGTACATTGAATGCACCACAAAGAATAAGCAGGCGAGGTATAATGGAACAACTAAGCAACAACTGTAGTGTTACCAACCTACCAGCACTCAAAATCTCTTGTAAATTGACTGCTAAGGATAATTTTATTATTACACAATTATTAATTTATGACGGGTATATCTTTCTCAAACTTACTATTAGAGAATATATATTTATATATTCTAATCCTTACGATAAATCAAGTATTATCCACTTAAGTAAGAAAAGATAAGCAATTTGGAATTTCTTCTTATCTACTGAACTAGGAGAACTTGACTCATTAAAACAACAATAAACCTTATTAAAATGAATTTATATAATTAATTAAATATATGTGAAAAATATTTTATTTAAATCGTATAATTTCAAAGAATAGATTAAGAGTTTTGTAATTTGGGTTCAAAGAATAAATTAATTTTGTGTTTTTTTTAAAAAAATTTATTGGAATATCAAATTCACCCACATGTGAATGTTGACATTGTTAAAAAAAAAAGAAGTTGTATCACTTTATAATTAAGAGGGCTAATCCTACTATTGTTAATTAATTTTAGAGTAAAACCTCCCTTATGTAGTCGAAGATCCATCTCTTCTTCGCCTGATTTTTGAGTTGAGAGAAGAGGGGATACACTTATTGCCGAACGAAATTTTTTCCTCATTTCCATACGTTCTTCATATAATTTAAAAGACCGTATTGAAATGAGTTGAAAGAAGAGGAAATACACTTATTATGGGGGGAGGGGGAATTGACCATGGTCGGGTATAAAGGCAGGTTGGGTAGTGCCAAGTGATGAACCACCAAGTTAGGGGACGACATTGGTGGACTCTAACTCACTTAAACTAAATTCTTAATATAAATCTAGGGTGTCAACGAGTTGATCCGATTCGAGTTCGAGCTTGACCTTGCTCAAGCTTAGCTTGTACTCGATTACCAAAAATTCGAGTTTGAATCGATCTCGAGCTTAATCGAATTTTAAAAAATGTGCTCGTTACAAGGCTTGCGAGCTTTACACGAGCTCGAGCCTAAATCGAGCCTATATGAAATTCATTATTTTTATTATTTTTTTCTTCCGATATTTTCAATAACAAAGTTCGAACGTTTTATCTAAAAATATTTTAGCAAATCAACAAGATATTTGATATGTGTGATACAAAGATATAATAATGTTAAAATATTTTTATAAAATATGATTAATATCTTATGTATTTTCATATGTTCGAGCCGCTCGCTCGCGAGCTTTTCGAGTCGAGCCGGCCTTTGCTCGGCTTGACTCGTTAAACTCTCGAGTCGAGTCCGAGCTCGAGTTGAGCTCACACAAGTCGATCTCGAGTTGTTCGCGAGATGTCTCTATCTTATTAACTATAAATCAACTTGTTTCAAATGAGAAGATGCATCCTACTTAACCATCCGAAAATTATAAACAATTGAATTCAGATGCTCGTTGATCCAAAATTACAAACTTTAATCGAAGTATGGAACTACTTACATGTCCAACACTAAACATGTGAACTGTGATGCATTGACCCTAAAATTAGTTACAAAAAGTCAAAAACTATAATTACAAGACAATAATGCAAGTAGACTTCAACCCTTGATAGTCCATACATATATATATATGTATTATATATACTTGTACATATACGATATACGGTATACGGTATACCCCAATTGTGATCTCCCAAGAAAAATTAAAAAAAATTAAACAATTAAAAAAACACACTTGTCTAGTACTAGTACTTCGTAGCAGAGGCGTTCTAGGACTTATTGGACGAGGGCGAAAAATAAACGAAATTACGAAAATTACGGAATTATATTTATATAATAAAAATTTGGTTCTAACAAAATAGTTTATTTTGTGATTGAAAAAATTAAATAAAACAAATGGTGAAAAAAAACATTGAATAAAAATTGTTTATTAGAAGTATTGAATATTTGACCTTAGACAAGGAAAACCTACACCCAACCAGCAGGGGCGGCGGATCCAAGGGGTCCGTGGAGGCAGGTGCCCCCATGACATTTCAGAAATAAATTTTTATAATTATCTATAATAGCTAGTAAATTATCATGGCAAAGTTGGTAGTGATGTACTGTTTTATCCCTAAGGTACAAGGTTCGAATTTACGAACATATTTGTATTTTATTTATTTTTTATTAAAAAATTGCTTGAAATAAGATTTGAACTCAGGACATACAAGTAACTTATCAAATTTTAAGTCCTTGAACCACTTTCATTTATTGTTAATTGTAGAACAAAAATGTATTATATTCTATGAATTAGATATTATTTTTACATATACTCATAATTTAAATTATTTTAGAAAAAAAAGTTGAAAAAAGATATGTCTATATCTCTATAACCAATATGTTTTATTCTTTTTTAAAACCTGAAACAAAATTTATGAGTCCGTCACTGCCAACCAGACAACCACTAGACCAACATAATAAATACTCCCTCCTATTCTATCTATTCTTCCCTATTTCCTAAAACGGATTATTCAGGCTTTCTTCCCCTTTCTTATTTTGGAAACTTTTACTCTTATTTTATTCATTTCTCTCTCCTATTATCAAACCCCACCCAACTCACAATTTCTTATTTAATTCCTAATTATTCATTCCTCTCTCCTATCACCCAACCCCACCCAATTTTTTACACTTATTTTACTCCCTACCTTAATTCTTGTGCCCCACTCAAAGGGGAACAATACATAGAATAGGAGGGAGTATGTTTATTAATTATACAAAATTATATGAAGTAATTATTTTTTAGCAAAGGGGTGCGGGTGAGACCTGCACCCCTCCTCCATAGTCCATATACGCCAATGCATAGTAGAAGATTAGGCAATTATTGTTGGAACACGTGTAAGAATGGTATTGGCTAGGTGGCCTCTCCACTACATCTCTACCTATCTATATTACTTTGTTTGACCTCTTTACTACTTGTCTTTTTCTGCTAACTTTTAAGTATTGTTCATTTATTGATTTTGTTACTACAAATAATCATTTCAACTTTAACACAAAAGAGAGTGTGTTTTTGGAATTGAGCAAACAATAACACTAATCATGGAGTTTGTTGATCCAAATCATAATATTGGATCCTTTGATGATAACTTCATTGATGGATATTTTGATGGTAGTTTCACCAACCATGTCACTACTTCTCCCAATTTCCCTTTGCTTCATAGGTATGTTTCATCATCAACCATGTCTCTTTCGATTTACGTTAATTCTTATGTAAAACCGCCTTACATACGCATGTGTAAAACGGGTTAGGTTTGTAGCTACTTTTCCACTTATTTGGCCAGTTTTACACTAAGCTGAATCGCGTTATAAGAGAATAACTAGTTATACTGTATGTAGATTCATCCAAGTTTTTAGCGTATGCTATTATTGTTAAATTATTTTCTAATTCATCTATATTTTCTTTTTGTTTTACCATACCCTTGACCCTATTGTTGAATTTTAGCTTAAATGGTTTTGGATGATAATTCATGTTAGCCGACCAGAAATCATGTTCGGGCTAAGGGGGTCTCTTGTTGTTGATGTTGTTTGTAAATTGTATTTCATGGCGTACGTGCAAGTTTACATTAATAAACATGTTACAATTCAATTATTAAACATGTTACAAGCGAGAAGGTTTTAGTTTTATTACTGGCGTAATTAAAGGGTTATCTCATTTCAAATCGTCATTATCCGTCATTATGAATATAATCGTGGTCTCATGGCATCATCGGTACACTGTTATCGTTGGTGATCCAAAAGCTTGGTATCTAGGGTGTTGATAGATAATCTGCCTTTAGTTAGAGTTATAGAAACTCAATTTTTTTCGGTTTTATTTGTAAGGAAATAGACTAGAATCAAACCAACTTATTTCATCCTTTCTGGGGTCAGTGGCTTTCAACCCACCTCGAAAGTTTATGACACGACTTATATCAGATCGAAACTAACTTTTTTGCAGTTCAAGTGTTGGTTTCGACTTCTATCAAGCCGGTAATCTCCAACTAGAACAAGAGTCTCAACAGGAATTCTCCAAACAGAGGTATTCCATCTTTTATTTTATCTTTATAACGAAAGAATAAAACTCGAGTAGGATCAACTTACTCCATCCTTTCGGACAAAGAAGGAAAATGACAGTAACGCTGATAGTAGATCCTTATTATTCATCCTTACTGACCGCGGACCAAAACTAACTTCTTTGCAGTTCAAGCGTTGATTTCGACTTCTCCCATGCCGGTAATATCCAACAAGGACAAGGACAAGGGTCTCCAAAAGACTTGTCAAAAAAAAGGTATTTCATTGTTTTGCTTGAACGCCTTGACGTTTATGATACAGAAATATACTCCATAATCTGTAGGTTCTTTGTACATCTAAGATGGTTGTGAAATGTTGATTTAGTGTTGATGAATACAACTCTTTTTTGCAGTTACAGCATCGAAATAGACTTTTCACAGATGGGTAGTACCGAGATAGACTTTTCACAGGCAGGTAGTGCTGGAGATGAACTCGAATTTGAAAACCTGCACCTCAAGAAAAGGTACTCTTGAAGAGCCGCGGTCCTTATTTTAATGTTGTTTGCTTCATCTGGTTTTTCACCAGAGCATTGCATCCTAATAAGTGTTGGTAGTTGAACCATCTTCTTGTTGCTTTTCAGGGGACGTACAGATCCAAATAACAAACCCAAAAGTAAAGCATGTCGTGAGAGAGAACGACGTGAGAAATTGAATGAAAGGCATGTTATCTGACGAATAAGATACTTTTTTCCGTTTTTCTTATTTTATTTCAAGAGTCAAGGGAGCCTATGCAGGCAATTTTGATGTTGTCATCAATATCACCGCGTTTATGAATTTACCCTCTAAGCTAGTTGACATCTACTATTATAAGTTGCATAACGATCTGTCATTTTTGGTTATACTGAATGATGCAGCTTTGTAAGCCTTAGCTCCGTCTTGGAACCTGGAAGAGCTGTCAAATCTGACAAATTGGTTATACTGAATGATGCTATTCGGGTAGTTAATCAGCTACGAACCAAAGCTGATGAATTCAAGGACGAGAATAAGAAGTTACTAGAGGAAATCGAAAGCTTAAAGGTAGTTTCATTCCCTTTATAATTAACTAGACCTGGTAAACGGGTTAATTATTCTCTTGTATTTAAAAAGCTCTGTCATTATCTCATGATTCATGGGGGGTTTCTGTCTTCTGAGTGCAGGCTGAGAAAAACGAACTTCGTGAGGAGAAACTGAAACTGAAAGAGGAGAAAGTGACGATGGAGCAAGAGTTCATGAAATTAGCGATGGGCGGTGCTCCTCCACCTCCTTATACAGAAGCCTACCATGGAGGGGGAAACAAGATGAGTCTATACCCGAACTATGGTATGTATCCTATGTGGCATTACTTACCACCTTCAATTCGAGACACAACTCGTGATCATGTACTCAGGCCTCCTGCTGCTTAAACAGGATGCTTTCGCGCATCCGTCCCAAGTTTTGTCTGCCTTTCTAATATGTAAATATTGTTGCTACACTAGCTCCCTCCTACAGACATAACTATTTTCTTAATTGCAAACTTACTTATGTTGCTAGTTTTTTTTAAGTTATTATTAAGACTTTCTTCTTTGATTTGGCTGTTTTTCTTTGTATATACAGTTTATGTATTTCGAGTAATAATCATCCGAAACAATCTTATGTAACTTTACAATGGGACCGTTTTATTAGTGGTAAGGTCCGATAGCTTGTGGATGATGGTCGCTAGTTTAAACCCTCTCCGGTTTTAACTCTCCTGGCCTTCTTACGCCTCATATCACCCCCCGTAAAATGTACAGCACATCATTATTATTATTCAAGGCCTTATTTTTCATTACATGGCATTGATTTCATAGTATAAAACATTGATTTATTGATAGTAGTAAATGAGGGTTTACGAATGAAAGGGCCGTCTCACTGTCAGACGGTCTTATTCTAATTAATCATGAAGTGGTTGCGGCCAGGTTCGTCTTGTGGCTTAGAGAAGAAATGTGTGACATATTCACCGACAGTAAATTCTCTGTAGATTGGTGGATTTTCCTCTGATAACAGCTCTTTAATTGGTCCATATTTCTTCGGTTTTGACGATAGGCCTGAGAAAAAGAAGGCAGAAGACAACCTTGGCCCAACATGGTTGGCTTTCACTCTATGCCATACACTTATGAATTTGTCATTTGTTATCATCTGCAATAGTTAGGCAAACAATTTGATGCAGAAACGGTTAGATTTGAACTGGAACAAAATCTCATTAAAAACGGATATTATGCGTCACAAGCTGAAAAGAGTGAAAACGGATGGTGTCCCTCTCACAATCTGCAAGTGACACTATGCATGAGGTGCTCAATTCCCCACTTGCCCTCCCACTTGCCTCATTGTGAGAAAGACACTATCTGTTTTTAACTTGTAACGGATAGTACCCGTCACAAGCAAGACGCTTTGTTGAACTGGTCGACATTTCAGGTACGGGTGTCTTTCATGTGTACTTAGCTTGTCATAATTGGGTCATTTTAGGGTATAGTTAGCTCGGAAACTATAAGGTTCTGGTCGCGTTGGGTAAGACCGGGTCAATCCAGCTTTTAGATCATAATCGGGTTATTTTAGTGATTCAGTTCTTGAGCATACTCGGGTTACTTTTTTTATGGATGACAAGGGAACATGCAGCCGCTACCTTTGGTGTGCAGTAGATAAGGAAATGTGCTATCAAGTATCAACCGATGTAAATTTATATGGAATTGTTTTTTTTGAATAAAAAGAGACCTGGAGTAGATCACCGATGTTTATGACGAGAGCACCGGGAATAGGATGAACATCAATCCATTGTTCGTCATGACGGATTTGAAGGCCGCCGACTTGATCTTGAAGCAACACTGTGAAGAAGGAAGCATCGATGTGGTTGGGAGTGCCTATGGTCAACTCAGGTTGAGGGCATGAAGGGTAGTAATGGTAAACACTTGACCAGTTCTTGTCACATTCCAGTTCCTTAAGATAATCTGGTATAAGACCAAGGGCTTCAGACATTAACTCCAGTAGTACAATGCCTAATTGAACCATATGTTTGATATGCTCCAATATTGCATCCCTGAAAACACCAGAAACAACACGAAATAATTCTTAGACCAAGTCAGGTTTTCATAATTGAGAATAGGAAAACGATTACTCGTGTGAATATATTGTATTTCCTTAGGTACCTGCAAATAGGTGGTAATAGTTCAGGGTCGAGATGACCTGTGAAAGCCGTGTTAATGGAAAGACTATCCCTCCAATAAGCGTTTTTGGACGTAAAAAGATCAAAATTACTGTCATAAACAACTTGTTTGTTGGTGTGCACATCTCTTCCATAATATTCCATTTTAGCCTCAACATCCTGTTCATGAAACATCTTAACCATCTCAAGCATTTTCTCAATAACATTCAAAGGAATCCCATGATTTATAACTTGGAAAAATCCCCATTTAGTTGATGCATACTCGACTTGTTCGACTACTTCTCGACGAGAGTTGTTATTGGTATGAATTCCTGCAAGATCAATGACAGGAAGAACGAGTTTGTTCACATTTTGAGGTTTCGAGTCCTCTGATATCTCTTCCAGAGGCCGAATGAATATTTTTGGAATGGATTTTACGCCGCTGTCCACCAGTCCTTTAACTCCTGTTTTCGTGTTGTCGAATTCCCGGAGCTCCTTCTCACGGTTATATTTAGTTTGGGTTCCATTGACAGACATTTCTGAGTTTCCTGACATTTTCCCTGAGGAACAATCTGAGTTTCCTGACATTTTCCCTGAGGAACAAAAAGACTTGTTACATTCAATAGGCCTTGTGACGGGTCAAGTATGATCCATAGAAATATATAAGACAAAAAGTAAGATGCATGGGTAATCTCAAATTTTGTCTTAATGAATCATGAATCCGGTCCAGATTCGCTAGACCATATCCTGATGGATAGGACATGGATCTTAATATTTCAGACCCTACGGATCTGGATAGTATCTGGATCCGCTAGTCTAAAAACGGATCTGGATCTGGTTGGCTAGGCCATGATTCGACCCTAAGACCCGTTTTTTTATTAATTAAAAAATATTGAAAATGATGGTCTAACTTCTTAAGTTACGCGTACAAGTTACAAAACACAGCTACATTTTTTTCATTCCTTATTCAAATATAAAATGATGACCTTACATCTAATTGGGTCATTTTAAGCTTATGTTTCTCGTATGTGACTCTTTTGTTTAAAAAACCTATATGGGTCTGTGACATAATAGTCTCATGATGGACGAATAAACCCTATAAAGCATACTACATCAAAGACACTCAATTTTTTTTTTATGTCAGTCAATTTGTTTTTAAAATAATTCATACATGGACCCTGCGGATAACTCAGACCCTACCCAGATCCGAAGGGTCGGGATCTGGATCTGACAAAATTAAAACCTGCGGATCAGGATCCCGCTTTCGTGTCGCGGATCTGAATCTAGATCCTATTGGGTCTTGTCCAGATTCGGTCCGTTGCCATCTTACCTTAGACATTTCATTTTTGTCCAGTCCATACAAGTAGGTTCTATTTGACCCGTTTTAACCTCAAGAGAGACTTATTGCACATGTAATGTCCCTTTGAAACCCTTGCTAAAACCATTGAAATTCACCAAAAAGGGAATTAACGAATTCTCAAAGAGGCCTTTCACTGTTGACATAATTTAGACCCGGTTAAATTCAAAGTCAACGCGGAACCATGGGAGCTCATCATAGTGGGAATTAAAGACTCCTCGTAGAGGCCTTCAACCCATGGCATAACTTAAGCCCAGTTAAATTTGAAACTCTGGCAGAAATTGTGGGCTCTAATCTAGGTAGCACCAAAACGGACACGGACACGGACACGACACGAACACGGGACACGGCATGCCATGAAATTTAGGACACGGGATACGGCATTTAAATTTAATAAAATATACATTTTATAGTTATAAATTTTTGATTTTATTTTTGTAAAAGTATTTGATATTAATTTTAAATAAGTGAATGTAAATCTTACCCTTGATAATAATTTTTTTTTCATTCTTCATCTGAATCAGTATTCTAATTGATCTCTTTCGATAACGCATTTCTCATCTCAAGAACATCATTCACCGCAAATGATAAGCAAATATCATGGACACGCGGCGGACACGGCTCAAATACCATGGACACGCGTCGGACACGTGCCGAAATAAATGTAGGAAGTTAGACACGGCTGTTTAGGTGTTGGACACGTTTTAGCGTGTGTCCGTGGAGTGTCGATGTTGAACACGGTGTCGAACACGGTACGGCTCATTAGAAGAAGTGTCTGTGCTACCTAGACTCTAATACAATGATAGAACATAAAATGGGTTTGACATTACTCGAATGGGGGAGAGATAACCACTCAACAACACGTGAGAAATTTCATCTTAAAAGTAATTGACAATATAAAAAGTACCCCTTAGTTATCAAATGGTGCAATTTCCTTTTTTTTTCTAACGACAATCACATGCGTGTTTATATTCCTAACTCTTTATGAGTTTGTGTGTATGAACAACAAATATAATAGACAGATGAACTACACACGTCTTAATTTAAAAAACTTGAAACATTGGCAAAAACTTATTAACAAATATATATTCTTTCGTCTCACTTAATTATTTATTTTTAATTAAAATATTTTAATAAAAAATAATAAAAATAGACAAATACTATAAGTAATTTCACACCCACCAAACACAATATGAAATTGATGAATATTTTCATATTACAAAGTGAAATCATAATACTAATAGAATATTAAATAACACTTTAATTAATATCTTTTACATTTTTTTATTATAACAATATTTTAGCAGCAAATTCATACAATTTACACAGGTATAAAACTAGTATTTTCATATAGGATTCTCCGTATTTTAATAATATGATCATACATTGATAAAATAATTAAATATGAGTATAGTGGTATTCATTGACGAAGCTACCCCTAGGCCAAGCGGGCCATGGCCCGGGTGAGCTTTAAAGATCAATTAATAATTGTGTTACATAATAAGCAGTAAAATGGTTATGGTATATAGTGGTTGATAGAATGTAAGTATGGATTTCCATGCTAAAGGTTGCAAGTTCGACCCCTAGTAACCACAATTTTAATGCAATTTTTTTTCTACCATTTCTTAACTTAATTTGTCTATGTAATATTTCATTCCTTATTTATATTTACATAATTATATTCTATATTTAGAAAATAGGGATTCGTTTTTAATTGTTGAAAATTGCTTATTGCTTGTTCTTTGATGAATTTATAGCTAGTAATCGCCTTTGTCCCATCTTAATAAACTTATTTTAAAACCGTTTTTAGGAGTTTAAACAATTTAATTTCTAATTCAATACTTAAAAGAAAAGTAAATATTAACTATGTATTAAACAAAAGTAAATATTAACTTGTACTCCGTATGTTATATATACTCCATTTGTCCTAGTCAATAATTTATTTATACTTCGTAGGAACGTAATAAATCTAAAAAACGTATGGAGTATTAGTTATTCGACAATGTTATTCCAGTGGCGTTACATTTACGATGAGCCGATAAATTAATTATACATCGACAAAAAAAATCGGCCCTGGTTCATATTTTGTCCTAGCTTCGTCCCTAGTGGTATTTAAACACAGTACCATCGAATACGCTATCTTATACTCCGTAACATACTCATAACTCATGTGTATATGTATTCTGTCAAAAAGGAGCATGAGATTGTAAAGAGCATAGATAGTTCGTACGTACCTAAATTCTTGAAAAGTATAAGATAAATATCGCTTTAGAGATATTGTTAAAATTGGAGCGATATATAAACGTTTAAGACAAATAATAGGAGTGAAAACAAATTGTAGTAGCTTAATAAGATAATGTTGGACTTTATTTTGTGTGTCTAATCTAATCAATTTGTTAATCTATTTATAGTTGCCATCTACGGGTTCTCTAATTCTTCCCTTCTTTATTCTGGTTAAAGTTCCACTTGAACTTTCAAAAATTTCATGCATAATGGCATAATGTAACTATGTAAGCAAATGATGACAAATTAAGAAAATTATCGATTTAAGAATAAGACGATTTTACATAATGAGACGGTTTTTTTTTTCCAATTAGAGGATTATACAACCAGATGTACATCTGATAGTATAAATTTCGAGCATTATAATAAAGAATTTGAGCTTATACATATATTTTACGAGCTTTATTGAAAAGAATCTGAGCGTCTTTATAAAAAAAATCGTAACTCAAAACATTATTTTGAAACTCAAAAATAATTCATATAAAACCCAAAAAAATTAATTTAAACTTTAAAAAATTATAGTGGAAGAAAAAATTGTTAAAAACTCAAAAAAAATTGCATATAAGTTCAATTAGATTTGTATTAGATGTACGATATTCATATACACCTGAATGTATAGTCCTATTTGTAGTTTTTTTCATACAACATATCATTTCTTTATTTTTATTTTGCAAAAATCATCCATTTATTAAAATTAATAAATGAATAATTTTTATTCAAATAAACTGTCTTAGATGTGAGACTATTTCACAGACTAGATGTGATTAAAGCTTTCAAGATAACAGATTATTCATTGTTCAATATTAATGACAGTTCACCGTTTTGAACTTTGAAATAGCTGAAGTCATAGAAGTTAGGTCATTGATGAGCGAGTACCATATGTTGTTAATTAGTCGTTTCTCGTTTGTTCAAAGTTGTAATAAATTGTTTGCTTGATTATTCATGATTGAAGTTTACAATATTTATATTTCAGTAAATCGGTAATACACGTGATGGCATGTTTAAGGGTATTTGGTTAGCTATTTTGTAATGAAATGGAATGAATTGAGTTCATTCGAGTGTATGGTTGGATGATTTTGGAGTGAAGTTAGATATTCAATGAATTCTAACTCCACCAACCCTTTGAAACTTATACCCAACTTTCCCCGTTAGATTCAAACTCCATTCCCTTCTTATATAATTTGTGGTGAACCAACGAGATTAAAAAAAGGTATGAATTTGGAACCCCATATCATTACACTATCAAATTCCATTCCCTACCATTACGACTTATTGAACCAAACGACCCCTTATACCTTTTGAAATGGATTTGAATTGAATCAACTCATTTTAAAAATGTTTGTTTAAGGTTTTGAAATAAAGTTAAATATACTATTTATATCCTCAAATGTACAACTCAATTATTTCACCCACCGTGGTGGTTGTGGGGTAACATTATTTGTAAAACTGTTTTATAAAAATTTTATTAGTGTCTTATAAAACTATTTACAATAAAACAATGTAAAAACATTAACAAAGTTTTTGATGTCTTTCTCACCCAAATATAATACTCGGAGTTAGTAGAATTTATTTTGGTAGAGTTAATTAGCAAAGTAATACATGGTTTCACAAAAACAACTGTGTGAAATCTTCGCAAAAATTTTGTTGGGTAAGCGATTAAAGGCAAAGATTATAAATCCACATTCAGTCCTGTTGCCAAATTCAGTACTGTAAGAGTTCTTCTATCTGTTGCATCTTCTAAATCATGGCCAATCCATCAATTAGATATCAATAATGCGTTTCTTCATGGTTATTTGGATGAAGAAATATACATGCATCCCCCATCTGATTATAACAAAGGGAAGCCTGGTGAATATTGTAAACTCAAACGTTCATTATATGGGCTGAAGCAAGCTTCTCACCAATGGAATATTGAACTCACAAGATTGTTGATTTCCAAGGGTTTCATTCAATCTAAGAATGATTACTCATTATTCATTAAAAACATGGATGATTCAATTGTTGTGGTACTTGCCTATGTGGATGATTTACTGATTACTAGTGACAATCCAAGGGTTATACAAGATCACAAAGTAGCACTGGATTCAGCCTTCACTATAAAGGATTTGGGTTTAATTCGTTATTTTCTGGGTTTGGAAATTATCAGATCATCTGAGGGACTATTATTGATTAATCAGAGGAAATATGTGCTAGACATTCTTCGTGATAACCTAATGGAAAACTGCAAACCTGCTTTGTTTCCCCTTCCTCGTGGATTAAGATTATCAGTTGATGAAGGAGAATTGATTTCTGAACCAGAAATATACAGACGATTAGTTGGCAAGATGTTGTATTTGAATCTTACTAGACCAAATCTTTCCTACTGTGTACAACATCTGAGCCAGTTTCTAAGTACACCACGACTCCCTCACCTCCAAGCTGCACTCCATGTTGTTCGCTACTTGAAAGGCACTCTAGATGTTGCGCTATTTTACCCTGCTGAAAATGATTTAACTTTACGAGCGTACTGTGATGCTGATTGGGGATCATGCCAATTCAGTTGCAAGTCACTCACAGGCCACTGTGTGTTCCTTGGACAGTCACTTATTTCTTGGAAAACCAAGAAGCAGAAGACTGTATCAAAATCCTCTGCATAATTTGTATATCGGGCTATGTCCTACACTGCAAGTGAACTGGTTTGGTTACATTCTTTGCTCGCAGTTTTTCAGATTCATTCTCATCTTCCTATACAACTCAACTGTGATAACAAAGCAGCTCAACACATTGCGGCTAATCCAGTTTTCCATGAACGTACAAAGCATCTAAATATTGACTGCCATTATGTTCGTGACAAAGTACAAACTGGATTCATTTCTACTGCTCATGTTTCTTCGAGTATGGAATTAGCAGATCTAATGACAAAATCCCTAGGGCAACAACAACATTTCTTTCTTGCGTCCAAGCTAGGTTTGCACTTTGTTTCATCGTGCAATTCCACCTTGAGGGGGGCTATAAGGCAGTTACTTCGTCTGAGCAAGCCAAGCACGCAGAGCAGCAGCATAAGCACACAGCACAGACAGCAGCAACATGTGGCTCAGAATCAATTAAAATTTGTGGAGCAGAGTCTTCCAAGGAGTTAGTTACAATGTAACAACTTTGCATATATTTAGGAAGTAGTTAGGAAGTTGTTAGAGGTTATTATTAGATATTTTGATAGATATTTTTCGAATCCTTTAGATCTCTTCTTATATATATATATATATATATATATATATATATATATATATATATATATATATATATATATATATATATATATATATATATATATATATATATATATATATATATATATATATATAGAAATCGAATCACGTGAGGCCGCCCTCTTAGGATGAGGCCGCTGGACCCTTTCTAAACCGTTAGATTTTAGTAGCATGGGCGCACGAGATCTTGACACGTGTCCTATATAATATCAAAAAAAAAAAAAACTGACAATTCATCTGTCTTCATTTCTCTCTCTTTTTCTTCAACTCCAATCAATCACCTCCAATATTCTTCAACAATGGCGGAACAGCACGCGACAAATATTACCACGTCATCTTCTGCTTCACCCTCACGCTCCTTTTCTATCTCTTCGCCTCCTTCACGCGCCAGCTCTTCATCCGCCGTCACTCCACCGTCATCGCCGCCATTTTTTCTCTTCTCGCTGGTGCTGCCAAAGAATTCGCCGATCACTTCGGCTATTTTCAATCCTCCGGCGCCTCCTTCAAAGACGTTGTCGCCGATTTCGCCGGCGTTCTCATCGCTTGTTCATTACTTTCTCTCCCTAGATTCCTTCGCCGGAAACCTAAGTCCGATGATGATTTCACGGGAGTCGCGCTTGTTTGATCGCCGATTTTGAGAGGTTAATTATTGTTTTAAGAATCTGAATCTTCACTACTCGTTTCGCCTGAAACGACAGTGAAGAGGCGGCGGAGGTGGAGGCTTGATGAGGAAGTGGACACGTGTCGCCGCCGTGCGTTGGCGGAGGCTACTGTAGAGAGGGAAAATGGGATGGGGGATTTGATTTTCTTTGGTGTTACTGGGAATGCCGTCTTTTGTCGATTTTAGTTTCCTCTTTCTCATGATCATCTTAACTGTGAAACTAGAAGCTTAACTTGTGAAACTAGATGCTTAATATGTGAAACTGGAAGCACAGATTGTGAAACTGTGAAACTGTGAAACTAGATGCTTAACTTGTGAAACTAGAAGCTTATTTTGTGAAACTAGAAGCTTAACTTGTGAAACTAGATGCTTAAGATGTGAACTGTAAGCAAATATTGTGAAACTGTGAAACTGTGAAACTGTGAAACTAGAAGCTTAATTTGTGAAACTAGATGCTTAACTTGTGAAACTGGAAGCAAATATTGTGAAACTGTGAAACTAGATGCTTAACTTGTGTAACTAGAAGCTTATTCTGTGAAACTAGAAGCTTAACTTGTGAAACTAGATGCTTAAGATGTGAAACTGTAAACAAATATTGTGAAACTGTGAAACTGTGAAACTAGAAGCTTAATTTGTGAAACTAGATGCTTAACTTGTGAAACTGGAAGCAAATATTGTGAAACTGTGAAACTAGATGCTTAACTTGTGAAACTAGAAGCTTATTCTGTGAAACTAGAAGCTTAACTTGTGAAACTAGATGCTTAAGATATGAAACTGTAAGCAAATATTGTGAAACTGTGAAACTGTGAAACTAGATGCTTAACTTGTGAAACTAGAAGCTTAACTTGTGAAACTGGAAGCAAATATTGTGAAACTGTGAAACTAGAAGCTTGGGGATGCGTGAGGTCCGGCGGCCTCATCCTAAGAGGCGGCCTCACGTGATCCGGCCTCTATATATATATATGTATATATATATATATATGTATATATATATATATGTATATATATATATGTATATATATATATATATATGTATATATATATATATGTATATATATGTACATAATGTAATGATCAGAATAATAATACACACAATTCTATTTACTTTGTTGTGTTCTTTCATAATCAAGCTTCAAACTATCAACAATGGCGAAACCAAGCTATTCAATTCATCATTTCACAATAAGACAAATCTTTTGTTTTACTCATACGACTTGACTAGTCTTCAACTTAAGACAGACACACCCGTCTTAAAGAAGAACTTGTGGAAATTGAAACTCTCAATATAGTAAAAGGATGGTTATATCTGACAAACATTTCACTCAGCAGAAATGGTTCCATTTGAACCGATTGCTTATTTCGGTTATGGGTGTCTTTTTTATGTCATAACTAGGTTTTTTGAGGGTGTAGTTAGTTCTGAAACTATAAGGTTCCGGTCGAATTGGATAAGACAGGGTCAATTCAGCATTGAGATCATATTCGCCTATTCGGGTTATTTTAGTCGAATTAATTGGGTATCAAGGAACCCACGGCCACTGCTTTTGGTGCGCACTATGTAAGAAAAAAGGTGCTATCAGCAAATATAATTCGTTTTTGAATAATAAGAGACCTGAAGTAGATCACCGATGTTTATGACGAGAGCACCGGGAATAGGATGAACATCAACCCATTGCTCGTCAAGGCGAATTTGAAGACCGCTGACTTGATCTTGAAGCAGCACAGTGAAGAATGAAGCATCGGTATGGTTGGGAGTGCCAATGGTCAACTCAGGTTGAGGGCATGAAGGGTAGTAATGGTATACACTTGACCAGTTTTTATCACATTCCAGTTCCTTAAGATAATCTGGTGTAAGACCAAGGGCTTCGGAGTTCAGACATTAACTCCAGCAATACACTACCTAATTGAACCATATGTTTAATATGCTCCAATATTGCATCCCTGAAAACACCAGGAAATAATTCTTAGACCAAGTCGGGTTTTCATAATTGAGAATATTTGTTAGGAAAACGATTGCTCGTGTGAATATATTGTATTTCCTTACATACCTGCAAATAGGTGGTAATAGTTCAGGGTCGAGATGACCGGTAAAAGTCGTGTTAATGGAAAGACTATCCCTCCAATAAGCGTTTTTGGACGTAAAAAGATCAAAATTACTGTCATAAACAACTTGTTTGTTGGTGTGCACATCTCTTCCATAATATTCCATCTTAACCTCAACATCCTGTTCATGAAACATCTTAACCATCTGAAGCATTTTCTCGATAACATTCAAAGGAATCCCATGATTTATAACTTGGAAAAATCCCCATTTAGCGGATGCATACTCGACTTGTTCGACTACTTCTGGACGAGAGTTGTTATTGGTATGAATTCCTGCAAGATTGATGATAGGAAGAACGAGTTTGTTCACATTTTGAGGTTTGGAGTCCTCCGATATCTCTTCCAGATGCCGAATGAATATTTTTGGAACGGTTTTTACGCCGTTGTCCACGAGTCCAACCCTAAGCATAATTGACTTAGTTTCGGATAAAAATAGAAAACTTAAAGACATATTAGTACATATAACTCTAATTTTAGGAGTTATAGGGTTGAACGAGTCATTAAGACCCCTAAAATTTCAGGAGAGTCCTTTCATTTTATATATAAAAAGAAGTTGAGAGAGGTCAACTTCCGCAATACTTTCTTCTTCCTCAGAGGAACCTGAACTAACATCCATATCTTCAACTCGAACTCTGAATGACGGCCCCTGAACAATTAAATCATTCTTAGATTTTAACCCATTTGCCAATTGTGAGAAAGATGGTAGTCAAGGTATAGGTTAACGATAGTCAATAATAGTGAAGCACGTGGATAGATGACATGTCATAGTTAGTTAGTTAGTTTTGTATATAAGCAACTAGCACGGATTGTGACTAACTTAATTCATTCTGTTTCAATAACAAATTCTGTTATTTACTTTTCTCTCTCAACAAAATATATTTCTCAAACCTCAACTAATTCTTCCTACTCAACATTGGAGTTTACAATCTTCGTGATCAAAGTTTCACATGGTATCAGAGCAGGTTAAACCTGTCTCTTGAACCAGCATCTTCTTCCTATCAAAATCAAAAACTCAATTCAATTCCGCACTTCGATTTTGATTCAATTTTTCTCGCAAGTTCTCATAACTTTGTTTTTCCTGTGACTCAATCATGCCTAATTCAGAATCAGTTTCATCAGCATCATCACCATTTCGAAATCCTTATAATGAATCGCTATTCCTTTCACAATCTGATCATTCTTCGATGACGCTCGTTACTGCACCTTTCAATGGAAAGGATTTTATCAATTGGACTCGTGGAGTGGTCATGGCGCTAGGATCGAAGAACAAAGAAGGTTTCATTACTGGAACTGTACTGATGCCTGAAATCACCTCTGACAGATACACAGCTTGGAAACGATGTGATTACATGATTCGTTGCTGGATCTTGAGTTCTATGAGTGCTGATATCAAAAGCGGTTTCATCTCAGCTAAGTCTGCCAAACAACTTTGGAATGACATTCAGGAAATATATGGATAGTCTAATGCACCGCTTCTTTTTCAATTGAAGAAAGAATTGCGTAATCTGAGTCAAGATAATGATTCAGTTGTTGAATATTACAACAAATTGAAGCGTCGGTGGGATGAGATTGAAGAAGTCGAAGGAATTCCTGAATGTACATGTGGAAAATGTACCTGCAACATTTTGAAGAAAATAGTTGATGCTACTTCTTGTGAGAAGGTTTTAATGTTCCTGATGGGATTAGGTGATGCTTTTGACACACTAAAAACTAATATCCTGTCAATGGATCCTCTTCCTACTGTGAACAAGGTTTATTCCTTTGTTCAACAAGTGGAAAGTCAGAAGTCAATTTCATTGCTAAGTCAGCCAGCACAGGAAGTGAATGCACTTACTGCTGGTACTCAGAAAGGCAACTAGAATGTATGGAGAAGAGATGACAAGAAGTCCAAGGAATAACGATGATGTACTTTTATGAGAAGTTAATTTTATCTCTCGCAATATATACTTTTATGAGAATTCCTTTCCCTTTAGTATTACTTGTACTCCTGTTCCGGGTGGGGAGTCCGAGTCTATTCCTACGGATCTGCCATTTGTTGACACTATCCCTGTGGTAGTCTCACCTCAAATTCCTTTAAGCTCGGGCCAGGAGGGTGATATGGCCACTAATGGGGATGTTACTGCTTCTGCTCTTGACGGGGGTGATATTGGTGATAATGGGGGTGTTGATAACCAAACATCAGGTGAAGATGACGTGGGTGCTTCGGATACGTGGGTCCTTGGCCGCGACCATAGGGTTAAGATTCGTTCTAGTTATCTGCGTGGCTTTGTAGTTGGCTCAGCTGCTGATCCCACCACACCACCATCCTCACCTGATAGCTCATCCACATGTCCTTCCTCCTCCTCAGGTACGCCATATGCTCTAGCTAATTATCTTGCTTATAATAAGTTTTCTACCACACATCGTCATTTTCTTGCAGCAATTACGGAGGGTGTTGAACCTCCTTCCTTCTGTATTGTTATTTCTGACCCTAAGTGGTGCCAAGCTATGCAAGACGAGATTCATGCCCTTGAAAATAACAGCACATGGGAGCTGACTGAATTACCAGAAAACAAAAAGGCCCTCGGGTGTAGATGGGTATATAAAATCAAATATAAATCAGATGGTGAAATTGAACGCTATAAGGCCCATCTTGTCATTTTTGGGAACCATCAAATTGAGGGGATTGATTATGGTGAAACTTTTGCTCCGGTTGTGAAAATGGTCACAATAGGCACCCTTATTGTCGTTGCTGCTATTCGCAAATGGAAACTTAATTAGATGGACGTCCACAATGTCTTCTTACATGGTGATCTATCCGAATAAGTTTATATGCGTTTGCCACCGGGTTTTAGCAAAGGTCACGAAGGAAAGGTGTGTTGGTTACGGAAATCTTTGTATGGGTTTCGTCAGGCACCCCGCTGTTGGTTTGCAAAGCTAGGTGCCGCATTACGTACATACGGGTTTGTGCAATCTTATTCCTATTACTCTTTATTCAGTTCTGCAAAAGGTACGGCATGCATTCATGTCTTAGTTTATGTGGATGACTTGGTTAATTATAGCCAATAATAATTCTGAGGATATTACTTCATTTAAAGCGTACCTACATTAATGCTTCTATATGAAAGACTTGGGAACCTTGAAAAATATCTTGGGTATTAAAGTTGCACGTAATTCTGAAGGTATCTTCCTTAATCAGCGCAAGTATGCCCTTGATATTATTTCCGAAGCCGGGTTACTAGGTGCCAAACCTGCCGAAACTCCACTCGAACAGAATCACCAAGTCAAGGAGTTTTATTGAAAGCTGACAATGATCTCATTGTCTCGGGGTGGTGTGATTCTGATTATGCGGGGTGCCCTCTAACACGAGAGTCAGTTTCCGGTTGGATTGTTTTTCCTGGTGGGCCACCCATGTGTTGGAAGACTAAGAAGCAACATACGGTTTATCTATCTTCCTCTGAAGCCGAGTACCGGTCCATGGCTAATTTGTTGTGTGAGTTGAAGTGGCTCGTGGGTCTGCTCTCGGGCTTGGGGATTTCAGTGTCTCTTCCTATGTCGATTTCTTGCGATAATCAGTCAGCTCTTCATATTGCTCAAAATCCCGTCTTTCATGAGTGCACGAAACATATCGAAGTGGATTGCCATTTTATTTGGGATGCTATGAAAAACGGGTTGGTGACTACCTCTCACGTTGATACGCGTTCTCAACTAGCTGACATTTTCACTAAGGCTCTTGGTTCAACTCAATTTCACTCTTCTTGGCAAACTGGGCGTTGTTGATCCCCACGTTCCAGTTTAAGGGAGGGTATTAGGCCGTTTTAGGCTTTACTATATAGGCAAACTTAGGGCCCATTTTAGTTAGGGATAATTTCCTTTATTCCCATGTAATTTGTATTTAAAGGATGGATAATGAATACAAGGCACACAACAATTAGCATTTCCGAGAATACACTTTACTCTAACACCATCCTTATCGAGAACACTTAAAAGATACACTTTACTCTGACACCATCCTTATCGAGAACACTTAAAAGATACGGCAAATGAACTACATGTCCAATTTAAATATTTTTAACATCGTGTGTAATTTCATTATACAAGATCAAACAACCAATATACTTACAATGTAACAACCCGACCCACCACCGTCGTAACGCAAACCCAATAAGATGGGTGCACACTTTTAGGCCCATTATTTGTCCTCATTTAAGCCCAAAAGCACAAGGCCTTGTTACTAAGTGGTGGGTGGAAGTTATTATAAACATATCACAATCCTCACATTCTACCGATGTGGGACAACTTTCCTCTCATACTCTTGGGGTGTTACATACAACTTTCATATTTTTGTATTAAATTCAATTTGAATCTAGTAAATTTAAACCCAAATTATAAATACCGTTTATCAACAATTTTACCAAATAACTCAATGAACATCTACCACAATAAATTGGCATTCGAATATGGGCCAAGATCATGCATGTGATTAGGTATATTTGTAGGCTTAAAAGGGAATTCATAGCTTTACCATATTCTCCCACATGGTAAAGTAACGAAGTTGGATGTATTTCACCAAACCATAAATTACGTACTTTGTTAGGTTAGAGTGTTCATTGCAAGTTTGCAACCAACCTTTCAATTCCACCACCAAATTCTTGTTAATGTCACCCCATATCATTCCTTATTAAGCCAAACATTGCTACAATTGCCTTTACATGTCAAATATTCCATTCATTCTAAACTATGTAATTCATTTACTTTAGCTTTGCTAGGAAAGTGAAATCATCTTTAATACATAATTATTCTAAAAGGTGGAGCTATGATTAGGTTTTAGATTGTATGTGTTTTCTTTCCTTTGTCGAAAGAGCGATAAAAACAATACAATATTGAGAACACGGAAATAAAACATGTATGGTCGTGGTTAGGTGCTTTCGTCTTAACTATTATGATAAGACTCGTTGTAAATGTTTATAGTGGTTTTTGAAATTGTATAATTTGAACTTTTTTTTAGTAAAGAGAAGAGGGATTAACCTTTAACGAACAGAAAAGCAAACAAATGTAAGCGATATTGTCCAAACTAACAACAGAAAACAAACTATAGATATCCGGAGGAACTAAGCGTGGCCAAGCCACTCCTTGGACATCATGCTGCAACAGACCACCAAGGCGCTCCGGGACATGTTAAAGTTCGAAGATTTGAAGATCTTGAGCTTGTTTCACACCACGGTTTGCCAACCAATCAGCACAGACTGAGTAATAATCAACTTCATACGCAAGCAAAATAACTACTTGAAATAAGGTGAGAAACAACCACACAACATTGTAATTTGCACATCCGTCTACTAAGTAAATCCCAAAAATATGTTGGCAGTGGACAAAACGCACTTAGTCTATTTTCAATAAGAGTCACACATACATTAAGATAAATAACAATATATACATGATTTAACGTGTAAACAACCTTCTTTTTTAAAAATTTTCTAAATGTCGTCAAATATACCGTAAAATAAAAACACTCCATAAATTTCACATACCAAAAAACTTGTTATTAAAATACAAAGGCAATAAATATGAACGTGGGACGGGTTAGGTTGGATCGGTTTGAGTCAGGCTTAAATTTAAAATATACCAAATATTTGGGATGTTGAGTCTTTTCATATGTGCGGGCCTAATAAAGTAATAAGTAAGTAAAATGTGAGCCTAAATCCTGGCTAAGTGCAGTTTTTCGAAACCTAACTTGGAACTAATATAGGAAACGATAAACAATAACAAATATAATCCATTCAAAAATATTACTTATATTTGTGTTACTATTGTATTAAATTAGAGGGAGTTATCACTTTATTAGTTGTTTGAAACTTATTCTAAATAGTGGATGGAAGTTATGTTCAAAAATAAAGTAAAAACCAACACAATTCGATTGTAAAGTGAAATATTAACCATTTTGAGTATTTAATCATGTTATTATTTTATTTGTTGTCTTACGTATACAGTAGGAATATTATAATGTTCACTAGTTTTAAACCCGTGCAAATTGCACGGGTATGTTGTTTCTGAAGTTATTATAAAAATAGTAAATATATATTAAGTTTTAAAGTAAATCTCCCTAATTTTTTTTAACAAATTTATTTGATCATGTAATAATTAAGTAATAAAGAAAATTCTAAATTTGAATTAAAAATTTCACTTGCAAGTACTATAAATGATACAATAGTGTCAGTTAGTCGGATAATTATTATAGTAAGATATTGCTCTCTTATCAGTTAAATTTGAGTTTCTACTCGGCCTTGTTACTCAGGCAATCTTAGAAAAAGTTGAGTTATATAGGGAGTTTGAATCTCTCATTACCACTATAATATACTTTTTTTTTTTCTAAAAATGTCATTATAAATTAATTTTTTCTATTATTACCCCTCTATAATGTATTTTAGTTATTTGATTGTCATTATGTAACATTTTACCTACTTAGCCGATAAACTAAATCTAAACCTTATAATTAATTACGTAAATAATAATATTAAACAAATTTCCTAAAGAAAGATTATGCGTATGGCATATGGCAGGATATGGTATGTAGTGCAAGATTAAATAATATCCCTCCTATTCTCTGTTTTCTTCCCTATTTCCTTATACGGATTATTCAGGTTTTCTTCCCCTTTCCTATTTTGGTAACTTTTAATTATATTTTATTCATTCCTCTCTCCTATCACCCAACCCCGCCCAACTTTTTTACCCCTATTTTATTCATTTCATCAATGTTTGGGGCCCACAATTCATTATTTAACTCCTAATTATTCATCCATCTCTCCTATTCCAAACCCCACCCAACCCTTTCTTCATTAAAAACACATTTTTCCTTGAGTATCGTGCCCCCTCCAAATGGGAAGAAAACCCAGAATAGGAAGGAGTATTAAACAAAATCTCTAATGAATCAACACAAATTCTCATTGAAAACAGATATTATTCGTCATAAGCAGAAGACGAATAGCGTTCCTCTCACAAAATGCAAGTGGGATGATCCATGAAATGCTCCATTGGCCCCATTTGTTCTTCCACTTACATTGGTGTGAGAGAGATACCATCCGTCTTCAGCTTGTAACAGATAGTATTCGTTTTCAGCAAGACTCTTTGACGAATCAATTGTTTCCTGGAGATTTCTGTGTACAATATTAAACAAAGCCCCTAACCTGCGTCAATTCCTTTTCAATTCCTAAATTAGCTGATTTGTGACGGGCCAAGTATTGATCATGGGGATATATAAGACAAAAGCATAGTGCATTGTGGGTAGCAAACTGCTTTGTCTTATCTACCTACGTGTTTAGTATTTGACCCGTCACAAACTTGTGACGGATATACCTGTCGCAAATAAGACTTGCTGAACTTAATTAAGTCTAATAATGCTTGGTAACCTTCTATTACAGGTAAGGGTAAAACAGATATGAAATGACACTGAAGAAAGTAAAACAAATTTTAGAGGGGCACTAATAAAAAAAAAATCGATAATGACAATAATAGAAAAAAAAGTGAAATTTTATGATGACAATGAATATATTTAACTCGTTATATATAGGTAAACAAAATTATTCATACGAAAATTAGCAAAGAATTTGTGAAATTAAAAATTGTTAGCCCGTTTTTTACTTTTAAATACACCGATACAGAGGGTAAAATTAAAGTTTTGACCCGTACATATCTTTAAATACAAATTTTGACCCAATTTTCATTTAGAACAAATTGTTATTTATTAGACGGAACAAAATCATAATTGACTCGTGCACCTTTAATTTAAACCGGTTTAATCAACATTCAAACGCGGAAAATTATCATAGTAAGTTGTTAGAAAAATACTTCATAAATATCATTAAAATGTACTCCCTTGTAAACACTATCGGATTTCATATGTTCGAAAAATTTCATGAATAATTATTGTTAAAAGAATTTTAAATAGTAATTCATATTTGTCATGCCTGAAATAACATTTACTCCATAAAAGAATTATCAAATTACTATCTCCGACCCATGTACTCCTTAAAAAGTAATAACCTATGTAAAAATTAACAGGTTAGTCTTCCTTAAGACGAAGGTATTCGTCTTAACATCAAAATGGGTTAAATATCATCTCTTTATGCATAGCAAAGTTGGTGTTGATCAAGCCTAATATATTATGCTTTTATCTTAACCATATTATCTAATATGTCCTAAACTTAAGATAAATACACCCGTTTTGAATAAGAACTTGTAAAAGAATCAAGTAATACACGAGTCGAGTAAATCTGTGTTAAGCAACGTGCTAAAATGAATTTCAAATTAACACATAAATCACACAGGCCACACCCGAATAGACATCATCATACTTTCATGTGCATATAAAATCTTCATAACAAACCCCACCCATAATTTACTCTTTTTCTCGCTTCTCACCTGCCAATCCACCATCACTCTTCCGTCACTCTCTCTCTATAACTTTCACATTCGCTCCATCACTAATCGGTACCTCGAGATATGATACTCATCACTTGTATGATATTTTTTTTTGTTGTTCTCATTATTTTTTTATCAATTTAAATTTAAATTTTTAGACTTATTTTTTAGTCTTATTAGTTAAAAAGAAATGCGGATTTTAGTTTAATTTTCATTAATTTCAAATAATATTTTTTATGTGATATTTTCATATTGTTTATCAATTTCGATCTAGATCAATATGTTCATTCGTTTAATTTTTTCAATTGTATTTTTGGTACAGTATAGTTTTATAACATTAATATTGGTCAGTAATTTTTCTTCAGATTTTATGCTTTTTTGAGTTAATTTATTTTGTTAGGTTTTTTTCTATGTTTTATAACTAAATTTACCAACTCATGATTTACGTCACCGTTAATTTTATTAACGCTGTCTAATTTGATAAATGACTTATATTAGATATTTATTTTCCTTGCTTTTTGTATTATTGCATGGCTTAATATATAATATAATAGACGTATATAATCTATTTTAATTTACTCATTTCTGATTATGCAATTACATCAGAAAAAATGGGTATTATTTTAAAAAAGACTACGTTTTTGTTGCATGAACGAATCCGTCTTTTATTATACATAATTAGCATTATGTATTTAAATAATAATAATTATTATATAATCCTAATTTTAAATTATATATATATATATATATATATATATATATATATATATATATATATTGTATCTACAAAATTATTAGCAGGTTTGTTTTTAAGTATTAATCAATATACGATTGTTCAACTTGATTTCTGTATCACACGTTATCTACGTAAAAGCAAAAAAGAAAAAGGATAGAAGGTGGGGGACATGGTGGGGCCTACATAAAATAAAATAAAAATAATGCACTTTCAACCACAGAGCGACACATCAGCTCTGTGGTTGTTGCTTTAATAAATAGGATACTTTAATTCTTTAATTATATTATTTTTACCAATTCACCACAATAAACAAGTTAAATACTTATTATTAGGTGTGCGGTTTAAACCTGACCCTAAAATTTGTCACACCGTTATGAACTTGGCCATAACCTCTTTTGCGACTAAATAAACGGGATAGTCTAAAAAATAAAAGACGAGCTAAGTCGGGTCAACCCAGCAACCTAGCTAGGGACTAGGGACTAGGGACTAGGGACATATGGTCACGTCACTTAGCTTAGAGTATAGTATATCATCTAAATTTGTTAGTTTGAAACATTTGAATTCCCATTTTACCCTTGACCTCATTATATATAGACATCACACCTAGAAACTCATTTAAGTTAGTTTTTCATTCCAGCTATATTACTGCTTACAAAACCTCTTCAAAAATATTGCTGCAACTGGAGGATAAATCCAAAGGGATCGCATTGATCCAACAACTTGTTAAATTAAATACTCGGTATCTATTCCCTCTATCTCAATCATTTATTTGTATATACAAGTAATTAAAAAAGACAAAGAAATGATTCGGAGAAATGAAGTATTTAATGAAGAAAAATGGCAACGTTATTGGAATAAGATAAAATATGGAGTAGATGGATCAATGCCATCCCTTTGAATTCTTCCTTCAATGGCTTCTTTCCTTCAAAGAAGAAGACGCATATACATGTTGATGCTAGATCGAAAGTGTACGGTAAGTTGATAATATCTTGCACGTACGGCCGCTCTCCTTTTTATAAGACGATTGTACAACATGATTAGACGATGTAGGGTTATACATATATATATATATATATATACAACGATCTTATTCGAGAATTTTTAAAAATTGTACGGAGTATATCATGTATATGGCTTAACACTGTACTTTTCCTACATATAATAGTGATTTTGATAAAATGTCGAGTGGTACTGAGGTTTTGTACTATCATACTCATTATATCGAATTTTAAAATATTTCCAGAATTCGGGAAGTATTGTTTAATACTTTCTCCATTCAAATACAACCTACACATATTCCATTTTAATCCATTCATATCCAAACTACCACTTCTCTAATAAAGTAAAAATTATTAAATTATCCTTGAATACCAATTATTTACACAAAATACCACTAAATAGCCCACTTTTAACCAACCATCTCACATTTAAATTAATAAAAAACATCATACACACTTCCAAATGTACTTTTAATTTTTTAACGTCTTTCTTAGTATTTGTGCAAAAAACATATATATACACTTTGGATTTGAACGGATGAAGTATACAACTATACCAGTATACGAGTAATATGGGATGAAAGTTTGGTGATGGAAACTCCAATATAATTACACCCGCATCAATGCTAAATAAATGTTGGTCTTATCCTACAAAATCATGTAGAATTTCAATCACTACCGGTGACGAGTATTTTGTGGCCCTAGTCAAAATTATAAAATAGGTCTTCAATTCTTTAAAAATATTTGTTGAAATAATTCATATGTCATTGTCTAATACTACAATTCAATTAACAAAACGACTAAAAAACTTTTGAAGAACACTATTTTTTTCCAATTTTAAAGATGAAGTTGATTCTTGAGGAATCCTAAAAAATTTAGGAGAAAAAATGATTTTGGATTTGGAGAATTGAAGATAGGATATCTCATAATTCAACACTTTTATCGTTAAAAAACTGCAAAAAATTGAAATTCTTTCAAATGTAGATATAACTCTACCAGATGAGTCCATTAAAGGTATAATTTGCACAAATTATGCTATGAACCCAATTCACACAAAATACAAAATCATTTTTTTATTAATTGGTTAAAGAACTAGATTGATGGGCCTACATGAATTCAAAAAAAAAATGGTGGAAAACATGTTGGGAGGAATAGAACACAAGATCATCTACTAAAAAGTTATATGCATAACCACTAGACTACTTCCCTTATTTTGATATTTACATGTAATAACTTTTATTTGATAAAGACTAAATGTTTTATTTCTAAGTCAATGGGCCCTTCTAAACTTGGGCCCTTGTCATTTGACCCAGTAAACAGCCCTCTGAGCCGGCCCTGTTTTCGATAAGCAATTAAGCATTGCTTGAATTTGTGCATGATAATTGCATTCCTATTCATAACCTACTCTTTTCTTTTCAGTCAATTATTTACTTTTTATAGTCATTGCGTTTTTAGAGAGAGGGAGGGGTTTATTTGCACCCCTTCTCAGAAACCTAATTACAATTTGTGTATTGCATATTGTTTTAAAAAAAATCACTTTAATTATGTTGGTGTAGTGGTCATTAAGACTATTTTTTAGTTAAAGATCACGGGTTTTATCGTTATATTGAACAACTTTTAGTTTTTAGGCTCCCCGTTCATCAAGTTCTAAAAACGCCTTTGGTCATTGGAGTAGTATTTTTATCAAAGATAAAATAAATAATTAGAACGGAGGACCATTAAGTTGGTCGACCTAAGTTTTCTATAACCATCACTGAAAATTGTGCATTTGAAAATTGTATTCTTGTAATAATCATGTTTATACCGTTTGCCATTGATAAAGTAATAAATTTAGCATTTTGTTCATACTCAAATTATTAGCGGGTAAACTTAACTAGTATTTGCTACCTTGAATTTTCAGAAAATGATCAAGATTATCGATGTTTACTCTCTGAAAACTTAATTACAAGTAATTATTTAAGATAATAATGATTTAAGATAATTATGGATAATTGATCAATAAATTAAAAATAGTGGCCTGCAAAATTAAGCAAACTTGGTTAGTTTAAAGTCATCTGAATAAGTAGTATTTCATAAAACATAATGATTAAAACTTAATTATGGTGTGTGATCACATAATTCACATGTTTTGGTTTAGCTTGTTTAATTTAATCACGCTTCTTAATCATATCATTATCTTTGCTTTTCCTAAACCCATGACTTGCGAGTGTTGTGTTGTTTAGGTCAGTTTTAGCATAGTCTGAGAAAATTATTGTCGGTTTTTCTAACGTTTGTCCTTAAAGAAGGGCACACTTTAATAAATTGAATATGGAAAGATTCATAAGATATTCTCACTAATTATGGTAAAACTAAGTTTATAGTTGAATTTATCATAAGAATATCTTACGAATCTTTTCATATTCGGTTTATCAATATGTGCCCTTAGGGCACAAGTTAGAAAAACCGAATTATTATTATACATACACATGTATGAGTATGTTGTAGGGGTGGTCAATAGTGCGGGTCGGCCGGGTCTGGGACGGGTCGAGAGGCGGTGAGGGTTCAGTGTATGAGGACCCGGACACGGCCCGGGGTCAGGGCGGGTTCGGGACGGGTTGGGCCCGGTTCTTGGGAAGTGTAACCCGGACCTGGCCCGGGGGCGGGTCTGAGGCGGGTTGGGGGCGGGTCTGGCGGGTTTTGGGCGGGTCTACGGGTCAGCTTCCGGATCGGGCTCCAGAAATTGGACCCGGACCCGGTTACATCACATACACGGGCCGGGACGGGTTTGGACCCGGGTGAGGAGGGGCGGGTTAGATCCGGGTTCAGTGGCGGGGCGGGTCCGGGTTGCCAATGCCGACCCGCACTCTTGACCAGCCCTAGTATGTTGTATATCAGGAAAAGATGACCGTTTAGATTATTGTCGTTAAATAATCTTAATTTTTATTTAAATTTTGTATATTTTTATTATGGAGTACCCTCTCACTCATATTTATATTTGTTTTATTGCCCTCTCACAATTTCTTTTTTTTTAAAAAAAACGTTAAGTATTTACATAGGACGGGAAGTATTTGTTGAAGTTTGCCCCATAAACCTTTCTATGCCAAAACACTATATGGTGGCCCGAAAGTAATAAATCTAAAGTTGGTAATTGATTGAATCTAATTAATATGGTAGTCTATGGTTATAGATTTAGTCTTTCTTATGACGGATATATTCGTCACAAGTTTATGATCGGTCGGATAGCTCCTACTTGTGTAGATAGGACAAGTGTAGGGAATCATAAAGTGTTTGTTTTTTCCTCATTACATGGATAATATTTGATTCGTCACAAACTTATAACGAATATGTCCGTTATAAATGAGAATTTGTGATGATTAGTGACCTGGATTTAGAAGAAAAGTTGGGGTACTATTGACGAGTTTGAAAACCGTCGATGGTCTCGTTGATAGAGCATTCGGCATTCCGAAAACGTAAGACATTTCCGTCCAATGAAATAGGTTTGAGAAGAATGTTGTTCACGTCGATCGATCGAAAACGATATTTTACATGTGAGGATGTGTGAAGATGCTCCATATTGATCTCCCACATTAGAAAAAGATAACTGTAATTTATTTAATTTATAAGCCTGAAAGTTACTCCACTCATTATCAATTATTTCACGGTAAAATCTTCTTACAAGTATGATGTTCAATTAGAAAACCTCAAAATTTTCACACTTGGTTTTTTTCGTGTTGACCAGAACTATGCATGAATAAAAGGCACCTGTTAATAATTCTTTAGTTAGACTTTAATCTTTTAATTATTAGTTTATTCCTAAATCTAGAAACTGGGTTGTAACAAAACTGGAGATTTTCTCCATTCTTATTCAATGCAAGTTTTATTCTTTGCTTTTTAACTGATATTTCCTTCGTTTATATTCAAAGTATATACTCCCTCCATTCAAATCCACATTACACATTTCTATTTTACACACTATTCACAAACAACCATTCAAATTCGATTTTCTCTCGATACGTAAATAAAATTATATTCATGTGGGATCTAGTTTTATTCGTCTTTACGAGTATATTATTAATATCTAATTTTTATAATTTTTGAAAATACGTAGATAACAATATTTACCGTACAAAAGACGCGTTGGCAAATGTGAAAAAAGAAATGTGTAATGTGGATATGAATGGAGGGAGTATATATATATACTTTTGTTGGAAATAGGGGCTCTATTGAGTTAAGTGTAGTTTTCAATTATCCCATATTGATAAGAAAACAAGGGTAGTTTTACATTGTTGGGTATATAACAGTTGTCCCATATTGGTGGAAAATCTTGAGTCTCTTCCATTTAATATTACCCTTGCTTCTACATTTTTAACACTAGTGGGTTAAGGGAGTCTTCGTGGAAAGACTTGTGAGCTACTTAATTTACCTCACACGTGCGTGAGTGCCTGCGCTTGGCCTGATTTAGTTTTCATCAATGAGAATGGATTAGGTTGGGATTTGACTACCCATTTTAGTCTATTTGTCGACTTGGGTTGAACCCACGAGGGAGAACTCAAGGAAGGTGCTCTTACTTATCATTGGTTTGAACATCACATTTGCGAAAAGGGTCCGAACGATTGGGAATTCCGCGGGCTTAGACCTTGACCTTTGTGAGAGGAGAGCCAAAATGGGCCCTTTTGGGTGAATCCTTAGCTCAGAGTTAGGCAATCGGTTTACGAATCCGGAGGACGATGTGTCGATAGCACTATTGTCCTATTATAGTCCTGGGAGGGAGGTAATAGGCAACGTAGAGACGATTCCACCCATTTTGCCTACCCCTTTGGCAACTAGTTCGCGAAATTAAATGGTAAATTATGATTGTTGGTGGTTGAGTCGTACCTTAGGCTTTAATATATTTGAGTAAAACCGTATTTCATTAGCTTGTCTTCTAGTCTTAGCATTTACGTTAGTTTATTTCATTTACTTAGTAGCTAGCATAGTTCATTTAGATAATCATTCATCCAAGTTTCGTTTGACTTAGCTAAACACGTGAATAATAACACAATTGGTAATCTCCTTGCTCCTTTTGGATTCGACCCTCAATTAGTGTAACGATATTTGTTCGCTTGAGAGGTTTTTAAAACTACATATAAACCCCCTACCAACTCAATCTCCTTTAGGATACTGAAGATAATATAATGAGTAGATCCCTCCTAAGTTTGGTTTTTTCATTCGTAAGAGTCGTTGATCGAACTCGTTTCCACTCGTTTAAGATTTGAGAACTCTTATTACTCACACTAACCAACTTCGGTCCACAAACAAAATGTACTATGCAGGGGTGTCTTTGAGCTCGTGTGGGTCACACAATTACACACGACTCTAAAATTTTGGACACAGAAATAGATTCATCATGTGTACTTAAAAGGGCAGCCATGGGAGGACTATACTCCTCCTAGTGACACAAATTGGTGCTGGAGGAAACTGTGTAAGCTTAAAGAACAAATGATGCAGGCCTGTTCAGAAGGTGCTTGGTCTCTGCAGGGACCGAATCACTACACAGTGGCCAAAGGGTACAACTGGTTTAGGGAGAAACAACAAACAATTGAATGGCAGAGGCTGATTTGAAACAGATGGGGGATTCCCAAATCCCAAACATAAAGTGATAACCTAGATGCACCAGCATCATGCCTTCAATACTAAGGCAAAGCTGAAACACCTGCAAATTATTGATGAAGACACATGTATACTGTGTGAGGAAGCAGCGGAAACCATTGAACATTTATTTTGCCAATGTAGATACAGCCAAAGAATTATGCAAGGGGTAGCTCAGTGGTGTAAATTCAGGGTACAATTTGATATCAGCAATCAATGGAGAATGAGACTAGGGGGAACTAAACTCCAACGAGCAGTAAAGAATGGAGCAATCAATGCTGTAATATATCATATATGGAGACAGAGGAATCAGTGTAGGATGGAAAGGGCAGTGCGCAGACCAGAAGTTATTTTAGCTAGCATTAAGAATGAGCTTAGAAGTTTATGTCGTAGTAGATTGGATAATCAACTTAGTGAGAAAGACAAAGCTTATCTAGAAAGCATTGTCTAACCACTGAATGTACATGAATTTTGATTCTTTTGCAATACATATTTACCTTACACCAAAAAAAAGAAGTAAAGATAAATAACCAAGTGTTTTTGGTTTAATGGAGATCTAAGCTTCCTCAAAATATCTAAATAATAAACTGCGAGATTTTGAGTTCGAATGTTTTATTTTGTACAGCGCCTCTGAAAACTCTGAGACAACCCCATAGTGCCATACTACCATGAAAATGTCAAATCTATGACATGGTTTGTAAATAGTAGCCTTGAGCTATTTTAGGTATGTCGGACATTCTTTCGGGTTGCAAAACTCATAAGGTCCTTGTCACTCCTTGCCAATGGGTATTTTCCCTTAATTATATGATTCTAACTTGCATGTAAAAAGCTATTCCGTACAAAAGTAATCTTGCTTTCCAAAATGCTACTTAGCCTCCGTGATCCTCATTTGCTTTTCACAAATTCTCAATTGCAGCGAACCAAAAATATATCATAAGTGTGTGACGTGAGATAAAAAGGTAAGTTAGAGAAAAAATAAAAGAGGATTGTGAAAGGTCACAAGTTTGTCAACGTCACAAGCACGACGAGTTGTTTGTTTTTTGTTTTCCTAAAGCACGGTCAGAAATTAAAAGACTATGACGTTATTAAGTGGCAAGAAATCTCAGTATCCACATTCTCAAAAATCCTTATATAAGATTCTTTTAATATACTTTATATTTATATATCATTTATTTGGAGTATTGAAACTCAATCTTACCTAATAATGTCATCTCATTCACTCATTGTCCAAATGTGTTTGTTGAGGTAGAACACAAGCATCAATATGTAAACATTATTTGACAAATATATATAGAACACAAAACATTATGGTGCCATCATTTTAAATTTTCAATTTGTTGGGTAAATTGTTATTTTCATAGTTTACACCATTTTTGTAAGTTAAAATCTGTAATTTAGATCAATATGTAATATTACCCGAAGAAATAAGTTTCAGCTCAAGGATGTGTCACATGTAAATGTCTCATATATTGGAGAAAGGGAAGAGAAAAATCAATTTATAAATAAATGAGCGACATGCGACTCCACGTCTTTTTTATTGCCAATTAGTTTTTGGATGAAACCTCACTAATTTTAGGGTAAATTAATTATTACTCCCTTATATAATTCACTTTTTAAAACTTACTACCTTATATAAATTTTTTTGAAACTTACTCTTAAGTATCATATAACTTTTATCAAATATTTCTCCAATATAATTATTCTGGTTACAACAAAAAAAACCTCCAAACTTTGAAATTTGAAACTAATTCTTGTTGTATATATAGGATTGTATTGTCATTTACATTGTTACAAGGTCAATTTAATTGTAACAGTTTCCTTCCTCCCAAATTTGTTAAATCTCTTAAACTCTCTATCATTGTTTAACGAATTTAAAAGGACTGAGATTAATTTAAATGCGTCATGCAATAAGACAAAAATACATTTATAAGTAACAAGAATTAGTACCAAATTTTAAATGTTGGACGAAATATTCTCTTATTTGTCATCAAAAGTATTAATATAGGAGGCTAGGAGCAATATTTAAAGAAAGTTACATATGATTGAAAAATTATATAAATGAGTAAGTTTCAAAAAGTAAATTATGTTAAGGCACAAGGATTAATAATCAATTAATTTTACCCCGTGCAAAAAAATGCACTGGTAGATTTTACAAATATGATATATTGAGCTTATAACATAACATTCATCGGCAATTAAATTAAAAAAAAATATATGAACTAAAGTTAAATTGGATGATTGCAGACTTTGAATAAATTAAAATGGAATAATAATGAATCTTAATAGGTCGGCTCATGCTATTGCAAAATTAATACCATAATCTACTGTCAAAAAAAAAAAAAAAAAAAAATTAGCTAAAAATTTTAATTATTTATTGGTAAGATCATGGGAGCCTCAACATTAGAAAAAAAACTAATTTTCACAACTCTTAAAAATAATTCCATTTTATAATATGTAGTTATTAATAGGATTTACTAAAAAAATTTGATGCTTTTCTTCGATTATATCGTCCATTTTTTAAGTTTAGGTTCTTCTATTGATATATATAACACCATATATAACCTACGCTAATATAATATTAAAGTTTACAAAATATTCACCCATGATTAGATCCAGTGTTTTGTATAATTAAAATGTTTTGATAGAAATGAGTTAATTACGTGCTCGTAAAAATATTAATATTTAAACTATGCAATAACTTACATTGGACTTGGAAAGTAATTTGTTGTATAGTTTTTATTAAATTTAGACTTACTTATTTAATTGGAGAGACACTAACTAAATTAATAAGGAACGCGGAGGTTCCTACCACAATAAAAAAAAATCATTTTAATAAATTAAGAACCAATCAAATCTTTTTAAATTCTATACTTTTTATAGCATAGAGATTTATCATTAAAATTATGAAATTATTATTTCAGCTTCTTGTGGGTGTGGGCGTGGGCGTGTGGCACACGCCCATGCAATCTAACAGTTATCAATTCAAAGCTACCCGTGTCAATTGATTGACGAGTTCAGAAAGAAGGTGTTTTCTCGTTTGAACTAAATTATAGGTTTGAAAAAAATGTCTTTTTTGTTGATTGATAAAAAAAAGACTTTACATGGGAGGAGAAGTGTGAAGAAGTAATTTTCAACACATGTAAAATTATAAATGTTCCACATTTTAGAAAAAGACCGAGTGTAAAATATTCTATTTTATAAATTAATGAGCTACTTCACGTTTTATTAATTGTCAATTATGAGATGATAGAGAGTTTAAGAGATTTATAAAAATGTACTTTCTCCCCTCCAATCCTCCATGTTAGCTAGGCACTAGTAAATTTGAGACATTAGCAATTACGGAGTACTCTTCCGTTCCAGTGATCGTATACATTTCAATGGGATAGAGGGAGTATTTATGTACTAAGTAGTAACCTATTGCCTTTGCCTAAGTTGCCTATGAAGTACGGAGTATATGTATTTATATGTACAAGAACAATATTTAGTTCTCTACCAAACTATACTTCAAATTTATTGCTCAATACACTATTTCGATTACTTTGTCTCCAGGCATCAATGATCAATCTGTATCCAAACTCCACATACTGAAATTGTATTCCTCTTTTTTCATTCCCTCCATTCCTTACTCATAATCCGCCCATGGTATTTGATCTATTTAAGTCTCAAATTTTATCTTTATTTAATTAATATAAATATCACCTTACCCCACCACTTACACAAGCAATTTTAGTTTTTCTCCACTCTGTTTCTTCACACACAAGTCATTTAGAAGTGAAAATTCGATTTACATTAAAAAGTTACAAATAATTACTATCTCTTTAATAAAAAACCAATTTTACTATATATTCGAAATTAAAAGAATCGCTAAAATTCTACCCAAAAACATTAATTAAAAGATTGAACCATATTGAAAAAACGTTCGACAACTTGAAGTAATTTATATCACCTTATATTTTTTTTCCTTTTTTTTCTCAATTGAAAAATATATGTTGAGTTTATCGATCCGGTACTTAAGAGGGGGAGGGGGTGAATTAAGTACCCTTTTTAAAATTAAAGCGGAAATAGCGTTCACGATTTATGTTGAAGCAGTACACAGGCAAATTGAACAGTCACGAAGTCTGTTCAAACAATTAAAATTGTGCTGTACTGTTCTGATTGCTTGCGTGAAAAGAATACTATGAACGAGAATGAAAGTAAAACAATTAAAATGAAAGAAAGCGCGGGACACAAGATTTTTAACGTGGTTCGACCTACTCTCTAAAGGTCTACGTCCACCCTCTTTCTCTTATTAAAAATCTCCTTATAATCAAACCCGATTACAAAGAAATATCCCCACGATCAACCCGATCGTGCAACTCGAGTACAACCCGTACTCCAATGAAAGTTTTATAAAAAACAGAAAGTTACAACTCAAATGTCTTCTTATATGGTTCAATCAATTTGAACGATGAAGAACAATTATTTGTCACTGTGAATATAAGAACTTGTATACTCTAAGACAATCTCAAAAACACAGCTTAAAAACTTTGCAAACCAAAAATAATATAAACTGTTTTACCAAGGATTTGCAAAAAGGCAATTAGACGCAAAGTTGATTTCTTTGAGAATGATTATTGCACAAAATAATTTGATTGTAGTTGTGGTGCATAAGTCAGCCCTTCACAAATGCTTCTTAAATAACCAAGGGTTGACCACAAGATTTTGGAAAAGAATTTTACCCAATTTTGGTAACCAGATTTCCGTGAGAAATCTTTTGACAAAAATTAAGTCAATCAAATCTTTTTAAACATGTCCTAACTAAGATAGAAATAAGACTTTGATACAAGTTAGGAAAGCTCAATCAAAATATTTTATAAGAAAATAGTTTCAAAGATTCTATTTATAAAATATTAAGCTGTGATTTATGAGATCAATAATTAGAGTAAGTACTAGTCTTATATTCTTACAACTTTACTAGACACGGACCGAGACAGACTCAAGCTATATCCAATATCCGAGCGAGCTGAAAGTCTTCATTAACCTGTTAAACAAACGTCTAACAAAAACATTAACTAAGAAGGGACGGAAAGTAAGAGGACTTGTCATCATCAACAAAATACGTCCAACAAATTCCCCCTTTGATGATGGCAAGTCCCTATGAGTATATTCCCCCTCAATCAAGCATATATTCCCCCTCAATGAAGTAATAACTGAGAAACTTAAGCAACGGAACGAAATATGCTGAAATCGAGAACATTAAATATTAACTGAGATCAAAGTTTAAATATCCATCCGCTATGAGAACGCAAAGAGAAAAATCATCATAGTCATAGATTTAGTAAACCAGTAGCTATTAAGAATCATGAGTCCTAAACATTTTCCCCCTCTTGACATCATCAAAAGGAGAAATATGTGCAAAATATGGTACCGTTGTGTATCACAATTAGTCAGAGACAATGTAATTGCCGGACACAGTCAAAAGACATCATAGCACAAAAGTCAGACAAGAGCAAAAGTTTAGGAAGTATACACGAGCATATAAAATATTTGGCAAATGCAGGGAGGGGTCATGGTGTTGGAGGATGAAGGTTCAAGAGCTGGTCGGGAATGGTTGGTATATGGAGCAAGGGCTTAAGGGCATCTTTAAGGTCATCTAGTTCATTTCCAATTTTTCGAGGCCGCCAACCGTGAGATCAGATAGGTTTACCAACTGAGCAATTACGCTACGCAGATTCCCCGAACTTGAGTCAGCGCCAGCGTACCCATCTCCCTTCAAACCAACCAACCTGTTATTAACAATGCGCATCTGACCCAAAATTTCATCTGTCATACAATCCATATCGGAACACAATATTCATCCTTAGAATTGAGCACATTTTATTGCCCCACCAAAATTTCTAAAATTGATACTTTAATTCCAGGAAATAAAAAAGTCCTCAATCCATATATACAAATAACAATGTTATTCCAGGCCTACTATTTCCAATTCAAACATGTCGTGCTGCCAAATTGTTTCCAGCTGGACAATTTTTCTTTTTTTTTTTCTTTTTTCTTTTTTCATTTTTCCTTTTTTTTTTTTTTTTTTTTTTTTTTTTTTTTTACCAGCATTTGGGATAGAAGAATGTATGGTCTCACGTTGCACATCGGCAACGACTTCACGAATATAAGAAAACAACAAAGATACCAGATTCACAAGTTTACCCGTCATAAGATGGAAAGTAAGAGCAGGTACAGAAGCTTTAATAATTGGAGCATCAGTAACTTTGTCATCTCCTCTTCCACAGATTGCCTTCGCTTCATAAAAGTCGTCTTTCCATTTGATAATACTTTGATAGTTTTCAGACTTTCAATAAGAGCATCATCCCAATCATCAACAACTTCATCAACTACCAACTTCCCTTTCCATTTCCCAAAAACTACAACCGTCGGATTTTAAGGGGGTTCAATTTCAATGGGTTCATTGATATGCACACCTCTAGTTTACGCCGGCGAAGAGCTCTAGAAGGGTTCACTGTTGCAGCGGTTTTGGGCTCAGTTCCTGGTAATCCTTCATCAGGCACGGGCGGTAGGGGACACATCATTAGATAAACACAATGATCTGGACCGGGTGTAAGGTTGAGTTTTGGTGGTTTTTGGGATGGGGAAGATAAATTGATTTGGAACAAAGGGTAGAACGGGGGGTCGGGTGTGTTGATGAGGGTTTGTGGAAAGGGTTACGGGTTTAGGGGAAATGAAAGGTGGGTTGGGTATTTTGATTGGGTTTGGTTATTTGGGTTAAGTTTGGGTTTTTTATGAATTGGGTGGGTGTATGTGGTATAAGATGGAAGGGTGGATTATATTTGCCAGAAAAATCATGCTACGAGTATACAAGATAAACATTTTACACAAAGAACGACTCAATGCTAGTCTTTGAACAACAACCGACTAGAGTAAGCAATTTACATTGAAACTGAAATCATGTGAGACACGTAGAAAACACATATGCACACCTCTTCCAAATTAGTCAGTCATGGGAGGAGAATAATTAGGACAAAGACGCTAAGAACTACTATTTAGAACACCTAATTCTAATCGGATTTTCTCAATTTGTTCTCTTGCTAATGGTTTAGTAAAAAAGCTAGACAATTGATCTTCAGTTTTGCAAAACTTCAAACATATGTTCCCCTTTACGGCATTATTACGCAAAAAAATCAAGCAAGTATTTTTCAAGACCCTTTACCATCATCACCATCCATGAAATGTGAAAAAGACTTACCATTTTTGCGAAAACCAACTATCTCACCCTTTTTTGTTGTCTCTGAATGCCACATTTCCACCATTGTAAGCCCTTAACGAGAGGAATTGGTTCTTATTACCTGTCATATGTCATGAATATCCACTAACAAGATACCAATGGTGGCCTCCTCTCATATGGCCCTGAAATAAGATTAGTTAGAAAATCTAGGAACCCAAACAAGTTTGGATCCCTTCTTATGACGAACAGTGTCAAGAATATCTTTTCTAATCCACATTTTCTTAATGACTTTTATGTTATTATCCAAATGTCTCAGTCGTTTGGCACAAGCATTAAATACGTGACCTGTTTTTCCACAAAATTTATAAATGATATATTCAGGTAATCCAACATATTTATGCTTGCGAAAGTCTCTATCACTGGGTTCAGTTTTCTTAGCGTAAATGAAGTCACCATGTTTTGAACAGTCTGGAGGAGTGTCTAATTTGCGTTCAGGAACCCGGACAGTACGATATTGAGGATCGTTTTGTCTGGTGTCAGAACTAGAATCATGCGCATTGGAACACTCTGGAGGAGTGTTTAGTTTCTGTTCAGGAACCCAGACAGTACGATATTGAGGATCGTTTTGTCTAATGTCAGAACATGAATCGTACCCTAATCCAAGTTTCTTAGTGTTCTTAGATTGATTGACTAGAAAATTTAGCACGGTATTGCTTCCTTCCCATTTGGATGCAACATTTCTAGCATTATCCAGGTCTGTCTCTAGGTTTTTTACTCTTTCAAGTAGTTTCTTATGTTTGTATAAAAGAGCATCATAATCAACGTTTAATCTATCAAACCTAGAGCATGTGTCTGAGTACCTAGAAGTTCTAGTAGCATGTAAAGTTTTTTGTTCCTCCAGTTCTTTAGTAAGCATGTGAATTTGATTGACAAGAGACTCATTTTTGGCAGTAAGTTCAGTCAGTTCAGATTGAACAGTCTGATTGACTGTCTGTTTGCCGACTTTTCTTAACTCACGTTTTAAGTCTATGTTCTCCTCCGTTATACTTTCTATTTCAGATTGCATAGCATTCAGTTGTTTGTTCTGTTCATAACTGTTATCTAAAGTCTCGTCAAGTAATCTTAAAATTCTTTCTTTAGACAAAGACCGCATTTTAGTTTTGAGTTTTGAAAGACTTACCTCATCTTCGGATTCATTGTCTGATTCACTATCTGAGCCATCTGAGTGAGCCATAAGACATCTGATTGTATCCTCATCCCTTTTTCGTTGAGATCTTGGTTTGTAGATTGATCTCAAACACAACTTCTCATTTTTTCTATCATTAGAGGGTTCATCGTCTTCTGAATCAGACTCACCCCAAACTGCAGCCATCATTACACGTTTGTACTCTTGCTTAGATTTTTCACGTTTGTCCTTCGATTTTTCTTCTTCCCACATAGGACAATTTCTGATTTGATGATCACGTTCCCCACACTTGAAACAGCCCATTCGAGATGTGGAACGTGATGAAAATGATGAAAAATCCTTTGGTTTGTAACTATCAAACTTTCCTTCATTCTGTTTTCTAATGATTTTAGCAATTCGTTTAGATAACAGAGCCACTTCCTCCTCAAGATCATTTTCATTTTCACTTGACAAGGCGTTTAAGGCTAGTCCCTTAGCTTTGGGCTTCTCAGCATCATTATCGAGAACTAACTCGTGTGCCATGAGAGATCCCATTAAAGCTTCATAGGTAAGAGTTGTTAAATCTCTAGCCTCTTCGATGGTGGTGACTTTAGCCTGCCATTTCTTAGTTAAACTTCTTAAAATTTTACGGACAATGTCCTCGGTTTCAAAAGTTTTACCAAGATTGGAAAGTTCGTTAGTTATGTTGGAAAAACGTGAAGACATGCTTTTAATTGATTCATCTTGTTGCATTTTAAATGACTCGTATTGTTGCATTAAAATGTCAATACGTTGTTTCTTTACTTGCATTGTTCACTCATGGGCTAGTTCTAGACTATCCCATATTTGTTTGGCCGTTTTACATCCTGCAATACGACTTGTTTCGGATTCTCCAATCCCAGATTGCAGGAGTGATATGGCTCTAGCATTCTTCTCCGCCTTTTTGTAATCATTAGATGTGTAGTCCTTTGGTGCCTTTTCACTCACAACACCATTAGCATCGGTGGAGGCGATGGCAAGGGGACCATTTTGAATGATTACCCAACATTCGTAATTGGTTCCTTGTATAAAATGCATTATACGATTTTTCCACCAGCCATAGTCCGTGCCATCAAAGACAGGACATTTGACAATTTTGGAATTCATTGAAAAACAAAAATAGGATAAATAAACTCAGAAAGGATCAAACTCTTTGCGGTAAAGCAATCAAGAGCACGAGGCTCTGATACCAATTGTTGAGTTTATCGATCCGGTACTTAAGAGGGGGAGGGGGTGAATTAAGTACCCTTTTTAAAATTAAAGCGGAAATAGCGTTCACGATTTATGCTGAAGCAGTACACAGGCAAATTGAACAGTCACGAAGTCTGTTCAAACAATTAAAATTGTGCTGTACTGTTCTGATTACTTGCGTGAAAAGAATACTATGAACGAGAATGAAAGTAAAACAATTAAAATGAAAGAAAGCGCGGGACACAAGATTTTTAACGTGGTTCGACCTACTCTCTAAAGGTCTACGTCCACCCTCTTTCTCTTATTAAAAATCTCCTTATAATCAAACCCGATTACAAAGAAATATCCCCACGATCAACCCGATCGTGCAACTCGAGTACAACCCGTACTCCAATGAAACTTTTATCAAAAACAGAAAGTTACAACTCAAATGTCTTCTTATATGGTTCAATCAATTTGAACGATGAAGAACAATTAATTGTCACTGTGAATATAAGAACTTGTATACTCTAAGACAATCTCAAAAACACAGCTTAAAAACTTTGCAAACCAAAAATAATATAAACTGTTTTACCAAGGATTTGCAAAAAGGCAATTAGACGCAAAGTTGATTTCTTTGAGAATGATTATTGCACAAAATAATTTGATTGTAGTTGTGGTGCATAAGTCAGCCCTTCACAAATGCTTCTTAAATAACCAAGGGTTGACCACAAGATTTTGGAAAAGAATTTTACCCAATTTTGGTAACAGATTTCCGTGAGAAATCTTTTGACAAAAATTAAGTCAATCAAATCTTTTTAAACATGTCCTAACTAAGATAGAAATAAGACTTTGATACAAGTTAGGAAAGCTCAATCAAAATATTTTATAAGAAAATAGTTTCAAAGATTCTATTTATAAAATATTAAGCTGTGATTTATGAGATCAATAATTAGAGTAAGTACTAGTCTTATATTCTTACAACTTTACTAGACACGGACCGAGACAGACTCAAGCTATATCCAATATCCGAGCGAGCTGAAAGTCTTCATTAACCTGTTAAACAAACGTCTAACAAAAACATTAATTAAGAAGGGACGGAAAGTAAGAGGACTTGTCATCATCACAAAATACGTCCAACAATATATATATATATATATATATATATATATATATATATATATATATATATATATATATATATATATATATATATATATATATATATATATATATATATATATAGAAATCGAATCACGTGAGGCCGCCCTCTTAGGATGAGGCCGCTGGACCCTTTCTAAACCGTTAGATTTTAGTAGCATGGGCGCACGAGATCTTGACGCGTGTCCTATATAATATCAAAAAAATTATTCACCCGTTCATCTTTCCGAGCATCACTCAACATTCAACAAAAGTAAACTTTCTTAATAATATATAATAATGGTAGTTTATCAAAACTCACAATCTTCATCTTCCATTATTCCTTCATCTTCTTCCTTTAAATTCCCCCAATTCAATTTCGTAATTAGGGTTTATACTTCTAAACTACCACCTCGCTAGCAATCTAGCATCCTCTGCAATTGAATCGTTATTTGTAATTGTAATTGCGTAGTTGTATTAGTTGTATTTGTGTGGTATAGATGAAGCAATCGGGGAAGAAGACGATATTGCGTGGAGCTAAGAAGCAGAACGACACCGTTTTGGAGGATAAGAAGATGTGTAACAACAATGGTGGAAGTGAGGAGAAGAGGATAATTGACGGTTTAGTTGAGGCGTTTTCGTTGGATTCCATTGATGAAGCTTTAGCTGCTTATAGAGAAGCTAATGGTGATCTGAATAAAGCTGCGGAAATACTGGCGGATAATTCGGATAGTTTTTCTGATGCTTATCAAGCTAGTTGTTCTAGCTCTAGCTCGAGCTCGGGATCGAATCGAAGTTCGAGTGAGAATTTGAGTTTATCTGAAACTGTGAAACTGTGAAACTAGATGCTTAACTTGTGAAACTAGAAGCTTATTCTGTGAAACTAGAAGCTTAACCTATGAAACTAGATACTTAAGATGTGAAACTATAAGCAAATATTGTGAAACTGTGAAACTGTGAAACTAGAAGCTTAATTTGTGAAACTAGATGCTTAACTTGTGAAACTGGAAGCAAATATTGTGAAACTGTGAAACTGTGAAACTAGATGCTTAACTTGTGAAACTAGAAGCTTATTCTGTGAAACTAGAAGCTTAACTTGTGAAACTAGATGCTTAAGATATGAAACTGTAAGCAAATATTGTGAAACTGTGAAACTAGATGCTTAACTTGTGAAACTAGAAGCTTAACTTGTGAAACTAGATGCTTAACTTGTGAAACTAGAAGCTTAACTTGTGAAACTAGATGCTTAACTTGTGAAACTGGAAGCAAATATTGTGAAACTGTGAAACTAGATGCTTAACTTGTGAAACTAGAAGCTTAACTTGTGAAACTAGATGCTTAACTTGTGAAACTGGAAGCAAATATTGTGAAACTGTGAAACTGTGAAACTAGAAGCTTGGGGTTGCGTGAGGTCCGGCGGCCTCACCGTAATAGGCGGCCTCACGTGATCCGGCCTCTCTCTCTCTCTCTCTATATATATATATATATATATATATATCTCAAATAGTTCCATTCCGAGTTACTATTTTAAGTTTACATGTATGATGAAACTTTTGTTAGCTTATGAAATTAACATGGTATTAGAACTCGTGATTTTATTTTGGAATAAACTTAATCAATCAGACCACTAGTCAACGTAGTGAACGACTAACTTCGAACAATGGATTAATTTTCATACTTAAGTGGTGCTAATGACTCCTAAGACTGATTTTATTCCTAAACTCAAATTGGGTATGAGCTTCACAACTCCATGAGTCTGAAGTCTGAACATTAGATCTCGAGATAAAGGTAGCCTAACTGCGTAAACTTAATAGTCCGAAGGATTCACATATTTAAGACGCTTGATTTTAACTGAAACAACGATGTTAATTGAATAGGAGTGTTATGGTCCAAAAATAAAGCAAAAGCACATGACAAAGTGACCCATAACACGGTACACAAACACAGCTGTTTTGTAAACTCTTTCAACTTGGATCACTCAGACCACCCCACCAATCGTAGGGACAAACATATTCTAAGGACTTTAGTGGGCCCAACACAGATTTACCATAAATAGAAACTACTTGGCCCAAGTGTCTCCTACATTAGCTACATTTAGGCTACAAAGTCATGTTACACTTTAAAAATGTAATAAAACGATATATAGAATTATATACGACGAGGCCTACTTCCTTCCAAAGTGAACAACCTACATTGTTCCGCATAATTCGCATTTTGGCTACGGATACGAGCCATATTCGACGTGACTACTCTATGTCTCGAACACCCGGTCCATATTTTGGATTTGTATCGAGAAGTTTTGGACTCGGCCACCTTTCATCATTCTTTTTTTCTGTTGTAAGAAAAGACGTAAGAGTAGTTTTGATGTTCATGACGGTGAGTCGATGATTGATTTTCAGGAGACTTATCAAACGGGTCAGTTAGGTTAGATTTGAGTTTGGATCATATAAGTCAAGTTAAAATATTAGTCGGTCGGAATTACAAGTGGCGTACCAATTTTAGCCTGAAATAACAAGTCATTTTGGGTTGCATGTCAAATTTAAGGGTGTTGACCTAAAAGAACAGGTTAGGTGACTCGAGTCTGTCCATATTTTGGTATTGTATCTTTGAAGTTTTGAAGATCCCTACAATTGTTCTTTCTCCAGTTGTAAGAAAAGACGGAAGAGTAGTTTTGATCTTGGAGGTGATTAATTTTTTATAGATCTCTTAACTGTGGAACGGGTTTGAATTTGGGTCAAGTTATATAAGTCGAGATAAAATACAGTTGTGCCGGATTTTGACTCTAAAATGATGAGTCATTTCAGGCATGGTTTGTTTTAGTTATATTATTAGATGTGAGAAGAGTCAACATAGGTCATACACTGAAGAGGTATTAGGATTCGAATTTAAACCCTACTATTAAGGTATGTACCTTCATTTACTGGGATGTGCTAAGACATATTATAAAATACGAACATGGGTCTAGGCCGTCTCCATCGAGTTGAGAGTGTCCATTACATAAGTTTAAGAAAAATTTATGTCAAAACCAATTAAAAATGGGTGGAGTAGCTCATTGATTTATAAAACATATCATTCTCCAATGTGGAATAACCTTATATAGTTATATGTGGCACATCTTTAAGTTGAGTTTATAACTACACATTTCTACTATACCTTAAGTTATAAGTATGAGAGTATTTAATAGACCTGATAAAACTAAAATCGGTCTAAATAACTTAGCGTGAATAACCTAGCATGAATAACTTATCTGAACCTGACACACACCGACCCGAATGGGTGAACAAGTTACTTCACATGCTATTGCATAGCATGCCATTTAAATTGTGATCGAATGGGTCAACACTCAACAACATTCGGGAATAACCAACAACTAGCCAAGTATTACTCCGTACATATATTTTGCAATGCAAATCAAGCAAGCATATCCAATTTTTTAGTGTGTCGTCCCTCAAACACAATGCCACATTTGGGTGATGTATTTTGGCGTTTTGTAATGAGTGAGTGTCCCTATAATAAAGGTTGTAATGTTTTATACTTGCCCGCAGAACCAGACTGATGCGTGCCTATTTTATGATGTTTTACATCTATTTTTACACGCATTTTAGAGCTCATTTACTATGTTTTAGCCTTTATTTCCCAACAATTGTCTACTTTCGTATTTTTATGCTCTTTTGCAGATTTATGCGGAAAAGGGACGATTTTATACCAAATTTATGCCCTCGGGACTTTTCATGACTAAGGATAAGAAGGAACGAAGCTTAGCGCACATTTCAAGGCCTAAAGATAACTTTTACAAGCAAAGAATCGATCTTCGATGTTGCAGCCTGTTTCAAATAGCTATATCTTGAGTTCTAGAGCTGATAATGGAGTGATTCCAGTTGGAGGTGAAAGCTTATCCTCTTAGCTTTCCAACGCCGCGAGAATCGCTTGATTTCGATAAGTAACGAAGAAATGGCAGCTGTTTTAAGATCGATGCGCGCTGCAGTCCTGTCAGTCAGGTCGACCGACCAACAAAGTTGGTCGACCGACCAGTTGCCTTTTGGAAAAGCTCAGAATTTGCCTGAAGCCCATAAATTGCATAAAATCCGTAAAGCGGTCGATCGACCGAAAATACTGGTCGACCGACCACAGCGCCGACCGAGAAGTTTCCGAAAAGCCCATACAAGTGTTTAGGTCATTAGGAAACTCTTTAATTCTGCCTATTTAAGCAAATTCAGTCCCTAATTCAGATCCATCAAGTTTACTACTTAGTTTTTATGAATCAAGTTCTTAATCTAGTTTTCTATCATAGATTTTATTCAAGCTTTCATCTTTGTTCTTAGATTTTCCAATTAAGTTGTAAGTTTGCTACAGTTCAATCTTTCCTTTTTAATTAATCTTGTTGTTCATCTTATTGTTGTTTCTCAATTCATGTTTCCCTTTTATTGTCATCTTTAATTATGTTAATTCCTTTAATGTTCTTGATTCTTGTTATTGTTAGTTTTACAATTGAGACTATGCATAACTAATTCTTGTGATTAGGAATTAGGGGAACCATGGTAAAGACTTGATTTTGATAGTTTAATGATTGAATTACCAATCCCCCATTGTTGTTGGTGAACTGATCCTTAGGATTGAAAGATTATTAGGATTAGTTCAACAATAACTTTGGGATTGCCCTATGAACGAAAGTTCAGTGCTTTTCTAGGAACCCTAAGACCGTAAGGATTGGGTAGAATATTGACCTAAAGGTTTATTCTTTGTTCCTTGGGATTGTGTTATTTGATTATTTTACCTTTCATTAACTTGTTTTAACCATGGGGAACCAAAGTTCCTAATCTCCTTTTTCCCTTATTTTAATTTCCTTTATTATTATTGCATGTTTAGATTGATGTTCTTTATAATTTCCATGTTTATTCCTATTTTTATTATTGTTTCAATAGTTATGAGTAGCTAATTTCATATGTTAGGATGTAGGGAGTAAATGTGCGAAGGTAGTTTAAATCTCGAACCGACATGTTGCAGAGTGGAGGTCGGCCGACCGGGTTAGCTGGTCGGTCGACCGACACGCGTATGAATTTTATTTCGCTTTAATTTGCAGACTATAATAACCTACAATGAGACCAAAAGGAGACTTGTAGGATGTTAGTATTGACCTACCCAAGATTGAGAGATTTGGGAAGGGCATAGGTTTACATCTTAAGACGGATAGGTTACTTAAGACTGAAAGGTTTGTGACCTAGAATTTAGGAATCACCCTTATTGTTGACACCCAATAATTGTGAGACCTAGGAACTAATAGCATAGACCTAAAGGATATGTCATACCCCTTACGCGACTGCAATACATGTTGACTTAGGATTTATATTACCTTAGCTGTTTATTACCCGAACATCCTAGCATCTCTTTTATTATATTTTATTTTCATCTTAATTTACTTGTTTTATTTTATATTTATTTTAGACTCAGCAATAATCAATCAAACCCCCTCTTTATTATTATTTTATAGATTAAAAATTAGCAAACGGAATTAACCTTGTCTCTCTGTGGTTCGACCCTTACTATCACTATCTATAGTTTTAGTTTGGTTTATAAATTTTATCTTTGACACCCACAACGACGGGCATCAAATTTTGGCGCCGTTGCCGGGGAGACGGTATAATTTAGTTTGCTAAATTTTTAGTTTTTTTTTTTTCTTGTCTTAAGGAACTTAGGTTCCTTAAGACCGTTTCTTACCTTCTCTTCTAGTTTTGTTTCAGAAGACAGGTTTTTGAGAGGAAGACTTGAGTACTCTCAGTGCTATTGCGGTCATGTCTACTATTTCTGATAATCTTCAGCCAGCAGCACACCACCTTCCCCAGAGATTTACTCTCCCCTATGAAATTCAAGTTTCCCATATCAAATTGGTGGAGCAAAAACAGTTTGCAGGTCTACCGGATGAAGATCCTCTAAAGCATTTGGAGCTATTTACAGATTATTGTTGTTCCATACCCGTACCGGCTGGAGTGGCGCTAGATAATGTTAAGGAGACATTGTTTCTTTTTTCCTTGAAAGATTCTGCGCGTGATTGGATCCGCTACCTTGATAGGGTAGCGGCCGAAATTACAGATTGGACATCTCTGGCATTGGCTTTTTGCAAACAGTACTTTTCGCCGGCAAAAACCAAAGCTATGAGAGATCAAATTCATATGTTCCGGCAAGGATCTGATGAGGAATTCCCTGAAGCATGGGCCCGTTTTAAGGAGTTGGTTCGATCCGTTCCTCACCACGGCTTTGAGGAGTGGTACCTTTGCCACCGATTCTATAGCTCTTTGTATGATGACTACAGAGCCATCCTTGATTCAACTACAATTGGTAGATTTTATAATGTAGCTGCTAACAAGGGTTGGGTTACTATTGAGGAGTTAGCGGTTCGTAGAGGTGAAAATGGAAATTCATGTGGGGATTCACTGAAAACAAATATTGAAATAAGTCATGTTGCCACACCTGAAACATCCAATAACGCCTGTTCCGAAGAACTTGAGAAAGCTTATGAGGGGCCAACCCCAAAGGATGATGCTGCCATAGTTCGGGACGAAGAAATTGATGCCGTGCATAGGTCAGAAGGTCGACCGACCACAACATCAGGTCGACCGACCTCGACACCTGAAGTGAGATTGGTTTCTGCAGAACAGAAAATTTCCGATAATACAGAACCTGGTCGATCGACCGCTGTACCCGGTCGACCGACCACTGTTACTGAGCAGAATGCAGTTTCTATTCCCGAATCGCTGGATCCTTCCCTCATTCAAGACCTCACCATGATACCTGAACAGACTATGGAGTCGCCTCCTGAGCTACCTGATTCTCCTCTCATCAATGACTCGACGGAGATTCTGAAGTTAAAAGGGCCGAAGATTGTTGATTCGGCGACAAGCATTGCGGTCTCATATCCGGATCATTTGGAGAAAGTAAAATTGGAACATCAGCTCGGAAAAATCTTGAAGGTCGTTAAAGACCTTGAGCGTAAGAGGAAATTGGAGGACCATCCTATTATTTCTATTGTTGCAGGTCATGGTAAAGAGGGCATAGGAGATCCTGGAGATACTGGGGAGACGAAATTGGAGCAAGGTGCTGAAGAAGACCGGCCAGGCAAAGTAAAGAAGCGTGTCATAGCTTATGCGACACCAGATACTCTTCCTCCATCTAGGCCTGTTGTCTGGAAGCCCAGAGTAGCGGTCAGTACTGCTGAAAGGACCTATTTTAGCCAAGTGCCTTACTTTGGGGTATCTTGCTGCTGAGTCGTAGTTCTTGTTTAGTGTTTTATTTCAGTTTTTTGTTGGACTATTTATTTTCTTGTTTTTAGACTTAGACTCTTTTTACTTTTGTTGCTTCGTTTGAGACATTTTAGGCTTGGTTCTGGGATCTTGCGCATTTGTTGGGCGCATATTTATTGCTTTTTCAGGTTTCGACGAAGAACCGACGACCACTGTACAGCAGAGGGGTCGGCCGACCAGCATTACCAGTCGACCGACCTGAGCTCTGCAAAATTCGGAATTTCTTAATATACAGGAAGGTCGGTCGACCTATTACATCGGTCGGTCGACCGCCCAGCTGTTACAGTTTTCTCGTTTCTTTTTCAGGGATCGTGTAAGTCATCTTGGTACTTGAGTGGCAGTGCTAGCCACCAAAACCTCCCAGCTTACGCTGGTTTGGGGAGGTTTTTCATGCGCTTCATAATCCAGTGAGTTCTTTCCAGTTTGTCCTTAGTTTTTATTTTCCTTGCATCTTTCTTTTATTTTTCTGAAACCTTTACTTAGGCTAATGCACAATGGGGACATTGTGCGGGTTGGTTTGGGGAATGGTTTCGTGTCACATGCATTGCATTCTGTCACACGTTTATTGCATTTCTGTCTTGCATTGTTCTTTTCTTTATTTTCCTTGCATATACAAGAAAAATACAAAAAAATAGAAAAAAATTCAAAAATTCTAAAAAAATGCACGTTTATTTTAGCATATAGGTCGAGTCGGAACGAAAGTATTTCAAGGATGATTTAGCTATCTTACATGTTTATGCCTTTACCTTGCCTTGTCAACTTGTTTTAGTATGAAGAGTCTTTTGCATATCTACGAGTTTTTGTCAACTTGCATATCTTGAGACTTGACTTATACCTTGGCAACCTACTATACATTCTGAGTTTTAGAGCCTTATTCCTGGTTTCATTCTTAAACCAGTTGTCTAGGATGTGAGTAGTACTCCCCTTGGAACATGTTACATCAATATGCATAAACATGAACTTGAATTGCTATATACTTGTTTTACTATCTCGTTTTGTGAATCTCGATACGTGCATTTGGGATCCCTTTTCTCTTATTTACCCATAAGCCCCACATAGCCAAAATTGCCTCTTTATTCCCCCAAAACTACATCCCATACTTAGCCTACCCTTCCAAGCTAGTATCTGTGGTCTTTGGTTTAATCTTGAGACATCTTGGTTGTATGCTATCATGAGCAAAAAGAGAAAAGAAAGAAGAAAAGCAAGAAAAAGAAAGAAAAGAAAAAGAACAGAAAAATTCAGAAAAAAGAAGGAAAGAAAAGGAAAACGGAAAAAGTCAAAACGTACAGAAAAGAGGTCGACCGACCACACATACAAGTCGGCCGACCACTTGTCATCATCAGATTCCAAATTTCGTTTCAAAAATACCTTCCTTTTATTTGTTATCACTCCCGTACTTCATTCAAAAATATTGGGGAGTCCTTTCTTATATTTAATGTGAGAGTTGTGCTACAAAAGAGCACCTTCTTAATATCAAAAGTTGTGAAATATGTTGTTGGGAACCGGTTTTACTAGCTTGGCTACTAACCCCACAAATCCAAAAACATCTTAACCACTTTTTACCTTTTACCTCACATATCTTTCATTACCTCAATTGCATGTATCTAGGCCATTTAATGAGATTGTTATACAAAGTTGTAGAATTCTTGTTCATGTTAGATTGCAGGCATGTTTCCATGGGTCGCAGTTAGGTGAGTGTCTCTACAAAATTACTTCTTTCTATCTTTTACATATACTCACCCTTTGCTTCATGAGTGTCTCGAGCGTACCGCGAGAGTCCATGGTATAAAGTCTCTATAGTCTTTATTTTTGCAAGTCTGACAACACCATAACTCGTTTGCTTGATTTAAATACTTTCTCATTTTGTACTTGGCATTGGTATAGGCTTACATGTAAATTTCGCTCTGAGATTGAAATCGTTCCATTAGTTAAGATCGAGTCTATTTCTTGCTTGAGGGCAAGCAAGGTTTGGTTTGGGGAATTTGATGCGTGCCTATTTTATGATGTTTTACATCTATTTTTACACGCATTTTAGAGCTCATTTACTATGTTTTAGCCTTTATTTCCCAACAATTGTCTACTTTCGTATTTTTATGCTCTTTTGCAGATTTATGCGGAAAAGGGACGATTTTATACCAAATTTATGCCCTCGGGACTTTTCATGACTAAGGATAAGAAGGAACGAAGCTTAGCGCACATTTCAAGGCCTAAAGATAACTTTTACAAGCAAAGAATCGATCTTCGATGTTGCAGCCTGTTTCAAATAGCTATATCTTGAGTTCTAGAGCTGATAATGGAGTGATTCCAGTTGGAGGTGAAAGCTTATCCTCTTAGCTTTCCAACGCCGCGAGAATCGCTTGATTTCGATAAGTAACGAAGAAATGGCAGCTGTTTTAAGATCGATGCGCGCTGCAGTCCTGTCAGTCAGGTCGACCGACCAACAAAGTTGGTCGACCGACCAGTTGCCTTTTGGAAAAGCTCAGAATTTGCCTGAAGCCCATAAATTGCATAAAATCCGTAAAGCGGTCGATCGACCGAAAATACTGGTCGACCGACCACAGCGCCGACCGAGAAGTTTCCGAAAAGCCCATACAAGTGTTTAGGTCATTAGGAAACTCTTTAATTCTGCCTATTTAAGCAAATTCAGTCCCTAATTCAGATCCATCAAGTTTACTACTTAGTTTTTATGAATCAAGTTCTTAATCTAGTTTTCTATCATAGATTTTATTCAAGCTTTCATCTTTGTTCTTAGATTTTCCAATTAAGTTGTAAGTTTGCTACAGTTCAATCTTTCCTTTTTAATTAATCTTGTTGTTCATCTTATTGTTGTTTCTCAATTCATGTTTCCCTTTTATTGTCATCTTTAATTATGTTAATTCCTTTAATGTTCTTGATTCTTGTTATTGTTAGTTTTACAATTGAGACTATGCATAACTAATTCTTGTGATTAGGAATTAGGGGAACCATGGTAAAGACTTGATTTTGATAGTTTAATGATTGAATTACCAATCCCCCATTGTTGTTGGTGAACTGATCCTTAGGATTGAAAGATTATTAGGATTAGTTCAACAATAACTTTGGGATTGCCCTATGAACGAAAGTTCAGTGCTTTTCTAGGAACCCTAAGACCGTAAGGATTGGGTAGAATATTGACCTAAAGGTTTATTCTTTGTTCCTTGGGATTGTGTTATTTGATTATTTTACCTTTCATTAACTTGTTTTAACCATGGGGAACCAAAGTTCCTAATCTCCTTTTTCCCTTATTTTAATTTCCTTTATTATTATTGCATGTTTAGATTGATGTTCTTTATAATTTCCATGTTTATTCCTATTTTTATTATTGTTTCAATAGTTATGAGTAGCTAATTTCATATGTTAGGATGTAGGGAGTAAATATGCGAAGGTAGTTTAAATCTCGAACCGACATGTTGCAGAGTGGAGGTCGGCCGACCGGGTTAGCTGGTCGGTCGACCGACACGCGTATGAATTTTATTTCGCTTTAATTTGCAGACTATAATAACCTACAATGAGACCAAAAGGAGACTTGTAGGATGTTAGTATTGACCTACCCAAGATTGAGAGATTTGGGAAGGGCATAGGTTTACATCTTAAGACGGATAGGTTACTTAAGACTGAAAGGTTTGTGACCTAGAATTTAGGAATCACCCTTATTGTTGACACCCAATAATTGTGAGACCTAGGAACTAATAGCATAGACCTAAAGGATATGTCATACCCCTTACGCGACTGCAATACATGTTGACTTAGGATTTATATTACCTTAGCTGTTTATTACCCGAACATCCTAGCATCTCTTTTATTATATTTTATTTTCATCTTAATTTACTTGTTTTATTTTATATTTATTTTAGACTCAGCAATAATCAATCAAACCCCCTCTTTATTATTATTTTATAGATTAAAAATTAGCAAACGGAATTAACCTTGTCTCTCTGTGGTTCGACCCTTACTATCACTATCTATAGTTTTAGTTTGGTTTATAAATTTTATCTTTGACACCCACAACGACGGGCATCACAGACTATATAATTAGGGTTCTGAAAATTTTGGGGTGTTGATGGCCCGGGGCCGGGTGGGGTGGGGTGGAGTGGCCGAGTGGCCGAGTGGGTCTACCAAGTAAATGAAAAAATATTAAACCTCTTTACTTTTGTAAATTGCAGTGTCCATTGTCCGTAACAATGTATAATCTTTTCGTCGCGGGTGCTCTTAGAGTCTTACCAAAAGGTAAACGACCGAGTAAAGAGTTTGCTCCATTCGCATGAGTAAGGATCCAACCCTGACCTAAGGTTTAAAGGATGAGGAGAGCAACCACCTACCACCACACCATATTCATTTGATTTTAAACAGCTCTTATTATTCCCGCGCTAGTTCTATCAATATGCTCACGTAGGTAACCAACATTAAGTGATAACCTGCGTAATATGTACTGCCCACCTCACACAAATAATAAAGTGTATACATATTTGTTTAGGTCAAAATTTACCTAAGGTAGTTTTTGTGAGGTTATAGTGAATTCAAACCGAGAATATGGTTTAGTGGATTAATTAAGTATCAAGCAATGTAAAGAGAAGAAGTATGGAAAAGACAAAGATTGATGACGCAGAAATCCCTTAGGAAAAACTGCGGGAGGGATGTTTCCTCCAATTTCTACTAGAATTATCCTTCAGGAAATGTGTGCGATTACAAGTATTTCTTAGGGTTTTCTAGTGTTTTGTGCATACTAGGTGTGTAATGAATGAAAATTGCATGTACAATGTTTGCATATATATAAAAGCTTAATGCTATGGACCGTTGGATTAGAGTCCAATCCAACGGGTCTTTTCTCTCTCTTTTACCCATTTTGGGTGCCTTCTTCCTGCTTGCTTTTTCTGACGGAGGCCTGGTGTGTGGCCATTTAAGGCAATCTCGAGTCTTGCTCCTTTTAACCTCTTCCTCTTCCTCGTTTGTGCCGTTCTTTTCCTTCCTCGACAATCTTCTTTTTGTATTGACTTCCCATTTCCTTTATCCCATTGACTTTGGTATCCAATGTACACTTTGCTCCAATCACGTAGTGCCACGTGTTAACCTATAAAATGATAATTTTGGGGCATAACATTAGCCCCCAGTTCTTGCAGAAATATGTTTGTGTAAGAACTCCTGCAGATATCGGGTCCAGGCCTTTGACGCAGGCTTCTTGCAGAAACGTCGGGTAGAGTTGGCAGTTGATAAGACATTGATGTGACGTGTTTCGGTTTTGGTGAATACTTCCTTTAATACGCGCCAACCGCTTGCCAACTGTCCCCCACTCCATTCGAAATTCGAATTTACCTTTCTATTTAATCCCCTTTTACCCCTCTTTACCGTTCACCTTTTCACCTTCCCTACTTTCACCCTTTCTCTTTCTTTTTACGATTTCCTCAACTTCCGATCTCGCCAACCGTTTTCTGCCTTCTTTCCTTGTCAAGGTACGACCCTTTCGTGAATCTCTTTTCAGCGTTATTAATGGCTTCGAACACATTCTCTGAACGCCCCTTACTGCACAGTAAATACCGCGTCGACTCTTGTTTTGCCCCGATACATCCGTCTGTGGTTAGGGGTTTCTTGCCTTTTGATGAAAAGGTTGAGATGATTGTTCCCCGTCCTGGGCAAGCGCCTGATGCGCACTGCCCGGGATGGACCACTGTTTACCTGTACCCATTCTCCTTAGGGTTATCTTTCCCGTTCCCTACATTAGTGCAGCAATTCCTTCACCATTCAAAACTTCCCCTTTGGCAAATAAATCCTCACGCATGGAGGATCCTTCTTTCTCTCTCCTCGCTGAGCAGCCGCCATTCCCTCGACATTTCTTTAGGGGATTTGGCCCACTTTTATATGGTCAGGGGTCTGGGTGATGCCCAGTACACTCTTCGGGCTCGTTCCAAGATCGACCTTCCCATCATCCTTCCTAAAAAGGCCAAGGATGCCGGGTGGTCCACTCAGTTCGTCTATATACGAGTGGATTCATTACCTGCACCTGCCGACTATATCTACCAGGACCCCGTTATGGATAGCAAAGGTACTGGCAGTTTCTTCCTTCTGTCTTTCGTTCTCGTTACTGCTCACGCCCTTACACTTTTTCTTGCGCAGGTGTAAAAGACTTGGTCCCCTCAGCTGATATCAACGAGACCTATAACAAGTTATTTGGGCTGGACGCTGACGCCCGTTGCTTCAACACCCTATTTGCCCAAGAGGAGCCCGAAGAGATGTCTACCAGCTCCACCCAGACAAAGAAGACGCCCACAGAGCTGCTCGCCGAGCGCAGAAAGATGCTGATGGTCTCATCGGTCAAGCCCTTATCGAAGAGGAAGTTGGAGCCTGGTGAGCCCCTTCCTGCCCCCAAGAAAGCCGCTCTGCCCGCTCCTGCTGAGTCGTCTCCCTCTGTCACCCCCTTTTGTCCTCCTCCTCCTGCAGTTTCTTCCAGGACACGCAACAAAGCTTCTACTTCCACCGCCCTGGCTAAGAAGTCTGCTGCTCCCATCATTGAGGATCTGAGCGAGGATGTTATTCGCCTGCCAGAGGGTTTCAGCTGTGCTCTGGAGGAGGACCCGTGGCCTGCTATGAGCCGCCTTTTGACTCCTGGTTCTAAGGCTCTGTTGAAGGGTCAGCCTGTGATGCCGATGTGGCGCCAGGCTGCAGAGGACGTCTTCTCGGTGAGTTTTCCTCCTCCCCTTTTCCCTTGTGCTTACTTGTATCTTTACTTTGGTTGACTGATATCGCCTCCATGTCCCTTTTTCAGGGTTTCCAGAAGATGCTAATGGGGTGCAGCGAGGCGGAGACTGCGTTTCAGGAGGCCCAGACCGGGTTGGACGCCGATAGAGGGCTTAGGGCGAGAAAGTCGGAGGAGCTGGCCCGCTGCCACATGAGGGTGAAGGAGCTGGAGGACGCCCTTACGGAGCAGGGCAGGAAGAGGGACGAGGCGCTTGCTGAGCTGTGTAGAGAGAAGGACCAGGCCCTAGCTGAGCAACGTAGGGAGCAGGACGCGCGGCTGAGAGCCGTGGTGATCAAGAAGAAGAACCTGTCCAAGCTACTGTATGACATGGCTACTTTCTCCTCCCTGGAGGCAAGAATAGCCTGTATGGAAGAATTCAGGGCGGGGGAGCATACTAAGTGGAGCTTGGAGGATGAGAGGAAGCTCATGGAGCAGATGTTCCCTGTTCATCCCGTGCTTCCGGACTTTTCTGATCTCAATCCTGATGGATCCCTCCGTTCTCTGATTCCTGGCTCCCCTGAGGTACAGAGCGCTCCTCCAGGGTCTCCTGCTCCAGCCGGCGTCTTCCAGGACCAGATTGTTGATGTTGCTGCTGAGGCGGGTTCCTCTTCTACTCGGCATTCTGGCGGTGAGCAGGCTGTGGAGGAAGCCGTTGATGTTTAGCTTCTGCGCCCTTAGTGGCATTCAGATTTAGTTGTTTTTACGTTTGTTTTGTTGGCTGGGCTGGTGCCCTTGATACTTCTATGCCCTGGGCCCTGCGTGGCGGGCTTTTATCTTGTTTCTGTTTTTGTTGGTTTGTCTGAACTCTTGCTGGGTGGTTCCCAGAAATTTCCAGCAGTTGTTATGCTGCTTCTTTAAGTATGCGTTTGTGGACGCTTTTTTATACTTTGTGTGTTTTGTTTTTGTTTGCGCATGCTCGTGTATTTTTGGCCATGTGTGGGTGCTGGCTTCAGGGTATACCCATCTTAGTCAGAGGCTACCAGGCTTTCGTGAGTGCTAAGTATCGTGGGCGACAGTGTCCCAGTTGCTTGTACCTTGCCATACTCACGCGATGTAAAGGATTTGAGTGTGATTTGACTCATGCTCGCTTTTATAGAGACGACGTATTGCAAGTATTTATGATGAAAAATACCTCAAATAGATTTTCATTGATCACCAAATTAGTTTTTTCAAACAATTCCCTCAGGATAGCTGGATCCTGGGGGTGATACATTTGTGAGTAGCTAAGATATGAAATGTTTGAACATAGAATAAGTAAGTAAATACCCTAGAATTAGGATGCAGATCTTGGGCGCAGATTCTGGAAGTATCCCGGTATGCTTCCTTATATGTGATACTTTTTTAGATGGAGGATGTTCCAGGGTCTGGGCACCATGTTCCCTTCCATGTCCATCAGCCTGTAGGACCCGCTTCCCGTTGTGCTTTCCACCTGATAGGGCCCCTCCCAATTGTAGGCGAATTTTCCGGCATTTGTATTCTTCGTATTCTGGAACACTTTCCTGAGGACTAGGTCCCCTACCTGGAGGGTTCTGATCTTCACGTTCTTGTTGTAACTCCGGGCCACCATTTGTTTATAGGCGGCCATTCTGATGGCGGCGCTGGTTCTGAGCTCATCTATCGTATCCAGACTGCTGGCCATTTCTGTTTGATTGCGTTCTTCCGTTAGGCAGCTGTATCTCTGTGTTGGCACCTTTACCTCTCCTGGAATGACAGCTTCTGCTCCAAACACCAGGCTGAAGGGGGTTTGGCCTGTTGCTGTTTTTGGTGTAGTCCTGTCAGACCATAGAACCAAAGGCAGCTCGTCTGCCCACTTGCCCCCAGCTTCCTCCAGTCTTCTTTTCATGTTGTCCATGACTATCCTCTTGCTGGATTCTGCCTGGCCATTCGTTTGTGGGTACCTGGGAGCAGCTTTTAGTAGGGTGATATTCCAACTAGCACAAAATGCTTCGGTTTTGTTAGATATGAACTGTGAGCCGTTGTCGCACACTATTTCAGAAGGTATACCGAATCTGCAGATTATGTTTCGTTTAAGGAAGGATATCACCTGATTTTCTGTAACCTGGGAGAAGGCCTCTGCTTCTATCCACTTGGAGAAGTAGTCTGTTAGTGCGAGCATGTAGGTTCTGTTCCCGGGTGCTCTGGGCAGCGGTCCTACTATGTCCATCCCCCATTTCATGAAGGGCCAGGGTGATATGATTGGATGCAGGGGTTCGGCGGGTTGATGCGTGACAGGGGCGTGTTTCTGGCAGGCTTCACATTTCTTGGCCAGCTCTACTGCATCTCTTCGTATCGTCGGCCAGAAGTATCCCATTCTGATTGCCTTGTTGGATAAGCTATTGCCCCCTGCATGATTTCCGCAGTCTCCGCTGTGGAGATCGTGCAAGACTGTCTGCGTTTCCCCGTCGCCCAGGCATCTCAGGTAGGGTCCTGCGAGCGATTTCCTGAACAACACACCGTCTATTAGTATGAATCTGTAAGCTTTCATTTTGAATCCCCTTACCTCTTTTTTGTCTGCTGGTAGGGTCCCGTCCCTCAGCCATCTTTGGTAAGGTGACCTCCAATCCTCTTGTTCTGGTTGCTCCGTGGTGTTGCTGAGGACGCCTAGTCCGGCTTCCCACTAGGTGCTGGAGTTTTCAACTTCTCGGTCTTCCTGGGAAGTTGAGGGTTCCAGCACGTGGGTGATGGGGATTGAGGAGATGTCCCCTGGTTTGAATGTTGCCCCCAGGTTAGCCAGTGCATCTGCTTCAGCGTTCTGCTCCCTGGGGATTTGCTCTATTCGGAAGGTGATGAATCTTGTCGTCCTGTCTTTGACTACCTCCAGGTAGGCTGCCATCCTGGGGTCCTTAGCTTCATACTCACCGTTGATGTGATTTACTACGAGTTGCGAGTCGCTGAACGCCTGTAGGTATCTGACCTTGAGGTCCAGAGCCAGCTGGAGTCCCTGGATCAAGGCCTCATATTCCGCTACATTGTTGGTTGCTTGGAACTCGCACCGTACTGCCTGCACGATCATATCTCCCTGAGGGGATCTGAGCACCATTCCTACCCCTGCTCCTCGGCTGTTAGAGGCTCCATCTACGTGCAGCGTCCAGCAGTTTTCCTCGGAGTCCATTTCTGGGGGTAGGATTTCTTTGGCTGCTTCCTTTTCCATTCCTGGACTAAAATCAGAGACAAAGTCTGCAAGGGCTTGCGATTTTATCGCGGTCCTTGTTTCAAATTTCAGGTCATAGCCGCTCAGGTGGACTGACCATTTGGACATTCTTCCAGAAAGTTCTGGTTTACTCAATATGGGTCTTAGGGGGTAGCTGGTCAAGACTGATATGGAGTGAGACTCAAAGTAAGGTCTCAGTTTGTACGAGGCTGTGACTAAAGCAAGAACGAGTTTTTCGGGAGCAGTGTACATGGTCTCTGCAGGTAGCAGAGACTTACTGATGTGGTAGACTGGGTGCTGGGTTCCTTCGTGTTCCCGTACCAGCACTGCGCTTACCGCCACCTCGGTTACTGACAGGTATAAGTATAACGGCTCCCCCTGCTCCGGTTTGGACAGGAGCGGTGGGGTGCTGAGGTACTTCTTCAGTTCTGTGAACGCCTTTTCGTGCTCCTCCGTCCATTCGAATCTCTTGCTTTTTCGCAGTATGTCATAAAACAGTCGGCATCTGTCGGAGGATCTGGAGATAAACCTATTCAGAGCTGCTACCCTGCCAGTCAGTTTCTGCACATCTTTCGGCTTTTGGGGGGATTCCAGTTGCAGGAGCGCTTTGATCTGCTCGCTACTTGCCTCAATTCCCCTTTGCGTGACCATGTACCCCAGGAACTTCCCGCTGGAGACTCCGAACGTGCATTTGGAGGGATTCAGTTTCATTTGGTACTTCCTCAAGATGCTGAAGGTTTCTTCCAGGTGCTGGGTGTGTTGGCTGGCTGCTTTGGACTTGAAAACCATGTCGTCTATGTAGACTTCCATGGTTTTGCCAATCTGATCCTTGAACATCATGTTCACCAGCCTCTGATATGTGGACCCTGCATTTTTTAAACCGAACGGCATAACGTTATAGCAGTAGATACCTCTTTCAGACCTGAATGCCGTTTTTTCCTGGTCCTCCGGATGCATTTTGATCTGGTTGTATCCGCTCCAGGCGTCCAGGAATGTGAGCATCTCATGGCCTGCTCTCGCGTCCACCATTGCATCTATGTGTGGCAGGGGGAATGGATCTCTAGGGCACGCCTTGTTGAGGTCGGTGAAGTCTACACACACCCTCCACTTTCCGTTCTTTTTGGGGACTACCACCACGTTGGATAGCCATTCTGGGCAGGTTACTTCTCTGATCTTCCCTGCGGCCAGGAGGTCGTCCACCTCCTGGTTTATCACCTGGTTTCTCTCCGCGACAAATTTCCTTCTCTTTTGTTGGACCGGCTTGTAGCCGGGGCTTACACTCAACCTGTGCGAAATTATGTTTGGGTCTATCCCCACCATGTCTTCGTGGGACCACGCAAAGCAGTCAATGTTAGCTTTTAACAAATTTAGCAGTTCTGAGCGAACGGTACCTGTGCACTCTGCTCCCACCAGTACCTTCCTCTCTGGATGCAGCGGGTCTAAGGGAATTTCCTCTACCTCTACTTGGGGAGGTTCTTCATAGGTTCCCCTGACCTGCCTTGCCTGTGATTGTTATGCTGGAGGAGGAGTGGCTGTGGGTTTGAGCGCCACCTTGTAACAGCTCCTTGCTTCTTCCTGGCTTCCTTTTATGGTCTGGACTCCCCACGGTGTAGGGAACTTGAGGCACTGGTGGTATGAGGACGGAATGGCTTTCATATCATGTATCCACGGCCTGCCCAGGATGACGTTGTAGGTGGAGGGACCGTCGATCACCAGGTACCTCACCTGCTTGTTGATTCCTCCGGCGTAGGTCGGGATCATGATTTCTCCGAGTGAATTCTTTGTTTCTCCGCTGAATCCCACCAGTGGGACCGCCTTTTTTGTTAGGTCTGCCTCCCCAAATCCCATGCTCTTCAGCGTTTCCAACATAATGATATTGACTGAGCTTCCCGTGTCTACCAGGATCTTCTTCACCCTGCAATTCCCTATGGATAGGGTGATGATCAGGGCGTCATCATGGTACTCAGCACCTTCTTCTACATCCGTCTCATCGAAGCTGACGATTGGTAGATCTTGGGCGCTGATCCTGCACGAGGATTCTGGCTTGTCTCATTTAACCCGGGTAGCGTGCCTCTTGGCTGCGGAATAGGTGAGTCCGCACAGCTCCGAGCCTCCTGTTATCACGTTAATAGTTCTAGTGCAGAGAGGAGGGCTAGAGGGTGCTACCTGGCGAGTTGCGTTCACCTTGGTTCCTTTTGGCAAGATGTGATTCAGGTTGCCCTGCTCGTACTGATACCGGACCTCTTTTCTGAGGGTGATGCAGTCTTCGGTTGTGTGCCCGATGTCTTCATTATGGAAGTCGCACCTCAGGTTGGTGTCTCTTCCATCTTTACTTCTTTCTTCTGCCCGCTTCTTTGGCCACTTCACTTTTTCTCCCAACTCTTTCAGCGTCTTGATTAATCCTGCAAGATTGACAGTGAAACCATACTCCTGTACCTTTGGCGGCAGATTTGGATCATTCTTCTAGCTTTTTCCCCCAGAGACCTTATGCACTGGCTTGTTGTAGGGCTTTGATCTCTCCTGCCTGTCCGCTGCTGGTGCCTTCCTGCTGCTGGAGGCAGAGCCACAACTGATCCTTCTAGGTCCCGCGTCCTCTTCCAGTCGGATGGCGTCCAACGCCTTTTGCTGCACCTGAGCGTAAGCCGTGCATGGCCATTTGGTTAGTTCTTTGTATAGGTCGGAGGCCTGTGGTAGCCCCCAGCGAAAGGCGTGGATGACAGCCTTCTCCTCGCAATGGGGTATGGACACCATCTCCTTGTTGAATCTGGCCAGGTAGTCTCTGGTGGATTCTCCATCACCTTGCTGGATCTCGTAAAGATCGCTGCTCTGCTTTTCTGGCCGCCTACTACTGGCGAACTGCTGGTTGAACGCGTTCACCAGGTCTGCAAAGCTGGATATGCTGGAGTTGGGTAGAGTGACGAACCATTGGAGGGCGGCTCCTGAGAGAGTGGACCCAAATCCTTTACACATACACGCCTCCTTCAGGGAGCCCGAGGCCGTGATCACCATCATTTTCTGCTTGTATTGATTGATGTGGTCTATCGGATCGGCTGTTCCATCATAGCTGGTCATGTTTGGGGGAGTGAATCCCTTAGGCACATCCACCGAGACGATGTTGTGGGTGAATGACGAGTCCGCGTAGCTGTCTGGGGCCGCCTTCTCCAGGGGTCTTGGCATTCCTGGTATGCGGCTGACTAGGTCCCACAGCTCCTTGTACTGGTGTTCCCATGGATTCGGTCCTGCAAGAGGGTTAGCAAAATTCCAAGGGGTAGTATGAGTGAGAGGTGCATACCCTGGTGCTCCTGGGGTCTGACTGACCGTGGGCTGACCGAGCGTCTGATGACCCATCGGTACAGCGTGTACTATTGATGGTGTCTGTTGAGCGGGGTATCCTGATGAGCCAGCCCCCAGCGGAAGGGGTTGCCTTGCCGACGATCCCTCTCCTTGCGTCCATACCAAGGTTGGGGTGAAAAAAGGTCCTGCATTACCATGTTGGTTAGTGCTAGTGGGTAACCTTACAGATCCGTTACCTGGGGCTCCCGTTTGCGGTGGCGGTGAATCTAGGTTGATGGAAAGGTAGCGCAATCCTGTCGGAGTGATTCTTCCTGGAGGAGCTAGCCCTGTGAGGTCCAGCCTGGTGACTATCTCGTTGGGAATGGTTCTGGCCTCGCTTCTGCTCCCTGGAGGCCTTGGGACTCCTGCTTCTGTGCCCGGATTTCCACCGACGCGTGGAGGTTGGTTCTGAGCCGTGGCTAACTTTCTGAGCTCCTGGTTGTCCTTCTTCAAGCCGTCGACTGCTTGGTGGAGGGCAAAGATTCCTTCCATCATCGTCTTCCACATGGCTGGGGTGGGAGTGTCTGCTGAGCCTGAGCTGGTTGCTGCGCCGCCGCTGGTGACGCCTGACTGCGTCTGGGGAGTGCTGACAACAAGGGGAGCGGTCACTGCCGGAGCCGGAATTTCCTGAGCCTCCACGGGGATGGGAGAAGTTTCTGTTACCACTGGGATGGGTTGTGAGGTTGTTTGAGAGGCTGAGTTTGTCATTTTGAGAGATTTCTGAGGGATTTTAGGGTTTTACGCTTTTGGGTTGAATAATCACTACAGCCCCACGGTGGGCGCCAAAATGTTTAGGTCAAAATTTACCTAAGGTAGTTTTTGTGAGGTTATAGTGAATTCAAACCGAGAATATGGTTTAGTGGATTAATTAAGTATCAAGCAATGTAAAGAGAAGAAGTATGGAAAAGACAAAGATTGATGACGCAGAAATCCCTTAGGAAAAACTGCGGGAGGGATGTTTCCTCCAATTTCTACTAGAATTATCCTTCAGGAAATGTGTGCGATTACAAGTATTTCTTAGGGTTTTCTAGTGTTTTGTGCATACTAGGTGTGTAATGAATGAAAATTGCATGTACAATGTTTGCATATATATAAAAGCTTAATGCTATGGACCGTTGGATTAGAGTCCAATCCAACGGGTCTTTTCTCTCTCTTTTACCCATTTTGGGTGCCTTCTTCCTGCTTGCTTTTTCTGACGGAGGCCTGGTGTGTGGCCATTTAAGGCAATCTCGAGTCTTGCTCCTTTTAACCTCTTCCTCTTCCTCGTTTGTGCCGTTCTTTTCCTTCCTCGACAATCTTCTTTTTGTATTGACTTCCCATTTCCTTTATCCCATTGACTTTGGTATCCAATGTACACTTTGCTCCAATCACGTAGTGCCACGTGTTAGCCTATAAAATGATAATTTTGGGGCATAACAATATTCCTAGTACGGATGGAATATTGATTTTCCAAGCAAACAATCCACCTCCGACTCACAATAACTTCACTTGTGCATTGCACTATGGAGCTTCACAATGGGGAGCCTTTATAAGTCTGAGGATTCTCTATCTTCTTTAGTATCTTATTCCGTATCTCACTCCATATAAGTGGAACACAAAAGTGAGACATTAAGTCCTCACACTTTATAAGCTACCTTATAATTAAGGTCGTATGAGTTGCCAATTTTTTTGTTTTTTTGATGACGAGGGGTTGAATCAACTGGCTCATGCATTCTCGCACCACTATATGGACCATGTAAGCCACCCCTTTGAGGGCTGCAGTGGCCAAGTGATCATCGTCCTAACTGGTAGTCGAATCTGAAACCTCTCAAATCCTACATTTCTACAAGTTTTAAGGCAGTTACCACTGAACTAACACCACTCGATTTAGTCGCCAACTTTGAACGTTCTCCGTATAATTAATAGTTATAAGTTATAACAGAATGTAAGATCAGATCTTTAGTAGGTAAACTAGGTACTACTTAAATAACTTTGATTTCTTCAATCCTAATTAACTTCTTCATTGGCATTCATGAAAATTATCCCATTATATCACTTGTTTTCTTTGGCTGATTTGAGTAATATCCCATTACTATATATTTGGGTAATTCATATTCTTAAAATCAGGTACTGAGTTGAACTAAATTGCATTGATTTGAATAAAACTGAAGTAAGAGTTAATTTATGAAGCGATGAACTAAACTGAACTGAATGAACCTAAACTAAACTGAGGTGAGCTCTAATAGTATTCTTACTAAATTTGGCGCTAACAAAAACATTTACGGCCCCATTTGTACATCCAACCAACGAAGCTCCACAAAGAACTGTCCTTATAACAAAGGTCGCACGAGTTAACAACTCTTAAACATCACCCGTATTCTTCGCAACTCTAAAAAGAAACTTGACCAAATCCGACCCGATATATGTTTGAAACACAAAGGTCCACATTTTGGAAGTATACTACTAGAGGTTAGTGATAAAGTGACCACATTATAATAAATGTCGTACTCGTATGAGCTAACAAGGTACCAGAAATAGAGATTTGATTTAACGTATAAATAGCGTGATACCTCGTGTGGTTGTGATGTATAAGAAATTGGACAAAATTTTAGTACCTAGTTGTCTGCTTCACCTTAAGATAAGATAAAATGTGCCACAGTCGTCTTAATGGTATATGTTTTCTTGCGATTATGACCTCGTGTGCCAATTATTTAATTTTAAAATTGATACATGTTTAGTAGTTGTACCACATATTATATCATGATTTAAATTTGAAGTGATTGGTATTAACAATCTGTCATTCTGTCCCTATACATCTTCAACTATAGAGTAATTGTTTGCGAGGGGGATGGCCTTGTTGTGCCAGCCATGATCCCGGCCCGGGTTTTAGCCCGTCGTACTAGCCACAAATTTGGCCTGCCCAAACACGATTGATTAGGCTATTGGTCCGTGACGTGCCACACGCTTTTCCCGCCCCCACCGCGGCCCGGGCAAAGTCGTGTCGCCCATCGTGCTTGGGATATTTTTAATTATTTACCCCTGAAACCACCGTTCTCGTCATGCCTAGGTACGGAGCTTTTGGAATTTTGACATAGCGGACCACCTATAACCTGGTCATGTTGGACCTCGGTCACCTCATTTTCTTCACCGTGTTGTGCTCGTGCCGTGCCACCGGCCTTGACCCCTGCTCGAAATGCCTACTCAAATTATTCTTGGAGCATAAAATCGCAGACCGCCTATTACCTGGCTAGCAGCACAGACACTTCTCTTAATTAGTCGTCTCGTGTCCGACACCGTGTCCGACACTCGGACACATGGCTAAACATATTATAGTTTAGATGAGGAATAAAATTTTAAAAAAGATCAATTAGAAGATGAGTTTGGGTGGAAAATGAGAATTAGTTATAGTAAAGGTCGAATTGCACATTTACTTGTTTAAATTTAGCTTCAAATACATGATAAAAATAAAATTATACGTTATTTATAACCATAAAATATATTTTTAATTTATTATATTTAAATGTCGTGTCCCGTATCCTAAATTTCATGGGAAGTCGTGTCCCGTGTCCGTGTCCGTGTCGTGTCCGTTTAGGTGTTACCAAGTTACCTGGTCATGCTAGACCTCAGCCACCTCGTTTTCTTAACTGTGTCGTGCTCGTGCAACCTGCCTTGACCCGCCTCGAATGCCTATTCTAATTATTCTTGGAGCATAAAATCGATATTGAGATTCTAATCATTAACTTAAAAGTTTTTTGGTGAGTTGATTTTTGTAACATGGTATTAAAAAACAAGATGACTGAAAAATAGGGATATGGCCCGCCGGAGCATATGTTGGCTAATTTAACTCATAAATTTTTAAGAGGGAATACTCATAATTCGAAGCATTAACATATTATCATTGGAGTTATGTTTAGAGGGAAAAAAATATTATTGAAAATTCTGATTAGAGTTGTCTCGAAATCATGAGGGAGTTTTACATCAAGATTTGTAATGAAGATTCAAAGTGTTACTAATCTTACTATACTAGTGTATAATCCGTGCGTTGCACGGATTCTAAAATAATTGGTTAAATGTAAAATGTTTAAGGGCGTTTTAGTTTCTATAGTTTAAAGAGGTTTGTAAGACAATTATAATGCTAACATAATTTGACTAACGATCTTTATTACTTTAACTTTGATTTTATTAGTTAACAAAATGACTTTTGGATGACACATCTTTTTCCCTTTGGATAGAAGTTTTGAGAGGTTTAATCAGTAAACTGAAAACACATGACAACCTATTGTATTTTAATTCACTTAACACTATATTACATACAATATGCACATATTGCTTTTATTTTCACCTTATCACTTTCAAGTGTAACGCTTTTACACCTTTGGAGCGTTGACCTTCTTTCTAGTGCAATCACGTGTTTTTCATGTTGAGCTAATACACATTGCTCTTAAGAAATTTAAAATTATAACGAATAAATTTTCAATAAAAATTATATTAAGGTAAAACTCAAGGTATGTTTTTGGAGTAAATGGAGAATAAACAACCCATATTATACTCAAAAGATGTGACCTACATTTTTAGAGGTTCAGTTTTTTGCAATCGACTATAGTGTCGAAATCTACACGTGTTTTTCTTATGCTTAATCGTGAGAAGGGAAATAGGATAGGGTATTTCATGGTGCGTAGTATACGGTATTGAGTAGAGTAATTGGCTAAATGTTTATAATTTTAATAATATATATTTTAACAAATTAAACACCGAACTATATATCATCTGACTTTTATCAAATTAAAGTTGGTATAATTGACCCCTAAAATGAAGCAACATGTTGGCTTATTCCACTAACTCTTCGATGTAGGAAATATTGCTACTTCTAACTAAATCTAAAAAAAATAAGTAGTTTAAGATATTTAGAATTTTATTTTATAATTAACTCTACTATTTAACATTTCCTTTAAAAAATCTTCCACTTCTCTTATATGTCAATCATTTGTAGATAATATAACATAGAATAGGACGGAATATATCTATTCTGAAAACTTTTAATACCCTATTTCCTATCTTTATTTCCCTAATTTTTTCAATATGAGGTACATTGGTACTTCTAATTAAGATTTTAAAAAATAATAAATTCTTAAATTGTTTTATACCCTACTTACTTTCTTTATTCCCTTAACTTTTCGTTGTGGGATATTATCTACTTTCATCTTACTTTATAATTTGTGTAATGGTATATATGAAACATCTTATAAATACTTAAGCCGCTTAATTTTTTTTGGTTCAATAAACCCCTTATTTTTGTGGACTTCCATTATAATAATTTTTCTAAACTCATTTATGAGTTAGATTACTATAATTTAGCGAGGAGAAATGAACAAAAATTACGGAGAAGGGAAATAGAATAGGGGATTGTATAGTGTATAGTATACGGAATTGAAAATAAGTAGAGTAATTTGCTAATTGTTTATGGTAATTTTAATCCAATTCTAAATTCTTGTAATATTTATTTTGACGAACAACAACACTATATGTCATTTGCTATTGTCAAATTGAAGTTATATAATTGGTCCTTAAACTGAAGCAACATGTTGGCTTTATTCCTTAACTTTTTAATGTGGGTTAAATTGCTACTTTTAATTAAAAATTTAAAAAATGTAAATAGGTAGTTTAAAAAAGTTAAAACTTTATTTTATAATTTACTCAACTATCTACAGCAAATTGATTCTACTGTGGTTTTCCAATCTCCAAGCATTTCAGACCATTCGCCTGCCTTACTGGATCTTCATGTTGGAAGGTTTAGCTCTAATAAACCTTTTCGTTATTTAAACTGTTGGAGTTTTGCATCTCAGTTTAAGAGATGTATTACGGAAACCTGATCTAAGTTTTATTGAGGTGACAAGATGAGTCAATTGTTTTCTAAGCTTAGGTCCTTAAAGCCTAGCTTAAAGTCCCTTCACAATGTCTGTTACAAGGATATCCAGAGTAGAGTTTTAGATGCTAAATCTGAATTAATTAAGTGTCAGGAGGGGTTGATCTCTGATCCTTCTGACTCTGCTGCTCATGACAGATGTCAGATTCTTTTAACCAGATACAAAGAGTTGCTAAATGTGGAATTAACTATAATGGCTCAACGTGCAAAAGTTCATCACAGCATTCTGAATGATTCTAATGCTAGCTACTTCTATGCTCGTGTGGCTGAAAGAAGGAAAATTCAGTCTATCGGGAATATTACTGATTTTGAGGGGAAAAACTGCACGGGTGCTGCTGAAGTCTCCTATGCTTTCATTGCCTATTACAAGTAACTGCTGGGTACTGCAGTTGATGTTGAGCCAGTGCCTCCTGAGCTTTTTAGGACTGGACGGTTCCCGGATTCTCCTCATCTGACTGCTGGCATAACTACGACTGAGATTAAGACTGCTCTTAACTCTATTGATAGTAATAACAGTCCTGGAATGGACGGGTATACTTCTGGGTTTTTTTAAAGACGCTTGGGACACTGTGGGTTCTGATTTTTGTGATGCTGTCCAAGAGTTATTTAGAAATAATAAGTTGTCTAAAGCTTCCAATAGCACCTTAATTACGCTTATACCCAAGTGCTCTACCCCAAGCTCTGTCATGGACTTTCGCCCTATTTTTTGCTGCACAGTGGTGTACAAGACTCTCACAAAAATTATGGCCAACAGACTCAAAAGCATAATGGGAGATGTGGTTGATATTGAGCAAGCTGCATTCGTCCATGGTAGAGATATCAATGAAAACTCTTCACTGGCTTATGAGCTTGCCTCAAAATACTCTAGATCCTTGATAAGTCCAAGATGTATTGTCAAAGTCGACATCAAAAAAATCCTTCGACTCGGTAAATTGGTCTTTCCTTAAAAGCTGCCTAATTCATTATGGCCTCCCTTCAAAGTTTGTAACTTGGATTATGAAATGTGTGACTACCCCCGGTATTCCTTGAATGTTAATGGATCAGTTGATGGCTTATTTCCAGGGAAAAGAGGGCTTAGACAAGGTGACCCCCTCCCGCCTTACCTCTTTGTTCTCTGTATGGAAGTCCTATCTAGGCAATTATGAAAGCTTGCTACCTCTAAGGGGTTCTCTTATCATCCAAAGTGTGTTAGATTAAATCTCACCCATTTGGTTTTTGCCGATGATCTTTTAGTTTTTGCTCGGGGTGACTTGCCTTCGGTTTTAGCTGTGGCTGATTGTCTTAAAGGGTTTGCTAGCTATTCTGGCCTCACTGCTAATCCCCTCAAAACATCTGTTTATTTTGGTGGGGTTGCTCAATCGGTTAAGCAACTTATTTTGCAAGCAACTGGGTTTACTGAGGGGACTTTTCCTTTCGGATATCTTGAACTACCTCTCTTTACTTCAAGACTCACTTCTGTGATGTTTGCTCCTCCTTTAGACAAGATCAAAGACAAGATTGGTGCTTGGTCTAATCATTTGCTCTCTTATGCTGGGAAAGCTCAATTAATAAATTCTGTTGTGTTTGGCATTCACCATTTTTGAGGGGGGGGGGGGGGGGGGGGGGGGGCTGTTAGGTTTAGTTTATCTCATAATCTAACTATTTTAGTCATACTAACAAAATTTAATTAACATTTTAAATAAAAGGATTTTAGATCTTATGCATGCTAATGGGAATGCGGAAATAATGAGATTTGAACCCTTACTCACGGTCCAAATAATGGTAGGATGATCCTCCAAGTATTCAACAAGAACACCTCCTTTGTGATGCACCCAAGACACACTACTCAAAATATATTTTGTATTTGTTTTGCTAGAAATGTAATACAAAATACTAGTCCTTATTACATAAGATTATCAAAATATTATCTTTGATGAATGAGGAGTATACACGGTTTTGTGAGAGCAAAGATGAACATTTCTTATTGTTTTCTCTCTACTAAAAAAACCTAATGACAAGAATGAATAAGCATAAGGGAACAAAGCCATCTTTTGTTCTCCTCAAAAGAGTGGCCGGATGGAGTAGGGTAGTGTGCCCAATCCTTGGCACCTCAAACCCTTCAAATGTTTCCCACTCATGCCTTCTCATTAATTAGATGTCTCATTTATGTTTTATTAACACATTATCTTATAATGTATTTAACTATTTAAATACTCATTCATAAAATTAGTAATTTAAATAATTACTAACATCTAATTATTTAATTTCCGGCCACAACAATTGTAGTTTGAAATAATTCATTCGAGTAATTATGTTTCATAAACATGTTGATATTAGTGACGACATTTCGATCACTAAAATATTACAATTTATAATCATATTATAAATGTTCTCCTCATCTTTTTACGAACTAGAATTGAACTGACTCGTATCGATATACAGTCATTTCATTTACTATCAAGAGAGTTGTCCTATAGGTGTGACCTAAAGGGATCAACTGACCACCACCGTCATACGACAGTAATGTCAAACTCTAGCTAGCCAATCATTACCGATTAATGTTGGTCAGTTGACTAATATAATTCGTATCATCCCTTGCGCATTCTCGTCATGAGATTTAATTACGTGATCGCACTATTGTTGAGGACACATTTCCCAACAATCTCCCACTTGTCCTCGACAAGTGTGCGTCACCAATTCTCTTGTCCTATTACAATCTCCCACTCAATGCAAGGTGTCTCTCTGAGGTCGTACTTGCATTTGATCATATCATGAGTGGTTTCCTCGATCTGGAGAATAACTGTTTGACCGGAATTATCTACCATAGATACCTTCCGAGCGTGGCCACGCATTTCCAGTTAACTTCTCCTCGAGTGGCCTTGAGATTTGAACAACCCTGACAAGGGGTGGACAATTTCTATCGTACTACTTCCTTCAAATAGTCACAGTCAGTCACAACCCAAAGCAATCCCATTTGACTCCAGTTACGAAAAGTCGTAGAGAATGAATCAAGGTTATGTCAAAACTGTACCATCTTGGGAGAGTAGTCTTTAGTCTAAGAATTGACTCACAAGAATACTATAGCAGCTCTTGCCACGACCCGGCTATTATAAAATTTCCAGAACTCTATAAGCGGTCACTTTGCCCGACATAGTGTCTCTTGCAGTCTGCCTATGTGATCGACTAGTCATCACATATGACTCTATGGCACTTGAACTTGTCATCAGTCGCCTCACATTCTAGTCGCTTTGAGACGTCACCTCATGTAAGCGGCTAGGGGCTATACTAAGTCAATCCAGTTCACTTTATGGGGTTCAATATTGTCTCTTACAACCCATTTGGATTTGACAAAGTATCTTTCATCTTGAGTTAATTATAACTCAAATGACATTGTCATGCAAAAATAGTCAATACTATTTCATTGCATTTGATGCACGATCATCTATTTGTATTAGTGTTTTGCGAATAAACCTTTTATTTATGATTGCAAAACTTACAAATTTTGTTCTCCTTCCATCTCATATTATCTCACATAATATGAACTTATTTGAGCATGTATCTAGAACTCATTCTAGATCTTGAGTTTCCTTTCCTGAGGGAAGCTCCCACTGTTATCTTATAACTCGTGACGTATTGATATACTAGAGGGATTAAAGAATCACTCGAAATTATCTAGTCACTTATGTGCTGAAATCTATATTGTAGTTATAAATGATTTCATCACTCTTATTATTTTCAAACATCTTGGCTATTTCATCAAGGTTATTCATATCTAACCATTTTGATTTCTAACGGGCGACCTTTTATTATCAATATAATAAACCTTCCCGTAAAACTCCATCATCTTATGATATAAGGTATTTGTTCATCTAGAATTGAGAACCTCTTATTCTTTACTCTTTAAAGAATCACCCATCCTCTCTAAATGGTAGGTTCAATTCTTTAATGAATATCGCTCCCACTAAAAACAATATCACTCGATCTCTTAAATGAACCTTTCATTTTCTCGCATGTAAATCTTTATTTATAACTTGAATCATTATCACTATCACTATCCCTATAGTGATCTACCTTCATTCAATCAATCATCACTTCTTTCATGTCTTCGTTTCCTCGAGACGAATATGACATGATAATTCCCTTATAACTACATTGAGAGAATTGAGATCATTTCTTCTCTTTTATCTTATAAATTTAGAAAAATCATTTATTAAGGAACCGTTTTTCTTCCGATTTCACACGGGGTTTCATTATATCCACTCTTTGAAACAATGAACATAAGGAACCTTTCCTCTTGTGTCCTCCCGTAGTTTCTTCAGTGTCCTCTCGTAGTTTCTTCAAATCATTCATTTAGGGTTCTTCTTAAGACTCCCATGTAGGAATCTTCTCTAAGATCCTGTATTTATATCATTGGTTTGCGAGCGAAATATTTTCTCCCACTCTATCCTTTTGACAATAACCTTTATTCGTATAAGGATAGCTATTTCGATTTAACCAATGTATATGAATGTTTGAAGTTTTATAGGTGTGATGTATACATTCTCATTTTCACTTAAAATGAAAATCTTATAATGAACTAATGATGTCTCATTTTGATTGAAAGTATCTTATGGGGTGTAGTTCTCCGTTTTAATCAACACTTTGATTATGTTGATCGTATCAATGTTTCTTATTGCGTGATAAAATCACCATTATTCATGTTTTAACAAGGTATGCAATTTATTTTAGAAATCAAGTAATTGATTAAGAACAAAAGTAGTGACTCGGGTTGAAAACCAAGTCACTAATATCCAAAATTACAACCATTGTTTTAGGATTTTAATCTTTGTCTCACAAGAAAATAAATTGTTCTAATAAAATGCAAAATATGAAAGAAGACAATATGAAAATTAGAGCCTAACTCTTCAAGTCTTCGATCAATTGGATGCTACCGTAGCCATCCAAGTAAGGAACTTCAAGCTTCCTTTTCCTTGCCCTTACTTTATAAGGTGCCCCTTTAAAACAATTAAAAAGAGGTGAGAGTCAACAACTTGTATCGATATACAAATGTTGACAAAATAACATGAATTTAAACGAGAATTATAACCCACTGCAAGAACCTTTCCAGCTTTGAGTTCGCTTAAGTATTTGGGGCAATTTCGCTTCCAATGTCCTAATCTCGTGCAATAATGGCACTTGTCTTCAGATTTTGAAGACGAGGTGGAAGCGCCTTTCGAAAAGGTCTTTTCTTTGGTCGCTTTGGGCTTGAACGTTTTCTTGCCCTTGCCTTTAAAGGCATTCCTCTTGAAGTTCGTTTTCCCTTTCTTCTTGATGTTCAAAACATCCTTAGTGGAACTTTCATGAAGTCCCATGTCCCTCTCGGCTTGAACAAGCATCTTATGTAATTCATCCAATGTGGTCTCTTGATTTCGCATATTAAAATTCACCCGGAATTGAGCATACGATTTCACCTTATTGAGAGAGTGAAGAACTCGGTCAATGATGAGAGAGTCGGGAACATCAACTCCTTGCACTTTTAGAGTCTCCGCGAGCTCAACTAGTTTGACCACATGAGGGCTTATCTTTTGCCATTCCTTCAAGCTAGTGTCGAAGAAGGCGGAAGCCGCCTCATATTGTATCACCCTTGGAGTTTGCGAAAACATTGTCGCAAGCTTGGTGTATATCTCATATGATGTGGTTAACTTGATCATACTCCTTTGGAGGTCCGGCTCCATGGAGAAGATAAGCACATTTTTAAGAGCGGAGGACTCTTTCATGTAGGCTTCATAGGCCTCACGAGTTTGGACCGCGGAGCGAGCGGTCGGAGCGGGAGGAGCGGCTTCGGATAGGTAACGAGTCTTATCGTCACCTTGAGCGGCCAAAAGTAATTGCGCATCCCAATCCTTAAAATTGGAACCATGCTTATCGAGTTTGCAACGATCCATAAAGGACCGAAGCTATGAAACGTTAGTGAGAGGTGGAGCGTTGGTTGCCATTGACGATGTTGAAAATTAAACTACAATAAAATGAAGGAATTAAAACAACATCATTTTTAAAACTTGTAAATAATTTTAAACAAGTTTAGTTTATTTACTTAATGATCTCTTACCCAATTAAGTAAACAATCCCGAGACCCAAGCCCATACTAATTCGGGCACGGTATAGCCGATTCATCCCTAATTGGTATAATTTGGTGGATTAACCTCTTAATCGGTTCTACCTTAGAACTCTCGGTCGACAATTTTCTAAAAATCGTCTTTAGCCCGAACTTATTTTAACTACGGTTACGAATACTTTCGTTGAGATCGACCAAATTTCAAGGTGTAATATTATTACCCTACTTACCCAACGTGACAATTTTAGTACCCCGGTGTAGCCGAGCCTACATTCTTGTAAAGAAGGGATTCATGGGTCTATACTTTTTGGTAAGGCTAAGTCTCAATATTCATTTGTAAGAGATCTAGTCAAATTATTATCTATCTCCGTTTAAGTGAACTAAGTCGGTGAATTATCGATAAATTATTGACTAGGTCGATTAAATCGAATAAAATGCATGACATGATATGACGATTTGGCTATGCATGCAAACATATAAAGCAAATAAAAGCATAAAAACTTAAAGCATAATAAACCCTAGTATGACCTTTCCTGGAAAAGAAATAATAAAAGTACAAATTCGGAAACCAACTCCTTTGGTCCCTTGAACTTCACGAGGCACGCACTTCGAGGTAAACACCGTCTTGTTCGGAACTCCTTTCCGAATGGCACCGTCTTCAAGGATCTCCGGAATTTAAAAAAATTACAACTTTTCTAGTCTACTTTATACATTATAAAATAGAAATAAATTACAATTGGGTGATACGAGATCACAAAATTACAACCGAATCGGTAACCCCTTACATTACGGGAAATACCGATTTAAAAACTAAGGCCATACTAAGTAAATTACATAATTCCCAAAATTACGTAAATAAATCATGACATTCATAATAACATATGCAATGCTTATGAATATATGAACTATCATGCAAACCCTAAGCCAAATCGTCCTATTTAAATAAATAGTCATCGTATACCTCGGTTTATGGAATTGCGTGTTTTAACGTTTAACAACACTATGCATAATGTGAATCGGAATTCACTCTTAAGTTAATCATCCCAACTCATTTAGGTTTCAAAATTTAGTCTTACTCAAACTTTGAACATGACTTAACTTAATATATTTCAATATTGTTCGGTATTTAACTCGGTTTTGCGGGAAAATAATATAAAAATCGAAAAGAGTCATAAAAAATTTCGAAAATTTCAAAATTCAAATTTTGAAAATTCTAGAATGTTCTTAAAATCTCAGAACTTTAAAATATTAGTATTTATACGGTTTTAATATATATTTCGAAAATAATACGTAAAACGAGCATTTTAAGTCGGAAAATTCAAAAATTAGATCCATAAATGCAAATAAAATACTAATAATATTTTTCCACTTTCCAAAATACTTTAAGAACATGAAATGGACAGGAAAAACAATTACACACTGCCCAATAGCCGAAATTTTAATAAATATGACTCTTATTATCCAATTTTAAATGCAACTTTTTAACAAATTAAAATTAAATAAAACAGAAACTTTTGGCTCCCAAGATAATTATAGTGATGAACATATCATATATGACTAATATGGGTTAAATTTTCTGGCCATTTTAACAACAATTGCAAATTTTAACGATTTTCGTCATATATCGTACAATTTTAACCTTTAAAATTATTTCTCAAGCATAAAATTAGATAAAAATCTCGAAATTTTTATACATGCTGGAAATAATATATATGACATCGTGTTAAATTTTTATGGCCAAATTCCAACTTAAACTATTAAAGTCGAAATAATATCACTAATTACCCGATTTTTAGCATACATTTTAAATATTGCATGTGACATACTCATAAATTTTTATAGTCAAATTCCAAATATAACTATACAAACCCATTTTTATTCATCTTATTGCATTTTAACCTTTAAAATTCATATCCCATGTATTATAAGTCCATAATTTACGAAAATTCATATTCATAACATAGGATATACATGTGAAAACATACTGAAAAATCTCGGCCAAAAGATGAATTTAACTATTTTTCCCAAAATAAACAATTTTTACCCATTAAAAATCAATAAAACCGAAAAATAAAATACCAATGAACAATATATATGCAAAATATATTCCAAATATCCTAAAAACATTTTAGAATCAGTAGGTATACATGCATAAATTATTTCGGCCATATCATATACTAAACGAAATATCAATTTTTATTTTGTTATCCTAATAACTCCGTAAAAAATTAAACGGAAAGCATGCAAACAACTTAGTTGCTCTGATACCAATTGTTAGGTTTAGTTTATCTCATAATCTAACTATTTTAGTCATACTAACAAAATTTAATTAACATTTTAATTAAAAGGATTTTAGATCTTATGCATGCTAATGGGAATGCGGAAATAATGAGATTTGAACCCTTACTCACGGTCCAAATAATGCTAGGATGATCCTCCAAGTATTCAACAAGAACACTGATACCCGTCGTTGTGGGTGTCAAAGATAAGATTTATAAACCAAACTAAAACTATAGATAGTGATAGTAAGGGTCGAACCACAGAGAGACAAGGTTAATTCTGTTTGCTAATTTTTAATCTATTAAGTAACAATAATATAGAGGGTTTGATTGTTGCTAAGTCTAAAACAAATATAAAATTAAACAAGTAAATAAAAAGGAAAATAAAAATATAATAAAAGAGATGCTAGGATGTTTGGGTAATAAACAGCTAAGATAATATAAATCCTAAGTCAACATGTATTGCAGTCGCATAAGGGGTGTAACATATCCTTTAGGTCTATGCTACCTAATAGCTCCTTTCGGTCTATGCTATTAGTTCCTAGGTCTCACAATTATTGGGTGTCAACAATAAGGGTGATTCCTAAATTCTAGGTCACAAACCTTTCAGTCTTAAGTAACCTATCCGTCTTAAGATGTAAACCAATGCCCTTCCCAAATCTCTCAATCTTGGGTAGGTCAATACTAACATCCTACAAGTCTCCTTTTGGTCTCATTGTAGGTTATTATAGTCTACAAATAAAAGCGAAACGGAATTCATACGCGTGTCGGTCGACCGACCAACTAACCCGGTCGGCCGACCTCCACCCTGCAACATGTCGATTCGGAATTTATACTACCTTCGCATATTTACTCCCTACATCCTAACATATGAAATTAGCTACTCATAACTATTGAAACAATAATGAAAATAGGAATAAACATGGAAACTATAAAGAACATCAATCTAAACATGCAATAATAATAAAGGCTTGTGATTCTAACTTAAACCGGATACAATAATTATGAACTAACAATAATAAAACAGAAATTAAGAAAGGAATTACCGGAAATAAGGATTAAGGCGGAAAAGAACAAGCTTTATTGATTAATGTTGAAAGATTGATGAAGAACAATATATGAAACTAAAGAAAAGTGTTTGGTGATTATTGAAAGATTAAAACTAAAACTAGATGTAACTCCATGATAAAAACTAGGTAGAAAACTTGATGGAAATCTTGATGTCTAACCCTAATCACGAAATTTGGCTTAAATAGGCGGAAATAAAGAGTTTCCCAATGACCTAAACACTTAAATGGGCTTCGCGGAAACTTCTGGGTCAGTGCTGTGGTCGGTCGACCAATATTTTGGGTCGGTCGACCGCTTTACGGATTTTATGCAATTTCTGGGCTTCAGGCAAATTCTGGGCTTTTCCAATAGGCACCTGGTCGGTCGACCCAAATAGTGGGTCGGTCGACCAACTGTCGGGACAGCAGCGCGCATTGTTCTTAAAACAGCTGCCATTTCTTCGTTACTTATCGTAATCAAGCGATTCTCGCGGCGTTGGAAAGCTAAGAAGATAAGCTTTCACCTCCAACTGGAATCACTCCATTATCATCTCTAGAACTCGAGATATAGCCATTTGAAACAGGCTGCAATGTCGTGGATCGATTCTTTACTTGTTAAAGCTATCTTTAGGCCTCGAAATATGCGCTAGGCTTCGTTCCTTCTTGTCCTTAGTTATAAAAAGTCCCGAGGGCATAAATGATAGGTTTAACTAGTTGCTCATAAACTAAATTAGTCATACTAACAAAACCTTTAATTAACTTTTAATTAACATATGAATAAACTCGTTTATTAGATCTTATGCATGCTACTAAATGCGGAAATAAGGAGTAAACCGTGTTCTTACACTCGGTCCAAGTATATTGCAAGGATGATCCTCCGAGTACCCAATATAGAATACCTCCTCCGGATGCACCAAGACAAGCCCCCAATGAACCGAAACTTTGTATGCTAGACTAGGAATCGGTTTTTCCTTAATTTATTTCCAATCTCTCTTATTAGAAATATATTTTGAATACTACTCTTAGTATAAATTTTATTATCTTATAATAACTATTAGAGGTTAAACAATCTCTTCTTGCTTGTGAATATTTCGGCTAGGGCAAGAGTAAGAGAGTTTATTTTATTTTCTACACTTAGAAATTTTTGGCAAGCATTAGAAGAACTAGGGTTTACATTATGTGAGCATCTTATACTTAATAATGTGAGGCTTGAGAGTGGGTGGCCGGGTTCATGGGGAAGGACAAGGGGGAGACAACTCTCTAACCCATGCTCCATAGGATGCCTAGTTAGTGTTTCCAATACATGCTTTAAACACAATGATTAAAGCATGTTTAATTAAAACACTAATCATCCAAAACAACCTCCACTTAGCCGTGCCATATAGTCCATAATATGGACTTCATTTTACAATTTGTCAAATGTACAATTGTATAAGGTGTGACATCTAATATGTCTTTAAGAAATAAAATACTTTAGTACATTTTAAAACATATAAATATTTATCCCATAAATATTATACATAATTAAATAAATCATATTTATTTAATTAATAAGTAATTCGAAATTACCATTGTAAAATAATATTTTATCGTCAATACGATTTACAACCTTTGTATTAATTTCAACCCAATTCATTCTAATTACGATATCTTAAAATATCGTTTAATGTTTAACAATTGACACGTTTCAATTTTAAACATAAATCTTACATTAAGATTTAACCTCTAATTTCTCGATACACGAGTTTAAGGAATATGATCAAATCGTATCATCATACATTTGATCACTTTATCAATTAAGGGAATTGTCCTAAAGGTGTGACCTAAAGGGATCAACTGACCATCACCGTCATACGACAGTAATGTCAAACTCTAGCTAGCCAATCATTACCGATTAATGTTGGTCAGTTGACTAATAATTCGTATCATCCCTTGCGTATTCTCGTTATGAGATTTAATTACGTGATCGCACTTATTGTTGAGGACACATTTCCCAACAATAAATTTGGTATAAAATCGTCCCTTTTCCGCATAAATCTGCAAAAGAGCATAAAAATACGAAAGTAGACAATTGTTGGGAAATAAAGGCTAAAACATCGTAAATGAGCGACCAAATGCGTGTAAAAATAGATGTAAAACATCATAAAATAGGCACGCATCAAATTCCCCAAACCAAACCTTGCTTGCCCTCAAGCAAGAAATAGACTCGATCTTAACTAATGGAACGATTTCAATCTCAGAGCGAAATTTACATGTAAGCCTAAACCAATGCTAAGTACAAAATGAGAAAGCATTTAAATCATGCAAACGAGTTATGGTGTTGTCGGACTTGCAAAAATAAAGACTATAGAGACTTTATACCATGGACTCTCGCGGTACGCTCGAGACACTCATGAAGCAAAGGGTGAGTATATGTAAAAGATAGAAAGAAGTATATTGTAATGACACTCACCTAACTGCGACCCATGAAAACATGCCTGCAATCTAACATGAACAAGAATTCTACAACTTTGTATAACAACCTTATTAAGTGACTCAGATACATGCAATTGAGTTAATGAAAGATATGTGAGGTAAAAGGTAAAAGTGGTTAAGATGTTTTTGGATATGTGGGGTTAGTAGCCAAGCTAGTAAAACCGGTTCCCAATAACATATTTCACAACTTTTGCTATTAAGAAAGTGCTCTTTTTGTAGCACAACTCTCACATTATATAGAAAAGGACTCCCAAATATTTTGAATGAAGTACGGGAGTGATAACATATAAAAGAAAGGGTTTTTTTGAACGAAATTTTGACACTGATGATGCCAGGTGGTCGGCCGACCCATGAAGGAGGTCGGTCGACTTTTTTTCCTGTAAGTTTTGATTTTTTTTTCGTTTTCGTTTTTCTTTTCTTTCTTTTTCTGAATTTTTTTTCTGTTCTTTTTTTTTTCTTTTCTTTCTTTCTTTTCTCTTTTTGCTCATGATAGCATACAAACCAAGATGCCTCAAAAAAATAAACCAAAGACCACAGATACTAGCTTGGAAAGGTAGGCTAAGTATGGGATGTAGTTTTGGGGGAATAAAAAGGCAAATTTGGCTATGTAGGGCTTATGGGTAAATAAGAGAAAAGGGATCCCAAATGCACGTATCAAGATTCACAAAACGAGATAGTAAAACAAGTATATAGCAATTCAAGTTCATGTTTATGCATATTGATGTAACATGTTCCAAGGGGAGTACTACTCACATCCTAAACAACTGGTTTAAAAATGAAACCAGGAAATAAGCTCTAAACTCAGAATGTATAGTAGGTTGCCAAGGTATAAGTCAAGTCTCAAGAAAACAAGTTGACAAAAACTCGTAGATATGCAAAAGACTCTCATACTAAAACAAGTTGACAAGGCAAGGTAAAGGCATAAACATGTAAGAAAGCAAAATCATCCTTGAAATACTATCGTTCCGACTCGACCTATATGCTGAAATAAACGTGCATTTTTTGGAATTTTTGAATTTTTTTTTTTCATTTTTTTGTATTTTTTTTCTTGTATATGCAAGGAAAATAAAGAAAAGAACAAAGCAATACGGAAATGCAATAAACGTGTGACAGAATGCACTGCATGTGACACGAAACCATTCCCCAAACCAACCCGCACAATGTCCCCATTGTGCATTAGCCTAAGTAAAGGTTTCAGAAAAAATAAAAGAAAGATGCAAGGGAAAAAAAACTAAGGAAAATTGGAAAGAACTCACTGGATTATGAAGCGCATGAGAAAAAACCTCCCCAAACCAGCGTAAGCTGGGAGGTTTTGGTGGCCAGCAGTGCCACTCAAGTACCCAAGATGACTTAAACGATCCCTGAAAAAGAAACGAGAAAACCGTAACAGCTGGCGGTCGACCGACCGATGTAATAGGTCGACCGACCTTCCTGTATATTAAGAAATTCCGAATTTGCAGAGCTCAGGTCGGTCGACTGGTAATGCTGGTCGGTCGACCCCTCTGCTGTACAGTGGTCGTCGGTTCTTCGTCGAAACCTGAAAAAGCAATAAATACGCGCCCAACAAATGCGCAAGATCCCAGAACCAAGCCTAAAATGTCTCAAACGAAGCAACAAAAGTAAAAAGAGTCTAAGTCTAAAAACAAGAAAATAAAAAGTCCAACAAAAAACTGAAATAAAACACTAAACAAGAACTATGACTCAGCAGCAAGATACCCCAAAGTAAGGCACTTGGCTAAAATAGGTCCTTTCAGCAGTACTGACCGCTACTCTGGGCTTCCAGACAACAGGCCTAGATGGAGGAAGGGTATCTGGTGTCGCATAAGCTATGACACGCTTCTTTACTTTGCCTGGCTGGTCTTCTTCAGCAACTTGCTTCAATTTCGTCTCCCCAGTATCTCCAGGATCTCCTATGCCCTTTTTATCATGACCTGCACCAATAGAAATAATAGGATGGTCCTCCAATTTTCTCTTAAGCTCAAGGTCTTTAACGACCTTCAAGATTTTTCCGAGCTGATGCTCCAATTTTACTTTCTCCAAATAATCCGGATATGGGACTGCAATGCTTGTCGCAGAATCAACAATCTTCGGCTCTTTTAACTTCAGAATCTCCGTCGAGTCATTGATGAGAGGAGAATCAGGTAGCTCAGGAGGCGACTCCATAGTCTGTTCAGGTATCATGGTGAGGTCTTGAATGAGGGAAGGATCCAGCGATTCGAGAATAGAAACTGCATTCTGCTCAGTAACAGTGGTCGGTCGACCTGGTACAGCGGTCGGTCGACCAGACTCCGTATCATCGAGAATTTCCTGTCCTGCAGAGACTGATCTCACGTCAGGTGTCGAGGTCGGTCGACCTGATGTTGTGGTCGGTCGACCCTCTGACCTGTGCACGGGATCAGTTTCTTCTACCTGAGCTGCGGCAGAATCATCCTCTGGGGTTGATTCCTCATAAGCACGACTATTCAAAGAGTCATAGAATTGGTTGCAAAGGTACCACTCTTCAAGGCCACGGCGAGGAACAGGTCGAACCAACTCCTTAAAACGGATCCATGCTTCATGAAGTTCCTCATCAGGTCCCTGCTGGAATTTTGAGATTTGAATTCTCAAAGCGTTGGTTTTCGCTGGTGAAAAGTACTGTTTGCAAAAAGCCAATGCCAGAGAAGTCCAATCTGTAACTCTAGCCGCTTCCATATCAAGGTGACTAATCCATTCACGCGCAGAATCTTTTAAGGAGAGATGAAACAACATCTCCTTAACCTTATCTCGCTCTCCCTCCGAAACGCGTAAGAAACAAAAATAATCTGATATATACTCCAAATGCCTTAAAGGATCTTCATCTGGTAGACCTGCAAACTGTTTTCGTTCCAAAAATTTGATCAATTCGATATAGGAGAGATGAATTCCAACGGGGGGAATAAATCCCTGGGGAAGGTGGTGTGCTGCTGGCTGAAGATTATCAGAAATAGTAGACATGATCGTAATAGCACTGAGAGTACTCAAGTCTTCCTCTCAAAAACCTGTCTTCTGAAACAAAACTAGAAGAAAAGGTAAGTAACGGTCTTAAGGAACCTAAGTTCCTTAAGACAAGAAAAATAAACTAAAAATTAACAAACAAAATTATACCGTCTCCCCGGCAACGGCGCCAAAATTTGATACCCGTCGTTGTGGGTGTCAAAGATAAGATTTATAAACCAAACTAAAACTATAGATAGTGATAGTAAGGGTCGAACCACAGAGAGACAAGGTTAATTCTGTTTGCTAATTTTTAATCTATTAAGTAACAATAATATAGAGGGTTTGATTGTTGCTAAGTCTAAAACAAATATAAAATTAAACAAGTAAATAAAAAGGAAAATAAAAATATAATAAAAGAGATGCTAGGATGTTTGGGTAATAAACAGCTAAGATAATATAAATCCTAAGTCAACATGTATTGCAGTCGCATAAGGGGTGTAACATATCCTTTAGGTCTATGCTACCTAATAGCTCCTTTCGGTCTATGCTATTAGTTCCTAGGTCTCACAATTATTGGGTGTCAACAATAAGGGTGATTCCTAAATTCTAGGTCACAAACCTTTCAGTCTTAAGTAACCTATCCGTCTTAAGATGTAAACCAATGCCCTTCCCAAATCTCTCAATCTTGGGTAGGTCAATACTAACATCCTACAAGTCTCCTTTTGGTCTCATTGTAGGTTATTATAGTCTACAAATAAAAGCGAAACGGAATTCATACGCGTGTCGGTCGACCGACCAACTAACCCGGTCGGCCGACCTCCACCCTACAACATGTCGATTCGGAATTTATACTACCTTCGCATATTTACTCCCTACATCCTAACATATGAAATTAGCTACTCATAACTATTGAAACAATAATGAAAATAGGAATAAACATGGAAACTATAAAGAACATCAATCTAAACATGCAATAATAATAAAGGCTTGTGATTCTAACTTAAACCGGATACAATAATTATGAACTAACAATAATAAAACAGAAATTAAGAAAGGAATTACCGGAAATAAGGATTAAGGCGGAAAAGAACAAGCTTTATTGATTAATGTTGAAAGATTGATGAAGAACAATATATGAAACTAAAGAAAAGTGTTTGGTGATTATTGAAAGATTAAAACTAAAACTAGATGTAACTCCATGATAAAAACTAGGTAGAAAACTTGATGGAAATCTTGATGTCTAACCCTAATCACGAAATTTGGCTTAAATAGGCGGAAATAAAGAGTTTCCCAATGACCTAAACACTTAAATGGGCTTCGCGGAAACTTCTGGGTCAGTGCTGTGGTCGGTCGACCAATATTTTGGGTCGGTCGACCGCTTTACGGATTTTATGCAATTTCTGGGCTTCGGGCAAATTCTGGGCTTTTCCAATAGGCACCTGGTCGGTCGACCCAAATAGTGGGTCGGTCGACCAACTGTCGGGACAGCAGCGCGCATCGTTCTTAAAACAGCTGCCATTTCTTTGTTACTTATCGTAATCAAGCGATTCTCGCGGCGTTGGAAAGCTAAGAAGATAAGATTTCACCTCCAACTGGAATCACTCCATTATCAGCTCTAGAACTCGAGATATAGCCATTTGAAACAGGCTGCAATGTCGTGGATCGATTCTTTACTTGTTAAAGCTATCTTTAGGCCTCGAAATATGCGCTAGGCTTCGTTCCTTCTTGTCCTTAGTTATAAAAAGTCCCGAGGGCATAAATTTGGTATAAAATCGTCCCTTTTCCGCATAAATCTGTAAAAGAGCATAAAAATACGAAAGTAGACAATTGTTGGGAAATAAAGGCTAAAACATCGTAAATGAGCGACCAAATGCGTGTAAAAATAGATGTAAAACATCATAAAATAGGCACGCATCAAACACCTCCTTTGTGATGCACCCAAGACACACTACTCAAAATATATTTTGTATTTGTTTTGCTAGAAATGTAATACAAAATACTAGTTCTTATTACATAAGATTATCAAAATATTATCTTTGATGAATGAGGAGTATACACGGTTTTGTGAGAGCAAAGATGAACATTTCTTATTGTTTTCTCTCTACTAAAAAAACCTAATGACAAGAATGAATAAGCATAAGGGAACAAAGCCATCTTTTGTTCTCCTCAAAAGAGTGGCCGGATGGAGTAGGGTAGTGTGCCCAATCCTTGGCACCTCAAACCCTTCAAATGTTTCCCACTCATGCCTTCTCATTAATTAGATGTCTCATTTATGTTTTATTAACACATTATCTTATAATGTGATAACTAGGTTTGTGACCCGTGAAATTCACGGGTTTATCTGTTTTAGTTTTATTCTTTTATCTATTGTTAAGATTTGTCCGAACAATTAGTTTATCCATTTAGAAAATATAGTCTTGAAATACAAAAAGTTAGATAGTTAATGTCTTATTTTTTTGACAACTCAGATTTCTTTTTAAAGCTATATATTGTACTTTAGTTGTTAATTTGATTAATATACTAATAACATGTATTTTTTTTTAAAAAAAAAAAGAAAGTGTCAACAGTCGTTCGCGAAACTTAAATAATAAATAAATGGAAATTAAATTCTACATTGTTGATCCTATAATTATAAACTTTTACCTTTAAAACCACCAACAACATAGGTCCATGAATATGAACAAAATAATTATTAATATATTTTTTAATGTAATTTTTTTAATAATTTAGTATAGTTGTTATTGGCAAAAAATTAAATGTTTAAGGTTGCTTTTAAATTAGATTAGATTGTATAGATAAATTATGTACCAAAGTTTTCTATATAAAAGCTTCAACGACCCTTTGGTATCTAGCTATATGAAGTTAGTGAGTGAAGACGAAAGGGAAAATTAATGCATAATGTTATGATTTTTTTTCTTTTTTTTAAGAATGATAAAATTCCCAGTGTAAATAGCTTAAACCATATTTTTTAATTAAATTAGAGGGATTTTTATCTCAATATTTTGTTTCTTATAAAATCATATTTTTTGATAGTAGCATATTTATCAAGTTTAATAAATGCTAGTCTTAATATAACATCTATATCAGTTTGTGAAAAATCCTAAATTTTAAATTTTGCAAAAATGATAAATTATGTTAAATAGTAGCCTACTACAAATGGTGAATTGGTGAGGAAAACCAAAAAGTCATCCTATTAAATAAAAGAAATAAAAGTCAAATAAATATTTAGGTTAATAACCAAATTTAGGAAAGGAAACTAAATAGTTTGTGTTAATTTATTTTTGTGTTTGCAATTAACATTTTTTATTTTTATTTTGTATTAATAAGCATGTGACACATGATTTTAGATTTGTCTTTTTAATGACACATGACAATATGACATAGTAAGATACTTAGTATTGTATTTTTAACTTTGATGCTCAAAAGTCATGAACCTTGATTAATATTTATGTCTATCTTACTTTTGATAATAATAGAAAAAAACGCTCAAAAGTCCTAAAACATATCTCTAATTGTTTATAATATTTGATAGGGGCAAAAATTTGTAAATAAGCAATTTTTTTTCTATCGATATCGTCAATTGAATTGCATGTGTCACTAATATGTCTTATCTATCTATTCACATCAAGTTAAGTGTATTAAGGTTTTAAATTGATTAAATCATTTATTTATTTATTTTTATGTAAGTTTCATTGTTGGGTTATGAGATATTCATCACATTTTCAAATTTCGTCGTACGCGTTTGTTTTGTTCAAATTTAAGGGTTATCAAGATTTTTGGTATTAATAAGATACTTAGTCTTGTCTTTTTACAATATGATAAAAATAAATGAATAATTTAGTAATCAATAATATAGATGAATTATGTATTAACCGATATAATTATGGCATGTTGATTAAAATTAAATGTTTTAAGTAGCCTTCTAATTATATTGTAGGCATAAATATTAATAATAATGTACATATGGCCATTATTCATGTAAATAAATTTACAAAAAAAACACATACATTTTAAAGTTTATGAAATACTAATTTTTTTTTAAAACTAAAAATAATTAATCATGAACATTCATGTTGTCAATCATGTCCTTAGTTTATAATATAGTATTGAGGGAAATATGGGGAGTATTTGTTTAAGCAATTCTAGTATTCTCTTCTTCATATAGTTCTCTTTCTCAAATGATTAATGAACCATCCCTACAAAAAAATCCACTTAGCGATTAATAACAAACAAAATGGTGGAATTTGATTTATTTAATATTTACATTATGATTATATTAATTTAATTTTTTTCTTAAATAATGAAAGAAATAGTGCATTAAATAATAAAAATGTAAGTAAATTTTACTTTTGAATATCACAACTCCGCAAATTTTGGTAGCCCCTAAATAACAACAAAACAACATATATGTGAAGTTAAAAAAATGTGATAGTACTTCATAACCAATAGAACTTAAAAATAAGAAAAGAAACTATTAATTTAACACCTTAATACACTTACCTTACCGTAATACACTTACCATGCATGATAAGAATGATTATTTACACATATAATTCTCTCGGTGATGGGGTAGACATATAGTCTTCTTTCTCCAATGAATCATCCTACAAAAAAAATTCACTGAATGATTACTAATAAACAAAATGGTGGAATTTGATTTTTGTATTGTTAACCTTATCGTTGTTAGTTTAAGATTTTTTCATATAATAAAAGAAATAAGACATTGAGTCATAGAGATGTAAGTATGTTTACCTTTGAATATGACAAACCACAAATTTTGATAGTCCTAGATTAAAACAAAACAACATATATGTGAAGTTAAATGAGTCATCCATAGCCAATGAAACTTATAAATAAATAAAACCTTAATATACTTAGCTTACCTTAATGTTGAGACAATGATAAGAAACATTATTAACACATACAATTTTCATGATGATGGAGGCATACCAAAAAATTGGCTTGAGTTTTGGCTCACAAATGTTGTATTCCATCAAACATTTATAACCGATTGAGGATGCAATTTACGACTTTTGGAAGTTCTTTTTTTTTTTTTTTATAATTATTAGCAAATTTAATATATACATAAATATGTAGCACGGTTTTAATGTTTTATGACTTTTGAGCATTCTTTTCATTATTAGCAAATTTAATATAGACATAAGAGTAAAGTAAAGATAAATGAGATGTAAAAGGTTTGCTTTAAATTTTAATTAATTTGGTTGGGTTAAGTATTATGAAGAATTTCAATTAATTTATTACCATGTTCAATTAAGAAAATGAATTAAATAGGAAGAAAATGGTGGATGTTAGGTAATATGAAAAGTTTTAATTACTTATTAACATGTTTTATTAAAACAAAATAATTAAAATTTTAATTTTAATTATAAATTATGAAATTTTTATAACAAAATTTTCATTTAAAATGTCAATATTAATTATAAATTATGAAATTTTGAAGGGTTGCATATATTTGGGAAAATAGTACATTTAATATACAAAACTAATTTAAGAATAATGATAATATTAAAAGGTCAATGTTTAAAATTAGAGTGGTGTAAATTTTTATTTGTCGTTTAACCTTTTCTAATTTTAAAAATTAAAAGGTCAAATGTTTAATGTAGTATGATATTATTTCTCCTTAATATTTAAAACTTATATACTATTATTTTATAAGTTGTGTATATTAGTTTTTTGCTTAAAATATTCTAACAATAAACATCGAAATTTAAAATTTAGTATTGTATGAAATTTGATTTTGATTTTTAATTGTTGTTTAAGTTATCTAGAAATTCAAGAGGTAAAAGTTTAATTTTTTTACTTTTAAAATAAGAAATAATGAGGTGACTTGTTAGTATTCTAGTGGTGAAATAAGATACTTTTGGCTAACCTTTTTATTTTATTTATAGACTTATTAGTAAATTAACTAAACAAATGTGATATAATAAATTTTTAATCCATGTCACATTAATATGCCATGTCACATTAATATGCCATGTCACATTTAAACTTGCCATGTCATATTTAAATCTTGCCATGTCACATTTTTTTTTGCTAGCCTTTTAATTAGATTTTATAGATATGTATAATGTATGTATGTTGTGAGTGTAACTCTCGGTCCATATAGCCGCATGGACTAACATACAACATACTTTGATTTGTTATGTAACGATTACATTAATCATATTATTTTACGAAATCTGTAATTTAACTATTTAAATACTCATTCATAAAATTAGTAATTTAAATAATTACTAACATCTAATTATTTAATTTCCGGCCACAACAATTGTAGTTTGAAATAATTCATTCGAGTAATTATGTTTCATAAACATGTTGATATTAGTGACGACATTTCGATCACTAAAATATTACAATTTATAATCCTATTATAAATGTTCTCCTCATCTTTTTACGAACTAGAATTGAACTGACTCGTATCGATATACAGTCATTTCATTTACTATCAAGAGAGTTGTCCTATAGGTGTGACCTAAAGGGATCAACTGACCACCACCGTCATACGACAGTAATGTCAAACTCTAGCTAGCCAATCATTACCGATTAATGTTGGTCAGTTGACTAATATAATTCGTATCATCCCTTGCGCATTCTCGTCATGAGATTTAATTACGTGATCGCACTATTGTTGAGGACACATTTCCCAACAGGGGTTGTGTTCTCAGTTCTGTTGCCAAAAGGGGTGATTAAACGTATTATCAAGCTATGTAGGAGCTTTCTTTGGGGTGGTTGATATTGGAGGCGGGAAGATTGTTTGTCAGAAATGGGCTTCTATATGTCGTCCTAAGCATGAAGGGGGCTTTGGTATCAAAGAGGTTCTGAGTTGGACTAAAGCACAAGCCATAAAATGGATCTGGAAGCTTGAAAATCAACCTCATTCTCTCTGGGCTCGATGGATTAATGCTTACATACTCAGAAACTCTAGTATCTGGACTATTCAGCGGACTTCCGCCACCTCTTGGAACTGGAACAATATCTTGACAATCAGAGATGAGTTGCTAAATCTCATTAGGACTGACTCTGCTCAAAGACTCATTCACGGGATAAATGTGAATTATCAAACTGATGGAGTTTATAATATCCTTCGCTCAGCTGGTCCTAAAGTCTGCTGGTACAAAACTGTCTATGATACTGCTATCTTTGCCAAACATCAGTTTATTGGTCACTTGGCCATTCAAAAAAAATTACCCATTGTTGATTTGTTTCTTAAGAGAGGCTTTCAATGGGTCAACCGATGTGTCTTGTGCTGTGCTGTTGTCGAGACTCATGAACATCTCTTCTTTCAGTGTTCTTGGGTAACCCAACTTTGGAATGTCATTCAGGGTAAGTTCTCTTTCACTACCTATGTTACTAATCCGGATGCTACTCTCGCCTGGTTTGCTTCTCATAATAGAGGTTGTAGCTGGGTTAAGAGAAGACGAAGGGCTGCTCTGTTAGCTACTCTATACTACATTTGGCAAGAACGAAACAATAGGGTATTTGATGGGCGCCACCGATCCCTTGAGGAGATTGAGTTGCTGGTGACTTGGCATATTCATCTCAGGATGTCTTATTGCTCTTGGGGCCTAGATGAAAAGTCTGTCATGAGTCGTTTCTATTAATTTAGGCTTCGTGCCTTTGTCGTCATCAGTTTGTTTTCTAGTCAGTTTTTGCACATTGCTTACATATGTGCAATGTTTTTCTGACTGATAGATTTGATCTCTTGTTTGGATCATTTCTTATGTTTTTTTTCCCCTTTTGGGGTTTTTTTAGTCTAGGGGGCTTTCATGGCTTCCTTGTAGTTTAGTTGGGGTCTTTGTATTAATTTCATCATTTTAAGATATATAAGATCATTTGCTTTTCTGCAAAAAAAAATAAATAAATAAATAAATAAATAAAATTTACAACTTAAGTGATTAAGTGAATTTTCTCCTTATTAATTATTAAAGTAAATAATTAAGCTAATCCCATCCTAAATCAATTTAAAAAATTAATTGTAAATAGATTTATTTGTTGCAACTAATTTTGCCACATTTTTTTTTTTGCAATATTTTAATTTAGTGTAAGTTAGAATCATTGGGGACTAGACATGTTAAACGGGTTTGCGTATTAGATTTGAGCTAAATCACTATAAATTGGTCAAGATATGGTCCTAAATACCCGTCAAACCAAAATAAATATCGAGTTTATTTTACGGGATGTGGTCAAGTCATGAGTAATATAGGTCAAAATGTATTTTAAATAATGTGTTTTGTAACACCTCGGGCCAAGCCTAGGACGGAAATGTTAGCCATGGTAGTTTGTCAAGCTATGCACTAGTCTCACAAATCAACACGAGTCCTTTCCAGCGCATTTTGTTCTCACTCATGCATATCCTGGGAACCTTTTCAAGAGGTCACACATCCTAAGACTACTCTCAATCAAACATTATATTCTTGACTGCAGAGTTCTTTTGCATGAATAACCAGAAGAAAAAAATTCACTTTATTGATATGAGTAGTACATTCAATCCCTTCAAGGACTAGTCGGATTTTAAGCCTAGCAATGGACTTCTTCAAAGATTTATCCCACACGAATAACATATTCGGTTTAGTGGAGTATTACTTAATTTTTAATGTTCCACGTTGTAAAGGTCGGACAAGTGTTTGACCTGAATTCTGTTGGCGATTTTGAGTCATTTTAGGTCAGGGACTTCGATTAATCAAATGGCTCGTGATCTTGAAAAAATTAAGATTGTGTTAAGTCGCATTTATAAATTAGGTTAGATTTAATAGTTTACGAATAATAGTGCGTTTTGGGAAGGACTGAGCGGAGTGATGCATATTGCGTACTATGAAAGATGAGTAATCAAAAAATTAAGTTACGAACGATGAATGATTAAAAAATTACGTTTTGTAGACCCCCTTTAATTATTGAGTGAATACATTTTTTTGGTGTATTTGTTGAACTATCCAATTTGTTTTTACCAATTTACCCAAAAACTTTTTTTACCAATTTGTCCATCACCTCTAAATTTGTCAATTTGGCCGTATTTTCACATATTTTTTGCATGTCACCCAACCAGTGGTTTCCATTTGTGGAATTTTTTTCTTCAAAATCGGGAAAAATAAGAAAAATACTAGGAATAATACGCGATGTTTAAGTTAAGCCTAAGAAATGAAAAAATTCTCCAAATTAAAGTAAATAAAATATTGATATGACGGTCTCATTGAGAAAAGTCTAGGAAATAAATTTACCTTTAATCTAGTCAAATTTAAGTACAAATAATATAATTATAAACGACAACGACAATCCTATTAAATTACTTATTGATTGTATCTCGGATCGATGGTTGGCTATGCTCATCTTTCATATCAATAAGTTCGACCTGATTCATATCATTCTATGAGAAATATTGCACATTAAAGAAAAAAATGTGAATAATGAAGATATTGATTACATAAATAAATAATAATCTTGTGAATTTCATTAGTTAGCTTTTGGGAATTTAATTTAGGGTCTTTTGTCTAACACCACCTTTAAAAAAAATTTTCTTCCAAACACCACCTTTTGAATAAACAATTTGTCAAACACCACCTTTAATAAAAAAAAATTGCCAAACACCACATTTTGGCCAAAGTTTCAGCGTTTGTGATGGGGTGACTTTCAGTCGATGTTTAAGATAGCTAACGAGGTCGGTTTAGAGTGTTCTTGAACTCGTTAGAAAGGTGGGAGTACAGGCTTTCCAACGGCTATCAACACGGTGGTCAAAAGTGTCCTTATGTGGGGTAGATTGATGTGTTATAAAGTAAGGCTAGTCACATGGGGTTAGTTTAAGTTGAACTAGGATTTTTCGTGGGTCAATTCACTCCCGTTGAACCACCACTTGCACCAACGACCACCACAGTGAACACAACTGTGACATACCTTGCCCTGCTCTCAACCTGCATATAGGGATGGCAGTGGGTCGGGTACCCAACCCAGACCCTTAGGGTCGAACCCTAATGGGTCAGGTATGGGTCTGAATTTTTAAGACCCACTCGGGTATGGGTCGGGTATGGGTCTTATATAAAAACTTCGGGTCGGGTCCGGGTCTTGCTCTTGGGACCCTACCCGACCCTTAGACCCTTATATTTATTAAAAAAAGAAAAAGTAAAACAAAAACACACATACGAACGTCAATAACCCAAATAATAGACACAAACAGATGACTCTTATTAGTTATCATTAATATACTATACGCATATCCAAATAATCATTAAGAATAACGAGTAAATTGATGAAAATGATGAGTTTGGGTACCCTAAATGATATAATTTAGGGTCGGGTACGGATAATGATCCAAATAACCAAGATTTTGTAATACTTTAATCAAAACTTTTAATTTAATTCGAACCTTGGTACATTTTATTGAATGACTCGTTAATAAAATTTGGACCCTAGGGTAGACCCTACCCAGACCCAAACCCATTAGGGTCGGGTATGGGTCCATTAATTTCAGACCCTTTAGGGTCTGGGTCGGGTATGGGTCTAAGATTTTTTACTGCGGGTCGGGTCGGGTCTTGCCGGACCCTACCCAGACCCTACCCATTGCCATCCCTACCTGCATACCAAATTTCAAACCAAACCAAACATCATAACACAACTCGTTGTAAACCCAAATTTCTAGCTCTTTCTCTAACCAACCTTACTTTACACATCAATCTACCCCACATAAGGACATCTTTGACCACCGTGTTGACAACCGTTGGAAAGCTTGTACTCCCACCTTTTCAACGAGTTCAAGAACACTCTAAACCGACCTCGTTTGCTATCTCAAACATCGACTGAAAGTCACCCCATCACAAACGCTGAAACTTTGGCCAAAATGTGGTGTTTGACAAAAAAAAAATTTATTAAAGGTGGTGTTTGACAAAACTTTTTTTTAAAGGTGGTATTTGAAAGAAAATCTTTTTTAAAGGGGGTGTTAGACGAAGAACCCTTTAATTTAATCAAGAATTACAAAAAAACCCAAATATCAATACCTAGGTCTAGTCATGGCCTATGGGCCTGTAAGTGGAACGAGCCAGACGGGCCGTAATTCCAGCTAATGTGTAGCCCAATAATTTCTTAAACTATCAACTACAGAAATGTCGAAAGGTCAAGCTGGCCAGGTTTTCATATGTAGGCTATGCATTTGATTGCATTATGAAGGGTCAAAATACTAGGACTGTAAACAAGCTGATTTGAATTTTCAGGCTTCGGTTCGGCTCGAATTATGAGATCGGGCTCGACTCAAAGCACGTTGAACTTGCAAAATTAAAGCTGGACTTTTTTGTCATATGTTATTATCATTTTCTCACCCTTTTATTCTAAATAAATATAAATATTTTAAAAAACTAATAAAATTATAAAAATAATAAAATAAATTATATAACAGCATATTTATAAATGCTTAGTCAGCATATAATTTGAAATAAAATTTATGTTAACGTGTTAAATTTATTAAATAAAATTATAAGAGCTCAAACGAGCTTTCAAGTCGAGCCTTGTTGAGCTCGAGCTCGGCTCGAATTTAGCCAAGCTCGGTTTCACCGAGCACGAATCGAGCTTTGACCAAGCCAATTCTGAAGAGGTGACGAACCAACTCAGATCATTTACGACCCTAGTCAATACATAATACTCGTACAAAGTTGTAGGCGGAAGGATCGGGTTGGGCAAAACCTTGGGCTTGTCTATTGTGCAATGACCAAAGGTGGCACAACGCACGTTTGTAATATGGGCCGTGTAGTGGGTTGTGCACAAATCTCAATCATAATATTCATGGCCGTCTAGGCACAGTGCCACGTTGGATTGGGTTGTGCTCGTGCCGTTCGTTTCCTACGGGCGTGCCACCTAGGAGTTTCCGGAGAAAATCGAACAGTAATAACTGAACAAAAAAATCGTGTATTTTTGAGGTTTGGGCCCAGTTAGGTCTTGAGCGAGCCACCTAGGTTGGGCCTAAAGGGAAATGAGTTGCGGGGTGGGGTAAACCCGTTTAAGTGGCCAGTCTATACCAACCATAATAAACCGAATTATTTTACACCCGAGTAGTTGGTTGATAAAAATAGTTGATGCAATAATAAATAATAAATTTAGGGACGTGCTTTTTCACATACGGATTTACTCTTTTACATACGATTTTTACCACACCGCCCTTCTCATATTTTTTATGATTCATCCAATTGATTTTATCTCTCTTCCATGATTCCCTTAAACACAAGGGATTTGTTACCAACTACTCCGTTCACCCCCGCCACCAACTTTGTTATACCTAAATAAATTCAAAAATGAAAAAAAAAGAAACAAAAACTAAAAAAGGAAAAACTAAAATTAAAATTAAAACAAAAAGAAAAAAAGGAAAAAAGAGAAGCGAAAATTCGCACAGCAACGTGACAACAACTCGCACAACAACCCAGCAACAAGTCAACAACCCACGGCAACACGGCCGTCAACAAGCCGGCAACACGGCCGTCAACAAGCCGGCAACACGGCCGTCAACAATCACAGCCAAACTCCAACGAATGTCGACGGTTCAATGATGGCGACTACGACAGTTAACCGATATATATGTATATAATTTCAATAAAATATAAACCTAATAATTTCAATAAAACGTATTAATAATCTTTAATAAACAATATTACTTCAATAATTTGAGAGTTGTAATCTATTGTGTAAGTTGATGCATATATAAAAATTGGCTTGTCTATATTTAGTAGGGTTTATGTGTAAGGGCAAAGGGTAGCATATGAAAATTTTATGAAAAAAAAGTATGTGAAAAAATAAAATTCGTATGTGAAAAAATAATTCAATAATAGGGTACATCAAAATTAAAAGGGCTTAAACTTAAAATCTCTCGCAACAATCCTTTTATTTTTCCGTATTATTATCGGAAATAAAAATGGTTTTAAGGGTAAACGTTATACTCTTAACATAATAATGACTCTGAAAAGGAAACTGTGAAAACAAGAGGTGTCCAACTGCCTTAGACTTAAATCTCAGCATTTCACAAAGACTTGAACCTACAAAAACAATCAGCAAAAAACCCAGAAAAAAAAGGGGAAGAGAAACAAAAATGGCATCAGGATGGGGAATATCTGGAAACAAAGGAAGATGTTATGATTTTTGGGTTGATTTCAGTGAATGTATGTCTAAATGTAGAGAACCCAAAGATTGTTTTCTTCTTCGTGAAGATTATCTTGAATGTCTTCATCATTCCAAAGAGGTTTTAATTGTTCTTTCATTTTTCTTCTTTTTTGTGTATAAAGTTTGGATCTTTGATGTTTATATCAATGCCCTTTTGTTTGATTGGATCTTTGTGTACTGGGTACCCTTGTTTTGATTGGTATTAGTTTGACTATGAATTAGGTTGTTTGATTGTTGTATGTTGAGATTTTTAGGGTTAAATTTGGGATTTTAATTGATTATAGGCTAAGGTTGCGTACATCTGACCCCTCTCCTACCTCCCAATTTGCGGTAGCTATTGAGGCACTAGGGTAATGTTGTTGATGATTGAGAGTTGCTATGCTGAGGCACTGAGATATTGGGTGGATGGATTGGGGTTTGATGCATTTGGTAGACCCTCAAAATTCCAATTTGAGGATCTTCTAATGTAGTCGGTCCGTGCCAGTCATTTGTTTACCTTTGATAGTTTGATTAGTCCTAATAAAGAGTATAAAAGGTAAACAAATGATTGGAACGGAGAGAGTAGATAGGAAGAGCTTGGTAGACTATAAATAGGGTTTTTTTATTGTTGTATGATCAGTTTTTGAGGGTGAACTTAGGGATTTCAGTTGATTCAGATGCTTCAGTTTTGTTCGACTGTTTAATTGAAAGGTATTATGTTTTACTTAGGATATTGGGTGGATGAATTGCATATGGTACCTCTCCGTTATCTCCTCTTCTCCGATACCTATTGATGGGTAGGATTTATTTGGAGAAGAAATTGATCATTTTGATTTATCTGGTATGCAAATTGAGGTATGGATAGGTAATATAGAAGGGAACTCCAGACCCTTTATAATCCCCGGATGCAATCCCGTCCATTAACTGGTAATGGATAGGTAATGGTGAGAAGGGAAATGGAGAGAATCTTGGCTCGGATGAATTGGGGTTTGATGAAGTTGGTAGACCCTCAAATTTTCAATTGGGGGACTTTGTACTGTAGATAGGAAGAGGGTTTAGACATTGGTTTGTGTAAGGCGAGGATGGGCTATGTTATCATTGTTGGGTAAACTGCGTAGATTTAGAGTTTTAGATTAATTTTATCTTGTACATTGAAGTTATAGGGTGGTCGGTGGATGCTGCACAAATTTATTTATTGTAACTTATTTGTTAGGGTAGCGGTTAGCATCAGTTACTTGAAGGTGCTGTTGTGATCTTTGATTCAGGCTTATATTGTTGAGTTTTATATACACTGGCTTCTCCGCAAGGTAGATTAACAGTTTGTGTAGAATCAAAAAGAAGGGGGAAGGGGGAGACAGGGAGATGGAGGGGGGAGGGGGAGGGGGAGGGGGGAAGCACGAGGGAATAAATAGGTAAGTTTTCCTTACAATTCTTTTCTTTATTAGAGGGACTTTTAAATTTGACTTCCAGGAGGGAAATGAATCCCTCTATTTTCCTCCATGTCAATCCAACTAGCTAACCTAGCAAAGACATTTGTATCCCTCGTTTTCCCTCCCCTTCCTTTTCGTCCAATTTCCTCCATCCAAACAAAGGGTAATAGATGGGTTGGTGGCTCTATATTAACCATCATGCTTTACAATATGGTCTTCGGCCTTCGGGGTAGCTCTGATTTCGTCCTGAGAGGCTTAGAGTACAATCATAAGTCACTAATGTTTGAGTTTCTATGGCCAGCTAGGGCAACAAAGAATCTATGTTAGAAGTGGTACTTGAGAAAGGGATGTATCTGTGTTGCTATGTTCTAATAAGCTTTCAAGGTAATATCATTTGCTAAGGATCTCCTTTGGCTGTTGAAGAAAGTGACAGACTTTGCTGTCATCTCTCTGGAATCAGTGATCATATGCTTGTCATAGACATACCCTTTATCTCTTAGGTCTGCTGATCTTCAACTTCCTTAGTTCTTGAATCAGGCGGTCAAAGGAGTAGGGAGTGGGGATTTTAGATTGTACAGTTTGGTTGTTTTGTTGGTGTGAGGGTTTGGAGTTTCATACATTTGACCTATTTTTCTCATTTTATGCTGCATTCGGACGTGGTAGCTGTCGGAGGTGTCCGAAAGGCGTACTTTGTGAATAGTTTTCAGATTTTTGGTCAAATATTGTACACTATAACGGGCAAAGCAACATATCTTGTGACTTATATTCTGATTCGGAAACTAAGAAATGTAAGTGTGAAAGGTCATGGAAAGAAGGAGATGTTACTTTCAAGTTTCAAGTCGTGCAAATGAAAGGATAAAGAGATGATGGCTGATGTAGAATATACACGGAAATAAGATATTATGGTTATCTGTTTAGGCTACTAAAAGTGAGAATGAAAAATAGCCATAACATGTCGTCGTTTGACTTGGGGTCTTATTAGGATTTAGTGATGACTGATGACATGTCGTTATTGCCCATTGCCTTCAAGAATTTATGTGTAAAGATGCTACAATAGTACAACCATTATGTTACTAATTTGGGGATTGTATAAGAAGTTCACCTTTTTTCTACTCGATTTAGAATGCGGTCATTTATATTGATTTAGACCAAATATGCATTGAGGACAATATAAAGGAGATGGAAGGAGTATTGTATTTGCATTGTACATTGTTGCCGTAAAGTTTGTAATATAATCAATTTGTTGTATTTTGAAGGAAAATGATTGTCTAGGCCATAGCAATAAATTGTCTGTTTAAGGGGTTTGAGGTACATTTCGAAGTGTATCGTGTCCCGAGTGGCTATTGTTGCTCAATGCTTATGGGATTGGTTTCTGCTGGATTTAGTGGTGGATGTTTAAATCTCGTAAGAAAAGTTTAGGAAAGACCTTTTTTTCAAATGGAAGCTAACAGGATAAAGGGGAACCATCCTGCTCATGTGGAGTTATGCTATAATCGTTAGCAGTTTTGTCAGTTTGTCCTGGGATTTTACTTGTATCATCTATGTTTTCTGCTCTTCAGACTTCACCTTTTTTGCATCATGTGCTTAAGGACCCTTTCAAATTATCTGTGCCGTTCTTAAGTTTTTTTGTATTAGATGTCAGTACAGACTACAGAGCAACTAGTTACTATTTAACTGATTAGATACTGGATAGGTTTAGGCGAACATGTCATTGTTGTATAAATATATTCATTGTTTGGAAGATTTCGTATGTATATACAGTACTAAACATGATCAAAGTACTGTTTTTGATGTCTTAATCGGTTAGTGTGCGTGCTGAGTTCAAGATTGCTGGCAACTGTGAGTCTTGTGAAAGATGGTCTCGTGTTAATATAATTCGAGACCAACACATTAAGAAGCTATGAGTGCTATCTATATGCTCCCTAACCCACCAACTCAAAGAATAAACTAACCATTTACTTCTGATATTGGTCAGGCTCAAAAAATTGTTATCATGAAACCGTCTCGTGAAAATTTGTGTTGATTATTTCTCTGTCAATTAACGATATAATTGGTACTGCAGTTTCAAAGAAGGAACCGAGTTTACAAGGAAGAGCAACGTCAGATACGAGCAGCTGCCAGGAAGGCCAAGGGCCAAGATGAAGGTGAAGGCCATCATTGATAATGTCAGCTGTTACTATCGTCTCTCTCTGCAACTTCCAGAATAAGAAATCTGTAACGTTATTATATTTGAAGTTAACTGGTATTTCAATCGAGTCATGTCACTTGTGTGATCATTTGCAGATTGACAAGGTTTTGTTTACGTTCATATCTTTGATAAAATGAATGTTTTTGCACACTTCTACAATCCTTCACTAGAAAGTGTTTGCAAATAATGATAGATGTGTACTTTGACCGGATTTTGCTCACGTCTAGTCGTACCACCATTTTGCATATGGCTAGGTATCTAAGTATCTATCGATGGTTGGGATATTTGGTGGCGTGTTTGTTAAAATTGCAACTACACACTGAAGCAACAAGCATCAGCTAGTTGTTCTGTAGTGTCGAATTTTGAACCAACAAATGTGAAGGTGTTATATCAGAGAGCTGCGGCGCTACTAAGTTGAATTTGTTTGAGGAAGCGCGAATGGATGTGATAAGTTTTGTACAAAACTTTGCCATTTTCCATGTGCAGTTTTATATGAGTAACAGCCTATGACGAAAAGTTGTGATCCAATCGCGAGATACCATTCGTTGTCAATCAAAAGCCGAAGGCCACTAATCTGATCTTTTTTTTTGGAAAGGTACAAATGAAATTCCCCTAGCCCTAGAAGCTATAAAATGAGCAATCTTATTCAGATTTATAGGACAATAACTTATGGAGATACGAAAATTATTAAGCATAGAAAAAAGGGAAAATATAATCCACTTGATACAATGACTAGGTGAAGATACTCCAGCGACTTGAGAAACCAATTCCAAGCAATAGAAAAGATATCAATATGTCGTAATCCCTTAGAAAAGGCAAATTTGACAGCTACAAGAAAAGCTTTAGCTTCGGCTTGAAGAGGAGAACTTGCCCAGACAGTAGCAGACCCTTCAATGTGATGATAGGATAAGAGCAGACCCTTACCGAACCTCCCGGCAGAGTATCATCGGCCGTCGCCGAACACCAGCATAACAGCTGAGGTCACCAGGTCTAGTCCTGCAGAACTAGCCTGGGCCCAATAATATCTTATTATCTCAAATCCGTATCCAATGCATATGTCATGCTCATGAATGCAACAATATAATTATTCAATCATGCTATTAAATAATGAAATGCTCATGCTATTACCAATAATTCACAATCAATCCAACCAGTATCATTCTCATATCAATCATACTCAACAACCGTAACACACAATATCACATCCATTTATAACACATCAGAGAGTATAAGGTCAGTGTATCCTACCTGGATAGCAATATAATCCAAATAGCAATCCAACCATAATCAGAATATTTCACCTCAACTCGTCACCTAAACAATTAGAAGTAATATACAATCACTAATCATTTCAATAACTAATTGTACTTCACAACTACTTAACTTATGCATGAGCTTAATTAAATAAAACAATCACGACACCACGATTATATCATACATCAGTACTGACTAATATAATGACGTAAACAAATATAATATCTTAATTACTCAACTAATTAAACGAAACTATTAAATAATATAACAATATAGTACTAAAACCAATTTAAACATAGACTAAAAATAAGCAATAATAATAAAACCAATAATAATAAGAACATTACTACTAATATTAATAATCATAACAATAATAATATTAATAATAATAATAGTAATAAGGATAATAATAACAATATAAGAATAATAAGAATAAAGTGGGTTATATTTGATTACCTTTGATTTTGGCACAAAGACCGGGATAAGAGGAGGGACCAATTATAGGATAAGAAGTGGTTACGTGGACCAATATGAGTGGAAGATTAAATTCCCTATCAAAGACATTCCCAAGTACAGGTAACGTTAACTGCAGAAGTGGGAATGTAACTCAGTAACCTCGAATGCTAGAAACTTTCTACAAAAAAAATATTCAGAACCGCGTCCCACATCGGTGGGTTTGGGAGCCGCACTAGGGTTTATAAGCCTGATTATTCAGAAGGGATTGTCCCTTCGGGGACATCTGATAAAATTGGAACGATACAGAGAAGATTAGCATGGCCCCTGCGCAAGGATGACACGCATAAATCGAGAAATGGTCCAAATTTTTTTGACGATCTTACCCCTGTTTTTTTTCCAGCCATTTCGGAAAAATAGATACACGATTTCATTTACGTAATAAGTTTAATGCAGTGTACGTCTAATATATTGTTGTTTCCTCCTATAAATTCATTCTAAATAACTACATTGACAAATTACTTTCATATCATTGATAGTCAATTACCGCAAAATCGAAATTATTGTTCACTTTTCTAGTTTTGTCAGCCGTTACTTTCGTCTCTGCAACTTTCAGAATAAGAAATCCGTAACGCTATTCTATATTTGAAGTTAACTGGTATTTGAATCGAGTCATGTCACTTGTTTACGTTAAGAGATGGGTTTGTGCTACCGAAAATTGGTTCAATATGAATTTCGGGTCATACTTACCTCCCGTGTTGGAGAATCGGCCGGATCGAGCCAAGAAACCGTTACAGTCTCAGGTCCAGAAATGCCAATAAACCATCCTTGGCTATGAACAAAATGGATGGTAATGAACTAATGATGGACAAATTCAACCCTTCTCTGAAACCCATGTTCACGACCCATCATTGTCGCGAAGGATTTTACCGAATACGCCGGCAATTTGAAGGGTTTAGAAAAGAATGGTCGCAACGTCGATCAGCCACCCGCAGTAGACCCATAATACCAAGAACACCACAGATTATCGACTACATCTACGCGACTAAGCTACAATTTGTATCGGGAGTTTTGGGAGGAAAACAAATTCTATACGAGTAGCTAAACGAGAGTCGTGTCTTTGACGGAGTACCCTCTATCGATTCTCAAATTTCTGCTACGAAGTAGTACAGTGATTTAAATGCTTAACGTTGGCAGATTTTTTTTCAACGTCGCCCTTTCTAGTTCTATTCATGTTGTCTAATGCAACTTTTACATGATTCATAATACTCCCTTCGTCACGGATTCACGGTCATTTAATTCATAACACGATTCATAACAATATAGTACTAAAACCAATTTAAACATAGACCAAAAATAAGCAATAATAATAAAACCAATAATAATAAGAACATTACTACTAATATTAATAATCATAACAATAATAATATTAATAATAATAATAGTAATAAGGATAATAATAATAAGAATAAAGTGGATTATATTTGATTACCTTTGATTTTGGCACAAAGACCGGGATAAGAGGAGGGACCAATTATAGGATAAGAAGTGGTTACGTGGACCAATATGAGTGGAAGATTAAATTCCCTATCAAAGACATTCCCAAGTACAGGTAACGTTAACTGCAGAAGTGGGAATGTAACTCAGTAACCTCGAATGCTAGAAACTTTCTACAAAAAAAATATTCAGAACCGCGTCCCACATCGGTGGGTTTGGGAGCCGCACTAGGGTTTATAAGCCTGATTATTCAGAAGGAATTGTCCCTTCGGGGACATCTGATAAAATTGGAACGATACAGAGAAGATTAGCATGGCCCCTGCGCAAGGATGACACGCATAAATCGAGAAATGGTCCAAATTTTTTTGACGATCTTACCCCTGTTTTTTTTCCAGCCATTTCGGAAAAATAGATACACGATTTCATTTACGTAATAAGTTTAATGCAGTGTACGTCTAATATATTGTTGTTTCCTCCTATAAATTCATTCTAAATAACTACATTGACAAATTACTTTCATATCATTGATAGTCAATTACCGCAAAATCGAAATTATTGTTCACTTTTCTAGTTTTGTCAGCCGTTACTTTCGTCTCTGCAACTTTCAGAATAAGAAATCCGTAACGCTATTCTATATTTGAAGTTAACTGGTATTTGAATCGAGTCATGTCACTTGTTTACGTTAAGAGATGGGTTTGTGCTACCGAAAATTGGTTCAATATGAATTTCGGGTCATACTTACCTCCCGTGTTGGAGAATCGGCCGGATCGAGCCAAGAAACCGTTACAGTCTCAGGTCCAGAAATGCCAATAAACCATCCTTGGCTATGAACAAAATGGATGGTAATGAACTAATGATGGACAAATTCAACCCTTCTCTGAAACCCATGTTCACGACCCATCATTGTCGCGAAGGATTTTACCGAATACGCCGGCAATTTGAAGGGTTTAGAAAAGAATGGTCGCAACGTCGATCAGCCACCCGCAGTAGACCCAGAATACCAAGAACACCACAGATTATCGACTACATCTACGCGACTAAGCTACAATTTGTATCGGGAGTTTTGGGAGGAAAACAAATTCTATACGAGTAGCTAAACGAGAGTCGTGTCTTTGACGGAGTACCCTCTATCGATTCTCAAATTTCTGCTACGAAGTAGTACAGTGATTTAAATGCTTAACGTTGGTAGATTTTTTTTCAACGTCGCCCTTTCTAGTTCTATTCATGTTGTCTAATGCAACTTTTACATGATTCATAATACTCCCTTCGTCACGGATTCACGGTCATTTAATTCATAACACGATTCATAACAATATAGTACTAAAACCAATTTAAACATAGACCAAAAATAAGCAATAATAATAAAACCAATAATAATAAGAACATTACTACTAATATTAATAATCATAACAATAATAATATTAATAATAATAATAGTAATAAGGATAATAATAATAAGAATAAAGTGGATTATATTTGATTACCTTTGATTTTGGCACAAAGACCGGGATAAGAGGAGGGACCAATTATAGGATAAGAAGTGGTTACGTGGACCAATATGAGTGGAAGATTAAATTCCCTATCAAAGACATTCCCAAGTACAGGTAACGTTAACTGCAGAAGTGGGAATGTAACTCAGTAACCTCGAATGCTAGAAACTTTCTACAAAAAAAATATTCAGAACCGCGTCCCACATCGGTGGGTTTGGGAGCCGCACTAGGGTTTATAAGCCTGATTATTCAGAAGGGATTGTCCCTTCGGGGACATCTGATAAAATTGGAACGATACAGAGAAGATTAGCATGGCCCCTGCGCAAGGATGACACGCATAAATCGAGAAATGGTCCAAATTTTTTTGACGATCTTACCCCTGTTTTTTTTCCAGCCATTTCGGAAAAATAGATACACGATTTCATTTACGTAATAAGTTTAATGCAGTGTACGTCTAATATATTGTTGTTTCCTCCTATAAATTCATTCTAAATAACTACATTGACAAATTACTTTCATATCATTGATAGTCAATTACCGCAAAATCGAAATTATTGTTCACTTTTCTAGTTTTGTCAGCCGTTACTTTCGTCTCTGCAACTTTCAGAATAAGAAATCCGTAACGCTATTCTATATTTGAAGTTAACTGGTATTTGAATCGAGTCATGTCACTTGTTTACGTTAAGAGATGGGTTTGTGCTACCGAAAATTGGTTCAATATGAATTTCGGGTCATACTTACCTCCCGTGTTGGAGAATCGGCCGGATCGAGCCAAGAAACCGTTACAGTCTCAGGTCCAGAAATGCCAATAAACCATCCTTGGCTATGAACAAAATGGATGGTAATGAACTAATGATGGACAAATTCAACCCTTCTCTGAAACCCATGTTCACGACCCATCATTGTCGCGAAGGATTTTACCGAATACGCCGGCAATTTGAAGGGTTTAGAAAAGAATGGTCGCAACGTCGATCAGCCACCCGCAGTAGACCCACAATACCAAGAACACCACAGATTATCGACTACATCTACGCGACTAAGCTACAATTTGTATCGGGAGTTTTGGGAGGAAAACAAATTCTATACGAGTAGCTAAACGAGAGTCGTGTCTTTGACGGAGTACCCTCTATCGATTCTCAAATTTCTGCTACGAAGTAGTACAGTGATTTAAATGCTTAACGTTGGCAGATTTTTTTTCAACGTCGCCCTTTCTAGTTCTATTCATGTTGTCTAATGCAACTTTTACATGATTCATAATACTCCCTTCGTCACGGATTCACGGTCATTTAATTCATAACACGATTCATAACAATATAGTACTAAAACCAATTTAAACATAGACCAAAAATAAGCAATAATAATAAAACCAATAATAATAAGAACATTACTACTAATATTAATAATCATAACAATAATAATATTAATAATAATAATAGTAATAAGGATAATAATAATAAGAATAAAGTGGATTATATTTGATTACCTTTGATTTTGGCACAAAGACCGGGATAAGAGGAGGGACCAATTATAGGATAAGAAGTGGTTACGTGGACCAATATGAGTGGAAGATTAAATTCCCTATCAAAGACATTCCCAATTACAGGTAACGTTAACTGCAGAAGTGGGAATGTAACTCAGTAACCTCGAATGCTAGAAACTTTCTACAAAAAAAATATTCAGAACCGCGTCCCACATCGGTGGGTTTGGGAGCCGCACTAGGGTTTATAAGCCTGATTATTCAGAAGGGATTGTCCCTTCGGGGACATCTGATAAAATTGGAACGATACAGAGAAGATTAGCATGGCCCCTGCGCAAGGATGACACGCATAAATCGAGAAATGGTCCAAATTTTTTTGACGATCTTACCCCTGTTTTTTTTCCAGCCATTTCGGAAAAATAGATACACGATTTCATTTACGTAATAAGTTTAATGCAGTGTACGTCTAATATATTGTTGTTTCCTCCTATAAATTCATTCTAAATAACTACATTGACAAATTACTTTCATATCATTGATAGTCAATTACCGCAAAATCGAAATTATTGTTCACTTTTCTAGTTTTGTCAGCCGTTACTTTCGTCTCTGCAACTTTCAGAATAAGAAATCCGTAACGCTATTCTATATTTGAAGTTAACTGGTATTTGAATCGAGTCATGTCACTTGTTTACGTTAAGAGATGGGTTTGTGCTACCGAAAATTGGTTCAATATGAATTTCGGGTCATACTTACCTCCCGTGTTGGAGAATCGGCCGGATCGAGCCAAGAAACCGTTACAGTCTCAGGTCCAGAAATGCCAATAAACCATCCTTGGCTATGAACAAAATGGATGGTAATGAACTAATGATGGACAAATTCAACCCTTCTCTGAAACCCATGTTCACGACCCATCATTGTCGCGAAGGATTTTACCGAATACGCCGGCAATTTGAAGGGTTTAGAAAAGAATGGTCGCAACGTCGATCAGCCACCCGCAGTAGACCCACAATACCAAGAACACCACAGATTATCGACTACATCTACGCGACTAAGCTACAATTTGTATCGGGAGTTTTGGGAGGAAAACAAATTCTATACGAGTAGCTAAACGAGAGTCGTGTCTTTGACGGAGTACCCTCTATCGATTCTCAAATTTCTGCTACGAAGTAGTACAGTGATTTAAATGCTTAACGTTGGCAGATTTTTTTTCAACGTCGCCCTTTCTAGTTCTATTCATGTTGTCTAATGCAACTTTTACATGATTCATAATACTCCCTTCGTCACGGATTCACGGTCATTTAATTCATAACACGATTCATAACAATATAGTACTAAAACCAATTTAAACATAGACCAAAAATAAGCAATAATAATAAAACCAATAATAATAAGAACATTACTACTAATATTAATAATCATAACAATAATAATATTAATAATAATAATAGTAATAAGGATAATAATAATAAGAATAAAGTGGATTATATTTGATTACCTTTGATTTTGGCACAAAGACCGGGATAAGAGGAGGGACCAATTATAGGATAAGAAGTGGTTACGTGGACCAATATGAGTGGAAGATTAAATTCCCTATCAAAGACATTCCCAATTACAGGTAACGTTAACTGCAGAAGTGGGAATGTAACTCAGTAACCTCGAATGCTAGAAACTTTCTACAAAAAAAATATTCAGAACCGCGTCCCACATCGGTGGGTTTGGGAGCCGCACTAGGGTTTATAAGCCTGATTATTCAGAAGGGATTGTCCCTTCGGGGACATCTGATAAAATTGGAACGATACAGAGAAGATTAGCATGGCCCCTGCGCAAGGATGACACGCATAAATCGAGAAATGGTCCAAATTTTTTTGACGATCTTACCCCTGTTTTTTTTTCAGCCATTTCGGAAAAATAGATACACGATTTCATTTACGTAATAAGTTTAATGCAGTGTACGTCTAATATATTGTTGTTTCCTCCTATAAATTCATTCTAAATAACTACATTGACAAATTACTTTCATATCATTGATAGTCAATTACCGCAAAATCGAAATTATTGTTGACTTTTCTAGTTTTGTCAGCCGTTACTTTCGTCTCTGCAACTTTCAAAATCAAAATTATTGTTCACGTCCTTTAAGTCGAACTTGTTTGTCAACATAACTTTCCCGTGTTCACTAGCAACCATAGATGAGCCATCTGGTAACCCAACATTAGAAGGTGCTCCTTGCCATGTTTCGCGAAGGAATTCTCGACAACCTGTCATGTGATGCGAACATCCACTATCGAGCATCCAATCATGTAAAGTAAGGGTACGACTACCTTGCAATTTTTCGCTAGTGTCACCTTTAACATTGAGAAGCGATCGCAATTGCCCAATTTTTTCGCTGTCAAATCCAATTTGGAGGAGTCTCCTTCATCACTGGTAGTCGCTGCATTGACAGTATGGTTGCTATCGGATCCGCGTCCCCCGTGACTACCACGACCCCCTCTCCATCCCCCTCCACGTCCTCTGCTATTGATTCCTAACTTCTCCCAACAATTAGCCTCTGTGTGGTACCATTTGTTGCAGTGGGTACAGCGTGGGGGTTCGTAGTCCCTAGGATCCGCTTGCTGGGTGGTGCCATGGCCGCTGCCAGGCCGTGCACTCATCGCGACCTCAACGACAGGTTCATCACGAATGTGAATAACTGTCTTACGTCGCTCTTCCCTCAAAACAATTTTATAGACACGATTAAGAGAGGTAAGTTAGTCTTCCGTCAATAAGTTGGAACGAATATTGTCATATAAAACATTGTTTAGTCCCATGTTAAATTGATGAGTCTTCTCCATCTCCTTTTCTTTGAGAAATTCAGTAGCATCACCACATGTACAAGCTGGAACGCGACTATAGGTAGCGAGTTCATCCTACAAAGACTTTAGATTCGTATAATAATCAACAACAGACCGATTACCTTGCATGCACGCCGAGATGTCGCTCTTGAGTTGATGAATTCGTGTTGCGTTTCCGGCAGCGTATCAGTCCTTGAGTTCCTTCCAAATTTCAATAACGGTCCCGGGAAAAGCTATGTTGGGGTGCAATTTTTCATCTATTACACTGCACAACCAAGCTTTGATCATGGCGTTACATTGACGTCAAGCCACAACTTCACAGTCGTCGTCTTCTGTCCCTCCGGGTTGCGGTACAGTCCCTGTAACGAGTCCTAATTTATTTTTTGCTTCGAGCACCATTCTTAACTGCATCAAGCCAAAGATCATAGTTCTCACCATTGAAAATTATTGAGGTTAACTTGAGACTCAAACTCTCCGAAGGGTGCAAAAACAGGGGTGAAGAGGGCGGAATCACCATTGGTGCGGAAGACTCAAAATCGGGTTTGTTTCCGAACTTTGTCATGATGAGTAATTTTGTGTATCGAAAAAAAATGGATGAAGGGAATTACACCTGCTCCGATGATTTCATGATAAACTGTGACAAAAGAATTTGATAGAATAGGCTTAAGTACTAAAGAGAAGAAAAGATTACAGAGGGAGCAATATATACAACCAGACTACTTGACTACTCCTAGGGTAGAAAAGAACCAAAATGGATCCTCTCCATTACTTTTCTCTCCATTACCTCTCACAAACATTACTATATTATATATTTCAATCCCCTTCATTTACCTTTTTATTTCCAAATAAATGTACAACCATCCGATCGATTCCATAATTAATCCGAACCATTGATAAGTAATGGACCTCCATTTCCTTTTGAGAAATGGAGAGGATAATTACTCGAAAAGAACTAGGGAAAAGGAAAAGCCAAAAGACAGAAACATTGTATTTACAATAGAATACGACATTAATATTCCGTACATATATTTAATAGTTTGGAATATATTTCCATAAATATCTGCCAAAAACCCAAACATAGAAATAAGACTTTAGTTTCCCGTTTGACACTTATCTCCCACATCCCTTAGTTTCTTTGACGAGCGTATGTCTATATATCTGATACTTCAATAGATGCTGTCCTTTGGGGTACCCAATTTTTTTTACAATTTAGCATGACCCCTCCGCAAGGATGGTACGCGTAATTTCAGAAATGATCCAATTTTTTTTAACAATTTCGCCCCTGTTTTTGTCAGCGATTTGACCGTTTCACCCTTTTTGCTTCAATTTTTTTGACGTTTTTACCCGTGTTTTTGTCAGCAATTTGACTGTTTTATCGTTCTTGCCTAGGGAATGTGTCTGCACGAAAATCTGCTAAAGACTATTAGATTGAACCGACGAATTGCTAACCTAGGTGAACTCGAAAGACTCCATCGATCATCGCATATAATTGATTATCACTTAACGTAGTGAATTGGTTGTTTTGTCCGAAATCTTCTAATACATTATAGAAGGAACTCATGCATGTAATAGGTTAGCGCGAAAGCTTCTCTGTCCGAAACCATTTTTTTCATGCAGCATTTCATCGTACCGATTACTACTGATGGACGAGTACTGGAGATTTTCCTCATCGTATGGATTACTGATGGACGAGTACTGGAGATTTTCTAAAACTGTTAGATTTGGCATGGTGTGACGTTAGCTACGATAAAGAAACATTGAGCTATCAACATTAGTGAACACTGACCAGTTAAAACATTAAGACATGTACCTTTGCATTAACCTTAACGGAAACAGGATCAAAGTCTACATTGTAACAGCAAAAAGGATGAAGACTGTGCTAAAACGACAAGGGAAAACAGAAGACATGTCGAAAGAGTAAAGGATACAAGAGTACAAACATATGAGAGATGACTAGTGTTCCCTATCGTCTAATGTATCTTGTCCACCTCGAAAGCCGCCTTTTTGGGCTCATCAGTTGGTTTTTGATTTAGGGGTCTTCTTCTTGGCTTGTCTCCTTGGCATCGAGTTCGTCATACCGATGAAAAACAGCAACGCACCAAACAATGCCAAACTCTGTATGAAGATAACCATCATAAAGCAGTTAGACAACATGAATGTAATCTGGTAAGAACTGTTTTGATACATGGAATATGTATGGTTGGGAGATTGAATCTTTAGCTAATAGGTTACCTGAGTGAACTTGACAAAGAGCTGAGCGAATTCCTTGCGGTCAGCATCATAGTTGTAGAAGTCGAACAAGATTGGAGTAGCTAGCGCTTGATGCAAAAGCTGTACGGACATGTAAGACGAGTGGTAAGACAAAAATAATTTTGAGCATGTACCTGTGGCTAAACTTGGCGATCAGGTTCTACTGTCATTTCTATCGTATCAATTTGAATTCAGGACTACATCATGTTGTACTTTACATGTTTGGGTCTACCTAGAACCTACGAGACTCTGACTTGGGTCGAAATTTTCACAATCGATTCAACGTCAGAGAATCATACTCGTTGTTTATTAATAAAAAAGCCTTTTTTTGGGATAAAATGCAATGTCGTGTTGGAATATTGGAGTGACCGACATACAACACAGAATAAAAGTGAAATTCAGAAGTAATGTCGGAGAGCAAAGAGCAAGACAGGGAAAATAAAGAAAAATAAGATCTATAGCATACCAGGAGATATGCTCCCATAGTGCTTCCAAAAGCGAAAAGAAGACTGCCAACACCCTTCAATGCTACTGACGCCGCAATCAAATATTTCATCTGAAACAGAGCCAATAACTCAATCAGTGAGCGATGAGCTCACAATGTCATGACATTTCGGACAGACAACATAAGACTTCAAGATCGGCAATGATAAAGGGTGAATTCATTCTCACCTCGACCGGAGGCAGTTGAAACCCAGTGTGTGTTTTTACATGTTTCGAGAAGACATTAAACTTTGGACGCAGAGCCCTAGCTGCTGGACCACCATCAACGCCAAAGTCACTGAACCTGTACACGAAACAACTTTCGCAAATCAGAAACAGCATCTTTCAATGAAATGAATTGCACTGAGAGTGTAAGTTGCAAAGACCAGTGTTTCAGAATTTTAATGAATACATTCAAAGCATTTTAACAAATACATCCAAATCATGACTAGTGTGTTACAGTTTTTTACAGAATATATTCAAGTATTCCCAACTTACTCGAAAAGGAAATCTAACGTTTTCAGACAGTAATTCTAAAAGCTTTTGCTTCTGACCATCCGAGTTCAATAACAAAACTGAGTAAATGATACACCAACACGCGCAACACCCCGGCTCGATCCCTAGTTTCTATACTAGGCTGCTACCATATCCCCAGAGGTCAAACTCAATAGGTGCATACGATGGCAAATGCTACTTCAAATCCCAGTTTACAGAGAGAAGCAAGGGAAATTAAATTAACGATTTTAGGCATCTAGAGACTAGAGTGATATACATGTGCTGACTAGAGCAGTATGTCGTTGTAATGTAGTAGTACACCTTACTAATGTACTATACTTGGTCAGTAAACCAATCCATATTCCCGAGCTCACGGCCCATAGAAAGGGAAAGCAAAACACACATTAGTAAAAAGAACTGGTTTTTAAGGGTGAAGTGACCTGTCAAACAAACAAGTCCGGACATAATCCAAAATCTGAATTAACCCGATCTGACCAGATTTGGAATGGTCCCAAATTGACTCCATAAAAACAATCTCAAATCTGACACAATCCGACCCATGTATAACATAACCAAATTACCAAACCAATAACACGGAGCAGAGATAAACCAACCAAAGTGACTTGTTTGCCAAGTCTAACAATGTCGCCGATGAATCTAAAGACCTAATCGAACCACACGGTCGCTTAACAGACAGAACCCACGAAAATTACACAAATTCTTGTGTAAAACCGTCTCACACAAGTCTGTGAAACGGAATTATTAAGTGACACAAGTTTTCACTTAAATTGGTCATGACACCTGCATATATAGATCCATTTTATACGATGATAGTGTAAAATCGTCTCACATAAGAATATAATAAGACGTAGATCTTATGTCAATTAATCATTCAAACTCAAATCAATTAAACTCAACCAATCAAACACTACACGACAGATGCGAGATCTCCAATCATTCAAAATCAATCAACCCAATATTCACACGTAAAACAACAAATTCAAATCAAAATTCTACAGAATTGTAACATGTCAAACACAAACAAAGATCTGAGCTTCTCAAGAACATCAAATCAAACCATTCACTGGTAAAAAACACTAGATTCGCGAATTATCGAGTAAGACTGTCTTACAGTTTACATCTCCATTTCAATCACTTGTTTAGTTTTTATTCTAATGAACGGGACGGAGGGAGTCATAAATGAGTGTTTAGACAATACAAAGACCGTCTCACACCGTATGACGATTTTATTTCATAATTTGATATAAAAAAAAGCAGATCTAGTGTAATTAATGAAGAACATACTCTTGATATGCAGAGAGAATAAAGACTGAGACGAAGAGAACTCTTCCGACAAATGACACGAACGCCATTGTTGTTGTTTTTAAGGAAAATTACTTTCTCTCTCTTCGAGGTTTTGGTGTTCTTTTTTCCTAGAGAGAGAAAGTAATGAAGCAAAATTGAAATGCCCGTTTTAAGTGTTCGAAAGCTGTGTGTGTATAACAATTAACAAGCCTTTATATAATGACGACGGATTTTGTAATAATGTTTTTCTTTTTTGTACAAATAATGTAGAAATGATTATTCGAAAGATGTAAAATAATCTTTTAATAAATTTATCTTAAAATGTAAAATAAAATTAGTAATAAATATGAATATTTTATATGAAAATATAACTAAATTATAGAAAAAAATTGCATCTTCAACCACAAAAAGTTTGAAAAAATCATGAGATTACCGTATTTTTCAGTGTTTAGAGTTTTAAAGTTAGTCCCTATATATTCGTGTAATTAATTTTGTTTAAAACTTTGTTTAACGAAGTAAATGAGGTATTTTATTTGGCTAATTAAAGAGATTTTTTCGACTAATAAAATATGATTTTATTTTCCTAATAAAATAAAGTATAATTTAATAATTTATGATTCAAGTTAAATTTTCAAATACCGTAGTAATTTAGTCTAATACTAGTATTAATGTACTATGTATGAATCGGGTATAAAAATGTTGATCTGATCTTGTCCTATGCATAATTATACACTATTAAGCTACCGTAACCCTTCATACATAATGTACTATGTAAATCGGTTATATCCATCGCAAGTTTCTAACGTGTCAAATTCTTCCACCTGAGTATGAAAGACAAAGCATAGGAAATTTCAAGTGGGTTGTCTTTTCCTACCAAGGTAGGTAATACTTTACCCGTTTCAAGTTTGCGACACAAACGAAAATTTGTGATTAATCTATTGAATATGCATTTGTTTTTGTCAATGCATATATATAAGACATTAACCATTTAGAATAAAGTTGAACTGAACTGAACTAAATCAGATAGAGTTAAACTAAACTGAAATAAGTTAAAATTAAATCCGAAAAAATACGAGTCCTATGCAAGTATCAAAGGAGGAAGCATACGCGCGCGTGTAGTGGAGGTGAAGAACGTGATTGTAAAATGCTGAGGTGGCTCCCGTAGCTTATGTAACACGTTTGATTGACCAATCAGACTGTTGCTTTTTTATGTGAAAGAGATGACGTGGCCATATATATGAGCTAGCGTATGGGATGACAAGCTTGATATTCTTTGTAATTTCTTAGATTTGTTGTGGTAACTTCGTGAAAATAACCAACTTGCTCTAGTTTGACGTGATACGTGAGACATGTGACCTATTGTCTACAAATCCCGTTTAATCACTAGATCAAGAGATTTTTGGTTTAATATTTAAATAGGGTGTTGCTCAATCATGAACGAGTTTTACTCAATCATGGATGTGATTGACCATAATGCCCTATTTTTTCACAACATTTACAATTTTATTTCACCTTCTCACTTTAATTTTTTCTTTAAAGAAACGTCGTCCCCCAAGAACCGTTGTGCAACACCCTTCCTCACCCCCCAGAGGATCCGCGAACAGATGTTCTACAGTAATCACTGCGCTGGATTAGACGTGACAACGCGATTTCAAGAAGGCGATCCATGAAAAAAGGTGTTCAGCCCATATTATGTCTACCTGAATACATAATCAGAGGGCATAGATGTACTCATGTACATACACTCTGGAATGATGCAAAACAACAGGCGGATATATCCTGCAATATTGATCTCCGATAGCAAAATTTGCTTTATATTCCGTACCCTGGCCTGACTACTGAAAGTGTAAGCAGATGGCACAAGAACTAGGACGCTGGCCTTATGAATTCCCGTTGTTAGAACAAATTGTGAGAGAATAAATTGACATCTGTCTCATCCTACAAATCTAATACATGATATAACAAATTGCACCAGTAATGTTGTTGGATGCTCAAACACATCATTACAAATCTAATACTGTTGTGATAGGATTCAATCCAAATAATAATCGAAAAAAGAAGAATAAGGAAGAAATTGAACAAAACAGAAAACGATTTAAAGAAACCCTAATTTAATTAGTCTAAATTTTTTTTTAATTTCATATAATATAATTGATAAAGTAGAGATTAGAAATATTACTTGATCGATACGAGAACTAGCATTCATAGTTGTTCCATTTTGACGGATTTGGAAATCTTGATTAATTTTGTGGGGGAGAGAATTAGAGAGAGTTTTTTTAGTCAAAGGGTATAAAATGGAAAAATAAAGAAAAAAAGTTCATGAATGAGTAAAACTCGTAAATGAATGAGCAATTACGTTTAAATATTGTGACAATAAATCACGCGTTTAATACCAGCTACTCTTAAGCTTTAATTGACATCCAAAAATAAAATTACTTATCGTTTAATACCAATTTAATACAATAATTATTAGATTATTAAGTGGGTCGGAAATTTAATATATGAAAAATATGTCTCTATTGAGTAAGAAATAAAGTGTATAAAAATAAAAATATGTCTCGTTGTTTTTATCTTGCAATATATTATTATTCACATATTGAAGCTGATAACATTCTCTAAAGTCTAAATGGTATGGATATGTCACAAAGAAAATTTAGTTGAGATAAGATGAGATATATAATAAAACTAAAAAAGTACACTTAGTTGATAATTGTAACAACCCGGATTATAAAATAAAGGAAAAACATAATATAAAAGAATATCAGAGTGTAACTCAATGATAACTGGGTTAAAGTGGCGGAAACACCTTACCCAAATCCGGATCGATACTAAAACGAAAACCAAACTAATACATTATTCAAGGGTTCTTAAAAACTTAAAGCAAAGGTCCTAAACAATTTATTAAGCTCGCTTCGCACATTCCCCAAGCAAGCATCAACCAAACAGTGACCACCTGAACAACCTGAGAAGGGGGGGTCGACAACCAGTCGGGAGTAACTAGATGCTCTCCCAGTCATGTTTACAACAAGTGAATGTAACCAACAATCATTAACAAATGAAATGTAAAATCAGTAAACATGCGAGATCATCTATACTCATGAAAGTCCAATCATACTTACCATCATCTGAAGACATAATACGGCAATCATGTGAGGATATAAACATGACATGACATGAAAGCAAACTTACCATACCATGATATTCTCAGCACCAAACAAATGAAACCAACGAACCTAGACCATATGCGACCACTAGACCATGAACACTTACAACTCAAGTAACTCACGACTCATAGTAACGTAAGGCACAATGCTAGCAATAAAGCATAGCGAATATGGTGACAAGCAATCCATCGCAACAGAAGGCACAAAGCTATCATCAAAGCATAGCGAATAGAGCGAACGCCCGTTAGAGCGTATAACCACTGCCTCTAACTTGCCAGAGCGTATAACCAGCGCCTCTAGCTGACGGAGCGTATAACCACTGCCTCCATCGGTGTGGAGCGTATAACCACTGCCTCCACGGTACTATGTATAGCGTATAACCACTGCCTATATGTCTAAGACTGGCCAGACTCTCGGTGCATTAACTGTACACCGAACGACACTCGGGGAACAGAGCGTATAACTGACGCATCTGCTACCCCCCCGACCATAGACCAAATAAATCCCACATCAATGGGTGGCGTTAGTTCATTCCGATGGTATATAACTGATACCATCGTCATCTATTCAAACTAGCAAACAACAATGTACAGTATAACTGATTGTACTAACATGCGTGAATAACATCACGACTCAAACCAGTAGAACATCATAACAGACTGTCCTAATATCAAATGCATAGAAGTATCCAACGACATATGCAAACGCAACATCATACCATCACTAAACACAACTCAACATGTAAATCAAGTATAAACAACCAAAGTTATAGTAACTATAACTATAGCATAAGTAATGGATGCGAGGTTATACTAACCTCAACTATAACCTCCACATATGGCTTGAGGTTATAGTAACCTTAGCCAAACCATGACACGAACCTAAAGTTATACTAGCACCAACCATAACCTTGAGTCCTACCTCAGGTTTACATTAGTCTCAGCTATAACTTTAGCTCGCAACCCAAAGTTATATTAGCTTCAGCTATAACTTTAACTTGCAACTCAAAGTTATATAAACTTCAGCTATAACTTTGACTCGCAACTCAAAGTTATATTAACTTCAGCTATAACTTTGAGTCGTACTCAAGGTTGTACTAGTTTCAGCTATAACCTTGAATCATATTTTCAAAGTTACACATACTTCAACTATAACCTTGAGCAACGCTCTTGGCCATTAGCCGTGTCGCCATCTAGGATTTTTCTCGCGAACCCTAGTTGCACACACGATACCCATAACGACTTATCAACACATTATAATCCACAATTACGATAATAAAACATACATGAATATATGAAGCACAATTAATTCATGACAATAAATAATCAAACATGTACTAATCGTACAAACAATCATTAAATCATATTAATTACATCAATTGGCATAAACACAATTAAAAGAGAAACACCTAGTTATCTCTTTGCAATTATTGAAAACCTTCATAAAGAATACGACCAACAAAGCCTTGTCTCCAACACGTGTCAATAACCCCAAAATCAACTTTAAAGAAAGTGTAAATCCAAATCCTTATGATTGAAATTGTACCAAGCAATCACTCTTTCGAAAACGCCAAAGGGGAAAAAGATCTCCTTCTTTACTCACAAAACAAGAGACCCAAAACGTAGGTCTAAAGGTCCACACAAATAATTCCCAATAAAATATTTTGAATATAATATATTGTAGAAGTAAGAGTAATGATTGTAAAAATATAATTTATGTATGAGTTTGGAAGAATGAAAGATATTCAACAATAAAGTCGAAAGGAAGGAAAGAGAACGAAAGAGAGAAAAGAGGTGAGAAGTCGCGCGGCCAACATCACGTACAAAACAAAGTTGACCTAGTTGCTTGCTAGGTTAAATTTTATTTATAAGGAGATTAATTAATGGGCTTTTGGTCCATTAGCTCATACAATGGATTATCTGATTACAAATCCGATTGAGCCATATTAAATCGTAAAGAGAACTTGAAATAGAAAAGTAAATATCAAATTAAAATAATAAAATTGTGCACGGACATTTTAACCCATCCAAAAGTAGATCAAAACGAGAAATAATAAAATATAGGACGGAGGTTATAAATATAGATTTCCAAAATATATTATTAAACTTCAAAATAATTAATTAAATAAAATACTTTCATAATAAAATATTATTATAAAATACGGGGTGTTACAATCTAACCCCCTAAAAAGAAGTTTCGTCCTCGAAACTTGAATTTCAAACATAAGATCAAAACAAGGTAAGAATTACAAGTGATCGTCAACGAAAGTCATCTCAGAATCCTAACTGCTGCGCACTCTGATCCTTATCAACACTCAAACCATAAAGAGATATCACACATCCTCAATGTTATTATCATTTTCACACATCCTACAACCTCAAAAGACATAATAAACTCATACTATATATCACAACCCAAAATAATCATATATCTCAATACGATCTAGTTATCACAAAACCACAATATTTTCACACATACATCACCTTTAAGCATGTGGTTAACACTCATAAAAACCGTCATATCTCACATACTATAACATCAAATGTTGCCTCACTTTCACCAGGCTCACTCAAAACCATTAAGTAGTACACTCATCAATGTGTACTCTTTCATCTCATGAACTATCTAACTTCTAGTCCTCATACTCCAAACATCACTCCACCATCATTAAACAACATATATATTATATAACCTCTCAAAAACTTAATACTATTTCTCAAAGTCCAAATCAGTTTTATCAAATACTCCAATTCTAGTTTACCATTCACCACAAGAACTAGCATTGACCAAAACCTCAAACAGATAATCTCAAAGCCAGGAAACTCTTCCAAATAAGCAAACTCTTCCCTTCACGAGTGACATTAAACTTACTGCTACCATAATTTCCTCAAAATTGGTAGTGCTTACTTTCATATACAACTCTTAACCTTAAAAGGCTTCATATAAACTCTCGATAATCCTCGATATATGTCTAGTATCCAAAGTCATCAATCTCAAACCTCAAACTCACCACCTAATCATCAGTCACACTCGCAAAAATTCAAATCATTCACACCTTAATTAGTTAACTTATATGCAATTAGTTAGTTTAATCTTATTGGTCAAATTTGAATTAACGTTGCCAAAATGAATGAAAGACTTTCGTTATATGAATGCTAAAATATTATAATGCCACGTCAACTTTTTTTTTATTTCTCTTTTATAATGATTTTATATATATAACGATAATGATAATTTATTCGAAAATGACTCAACCAACTTGATTTGAAACAACCTACCAATAAACACAAAACCTACATGTAATACGAAAGGACCCGACCAAACAAACCCGAAAACTCAAAATTACCCGTCCCAAATCCGCTCCTATCTACCCGTTCTACTGGTGGGTACTCCCTACTGCGCTACTGGAGTACTGGCTAAACAAAATGTAAAGAAGATGGGGTTGGTTTATTACCAAAATTTGATAAATAGATCCTCATTATTTGGCTTGTAAAATTAAATTTCCTGACAAATGAAGGGATGGTTAGTTGTGCACTAGAGTAGTAGAGTGGTACAGTGGTAGGTGACTGTTGGGTGTGGTGTGGCCTGTGGGGTTTCAATATTTAAACTTCCTCACCCCTTCTTAACTTCTTTACATTAACCATTTAACCATTTTTGACCCGAACCCGAATACAAAATACCCATCTTTTTACACTCGCCTTCTTGCATTTCTTCTCTAGTTAAGAGAATTTAGACAAAGATTTGATCTTTCTCTTCTTCTCTCTACTTTGGTGAAAAAAGAAATTGAATAGAGAGAAAAAATGGGGTTCTTTTCATTCATGGGAAGGCTACTTTTTGCCTCCATTTTCATCCTTTCTGCTTGGCAAATGTAAGCTCTCAATTACCTTTTTTTGTTTTACGCGGCGTACGTCAGACCCCGTTAACTCGTAATTTGAGCCATTGAGGAACTGGGGTAATGTTGTTCTGTTGTTTGCCATTTTTTGTGTTTTGATACAAGGGTAAGGCTGCGTACATCAGTGATCAGACCCCCTTACCCCGCAATTTGGGGGAGCTATTGAGGCGTTGGGGTAATGTTGTTGTTTAGCGATTTTTGATGATTTTATTCAATGTTTTGGGGATCTCAATATTTGGAATTTGGATCAGTTTTTTGCTTATCTGGGATGATTAAAGATTTGATATTTGTGGTTGGATGTGTGAGTTTGTGAGAATTTTTGTACTTTTTAGTGGATAATTCAATAGTACAGTGAGTAATTAGTGGATGAAAGATTCTGATCTGGGTTTAATTTGGTTTCATTTTATGTTCTCTTTAATTAGTTATTGTTTGGTAACTTGATAGTATCATCAATTCATGTGTGTTTTTTCTATTTGTGGTTAGTTATTATGTATATGTAATGTCATTTGGTTGAATGGTTGATGAGCTAGCATGTACATTTTACAGTATAGTTTATAAGTTTGAATCTTTGTTTGAGATGCCCATTTATTTAGTCGCGGTTAGTTTTGTGTGAGACCGTTGTTTGTACTCGACAAGTCATTACGGGATTATGAAACAGGAAATAGAACATGAAATGGGATTGTTGTACGCATACGATGGGGGTATATGAGTTTTTATCATTTAGCTGGAGGTAACTGCCTTTGATACACGATCTCGTGATCAAAACAATAGTACGTGAATTGTATGGAGTTGTTTTTACGGTGTCACTTTTCTTGTTGTTGACAGTAGTTTACGGGGGGAGTTAGGCGTGTGGGAGGTAGAGGGAGAGAAGGTGAGGACTGAGGAGAGTGATTAATGATCAAAGTATGTTGATTTGATTTGGAGAGGGTACATGGATCCCTCCATTTCCTCATGTCAAATTTGCTAATCGAACAAAGGTGAAGGTTAGTGGTGCTTGATGAAGGGATGGTCATCAATGGTGGGATGAGCGGCTATTGACCAATACAACAACAACAACAACAACAACATCAGAGCCTTAGTCCCAAAATGTTTTGGGGTCGGCTGACATGAATCATCCTTTGGAACCGTCCAGGGTGAACTCTCATCTCGACAAGAGAAAAAAAATAAAGAAAAGAAGAAAACAAACGGAAGTGAAGTGAAACCAAAAATGAAAGATAAAGGGGTTTTATAGATTTTAAATCGAGCGGCTATTGACCAATATGATGGGAAATTCTTCTTAGTGTGAGGAATATAAGTTTAAATTCCCTCCAACCCCTTTCCCACCAAAACCATTTGTCCATAAATGCCGTCAATTTTTCAGAATCTGAAAAGGCTAAATCCTTGATTCGGCTGCTTCTCAGTAACGTTCAGTTCCTTGATTGCCTAGATTGTGAATCTAAAAGGCCAAGACCTTTAAGCACAAAAACAAGCTGTGTAGATTTGTATAAGATGATCTCTAGCTAGTAAGGGTGTCATCTGCAAGGATAATCACTGGATTTTCAAGATGTTGACTTCTGATCACGCATAAGTTATTCCATATTATTCATGACCTGTTGTTTCGTAAGGTTTTGTTTGGATACAATAGTAGGAGGGGAGGGGGATAGTGGTGGAGATGGAAAGGGAGCAAGGAGGGTAGAATATGGAAGTTTTCCTTGCAAAATTTCCCATCTTGGAAGAAATATAATTTGTCTTGTAGAAGGAAATTGATACCTCCATTTCCTTTCAATCATATCCGTAACAAAAAAAATTGAATTTTGCGCTCTCCCTTTCCCTCCAAACCTGTCCATCTAAATTCAGGTTAGCATTGTAAGAAGCAAGTCTAGGGTTTCAACTCGTCGATGTCAGCGTGGCCTTAAAAAGAAAAAAAAGCTTTAGTGGATCGCAGATGAAAGTCTTTCTGCTGGCCGAATGGCCGATATCATTTGGATAGCTGTGGAGGAGAAGTTGTTGGCTATAAGAATCACTGTTAGAGTGTTAGACAACTGTCAGTCAATGTCTCAAATTAAGTGCAGTTGACGAATTCTCAAATTCGACAAATGATAAACAAGGTGTTAACACTGTAAAATAAAATTTTCTTTCATAGGAAAGTATTTTGTTTTGCTTTGTGGCTTTTAGCCTACAAGACCTCTTCTGTATGTTACCTTATTTTCTCATTAATGCAAATACTCTTGTTTCTCACGGTATACATTCAGGCTTTCAGCCACGTTTTCCTTTTAGCGCCAACGCTTTGCGCCTCTGACTTGAATTTCATACATCTTTTGACTTAGTATTTAATTATCTTCCGGCTACGCAAGAAATATTCTTTCACGTCATAAAAAACTTTTGGTTTTTACTCTACTAGATGATTGAGTAGCATTTTTACATTATTGTCATTATTACCTCAAATTTCTCAAATTCATGATGAATTGATGATAACTGCCTGGTTCCGCAGGTTCAATGAATTTGGCGTGGATGGAGGACCAGCTGCTAAAGAATTGGCCCCGAAAGTCGATCAGGTCCGAGATCTTTTGATCTCAAAACTGGGGGTGAAAGTGCCCGAAATTGAGGTAATGCACATTTTTCTCGTAAAAGAGGGAGCCTGTTTTCTTTAAAAAAAAAAATATTCTCCGTTCTGACATTTCTTAATGTCCAGGTTAGGCAATTAGTTGCTACTTCAATGGTTATTAAAGGACTTGGAGGAGTCCTCTTCGTTTTTGGCAGCAATTTTGGAGCATATCTTTTGGTTAGTACTCCGTATCCGTTGCTATTTTGCACCATCCTCATTTTTGTCACGTCATATATTGAGATCAATTTAACTTGGACAAATTGTTATTTAGAATAAATTCATAGAAATAACTTCATTGAGTCTTGTATGAGGTATTGCCGTAGTGACAGTCCTGTTTGTGACTAATCGGAATCTTTATGAATCCTCGTTCATCTATATATGAGATGAATGATGGGTCTCACATGTGAGTGAGGCCGTCTCAGATAAGTTTTTGTGAGCCAACTAATGCTGATTCAACATTCTCGCAATGTAGCTTCTGCACCTCTTATTTTCCACACCTTTCCTCTATGAGTTCTACAACTACGGCCCAGCGCAGCCCGCGTTCTTCAGTCTCTTGCATGAATTCTTGCAGGTACACATTTATTATATATACTTTAATACTTCTACTTACTTGTAATCATTTATGGTATGCTTTGGCATGCATTTTGGCTCAATTTCTTGTGAATAAACATCTTTTTTTGTCAAGGCATATTAATTAACTCGTTAAATATAGAGAGGGCATCAACGAACAATAACCAAAATCTGAGAAGAAAACGGAACTAAAGTGCAATCATAAATTACAGAACCAGAAAACTAACTAAAAGCGTGCTTGAGCACGTCTTCATGGCCCTTGGTCCTGACTTTGTTCATCGCTTGAAATCTTTCAACTTCTAAATGTTCATTTATTTGCAGAATGCGGCGCTATTTGGTGCCTTGCTATTCTTCATGGGTATGAAGAACTCTTTGCCGAGGAGGCAAATGAAGAAAAAAGCTCCAAAGCCCAAGACCATCTAAGCTAACAGGGCAGAGAGAAGCACATGGTTTCATGCAGAAGGTTTATTGTTATATTGGTGGTATACTGTAGGATATCAGCTAGCCATTTTTTGTCATTAGCTACGATTTTAGGACATTGTTCAGAACATAACTCCATTCGTTCTTTAGTCTGAATACTCTCTGGCTACTGAAGATCCAGTACGTTTTAAAATATTTGAGGTACGGGAATTTCAGTAACTAGGTCTAGGGAGGATCGTTGACAGTTCTTCCACATCTATAGTTGTTTCATTTGGGATGCAGATGGCAGATATATGGTTTTACCTTCTCTTTATCAAAGCTTTCCCTTGTCTTCTTTACATGTTCAACTTCATCGTTATTTTTTACGTACATTGGTCATGCCACTCGCGACTCTTCATGTTAACATAGCTACAACCTACAATGCATATAGGCATATAGCAATGCAGAATTGATGCTTGTAAACCAATTCTCAGATTAGTACTCATACCGCCATAAACATCTCTCACGTTCCTATTGTTAAAGACCTCGTGAACCATTGTTCTGGGATGGATATATGTCGATGTAGCCTGAATTATTCTTGAGCTAAACCACCGATCAAATCCTTTTGGCTCATTCGACACCAAAATGACTCTATTTAAATCCCGTCCACAAGGCACCAACGGCCAACTAGCTAACGACCGAATTATACTAACTAAAACATCTATTTCAAGTTTTTCAATTTATATATTTGAACATCACCATCACACCGCCCATCTTTTTTTTCACAGTTTCCATTCGCTCCAACACTCGAGGATAAAAACAAGTTTATTCTTCCAAATAACATTCCAGTTGCTTTTTTTTTTTTTGTCAAAGTTGTAAAACATAAATAAATCAAGAATACAAATTATTAGTAGTATAATCTTTACACTTACGACTTACGAGTTACGATTGAAAAATCTTTTAGTAGTGAACTAAATATCATACCAAATATTAGGTAAATAATACTCCCTCCCTTCATTTCCACTTGGTACATTTGCTTTATGCACGGGTTTTTACGCATTGTTAAAATATTAATAAAAGTACAACAAATAGGTGTAAAGTGTAGTATTGTGTTGAAAAAGTGGGCCTTAATAATATTTTTATAGTATTATAGTATTAAAAGTACAACCAAATAAGGAAAGGTGCACAGGGCCGTCCCTGAGAATTTGGAGGCCCTGTGCGAAATTTTATGACGAGGCCCTAAGCAAGTATTGTACGTCATTCAAAAAGTTTGTTCTTATATTTTTATCTTGAACAAAAAACTCCATTTTATTTGTTTTTCATCCGACTTTTTTAATACAAAATATATGTAAAGCTTATTTTATTGAAATGAGATAAAAAAAAATAGAATGAAGCAAGTATATAGTAAACCTCATGATTACAATTTACAAATTTACAAAATATTTTGCTATGGGTTAATATTTTCTTCCTAAACTTTCCACTTTATTATAAACAAAATAAATATCTCGTTTTTATAAGTACACATAAAATTAATATAACATACTTTGTACATGTTTTATAATATATACTCTATCCGTCTCAATTATTTGTTTAACTTTGATTAAAATGACGTTTATAAAAAATAAGAAAAGGCAAACGAATAAATGAGACGGATAAAATAAATGATATAAAAGTTGTCTAAAGAATTGCTAAATATTAAAAATATACATAGAAGTTTAATTAAAGGGAAAGATGATATCATATGCTAATTTAGAAAAAAATGGAAAATATAAGATAGTGGTACAATTAATAACTAGGTGGGCCCGACGAGCAAAAAGAAAACAAAATACCTCTAGTGGGAGTCGAACACGGGCTGACTACAAGACCTACCAAAGCTTTTACCAACTGTGCCACTTTATCATAGTTGTATTTAATGGTGTCAATTTACTTATACTCCCTCCTATTCTATGTATTGTTCCCTATTTCCTTATTCGGTTATTCGGGTTTTCTTCCCTATTTCCTTTTTTGGAAGCATTTGTGTGGTCTAAATTCAATGGTAGGTGGGCCATTGTGTTTTGTGTGGTCCAAATCATATTCTTTATTTTTGGGGCAAAAATGAAAGGGGAAGAATATATAGAATAGGAGAGAGTATTACTTAAGGTCGTGTAGTAGAATTGGGCCCTGAAGATTTGGGGGCCCTGTGCGGTCGCACGGGCTGCACACCCAAAAGGCCGGCCCTGAAGGTGCAAAGTGGATTCGAATGGACCGAAATGGAATATGTGCAAAGTGGATATGAATGGAGGGAGTACGAATTAAGTATTTATATTTTGTTAACGTTTAAATTATTTTAATTACCAAAGTATAATGTCCTGGCATTTGTTTAGCTTTAAATTGAAAAGATAAACAAATACGAAGTACTTCGTAATTTGTAATTGGGACGGTAATTGAGACAAAGGGAGTACTATAAATTAATAGTAAGTCTTGCTTGCGACGGGTCGTTATTTGTGACGGATATTTTGTGAGATAAAATGGGTAGAAAATGAGTTAGTGGAGAATGGGGACCACATGAATAGTGTTAGAGAGAGAGGAAACGGTATCCGTCACAAGCTTGCGACGGATAGTGCCGTTGCAAATAAGAATTTGCGATAAATTAAAGAGTTTACAATATTTGTGCAAACTGAAAAACAGTGTTTTCCTAGTAGTGAAGCTCTGCAGGTTCATCCATCACCATGGTACACCTCCCTATTTCCTCCATTAATGGCTTCTAAAATCACCTCAAATTCAAACTATATTCCTACTTAATATTCAAAATTTACTCCTTCATTTTGCAGGATTACTTGAAAAATGTTGTTCCTTCTCAATTAATTGCTGAACGAGGTTCTAAATTAGTCGTTATTAATCCAGGTTTTTGTTCTTCGTAAAACCCTAATTTCTCCCCCCTTTCCCCTTTTCTGAATTGTTCTAGGTTGAATTTGAAGTTAATTTGTTGATTATGCACTCAATTGCTGAAGTTAGTGATCGGAATTGTACAATTGATTAGGTTCCGCGAATATTAAGATTGGTTTAGCTAGTCAAGATGTTCCATTAATTATTCCTCACTGCATTGCGCGCCGAACAACCGGAGCTAATACACCTCCGAGGAAAAACGTTATTGATCAGGTCTTATTTCAATTTTTATTTTTATTTTGGAAATTCTTCATGTTACTCAGTCACTGTCTTCATTATTTGCTTAAAAACATACTCCGTAGTATTGAATCTCGGCTCGCCGTGAATGGTGATGCTCAAAACCTGTACAGGATGGCTGTGTTTCATTGATGTGACCTTGATTTAATCTTAAAGATGTAATTTTTATTTGCTATTTGAATTCTGATTAATGATTAATGATGGGGTGATGGTGGTGGTTTTCAGACGCTGAATTCTCAGGTTACGACAGCTCAACATGTGGAGCGTGAGAGGGCGTATGATACTGTGAGTTTGCTTGCAATCAGCTTTCTGTTATGTAATGTTTGGTCAGGAGGATTTCTTGAGCTCATGCTAAGTTTAAAGACTGTAATGTGCTCTATTTTGATAATTTTGTTTAGACGTGGATACTTGAGACTGTTTCTTTGTAATTTTAATTTCTCAATCAATGTCATGTTGAAGGTTTTTCATTATGGGTGTGTTGGATACGAAAATAGGAGAGAAAAGTCGGGGAGGGCAGAGAGAGAGGGGAGGGGGGGTTAAGGATAGAGGGAATTGATCGAGATAGTTTTCCGTCAAATCTTCCTGTGCCGGGTGACAGAGTGATTTTGATTAGGCTTGGTGGAGGGGAATATGGATCCCTCCATTTCCCTCCCACCTTATTTGCTAGCCAAATAAGGGAATTTGTATCCTTTCCTCGACCCCCCCTTCCGTTACGTTCAAATCCCTCCATCCAAACAAGGCCTATATGTATTGTGCTGCCTTATTTTGTTCCTGTTTGAGAATTGTTCAGTTTTTCGGATTCCTAAGATATGTGTTTGATCTGCTGTGTAGATTGCTTCCTTTCTGAAGGTTCCGTTTCTAGGTGAAGAAGTAGCCAATGCATATTCGAGAAAGGCGAGTTTTATTTTTATGCATTTATGTTTCATAGTAATCGCTGGATTTTTGTTATTCTATGGTAACGGTTTCGTTTGTTGTACATAAAGTTAAGATGATTTTTATACTTACACCCAAAGCAAAGCTTTTTTTTTGTCTTGAATCTGTTCTTTTATGCATGATCAATGTCAACCCAGTTGTTTTACTAAGTAATTTTTGTTTAAACTTAGCCCTAGACTCCAATTACTGAGTGCATTAATGTTCATCCTTATTCCTTAATGCCCATTACAAACTTTTGGAGTAGGCAAGTGGCAGGGATAACAACATAATTGTTTGCATACTTCTTTATTTACCTAGTCTAGGCTGCCTTCAATCTGCAGATGGATCATTACAGTTTTGGTGGACATTTGGGTTTCTATTTTATTTTTTATTAATGGTAAAAGGCTATAAACGGATCTAATAAGGTTTTCATATTATTTCCTAGGAAGAGTTCCTCTTAAAGTTGATACAATAGTTCATCCTTATTCCTTAATGCCCATTACAAACTTTTGGAGTAGGCAAGTGGCCGGGATAACTACATAATTGTTTGCATACTTCTTTATTTACCTAGTCTAGGCTGCCTTCGATCTGCAGATGGATCATTACAGTTTTGGTGGACATTTGGGTTTCTATTTTATTTTTTATTAATGGTAAAAGGCTATAAACGGATCTAATAAGGTTTTCATATTATTTCCTTGAAAGAGTTCCTCTTATAGTTGATACAGATACTGTCGTTGTTACAGTCAAAGTGAGTTTTTGTGATTCAGTTGTTCAAATACTTATGTTCTTCTGATAGTGGATTGTACAGAGGATTTCTCATCTTGAATTTCTTTGCAGCTTCTAATTTTTTGCTGTTAATTGAATCCAGAAATTGATTTTGTAATTGCTTTGAAGTTCTCTTTCTCAAGTAATTTGCCTCAACGATGGTTGCATATTTTGTGTAGATGGCTCGTCAAGATGGACCTAACGTTCAGATTACCAAGAAGGAACCTGCATTAAGTTGGACTGATGTGTTTGAGAAGAAACCTGGATCATCTTCTACGTTAGGTATCTTCGATAGCGTCTTTCAAATGCAGTTATATATATTTTGTAATCTTCTTTCTGTTTCCCCTGCACTTTCTGATGAATATTCCTGCAGTTGTTATGTGATGACTGATGACCGAGTTTTCAGAATCACACTTGTTTCCTAGTATTACAGTTCGTTTGATGAGCTTATTTTACTTGCTAATTGGCGTTATCACACTTTTTCTGTTGTAAAAAATAAATGCAGAAGCTTCTAAGAAACTTGATGAAACTCGACCATCCTCTGATGTGACCAAAGATGCAGACACAAAGGGAGCCGCTTCCGTTAGTGAACGTAAACATAGGGAGTCCATTTTTGGTGAAGAATCACTAAGAATTTCACCAAGTGAACCATATTGCTTAAGGAGGCCTATCCGCAGGGGTCATTTTAATGTTTCTCCAGATTATTCTTCAGAGCAGGTATTCTTTGATTTCAAAGCATTCGAGGCAAATGATCCTTTAGGATTTTTTATTGATTCTGAATGCTTATCTTATCACTATATTACACTAGCAAACTGAACATGTCATTGCTCTGTTTATGTTCTGTTACTCAGAACTGCATCTGTTCTTCAACATGGCAAAATAAGTTCCTATGGCAGGTTATAACTTATAAGGCGAAGTTGGCATGTAACTATCTTTGTAATCGTATGGACTTCTCCTATTTATAGTGGAATTTTTAGGAAGTTATGTTGAATGTACCCTTTCCAAGCTGAAGCCATCTCTGGACTCTGTCTTCCCATTTTATTTGAAATGAACAGTATGAGAGGGATAAAAAACCTCGACATCCTACGCTAGGACCGTAGGAGTAGGGGTAATTGATGTAGCCTATCAGAGATAATCATTTGTCTTCTTCATAAGAAGACATGTGCACATGCTGATACTCTAATAGAGTTTTGTAACATCTAAAACCTCTTCTCTTTTACTTTACCGACTTTTCTACTGATACATTCTTCTCTTTTTCCTTAGGTGCTTGAAGACCTACATGCTATATGGGAGTGGATTTTGACTGAGAAACTGCGCATCTCTAGAAGTGAAAGAATAATGTATTCTGCTATCCTTATTTTGCCAGAAACGTTTGATACTCGAGGTATTAAAATATTCTTCTTTTCCTTGGGCTAAAATAGCTATTATGTCTTTATAGCATGTTTTCAATCCTGTTTCATTTGCTCTTGTGTTCCTGACTCTCCATACTGAGTTCTGAGTAGAGATGGTCTTAATAAGAACATTGCATTCTGTAGCAATATGGTACCTATGAGGCTGTAATTTCTGTTACCGTTCCATGTATTTTTGTTTGTTATATATTTGACAACAATGGATGTCTTAAGTATCTCTATTTAGGCTGTTGGTAATAACTCTACATGTCGTACAAGGCTACAATACAGAAGTTGAGGCTTAGAAATTATTTATGGTACTCAAATACACCTTGAAAACGAAATATTGAATTTCATAAATGCTTTTATTGCAGAAATAAAGGAGTTAATGTCCCTTGTATTGAGAGATCTGTGTTTTGGTGTGGCAGTTGTCCATCAGGTGAGACAAGTCTTTCATGTTGCTTTTTATACTGCAATCCAGTCAATATGTTTTGTAGACTGGACCAGGAATAGATTGTGTGTTGTTTAATGTGTGCATTTGTAAATTGTGACTATTCCGTTCCATTTGCTACAATATACTTTCCAAATTCATTTGCAATTATTTTAAAAAACTGAAACGAATTCAATGTAATGGAGTACGGCATAGCATATCAAAGTAACCATTTGTTATTCACTGTGTTTTTGTTCTTCGCCCGCCTTTTCTTTGTAGGACATGTCAACTGTAATTTCTATGTACATTTCTATTGTCAAAAGTGATTTTCCACTGTCTCATCTGTGTGGTCATGTTTGATTCTTGGACACTATTTGCAAATTCTGGCATATCTTTGAATTTATTAGTGGATCTGTCGCTTAATCCCTGCACCAACATCATGAAACTAGTTGGTCCTTGTTCCTCTTTTTGCTATATGTTCTTATGCGGTTATTCCCAACTACTGTCCAGTTAATCGTTAATTGCATAGGACACAAGGAAGTCCTGTATCTGATATCAGTTTTTGGTTTATATCATCATGACAAACAATTGTGTCATTGGTTACTAGCAAATATTCCTGACTACTGAGCAGTTAATCATTACTTATGTCTTGAACACATTGGTTGCAGGAAGCTCTTGCAACAGTTTTTGGGAATGGTTTGTCCACCGCATGTGTCGTAAATATAGGCGCCCAAGTCACATCAGTCATTTGTATTGAGGTATGAGACTTGCACGAATGTTTGTTTTCCCTTTTTGCATCCGTCAGAGGTAGGAGAAAACAAATAATAAGACAGTTTGTAGTGGTTCATCTGCTTTTATTGGTGCCCAGTTCGCATCAGTCATCTTATCTACCCCATCTTAGAACACAATTTTTTCCATGGTGGGACATATGGACCTTTCTCTGATCATGTTCTGTTTTTGGTTTTGTCACCAAGGTGCATAATCAACATACCAATACAAAGTAATTAATAGCTGGAGAAGGGATATGGATACTAAAATCCAGATGAACATAAATAGGTTGCTAGCCATTAGTTACCAACCAACAAGTCATAAATCCTTTCTCCAATCATCTATGGCTCAAGGTATCCAGTTATCCACTACTGGCAGTTATGTAGCAGGGACTATATGGTATCACACGAGAGTGTTCCCTTTGATGTATGTCAATAAGAAAGATGTACCAATGTTATGATACGACACCTAATAAGCCACTTCCACTAAGCTTCAGAACAACATTATAGGTTCTATAGAGGAAAGCGAAAGACAAAAGGAAGTGACAAGCAGAGGTATCACCCAAACATTTGATTTATTATAATAAGAATAGTATACCAATGTCTCTTCTGAACCTCAGGAAGTATTTAAAAAGAGTAACATTCCATCAAATGCTTCCAAGTAATCCAACACTTCCATTAACTTGCCTTAAAAATATTTTTTAAGCTTTTATTTATCCTCATCAATTGCTCTTATAAACGTAGTTATCTAAAGCCCATTTTGTTAAGTTTCTTTGCGGGCTTTCTTAATGCGACAATAAATTCGCTAGTGATGAGAAGAAACAACAATGCAATATTTTTATAACTGACTCTTCTTGGGACTCAACTTTAGGATGGAGTTACATTACCTGCCACAGGAATTACACTGTCATTTGGCGGAGAGGTATGATTTGGTCCCTGCTAAATTTGCTTCTCTTAATGATTTTAGTCTCATAAGAATTTAAAGTTGATGACAACAACAATGTCACCCACCCCAAGTACACCAAGAGCTCCTGCAATGGCGAGGTAGGAGGTTTGATACTTGGGTGTACATAGTGTTGCCCTTGTGTTTAACAACACGAAGAGGCTGTTTCTGAGAGACACAGAATGAAAGTCGCAGCGGAAATTGCATTTACTTCAAAATAAAAGAGGCGCAACTAGTTTAATGAGCCATTATGCTCTATTCTATCATAATTCAGAATTTAAGTTTTTCTTCTATTCCTTGAATATTTCTTATTCAGGACATATCAAGATGCCTACTGTGGACACAAAGGCATCACCAGACATGGCCTCCAATTCGAACAGATGCGTTAGCAAAACCTATTGATCTGCTGATGCTTAATCGGCTAAAGGAATCTAATTGTCAGATTAAGGTAATTCTTGTCACTTACTAGCGAACTATTTTGAATTAATATCCATTTAAAAACAGAAAGGTATGTTGGCTTTTAAGTTTCTTAACATGGATATTTTTGTACTGGTGAATTACTGCACAACATTTGACTAAAATGTTTTTACTCCTAAATTCACATCACAATTTGACTTCCATACGCAGGATGGTGAGACTGATGCCGTAGTTGTAGTTCATTCATATGAGGATAGCATGCCTGCTGGAGCTCATAAGACAAAGCTAACAGCTCTTAATGTAGGTGTTTCTGGTATATCTGATCAGCTTATATTTATCTTGCCCATGTCTCTCTCCACTTTGTTCTTCTTCAAAGTGTTCTTTGACTCTTTGTTACATCCTTTTGCCCATGTCTCTCTCCTCTTTGTTCTTCTTCAAAGTGTTCTTTGACTCTTTGTTACATCCTTTTGCCTTTTCCTTTCTCTTGTTGCTCTTACTAGACACCCTTGAAATACAATATGGGATATCAACAGTCATATGGCATGTCGAACATGTATGACGTATCCTGTGTCGGACATGTGACACAGTGTGTAAGAGAATTGTCAAAGTAACATAGTGTAGAACTGTAGAACACAATGTAACGCCTTTATGATTTATAAGGAAATGAGCTCTAACCTTTGTCAAAATCTGTAGTACAGACAATTATCTACAATGAACTGGCTGTCGACTATCTCCTGCGTGTAATGTCTTCCATTTGTATTTGTTTTGTTCTTGAAGGAGTTGCAGACTTGCAGTTAGTTTTGCTATTAGCTCTGTCAGTTTCCGTCCTATTGATGTGTCAGCAATCAGTCTATTTTGGTTTGCTGATTATATAAATCGTTGTACAATGTACATAGATATATAATCATCTGACAAATGATAGTGATATATTTTCTTTTTCGGTTATTTACTATCCATCTGTTTAAGTGTACTTTTGCAAATTATTTCGTTAGTGGTCGTAGGGTAATGAAAAATTCACGGCATTTCATTTCATCATTAATTTCCCAACACCATCTCGGCCTCTGATTTCCAGCACTGAAATTGTACAATGTGGGATGAGTGGAAAATTAATACTTTCTTGAATCAGGTTCCTCCTATGGGTTTGTTTTATCCCAGACTTTTGGTTCCAGAAGTTTATCCTCCACCACCCCGCAAATGGTGTGTCTCTACCTTGGCGTTAGATTTCCCTGAGCTTGTTAAATTAGGCATTGTCAACTTGTCTCTTGAAGTTTCTCTAGTTTACTCATTGGGACGAACTTACCTTTTACTCTACAGGTTTAATGATTATGAGGATATGCTGGAAGATAGCTTCCAAATGGAATTTCCAAGGAGACCTGATGTGACAGACTTGTACCCTGGCTTCAATCCTGGAATTCCTATGTGGGATAGTTATCCAGCTTTTACTAATAAGCCCAAAAAGGAAGAAAAAATTGGCCTTGCTGAAGCCATCACAAAAAGCATTATGTTAACTGGTGAGTTGAAGTGTCTAAATGTTGCGTTCGTACTGTCAATTGTACATCACAAAAAGCATTGTATTAAGTTTCTGGTTTCTATTGTCTTCGGCAGGGCGTATAGAATTCCAGAGAAAATTGTTTGCTAGCATACAACTGGTGAGTTTGCGATCTGTGATGTATAATTAAATGTATAATGTACCCCATCCAAAATATATTTCTCCATTTATCGTTGGTGGTCAATGGATGTCAACTTCGTAATATCTTTCATGTTTGATTTATAAAAATGATTATTTTTATATTACGATTATTGAAAGTGGTTGCTATTGTTTATTGAAAATCGGTCAAAGTTGACATCCGTTAACCGTCAAAATCAAATGGGTACAATGTTATTGGGATGGAGGGAGAATTACATGGATGAATGCTTGGTAAACCTAATTAGTATTTTCTTTTAGGGCGGTGGAGTTGCTCTGACGAATGGTCTTGTTGCCGCAGTGGAAGATAGGTTTGTTTCTGTTCGACTGAAGCTATGTTCCTCAAACTTAACTTCTGGTTAGACTAGAAAACATTTCAACGGGATCTTACAACTTAACAATCACTCATCCTGCTGAACACTGTCTTGTTCTTTCTTCGAAATTATATGACTCTAATTTATCAGTAAACTCTTCAAGTATTACGGTTGTTGCAGGGTCTTGCATGCGATTCCTTCGAATGAAGCAATAGATATGGTTGAGGTTAGTGCAGAAAGCTTCTGTAATCTTTGTTGATAGTTATGGCTAATATCTGAATTACTGGATTTACTTGGCTTCTTTAGGCGGTCGAAGCTTTTTTACCTGTGGTTTAGCGTTCTTCTTAAACTGCGTGATGATTTAAACAATACGGGTTGTATGCATACCCTGAAATTGTCTTGCTTGCATGAATTTAAGACTGATCACATTATTTGTTTGCAGGTTCTACCATCAAGAAATAACCCACTCTATGTTTCATGGAAAGGTGGCGTGGTAAGTACATGATAATAAGTTGCTTAACTAGATGCAAGATGACATTTATAATACAATCGATAATGTTTAGTGTAAATTTCAGCAGCGAGTCTGGTGAGACGGTTGTATGCATACAACCAAGCGACTAAGTGACTAACCTACTCTTAAATGTGAAAGACGACTTTATGTTGCTTGGCTATATGCATACACATTATGCAAGCTCCTCGCAATTTCAGTCCACAACATTTACCCGCACTAGCAGCTTTACTGTTGCAGCGTTCTTAGCACAGCAGTCAGTATACTTTAATGGTATTAAAATTTGATGTGTTTTTGGCTGTACTCCTGCAATCTACAGATTCTCGGAATTCTGGATTTCAACAGGGAGGCTTGGATACACAGGGAAGATTGGATCCGTGGGGGATTGTATATCGGTACAAACCGCAAGTATAAAGACTCATATTATATCCAAGCTCAGCCATTGTGCTATATCAATTCCTGATTGTCAAAACCGATTATTCTGAATTTCTGACACTAATATATCTCGATCGAGCATGTCTACAAGTCCTGGAAGGGGAGAGTCACTGCTACAAGCCTCATTCACTATCTTCATCAATTGTACGGACGTAATTCAGGCTGGGTTGAGTTAGTTTTGCTTGATGTTCATGGTCAGTCACTCACCAAAAGTTGGATGTCCTGCCAATCCTCGCGACAAGAATGTGTTTATGCAAAATCATTTTGTGTAGGTTATCCCACTGTAGTCTGTAATACAAGTCTTCCGCAATTGCCAATTGTTTGAAGCTCGAAAAACATCAATGACATTGCAGTAACAAGAAACTAGCCAAATATCGCTAATTCCGACTGAATGAAAACATCATGAATCACGAATTCATATAAAATCCTTATTCCAATTACACAACAATACATTCACTTAATCAATAGTTACTGAAGTTTCAGACAATACAACCTACTGATCGAGACAGAGTGAGTACAACAATGCGGCCCTATATCGGATCACAATTTTACTATACGAAAATCAAAGCCGAGGAACAACCAAAGACCTCCTATCCAACCCAAGCTCCTTACTCAACACAGGGTACAACCCTTTCCTAATCTCACCATACACTTCCCCGTTCCACTTCCTCTTAACCAATTCCTCACCCAATTCCACCGCTTTTGCCACCACCTCCTTCTCATCCTTCCCAACCACATCCACCACCCCAAACTCCACCGCCTCTGCCGCCTTCAACTTCCTCCCATGCAACAAAATATCCCTCCTCGCCACCGCGGACGCTACCTTCTCCTTAAACAACACATTAAAATACTCAGGAAATGTCATCCCAATATCCACCTCACTCATGTACAACACTCCTTTATCACCCCTCATAATCACATAATCATGCGATAACGCAAGAACAAACCCCGCCGCCGCTGCGTGTCCTGTTACCGCCGCAATTGTCGGCATCGGGAGAGCCATTAGGTCTGCCACCACCGGTTTAAACGACTCCACCATACCGTGGAGCCGGTCCATGAACCCGCCGCCGCCGCCGGACTGGGCCCATTTAAGGTCGAATCCGTTGGAGAAGAAACGGCCGGTGGCGGTAGTGATGAGGGCGGAGGGGACGGCGGGGGAGGAGAGGGATTGGGACTTGATATCGGCGAGGGCGGTCCGGATGTCGGAGATTAGCGTAGGATTAAGACGGTGTTCGTCATCGCCGGTTAGGGTTAGGATGAATAAATTGCCGCGTTTTTCGACGGTACACATGTTGACGGAGGAGGGAAATTTGCGTGATTAGTTTGTATTGTTTGTTTGGTGTGTGGTGTTTGACCTTTTTAAGGAATGATCTTATTTATGGTGGGAGAGGTAGTTTACAGGTGAAGAAGGTGTGTTGTTTGGTGAGATATGTCCCAACTATTGGTAATTTTAGGCTAGAAACTATGAGAATCAGAGAATGGATAAGGGTAGAGATGCCAACTCACTCCGGCAAATGGATTTTTAGGTTCGTCGTGAGTAGGTCAGTTAAACGGGTTAATTGGCGGTTGGGGCAGTTTGGGTTGAGTCTTTCTGGGTATGTAGACTTGGATCGAGTCATTTTGGGTTCGGGTAAATTATTGTCTAGTTATTTGTAGATAATAATCAGTTTGTAATAATAAACATCGAATCGGGTTATATTGGGTGGATCAATTTAGGCTCGGTCCAAATTTGAGTCTTAAGTTCAGGTATCGGGTCAATTTTGACTGATTTGTTATAAACCATCCGTCATAACTCATTGGTTCATATAGGGTTATGTCAGCAAAGAGAATTATTTGTTATATTTGATGTTTAATTCTGTCTCGATACACATCAACATATTTTCATATTTGTTATATAAAGTTTTTATTTGTAATAAGTGATGGGTCAAGATATGTATGAGGTGAGATAAATGAGACACAAAAGTGGGACAGATGATCCTCACTATATATAGGTTAGGAATTTTGAATATGCTATTATATGAGTTATATATATTAATTTTAAATTAGAATACTTATAAATTTTCACGGCTTTTGCCTAAGACGGTGTACATCATGGCGTTTTTAAATGGTGCACACCTTAACAAAGGGAGGTGATTTGTGTGATTTTTGACTTTTTGAGGATTAATCTTAAGAAGTAGTGGTGTGAGCCTGCGAGGGGTATGTGCTTTTAATAATAATGGTAAAGGTTTGTTGGATGGTGAGAGCTGAAATCAGTGTTGATAATTGTAAGCTGGAAAAAGGAGAAAATCCCACATCGGAGATAAAAGATAGTTACATGAAGGCACTGTGTATAAATAGTATCTGGCTATTATTTGACAAATTAAAAGGGTCGGTTGGCTAAATATGCCATGCTCGCCCAATACAATGGCGAGTGCTGTATGGCTATCAAGACATATGGCCGACATAATTTGTGGAAACTTCATAGGGTTGGCTCGCTTGGCCGACCCTCCATTAAATTCCAACTTCCTTCTATTTTTTCCTGAGATCTGTACATAGTTTTATTTTACTAATCCTGTGTATAAAGGGCGATTGGTGTTTGTAGGGGATCAATTGTCAAGACTTTGACGATTTTGCTTTTAAACTTATCCAGGGGTTTAAGGCCTCGGGCAATTACAGTCGTGGAGTTAAGTTAAGGTTAACAAATTAATTGATAGGGTAGAATGGTATAAAACAATTAAAAAAGTTACTCCCTCCGATTTTCTATGTTGTTATTCTTTTCATTTTGGTTTAATAACAATGATGTTTCCTCTTTTGGACAATATTGTGTGGTCCAAAATTAATTTTATGTGGGGTCATATGTATTGTGTGGTCCAAATTAATTCTCTTATTTCTTGTGTCAAAATGAAAAGGGAACAACACAAGAAATCGGAGGGAGTACTAAATATGGACAATGAGACACTTTGCTGAATAGACAAAAATGGACAATGAGACATTATTTATGGGTAGGAGAGAGTATATGGTATACTAACCTTCAGCAAGGCACTATTTTGATTTTAAACTTTAAAGCAAATTGGTTTGTCATAGGGTATTAACGTGTAAATTCATTTGCGGGTTTTCTCATTGCTTACTTTAATTATTTAATTAAGATTTTTATTTATTTATTTATTTATTTATGGTATTTATAAAAATATTTGTGATATTTAATCATGTATAAAGACTAAAGAGTACAATATGTCACCGTTTAAAAGAGATTCTCACAAAACTAAAACTTTAAGTCTGTCACAAGTTTGCAACGGGTCAATTTATCCATGTTGGTAGATAAGATGAAACAGTTTGTTCCTCTCGAGGTACTTTATTTTTGTCTTATATCTCACATGGGTATTATCTTACTGAATATGTCCGTTAAAAATAAGAATTTATGTATAAAAAGTAGCTTATCATCAATTCATCTTACCTATAATAATCACAAGCTTGTATCACAAGTCACAACCCTACCCTGCTTACTCTCTCGCTTGCGCTTCCACTCATCCTTTTATCTCATGTCAGTACGTCACGAGTTCATCACCATAAATAAAAAGGGCAGGATGATTTTAGAATGGATGATTTTAAGTCTCATGTCATTTCCATTTGTGTGTTTTGTCTATATAAGATTTTAGTTGATCATTTCAAATCGACTTAGTTTTGACAAGCGTATAAGCCAACTAATAACTGGATTTAGCCCATTGGATTGTATAAGCCCACTAATATAACCACTACTTTAAATCTCATACAATTGCAAAGGAAGAGATATACAAATGAGAAAGAAAATTAAAGCTCAGTATTACATTTTTATGTCTAATATAAAACCTTGTTATTAGTATAATATAAATGAAATTTTTTTTTTGGTGACAAAATGAGAGAAAATTATAGCTCTATTGTATGACATTTTTATGTGAGATGTTAAAATATATAGTACGAAGTAACACTTTTTCACTCCTATAATAATTGATACTTTTAATCAAATATTCGCAATTAGGAACGTAACATTATTTAAAATAAAAATATTTACTTTCTTCTACGTTTCTCTATTTTCCAAACCATGGTTTATAATTTTAAATTTTGTAACACCCATAATTTATGTGTTGTGATACTTTTTCTATCAAGAAAACTTATTTCTAACACTCGTATATCTCTTGATTTATATGGGTGTACCATTTATATATTTTTAAAAAAAATAAAGGTATCATGGCCACTAATACTATTTAATATTTTTTTAAAAAAATTACAAAAGCAGTGTTATAATTTTTAAGGTTTTTTTTGCACAATAATTTTTAAGTTTTTACATCGAATATAACTGTATATGTTTTCTAAATAATGGAAAAATTTGTCACACCTATACATACAAATTTTTTTTCTTTATTTAGGTATGGGGGTATTTTAAAGGAAAAATTACGAATAGCATTATTTTTCTTTTTCAGTTTATAGGGAATTGTCTCTCGCATCTTCTTGCAGGATTTGTCCGTGATCAAAAATTATGTAATTGTTGCCAAAAGTATTAGACGAAAAATGAATAAAGTAAAATGTGAATCTTCCTGCGTAACTAAAAAAAAGTGTATTTATAGGGATGACAATGGATCGGGGTTGGATCGGGTTTTGCGAGATCCAAATCCGATCCACTTATTTAGTGGATCACCGATTCATCCAAACCCAATCCATATCCAAAAGTCAATGATCCATATCCAGTACACCATTTTTTTTGTATCATCCATATCCATACCCGATCCATGATCCAATCCAAAACCCTATCCATAACCCGACCCATATCCATTTCAAACCCAATCCATACTCATTTCAAAGCGCACACATTATAATAGTAATTCCGCTATCCATAACCTGATCCATATCAGTTCAGTTGCATTTACTTCGTTAGTCGTTACATTTTATTCTTTTAGACTTGAAATCTTAGGCCCTGTTCTTTTGGACTGAAACTTAACTGAACTGAACTGAACTGAACTTATAGGATCTGAACTGAACTTATAGGATCTGAACTGAACTTATAGGAACTGAACTGAACTGAACTTATAGGAACTGAACTGAACTGAACTTATATGAACTGAACTGAACTTATAGCAACTGAACTGAACTTATAGGAACTGAACTGAACTGAACTGAACTTATAGGATCTGAACTGGACTTAACTTATAGGATATGAAGTGAACTAAACTTATAAAACCAAACTTAATTAACTTTATTTTAATTTAAGTTAACTATTATTATTATTATTATTATTATTGTTATTGTTGTTGTTGTTATAATTGTAATTATTATTATTATTGTTGTTGTTGTTATTATTATTATTATATGACATTGATAAAAAATAGTCTAAAATACATTATACTACGATGACATTACGATAAAAAATACTCACTATTACAATTTTCTCTAACCATTTATTTTCTCTAACAATAAATGGTAATGAAGAAGTTGATTAATTGGAGAGTGACAATTGGTGAGGGTGAGTGTGTCTATAATGAGTAGTTTTTTTTTGGCATTAACGAGGATGATAGTTTGACATTAATTAAAGAGTAAAAGACGGGTAAATTATTAATGAGTTGTTTTTTTATAGATGACGTGTATCGAATAATTAAAGCAAAATGTTTGTATCGGTTGTTAAAAATATTACTCCGTATACAACTTTTCTTAATTGAGTTTATATGAACTGAACTTATAGGAACTGAACTGAACTGAACTTATATGAACTGAACTGAACTGAACTGAACTGAACTTATAAGAACTGAACTGAACTTATAGGAACTGAACTGAACTTAACTTATAGGATCTGAACTGAACTGAACTTATAGGAACTGAACTGAACTGAACTGAACTTATAGGATCTGAAGTGAACTTAAATTAAGTGACTTGAAGTCCAAAAGAACAGGGCCTACTCTTTAAGTTTAGTTCAACTCTATAGCTTAAAGTTAGTATAATTTAACACTTTTAAGTTTAGTTCAGTTCAGCTCAGCTCATTTGAACTTATATATGTAAAGTTCAACTCCTAGTCTCCTATAAGTTCGATTCAGAAAACTTTAGTTCAATTCATACTTATTTTCCTACAACTTCAGCTTCTTTAAATTCAGTTCAACTCCAATAAGTTTAGTTCAGTTTCTACGAGTTTAGTTCAACTCAGCTCCTCTAAGTTTATTTCAGCAGATATAAGTTTAATTCAGCAAATTTAAATTCAAAAGAACAAGCTCTTTCCTAATTATAATTTAGTTCATCTTAAAAGATAATTTGAGCATTTAGTACTTGTAGTATCGTTAGTGTTATGAATAGTTTATTTATGAGCTTTATTATTGTAAAATTTATGAGCTTTAATGTAAATTTATGAGGTTGTTCACATTAATCTATCATGTTAAAGATGTTTCATTCATTATGCTATTGTGAGATTATCGAACTTGGGAATTTGTATTCTCTCTAATGATCTAGTTAAACTATTAATAAAATGACATATTTCACCTAACAAGTATTGGTATAATTGATAAAATACAAAATTTTCTCTAATAGTTAAAATGACATAGGGTTCACCTAACAAGTATTTGTATAATAGAACCACTCGAAAAATCTAATAGTTAAAATGCAGTTATGTAGTATAGACCTTCTTTGGGAGTTGGACGAAATCAATATCTAGTCAATTTAATTAATAATAATAATAATAATAATAATAATAATTATTAATAATAATAATAATAATAATAATAAATATATTTTTAGAAAAAGAATGAGATTAATTAAGATTGGTTTTTTGCTAGTGAAAAGAATTTAGGTCGATTTTGCATTTTTAATGGGTTTAAATCTGAGAAAAAATAGATATGGATCGAATTTGGATCGGGTTAAAGGTGGATATGAATCGGTTTCGGGTCGGTGATGGATCTTAAGTGGATTAGATGGATCAGGTTGGTTATGGTTATGAAATGAATCGGCGTGGATTTGGTTTGGGTATTTTTTGGGTGGATTTGGATTCGGGTTCTAACTAATGGATATGGATATGGATTTTCAAACCATGGATTTGGATCGGTAAATTTCCCTCGGAACGGTTCGGTACTGAACAAATTGCCATCCCTAAGTGTATAGCTTATTTAAAACCCTTAAAAATATACTTCCTTCTATTTAGCCTAATATAAAGTCCTCATATATATGAACGAAATTACTTTTTCCACAAATGAACTTTAATTTTTCACATACGTATTTTCATTGACATTCCATTTCATACCCTTTTCTTAAAACTAGATAAAGCAAGTCTTATATACCTTCTAAAACCAAATCTAATTGGTCTGAAATCTTGAATAATGGATTCCCCAATGAGTGTAGCAACTTTGTAGTTTAGCAATTATTAATTCAGAGTATGATTTGTTGAGATTATCATGGTTTGTCAATTAGTGAAATTAATACATCAACTTGTTTATCAATTATATCGATTAGGTTTATAATTGGCGGAGGCGTGGTGGTTGACTGGTGGACGGTGGATCTGGAATGTTGTAAAGTCTAATAGTGAAAATTTGGGTGAAATTCTTACGAGACCTAGGTTCAAGCCTCTCAAGAGCAGAATCTTTTGGAGCATTTTTTAACCTAAGTACATGCTTTATATAGAGTTCGAGTTTGTCACTCTCAAGGTAACTTATCTGATATACGTCTTTTGGAGCATTCTTAACCTAAGTACATGCTTTATATAGATTTCGAGTTTGTCACCCTTAAGATAACTTATCTGATATACGTGGTTTGCAAGCTATCACATATACCAGATGGTTTATCCGGTGCATACCGATGGTAACGATTGCGGGTTCCCTCGTCACCAAAAAAAAAAAAAGAAAAAATAATTGAAATAAAGTCTAAAAAATATATAAAAAAGTAAAATTTGTAAGTCAAAAAGCATCCTCCGCCTTATGTTTAATTGTTTATACTTTGACAACTTTCTTAAAGACCTACTTATTTTGTGTTTGCGAGTTCTAGGTGACTAGGTGTCCAAAATTTTTGTAACTATAAATATCAATTTCGTGCAAGTGATGAATTTTTCTTAGTGTCGTATTTAATAGTGTAACAAAAAAACCAACCCTCGTGCACTCACATGACTACCGAAATGCACAGTGCACACCTAAGACACATCTTCTACCATTCTTTCTTAAACTTGTGACGGATTAATTATTATATAGTATATGGATAGTTAAGACAAAATCGATTACTACTCTTATTTTTGAGACATTTTATTTTTGTCTTATCCACCTCACATGAATAATACTAAACCCGTTACAAACATACAACTGTTATGCGAGTTACAAATGAGAATTTATGTTCCTTATGGTTCAAATACCCAACCATCACCCTAAGTCCTAACATATTTGCTAAAACACTTTTTTAGCTTTTCTTCGCAACACAATTTTTTATTTAAGACCAATATGATCATTTATCTATATAAAGTAATATCTGCTCTTTTTGGACTTTAAACGGATATGTCTATTTTAAGACAGACCAACTAGTTTATAATAAATTAAAATCAATTTTAGGGTGCTTCTAAATTATTCTTTTATTATGTTGAGATCCTTTCGGACTGTTTGGATGGTGTTCTTCAAATTGCAGGTGTGGATTAGTTACATCATCAGGTTGCAGATCTTGTTGAAGACTTGAAGTCGTTGTTCTTCTGGTTTCATTGCTTAAGTATTAATTTTATTCCTAGGTCTCTTAATAGGATTGCGCATAACCAGGCTTATAAGGTTATGCGGGCGTAGACGCTTTCCTTTCGAGTTCTAAAAGAAATAAAAAGAAAATAAAAAAATATTCTTTTATTAAAAAAAGGTGAAAATGGTAAAGTGGAAGATATAGATAAAGTAAGAAAAGGAATAGAATAAATAGAAGAGGTAGGATTTGATAATTGTGTATGACTAAATACAGACCCCCTTCCTTTCCCTTTCCTTATCATTTTCGTTTCCTTTCCTTTTCAAGTTCCAACCTTGGACTACACATCACTACTTCACAACGTGCGCTAAGATCTAGCCTACTTGTCCTTCTCCGCATCCTCCCCCTTTTGTCAAACCCCATCACATGCCTCCTCATTTCATTACTCCTTTTAGTAAACACCGTTATTTGACGGGTTTTAAATCCAGGTCATAATATTATATTTATTACCCCTTTCGAGTCGTAGTGTTGACTCCTTTGTTTTTTACACAAAAAATAAGGAAATGCTTCTAAACCACACAAGTCACTCTATCCCACACTGAATTGATTTTGGACCACAAAAAAGTTACTAAAAAGAAAAGAGAAATCATTACTAAACTCACATCAAAAGGAAAACAGGAACCAACACTATAACTCGGAGGGAGTATTTGTTATTTCAAAGTAGCTAAGTTAGTTGACGTATGTATTTTTTGAATCGTTGCAACTAAAGTCATGTTCTTTTTACATTTTAAGTCACTTTCTATAAGAAAAGTTCAACTCACCGATTCATTAAGAAAAATTCCGCTCATTTGTGTTCAGTTTATCTCTAAGTTGAGTTTAGAAAAATTAAGTTCCTATAGAAATGCGGGTCATAAGGACAATTCATTTAATACATTTTCAAATTACAATTATTCTAGACCGATATATAGTGTAGGTTTATTTACCGCTGTAAAAAAAAAGAAAAGAATTGTATTATTCTAAACCGTCTTTTACCTGAGAACTCTCATAACATCCTTCTTTTCATGTATATATTAATCGGCTGTAAAAGTCGCAAGTTAAAGACGTTCTTAGACAAGAAATGGTGTTCAAATTAATACGACTTGGATACGCGTAGCCGATCCAATTGATATCAAATCTGAAAGAATTTCGGAGCGTAAACTGGAAAAACGACACACGGGACATCGGTTGCAAACGATTAATTCGTATGAATCTTGCAGAAACCAGTTCTTTTGAAACTACATTTACAATGCACTCCTAATTCTGCTTAATCTTCTTCTACTACTGAAAAACGAAAAGTCCTGGATATAAATGTGTACTAATTTCTAGTTCTCTTCATCATCAAGTATTTTTCCCACACAAGAATTTTAATTTATCAAGGAATACTTTTCTATATATATCTACCTGTTAATCCTGTATATAAGAGAAGAATAGGAGCTTCTGAATTGTCATCATTCATTCACCTGTTCGCCGGAAGAATTCTACGAAGTTCATTCCCGAGATCCTTCAAAACAACTGGTTTTCTGATAACCCCATCTATTCCGATTTCCTTGAACTTCTCCCAAAATTCTTCATCGTCGCTTGACGTTAAAGCAATGATCAGAGGCCAGCTCCGGCTTCTACTCCGGAGCTTACGAATACGGGTTGGAATTTCGAGCTCCTTCACCTGTGTCATGTGGAGTTCTAAGATGACAAATTGGTAGGACGAGGATCCAGGCCCAAGTGCAGTGAGACAGTCGAGTACAGATGGGATGGGAGTAACAACACAACCAAGCTTTTCAAGGAGTTTTTTGGTCACTGCTCTATTCATGTCGTCATCATCGGCTAATAATACACTAAGGCCTTTGAAAGCCGAGTTTGAGAGGTCCGATGATTCGCCTGATTCAGAGATCGCTATTCCAATAGATGGTCGAAGTTGGAAACGGAGGACCAATGCCATGCTTTGAGGGAAACCTTGTGGGTTTGGTACTACCCAAATGTTTCCTTGCATCAACTGTAACATGTAAAATCAGTAAAAATTTGAACACATAAAAATTACTCCTTTTCTTTGCACAACGAACAAAGTTTTCCCCTCAACGATTTGCACGTTATCTGTTATGGACTTATGGGTGACAGTTAGACTCGATCTGAATTTTTCTATAATGGTTCATTCAGAAATAAGAGATAAGACAACAGATAGAATTCTCGACGTGGCAAAATTGACTGAGCCCATTCTCGGAGGATGAATCCGAAAATGACAAATTGACCCTTACCTCTCGCTGACGCTTTTGACAGGTCTAGTCTAGGTGCATTAGTGCATTACATCTGACCTTTCATCGCTATACAGAAAGGCAAGTTAACAGCTTCTGCGAGTAGTCTATTTCTAATCTTTGCCAGTCGTTCACTCATGTGCATACTTAAAAATTAGAAATAAATGCAGGGTTTAGTGATCACTTAGAAGAGGTAGTTAGCTAACCTGAACCAACTTCTGGCAGACAGTGAAGCTGAGATCGCGGTCCACAATCTCACCATTGCATCTCTGACCACTGCGGTTTTTCAGCATGACAGAATTGTCAGGGAAGACAGTTTCACTGGTGATCTCAACCTCAAATCGGACGTAAACATAACCATCAGAAGAGCCTGATCTCCATGTTGCCCATCTTTGATCATTCCTCCCCTGACTACCATGTTGAGAGGAAACCCGAAAAATCAATGATCCCCCGCCATTGTTGTTCTCCACCAAATTACCTACCATATGCAAGATTACCTGAAATACTCTCTTCTCATCCCCCACCACATTATCTGGGAGAGATCTATCGACTTCAATGTTAAAACCAAAACCTTTTAGGGCACACAAGCACTTGGCAAAACAGCCAGCTTCAGTTACTAAAGCTCGAAGTCCAAATGATCCTATCTCTGACGGAAATCGCCCACTCTCTTTCGGTAAATCATCCATAACGTCATCTATCAGAAGCGAGAGGACATTGCCCGATTTCATCATGGTATCAACAATGAGTTTCTGCTCACTGCTTAAATTCTCTTCGTTTAACACTGACAGCAATCCCAAAATTGAGTGCATAGGCTTTCTCATCCCGTGACTCATAACTCTTTGAAATGAGTTCCTGGCTTGACTTGCCATCATTGCGTTTCTTTGTGCTTGCTGCAATGCACGATTCTGCTCGGACAGTTTCTCTCTCATGAGTTGAGATTCCTCAAGTATAGCAGCATGAGAGATAGCCACAGCCACTTGATCTGCAACAACCTTAATAATCTCAAGTTCCTGGTTTGACCACGATCTTGCTTGCCCACTAGGCAGAACCAAAACTAGTAAAGCATAACAAGTCTGGATTAATACAGGGGTACCACAATTAAAATTTGACACTTTAAGCATCGGCATTCTTATTGCCGCCACAGTTCCGTGGTCTTCTGATCCACCACTGCTAGCATGGCCAAGGGCTGAATCTATCCCGAGTAATTGTACCTCATTACTCTCCTTAATCCTTTTAACATCGGGATTAGCATATGGAATCCTACGATTGCTGAAATTTGGAAAATTACGCCCTTTCAACTCGTGGGTTAAAATTACTTCAGTCCTATTCTCATTAGGCATCCAAACAGCGCAGTTTTGCAAATCCAATGTCTTTGAAAGCTCAACCATTGTAGAGTGCAAAATTGTATGCCGGTCCAACGACTTCCTAATCACTCGAGTAAGCATCCTAACATGCAATCCTGCTTCACGTTGTTTCTTGATAATCCCAACCTCCCTTCCTAAATCCCAATTCTTCTTCGTCAACATCAACTCCCTCACCTTCACCTTGAGAAGAAAGGGGATTAGGGTTATGAGAGCAAGAGCCGTAGCACAAGACACCAAAGCAGTCAAGAACTTAAATGTGGTCAGCGCAACGGCTAATTGAAACCCATGTGGCCCATAAGTCCAACCATTAAGCAAATGTGTCATGCCACAAAGTACAATGAAGGCAATGAACAGAAAGAGGACCCATATATACGGAAGATTGGAGCAACTAATAAAGTATAGCAACTCAATTGGGATCGAAAAATATGCGATTGCAATCAAGAAATCACTCAGTCTTTGGCAATATAAAATACTCTCAATACTCCAATACCCATCATCCTCACAATTACATCTCGGGCCATTTTCTAGGGCTGAAACCGATACAATAAAAAGAGCACAGACCATCAATCCAAAACCTACTGCCCTCTTCATTGTATTTTAAACAATCAACTCTACACAATTAGTTCAATCAAATTATGAATGCATTAATCATCATTGATCATCCTCCATGGGAATACAACAACCATTTGCATGCTCCTTCCTCCATTAAAAGAATACACCCTGCATTCAACAATCAATTCCCAAATAAATCCAAACCCAATTAAATTTTTACATTGCAATAAAAAAATTTACAAATATACACAGTGGTGGAGCGAAGGGGATAGCAGGGGTGCTTGTGCTCGTGCTCGGTCCGCTGGAAAATGAAAAACCCGAAATTTTTAGTTAAAATTTTGAACTTTGTCCAAGTTAATCTTATGACATTACTCGTTCACCCCGCTAACAGCAAATTCCGGCTCCGCCACTGTATATACATCTATGGTACATCTAAGATTAATGTTAATGCAATAATCCCAAATTAGCAAATTCAAATTAAATTATTTACTCTAAAATGCATTAAAAATCAAGACTTTCTTCCTAATTTCACATAATTTCACAAGTATTACTAACTAACCAACTCAAATAATACAATTAAAATGAAATTCAGAAATTATTGAAAGAACTAACCTTGGTTTATGAGAAAACCCAAATTCTAATCTTATTAAAACAACCCATCACCATCAACATCATCAAAATTAGATCTTTCACTCAATTTCTTCTAATACAAATCCTGCTCACTGCACATTTACTCTTTATAAATATCAAAACACATGCAAAAAATGTACATAATAAAATTGAAAAAATATATAAAAAATAAAATACCCACAAAAATCTTCAATCACCCATTTATTTCAAATATAATATTCAATAAAAAATCAATATACATATCCCAATTGGACAGTCAGTATTTTTATTAGTATTATTATATAGTCTTACATTAATAGAACAAGAGAGTGAACCGGGAACCGTGGACTGCTGCATGAAGAACCGGGCGGTTTAGAGTAAAGAGTTGATGAAAACGAAGGTAGTAGTAGTAATAGTATAGATATGAACAAAAAAAATGGAGTACATAGAAAATAAAAAAGGGAATGATGTTTTTATTTAAATGAAGGAGAAATGAGGGATAGATAGAAAAAATGGAGGAAAGGTGGGACCAATTAGTAAATTAGATGAAGAGAATTTAGTCACTTTTTGAATTTAAAACGTATTTGACAGATTTGGTATGCTATTAAAATCTCACCCTCCCTCATAACAATGCTATTACTCCACTACCTAGTATTGGGTCGATATTTTAGTTAAGATATTAGAAAATTTGAGTATTAATTAAATTAACATAATTTATTTTTATTTTGAAATAAATGATAGAAAATTTGTATATATAATTTAAATGAGAGAATATTATATTTTCCTTCTAATATATAGTGTTGGTTCCTTTTTCCTTCTCGATGCGTTATTAACTTTTTTGTGGTATAAAATCAATTTGACGTGGGCTAATGTATTTTGTGCGGTCTAAAATCATTTCCTTATTTTTTTGTGCAAAAACAAAGGAACCAACACTACGAATCGGTATAATATACGGAATTTTTTATTAGCCTTATATATGAAGTTAAACTATCATTGATGTTAAAGAATTAATTAGGAGATAAATATTATTTAGTAGTAATAAATATAAATATTCAACATTAATTAATTAGGAAAAAATATTGACTAGTACAATATCAACTACGCGGGAAATTTAAGCGAAATTTTGTGGAGATGGGTTAATCGTTTAGTGTATAGTAGGAGATTACAATTACTTGTTTTTTTTTAACTATTTTTATACAACGGTAAAGAGTTTGATTTAGTAAAACTTACCGAAAAAGTAAGATAAAACTAGAAAAGTTGAAAAGTTAGTTGAAAAATAAAAGCGAATAGGTAACTGTTTATATATAACTAGCTATAATACTCGTGAAATTCACGGAATTAGATATATTGTCACGTTGATGATATTATATAAGCTCGGATTTGTTGCCGTAATGGGCCCTGATCATAAAAAGTACTCCTAAGAAAAAATTTATTAATTAAATAACTATATTGTCATAATATATAATCAAAATATATTTTTCACAATTTACTAAACTTTTGTCACGGATTATTAGTATTTTGTCACGAATATTGTTACGTTTATTATTCTTTTGTCACAATTATTGTTTTTTTTTATGTAATTAATTCAACCAAAAGTAAATTTGTCAAAATAAAAATTTTTAAACTTTTATTTATGAATTATAATTCAAATTTAATTGAACGATTAACATTGTTTTGAAAAAAGTATGGTGAGAATTTTAATTTGTGTTTAATACTATTAATTATATTAATCTTTCTTTTAAGTCTAATTCTTTTTAATGTTTTTTAACCTTGTGTTTTAATTTGTGTGTAATATTATGATGTTTTTAGTATTTTTTTAATAATAATCATAATATGACATGTTCTAATAATCTTAATAGCTGAATTGTTAAAGAGAATGTTGGTCTTACTTTTTAAAATGTGAATCAGTCCGCACAATTTTGAACGGGTATATTTTAAGAATATTGATATGATGATTAATACTTAAAACACGGTCTAAATATGGTCTAAATATTAACCAAAATACATGCATATTTTATAGTTTGTTTCATTAATAATGATAATAAGTTAAAACACTTGCAAAAATTATATTAGTTGAAACTTACACATGTTTTTAAATCCGTGAAAAAAAATGTATGAATTCAATATCAAACCATCGTATATAGCATATTAAATCCAATGTGGAAAAAAAAAATTCCAAAAATATAAATATCGCTATAAAATAAAAACAATTATCAAAATTTAAAAAGTTTACAATAACATTCAATAAATATAATTATAAAATTAACTAAAACGGTCTAAATATGATACCAAATATTAGTAAATTTCATGATAAACTACATTAGTGGTTATACTTTCCCCTATTCAAAATAACCTTTCCTATTTCATTTTCCGTCTATTCACGATATCTTCCCTATTTCTCTTTCTGGCAAAGTTTTATTCTAATTTTAATAACCTAACCCCACAATAATACCCCATAATACTCATATTTATCCTTAATTTAATCACTTCATTTCACAACAATACCCCACAATACCTTCTGTCTCTCCAACCATATAACCCCACTACAATAATTTTGCCTTATTTAATTCATTTTCTTATTTTTTTGTACCTCCCTTAATAAGGAAGGTTATAATGAATACGAGGGAGTATTTAATATCAACAATGATTTAATACACAAAAAAATTATATTGATTGAATATATTCATGACGTACTTAAAAACTTGTTTTTTTTTTTTTGTAAAAAACTGAAATTCTAATATTTTGCATTTACAATTAATTTATACGGAGTAGTTTCATCTAGTATTTAGTATTTAAATTTTTTGGTAAATTGATTGTCTCTTATCTAATAATTGAAGTCAAAACTGCGATTTTTGTAACAACATTGAATTTTATCAATTGGTGTAATTTTTTGTAATTTAGTGTTATTGTTATTGTAATTTATTATTTTAGTTTAAAATTTAGAGGGAATTTTAATCAATTGTTGTAATTTATTGCGAATTATTATTCGCTTTAAATTATTCATTAATATTTACGTACAAAACATAGACGTAAATATTTACGTATAAAACATAAATATAGAGTTTTTTAGTAATTAATTCCATATTATTTGTCGTGAGTTCCACTTTTTTTGTGAAAGGAAAAATAAAAAAAATTGTATATGATGACGTGGATACATGAGAATGCCTTAAATGTTCTTCTATTTATATAGATAAGATTTTTTAATAAACTAGCTAAATAAATATTATGACCCTTTTCTATAAACAACGAATTAATATTGGTAGAAGCAAACAAACAATTACTCAAATATGCTAAAAGTTTCAAATATGTTGATATTAATTACTCAAATATGCTAGAAGCTTCAAATATGTTGAGTCGTTTACCAAACAACTCCATATCTATGTACAATGACATACATGACAGATACGTCTATCCGAGGACACGATAGGTATTTAATGCTATAAAATAAAATAAAATAAAATAAAATAATTTTACTCTTTCACATACGAATTTTAGTCTTTCATATATATTTTTTCATTAACTTTCCATAAGATGCCCGTTTCCCTAAACCTAACAAATTACTCTTGTATTTACCTTTTTCCCTAAATCAAATCTAATTGCTCTAAAAACACGAATAATAGATCTTAAATTTCCAACAATGTAGTAATTTTTAATTATTTATCAATCATCGATTAGGGTTAATAGACCGGTGATGGTGTGTCAATTCAAGAGGGGTGATTAATTCTTCTGCCGCTCATACTAACCACTAACAAGAATGATAGATAATTGTTTTTTGATGATAAAAAACAGTAGTATGATGATTGATTTCTAATTATTACATTATGAGTTGCCGTATACTTACCTCGTATTATCGTTTTAATTAATTACTTAATTAGTATACTCGCGCAGTTCAATCGATGCACTTCAACGTCACAGTGATGCAAGTTTGCAACACCGTGGACTAAGGACAACCACTACCAATGATGTCGGAGCATGATTAAATTGAAGTAACGTCGGACGGAGCACGAGTTGACCGGAGTAAGGTCAAACGAAGTGAGTTGTTGAAGGGATGTGAAGGTAAGGGAGATGCAAAAAATTAATTGGGTAAAGGAGGACAAATATGATAAGGGTAAAACTGTAAAAAAACGTATGTAAAAGAGTAATTCGTATGTAAAAAAAGCACGTTAGATTATAATTTATCTGTCCTGCCAAACAAAGCCAAAATAGTCTTATAATGTGCTAAAATGTAATGGTAGTGAAGTATAAGACGAGAACTAAAAGAGTAAAAAATGACTGATTTCCTATTTTTTCGATGAAAACTGAAAAGCATGAAAAAAATAGTGCAACGGGGCCATTATATTCAAGCAATAAATTAAGATAATACTGAATATTTTATTTTATAAATAGTGATTTTTATTTATTTGTTAATGAATCAATTTATCGGAGAACATTTTTTGTGAAAATATTATCAATAACACAAATTAAGTTTATAAATGGCCCGAATCAGAATGGTAGATCCCGCAGAATCAAATCGGTCAAATCTCGACTAAAGATCGGTGAAAGCTGATTGCCTGATTCTGAGCAGATTTGGAGTAGAGCTTGTCCAAACCCGTGTCAATTCCGAGCTTAATGGAACTCGGATTGGAGGCTTATTTAGGCTCCTTTAATTTTTTTTTAATGATTCAATTTTATTATTTTGCAACTATTTTTGTACTTATTGAAATGTTATTTTTGTATTTATAATTATACTAGTTTTAGCCCCGTGCAAAAATGCACGGGGTCGTTTTAATAATGTTGTTATTTAAATAGTTCTATTAATAATCCGAATATATTTTTCATGATGAAATTTTTGGCTATATGTTATAATTGATTAAGATTTTTGTAATATCATTAATATTGTAAGTATTTTTTTTTGACGTTATTGTTATTTTAATTTATTCTTATTGCTATTTTAATTTAGTATTGTCATGAAAATTATACTTGAAATTTCGATCGTGTTTTTATCATTTTCTGTATTTTGTTACATTGTTCTATCAATTACTGTCATCATTATTACTATAAAAGAAGAATGTATAACCGCATACGTGGCGCGCTAATATTCCACCGTTCACTCTTTCGCTCACTCACATTCACTCTCACAAAAATCAGTTTCGTAGACCAATGAGAACCCTCAATTTATACCAAGTCATATATTTTTATGTATTATAATCTTATAATATTATTATTATTATTATTATTATAATCATTCCAAGATTCCCTAAATATTATACCGAAATTCCCTAAATATATTATAAATATTATAATATTATACTAATAACAACCAATCAGATTATACTAATAACAAATCCTAAATATTCCATATATATTCCCTACCAATCACGGTTGTTTACCATAATTCCCTACCTATCATCATTATTACTATAAAAGAATCTTGGAATTATGAATATATGACACTATGTGGTAACTGGTAACAGCATTAGGCCTTACACACCCTTACATTCACCCACACAAAACAAGTTTTCATCAGCCAATTAAATCCTTACGATTTTGACAAATCATTCTTGACAAGTCAGCCATTTAAATATGGAATTTGCACCCATATTTTCAATTAATGGGTTGTAATGTAACGTTTTCATACCAAATTAAATTTGAAATTTCAAGAATCCGACTCACAAAATGATTCTCGAATTATTTAGAGAATATAATAAATAAAGTTGCCTTTAATGGTCTGAAAATATAAATTAAGAATATCATTGAACATAATTAGGGGTTAATTAGATGAATATAAAGTTCGAGAATCTTTGAAGATAATTACGTTGTGAACTAATAAAGTTGCCTTTAATGGTTTGCAAATATAAAGTACTTTTTATCGAATCCTCTATTTTTCACCATTAACTTATTTTGCCACATAGTTTCAAATTCGTACAAAATATGACGGGTTAATTTAAGAATGTAACAATACCTTATTAAATTGGGTTAATTTAAATTTTATTAAAAATATGACGCCCTCACATTCACCCTCACAAAACAATTTTTGCGAAAAATATAATACTTTGAAATTTGACAAGTCAGATTTCTTAATTGATTTAAAAAAACGTGTTTTATCTATCAAAAAAGACAACGTAAAACAAGTCAGATTTTGTAATTTGCCTTTTATATTCTCTAAACAATTATTTAGAGAATATTAATTATTTAGAGAATATATAGAAAGATTTCGTATGATACATAATCGTATTATTTAATGACGGGTACAAAATATGACAGATTTAATGACGGGTACACCAAATATGTCTATTATTTTTCTATCTTATTAGATTTGAGTTAATATTTCAATTTTCAACTACAATTTTCAATTAGATTTACCAAATAGAACCGAAGGCATGTCTAATACCACTGTCAAACTATCGTGAACCATGCATTGTAAAGAATTTTATTTTATTTAAGCGATATCAATTACTTTCTTAGTGATCCATGATGATTGACAAATATATTAATGTGGCATTACGAGGAATATAATATAGCTCCTATGTTATTTTGGAAAATGTGGTATATAATATGATATAATATATTCCATAGCTGAAATTATGTTAATGATTGTTAATATTTCTGAATCGGAATTAAGGTAACATAATAGTCTAATTATACAGTTCCTGGACTATACCACCAGATGTACAATGCTATTGTACAACGGGGTTATTTTAGTCTTTTTCTTAATTATTTTTGAAAAAAAAGTCTGTAATCTCATTTTTCTCCATTTTCCTTTTTTATGTAACTTATTCCCTGTTTTTCTAACTCATCTTTATCCATCATCCAGTATTTGATTTTTCTCATTAATTATTATATCTCCATCTTTCATTAATTATTATGTCAAGGTAATTTTTTTATTTTATTAGTCCATAATTTTTTACATCTCGAATGTTGTTTACAAGGAGGTTTTCGAGAAACTGTAATTTTTGTCCTAGATTATCGAATTTTAATACACCCATTTAATTTAGATTTCTACCTGATTAGTTATTTTATTCATCCTATTTGTCCGTCAACTTAAGTTCTGTCACCAATTCAGCAAATACAATAACTTTCCAAATTAATCATTATTAATTATTTAGTCTTTTTTTTAATCGTTTATTGTTTTTTTCTTATATATCTTATTCATTATGTTATCATAATTAATCCAAATATTTCCATCATTGGTAACAGATATTCGAAAATTAGTGTACCAGGAAATTCACCTTTTGACCGAACATATCTTATATGCAAAACAACCCCGTTAAAAATCAATTTGTTCGAATAAATAGAGTTGTTATATAATGAAATGAATTTGCCTTTGTCATCTTAAAGTAAGTGTACACAACCCCGTGATTTTTCACGGGTGTTACACTAGTTTTGTTATAATTATGTATTATTTATTGTAATATTGATTGTTAGTCATAACTCATTATTTAATAATTATGTATAAATCGACATCGACAATATATTTTAATATATAATATATAAGTTAGACGTTATAAGTATAATCGTTTACGTATAAATTATTGTTTACGAAATAAATCAGTATTACTACGTAATAATAACACAACTAATGAGACGCAAACATTTATTCGTTCGATAATTAATTCAGTAAACAGTAATACGGGTCCCACCATAATTGAATTAAAAAAAAAGATAAAATGATGGATTAGTGAGGTGGCTTCACCAGAATTCATTAAATGTTTTTGTATTAATATAGATAAGATTTTTTTTTTTTAATTTGTTATTTACCTCCGAGCATTTTTATTTTCAATTTGATTTTAGAATTGAAAAAATAACAAATTAATAATTAAATCGAGCTCTAGTCAAGCTCGAGCCTATTTCAAATCGATTTTGAACTTTGAGCTTTTAAAATCGAACAACTTTAAACCGATTCTGAGCTCAAACTTAAACTTCAGAAACAATTGCGATCTTACCTGAGCTCGAGCTCAAAGCGATTGAATTACAACCCTAAGCAATCAGTTATATTATTCGTGTAATATGACTTTTGACTAAAAAAAGGTTAGAAACATGGTGAAAACGATAGAAGTACAATAAAAAAACATGAATAATGTTTGCTTTTATGATTATAAAAATGAAAAATGGTAGCCCAAACAGTCCTAACTTGTACTGCTTGTGATGTTTGATGCCACTTGGGTGTTGTGAATTGTGATTAGTCTAAAAGATTTTGTGTGTTGGATTGATTTGATCTAATCCTAACGTTTGCACTTCAAATTCTTTCTTAAGGATTATAATTGACCTATTACTTCCAAAACATCAAATATTTAGTGACGATAGTCTTCCGTCATAAGCTCGTGATCTCCGATAAAGAGCATGTGAGAGAGACACTAGACATCATTGTTATTAAAATCGTGATTCAAACCGGTCGTAGGATCGTTTTGGTGGTAGGATCGGTACATGATCGATCAACATCAGTCAAGATCGTATAGGATCGTGTAAGATTGATGGTAGGATCGTCCAGGATCGTAAAATGCTTATTTGTGTAACAAATGTGTGAGTTGGTTGTTCTTCTATTATTACTACAACTTTTATGTCATTAAATAAACTTTTAACATTATACACTGCAAATTATATCAAATTATTTACATAAACTTGTTTATCCTAACTATTTGTATGATCTTACAATCGAACTTTTTGCTAAAATGGTGCCCAAAATGAAACTATTTAACAAAGTGCTGCTCGTTTCAAAGTATTTACCAAAAATGGTTCCACGTCACCATTTTTGGTTTTTCCTTTTTTTAAAAAATTTTTAAATCACGTCGCTGTCTCAGACAGCGACCAGATGAAGGCCAAATTTTCAGAAAATTTGATATTTGGGCAGGGATCTAGAGAATATGGCAAAGCATCTGGTCGCAATCCCAGACTGCGACCAGATGAAGGGCAAAAATTTTCAGAATCTGTAAAATAGGGCAGTGACTTTGAGAATATGGCAAAGCATCTGGTCGCAATCCCAGACTGCGACCAGATGAAGGGCAAATTTTATGAATTTGTAAAATTGGTCAGTGACTTTCAGAGTTTGGACGTGCATCTGGTCGCACTGTTGGACAGCGACCAGATGAAGCTTTGATGTTCACCATGCATCTGGTCGCAGTCTGGGACTTCGACCAGATGAAGCGTGTGTTAGAAAAAAGTCAGAAATTTTCCTAACCATGGACATGTTATCCATTCATTCATTCCATCCTTCCATTCATTCGATTTTTTTGTCCCTGCAATTTAAATCACAGCTATAGCATACAGACAAGAGACAACAAACAACAACACGACTTTGAAATCCATGCTCATTTCATTGAAAATGCATAAAAAGAACTCGAGTCTTAATACATGGACAACTTGAACCTAATGTTCGAAATCAACAATAAGAAAATGTAACAAAACAACTACGCGACAGTCCACTAATCTTGCCTTCCACTCTTTCCCCTCTTTCGCGTTCGTGATGTGGATGCACCGGCTTCACCTTCTTGACTTTGAATACGATGATCGAGATGTCGAAAGTCATATCTTGGTGGTGATGGAGGTGTCGGTTCTTCCGGTTCTTGATAATGCACGAGATGACCTTGGTTCGTGTTTCGTAAAGCTTCAAGTGACATGCTGCGAACCCTCTCGAGAACTTGATACATACCCAAAGGAGCGTTCTCAGGGTAGTTGTTGATCAGGTCATTCGTGACGTTGTAGTTGTTTACGCCCATTTCCGTCTACATTTTGAAAAGAAAACATTGTTAGAAGCTTAAAAGTTGACAAATAAGTAATAAAAAAATACAACGATTGTTAGAATACTTACGAGAGTTTGATAATCGGTGGCGGTAAGGTAGTAGTAGTGATGATCCGCATAATCTCGATTTACATATGCACGTGGTGGGGCAATACGGAGACGTGTGATAGCGTTGTACCACTCGTAATATTCTGCATCACGACTCATAATCCCCGAGTATGGAGTACCCGGTTGAATGGTTTTGCGCATTCGATTTCGCCGTTGCGTTATGTAAGGAGCAAACTCGATTGAATAGTTCGCCGTAGTATCTCCTTGGCAATTAGATGCGTGCAACTCGGGACCGGTGGTGCACAATTCAGGAATAGGTTTGTCCCACCCAAATTGGCGCATAACGCGGTTAGGTAAGTGCCACTCCACCATCTCGAAACAAATTAGAGGAGCGATAACATACCACTCCTCTTGATTTTCCGTGCATCTGTGGGGCAAATAATTGAGTATTGTTTGAGTGTAGGGTACCCAAACGAACTGCAACTCAACCATGGTATCGAATAGATCTCTTAAGACATTTAAACCTAAGCGATGATCCTTATAATATCGGGCTACCCTAAGCCATTTACATCCCAAAGGATCAACACCAACTTGCATTTGTGATCCTAGTGGGTACTCCACACCCTCTTCCATTGGGATAGTTGACCTCCTAATAACCGGACGGGCTATCGAGATCCTCTCCCAACTCCAAAGTTGCAACAAAAGTACCGGACCGGCCATTTGAAAAACCCCTTTCTTACTTGCCCTACACATGTTCCGGTATAGGCATGCTAGAACTCCGCTTCCCCAACTAATTTCATCCAATCTCCCTAAATCCTCTAACAAGGGAAGGTATAGTGTGTCCACTCGGTTTTCGGTTTTGTCCGGAAACATTACTGCCCCAATCAAGTAAAGTAGATACGCTCTGACATACTGATGCAAAGTGGCCTCACTCGCATTTTGTGGTAATTGTTGAAAATTGTCATGTAGCCATACCAGTTTAAGCTTGGAACCCTTAAGTGCTACATTTGATGGTCTAGCACCTAGCAATTGTTCACACATGTACGCCCAAGGGTGTTCACTACTACCCGTCACAGGTCTCCAGGTCACCTTTAGTCCAAATAATACTTGGACATCTTGAAGGGTAATGGTTGTTTCCTCGAATGGCAAGTGAAAGGTATGGGTTTCTTCCCTCCACCTCTCAACTAATGCTGTGATCAAGTCGCTATCTGTTGGCACAAAACGGAGTCTTGCAATTCCGGCAAATTGGGTTCCGCTTACGTAGTTCTGAACGGGATCGGGAACCCTAAAGTTTAGAAGAGCCTTCAAGTGACTCCGACACATCAATGTGCCATATTCCTTCAATAACAAGTGACATCTAATATTAGTAATGTTGGCAAATTGTGTATTAAATGACAAACAATCGTTGGATTTTTACCTCTCCTTCCCATATAGGAGTACTTCTATGTGAGTTTTGAAGATGTAAAATGCTGTCATCATGTGGTCCAGGATCCATTTGAACTGCAAAATAGAGACAACCCACAACAAAGTTTCTGTATAATGCCAAATAAGAACATAAGTAACCTTAAATTAAAACAAAGAAAAATGCTTTCATCATACATTGTTCAAAAGGAACTACAACCGAGTACATAACTAAACCATTGAAACTAAAATCCGAATAATAGGAAAATTACATAAGACAACTAAAATAACTACAACCATTGAAACTAAAATCACATTGTTGCAAAGTTTAAATTCGAAGCACTTGAAGAACTTGCTTTTGATGGACAACTTCGCTTGTTATGACCCTCAACACCACACATGCTACATGTAACCGTGGAACATGAATCCATTTCATTATGAATCCTAGATGCCTTAGGTCTCCCTCCACCTCTCTTCAAGTTAGTGTTAGGCACTAGTTTTGTTCCATTCCATGGCATCCAATTAGCCTCATCCGGAACCGGGTGGAAACTAGCTCGATATGCCCCATATAGCTCGCCACAAGAGTAAACATTGTCCACATATTGGTCAGTACTTATGCTATAAGCTCGACAGACCGCCATCACATGTGAACATGGGTAATGATATATTTGCCACTTATTACATGTGCAAGTCCTTTGAGAAAGGACGACTGTGTGTGAATGCTTCCCCTGATTTGTTAATCTATTACCACGCCCAGTGACAACTTCATAAATACCTTCTTGATGATCAAAAACCGTGACCTCGTGATGTACAGATAAGTCAACAATTTTATCAAGCTTTTGTTGAACTTTCTCTGACCATATGTTACCTAGTAGCATCCTTTGTCTAGCATTCTCACGCCTCTCAACAAAGTAAGTATTGAGTCGGAAAAAGGTGGCTTTCACAAGAGCAGTTATGGGCAAAAATCGAACACGTTTCAATACACCGTTGAAACATTCAGAATTATTGGTTGTTCTAATTCCATATCTATGACCGCCATCGTGACATAACGACCATTTGCTTGCAGGAATGCTTTCGAGTAAAGCTCTAGCACTAGGGTTCATTTCCCCAATTTTCTCCATTCCTCTATTAAACCTCTTGAGTTGATTTGCACTTGCAGTTGAAAGAAAAGCTAGCTTCAATTCATTGCTTTTGAATTTGGTGTTTATGTTGGATGCATGATGCCTTAAGCAAAACCTATGATATGCATGTGGTTCCACCCAACCACCATCAACATCATTCATAGCCCGCAAAATACCAACATGTCGATCGGAGATAACACAAAGACCCTCTCTTTTTGTGACATATTGTCTGATACATCCCAAAAACCATTGCCATGTATCTATACTTTCACAATCAACAATTGCAAAAGCTAATGGAAAAATTTGATCATTAATTTGCATCAACCCCAATAGCAATTAAAAGAACCCCTATATATTTCCCATACAAATTAGTGCCATCAATTGTAATAAGTGACCTACAATGTTCAAATCCCCTAATAGAAGGACCAAATGCCCAAAAAAACCCTATCAAATTGCTCGACATTCGGATAGGGTGTCGGTTTATTAGCAAATACAACAACGGTGCCCGGATTTGCATCTTTCAAAGCATCAAAATAACGAGGAAGGTATTCGTATGACTTCTCCCAATCACCATACAAGTCCGCCATAGCTCGTTGTTTTGCATGCCATGTTTTCATATAAGAAGGCGTGAAATTGAATTGGGTGGTCATCGAAGCTCTAAGTAGAGATATTTTGGCTCCCCAATCCGCCTTAACAAGTGTTTGTATGTGTTTTGCAATAAAAGCCTTGTTCAAGTTAGGATGGTCAATGGGAGGAGCATCAACTACACATGAAGTATGGTGAGGACCATTGTATGTGACTATAAAGAAAGCATCCTTAGTCACATCTTTTTGAGAGGCTCTTAATTTCCAATGGCAAGGATGTGGTTTTCTAGAACATTTGAATGTCACGGTGTAAGGTTTTGATTCCGTTGTTCTAAACATTTGATTTCTTTGAATATGATATTGGCGAACAAGTTGTGTTAAGACAAGTTTAGAATTAAATCTTTGCCAAACACCAAATTCTCCACCACTAACATAATTAACTTCACTCTCACCACACCAATTATTAACAAATTCTTAATTAATAGCATGAACGACAGTAAACTCCCCACTAGGAGCGGAAGGTGTAACAAGATCTTCACCATCATCTTCCTCATCCACCTCATTTCTCAAGATATCATCCTCATTCTCTTCAAACTCATCCCCATCCACATATACATCAAATTCATATTGATCAACATTGTTCTCTATGGAGGAAGGTATTGAAGATAACATGGGATCCTCTCCTCTTATCACTTGACCCAATATGTTCGAAAAACTAAGGTTACTTCCCATGGTGGAAGGTATTGGACTAGGTTGTTGGATGGGTATCAACTCAATATATAAATCCATAGAAGCCGCATTTGAATGATAAACACTAGACCACAACGCCCTCAAAGCACGATCATTAGCTAAAGATATCAACTTATACCCTTTCACACTAGGATACTTCATCTTAATTTTCAAAGCAAATTGACTACAATCAACTAGGGGTGAGCAAAACTCGGTCCAGACCGGAAAAATGGACCGAACCGGACCGTTCGGTCCAGACCGAACCCGGACCGGTTGAGTTTCGGTCCGGTCCTAGGTCCAACTATTTATGTTGTTCGGGTTTCGGTCCGGTCCGGTCCGGTCCAAAACCGAAAATTTTCGGTCCAGACCGATAGGACCGAATTGAGTCAAGATTGTGATTATTGAACTCTTGACTACTGAATTTTAAAGTTGTTTAATGTGTTATTTTGGCTAGTTATTACTTATGTGTTCTTCTGAGTGATGTGCAAAGTAGTACAAATTAGAGTATGCGTTTTTATTCAAAACTTTTATTGTTAGTTAAATAAGAAAATTTAATCAAATAGGAAATCGGTCCAAATGGTCCGGTCTCGGGTTGGTCCGGTTTTTACCGGTCCGGTCCGGTCCAGGACCGGTTCCTTATAGGTCTGGTCTTCGGTCCCCAATTTAGTAGAATTCGGTTTCGGGTTCGGTCCGGTCCGGTCCGGTTCTGGACCTATGCTCAGCCCTACAATCAACCTCTAATTCATCACAAATTAAAGAAGTCAACTCATCAAATGTGTCATTGCTACCAACAAACACAAAAAATTGATCCCCATCCTTATAGCTAATGTTCTCTCCCTCAACCAATATTTCACCATTAGAGTAACAACACAAAGGATAATTAGTCTTCTCCATTATGCCTATTGATAACAAATTAACCAAATTAATCAACTAAATGACTAAATACAACCCACAAATTCAACAACTAAAACCAAATTAAATACTAGAATGCAAAATGACATAAACTAAAATTTCACAAATTAATCAATTTCTAATTGAAATAATTACAATTTATATAAAAGAAAGGGTAGATTTTTACCTTAGAGTGTGAATTAAAGTGAAAATGGAAGGATTTGGGCGGAAATAAGCTAGAAATTGAATAGGCGAAAAGTTAGGGTTTTAGTGTGATTTGGGGATTTTTTTAGAGTTTAGGTGGAATGAGGAAGGGGAAGGGGGAAACCCGGTTTTGAAAGGGTAGCACGTAACAGGTCGCAGTCCCAGACTGCGACCAGATGAAGGAATGTGTTTGTTTTCAGATTTTTTACATAAAATTTGCCCTTCATCTGGTCGCAGTCTAGGATTGCGACCAGATGCTTTCCAAAATTCTGAAAATCCCTGCCCAAATATCAAATTTTCTGAAAATTTTGCCTTCATCTGGTCGCTGTCTTTGACAGCGACGTGATTTTAAAAAAATTTTTAAAAAAAGGAAAAACCAAAAATGGTGACGTGGAACCATTTTTGGTAAATACTTTGAAACGAGCACCACTTTGTTAAATAGTTTCGTTTTGGGCACCATTTTAGCAAAAAGTTCCTTACAATCCTACGATTCGATCCTGCGATTCGATCTTACCATCCTTCTTCGATCCAAACTAAGATCCCGATCCTGACAACATTGGTAGACACTAGAAATTACAAATATATGACAGTTACAAACAAAACAATCTACCCAAAGATCCATATTCAACACCGATAATATGATACGGAGTATTTTTTTACCTAATATTTTTGTTACTTTTGTTTCAAACATTATTTGGAATTTTAACCGTTATAAAGATTCCCAATGGTCTTTTTTTCTCGAGTTGTGCACATCAAAAATAAATTTGATCTTACAACTTGTTATTGTCAGGAATACAACTTTTGTTCGTGTCATTTGATTTAATCCAAATTTATTTATTTTTCTATTATTATTATTATTATTATTATTATTATAAGAAAAAAACAATTCATTAATAGAACATCATACGATACTTACAAAGAATAGATTTAGTTGAATATAAATCTAATAAAAACCAAAGAAAACAATTTTCTTACAAACTAAGGATCTCAAAACAGTACCGTAAAAAAGAATATCAAAACAGCATCTGACAATTCGACTCGTCCTATTATCGCTATCTTCATGTAGCTTTTGAAGGGATCTTTCGTTTGATTTATGAGATAAAACATAAATCCGACTGGTTCCAAAGATCGTTGACAAATTAATAGTACCCTTTGAGAGAACACGCTACAAACCATCAACGAACTACTCTTGACGATATTACAGATGGAACTAACCATGAATAAATGGACAAAACCCCGAAATAAGTTACGGAAAAATGATTCTCACCAAAAGAGGAGACTTTTATTGAATAGATTATAGATAAACATACTATTAATTGAATTTTGATATAGTTTTGGGACTTACCATCAATCGATCGATAATCGATGGGAGCCCCGTATTGATGGAGGTTAAGGTTTTTAAAGAGTTTTTGAGGGTATTATTATTATTATTATTATTATTATTTTTTTTTTTTTTTTTTTTTTTTTTTTATTATCAACCGGGAACTTTTATTAAAAATAATTGAAAAATTACATGAAATTTGTGGGCACCCGCGAAACTAGCTGGGCGCCCACTCCCATAGCAATGGCAAAACTAAGGCGAGAAAAGATAAAAGCAGCGCTCCTTGATCCGGCATCCTGGGACACAGAAAACTTCTGAATCCGCTTGAGCAAGGAAACGACATCTTCCCCTAATTCCCCCAAAGAAGAGAAGGAGAAAGGCAAGAAGCCATAACCATGCCCCACGCACAAGTCCCTGTACTTGGCGCACTTCCTCCTAGCAGCATCAACCACCACCCCTCCTGGCACAAAATCAGCCATGCCCGACTGAGTCAATGGAGAGGACCCAACCAGATCCACACAAACGTCGCGCCCCCGGTCCCAAGAATAGAGCAGCAAATCAGCAGGCCGCAAAGGTCCACCCGCACCATCGAGCAACCCAATATCCACCTCACGACCAGTAGAGATCCCCGAGCGGTAGCAAATATCCAAAAGAGTATCACGAACAAGGTTATGCCGATGTTTGACACCAACAGCACTAACGCAGGAGACAGCGTGATCCCGGAAGATATCGCCATCAAAAACCCGGGAGCAAGCCGAACAAGGCAAAGACACTGGAAACAGCGGAACACCCAAACGATAGCTGAGCACGCACGGTAAGTCCTACTGTTCATAGTCTACCCCAAACCGGAAATAGGAACCACACGCAACCAATCAGATGAGTGACCTCCCTGCTGGGACTTCCAAAGTGCAACCTGACGAGGAGTCAACGAGTAAACCGACTCCGCCGAAGCAACAACCCTCGTGAAATAAACATCTGCCAATTTCTTCATAAGTTTGGTGGCAGCGATCTCAGAAGGGTTGCGCAGAAAATCAGATCCCGTAACTGTAGCAAAAGCACCCAGAGCTGACTGAAAAGAAGGTCCGGGGTCATGGACACCCGAAATCTGAAGAAGCCGATTCTGCAGATCCACAGACTGCAACCGAGAAGCCAGGAAAGCGTAGTGCAGGACGTCACTGACAGCGTACACACCAAGCCCACCAAAGGAAAAGGGAAGTGTGGCAACCCGCCACTGCCAGTCACCAAAACCTGGTCCAGAAGCGGTGACGATACGTTCTAGATGAGAACGCAAAGCCGCGTCAAAAATAGGCGCAGCGGAGCCGAACGCATCAGGGGAACAAGTACGCAAACCGAAGTAAAGCTTCGAAATACCGGTACAGGCCCGGAGCAAAAGAAGCTCACACTGTGGGTCATCAATCAGAGAGACGGAGTCCATGAGCCCAATAGTCCGAGCCACTCTCCCCATCACAACCTCACTGCGAAAGTCTGGGCACACACTCACCGGACCACCAAGAACCTGGACACCACGAAGAGGACGAGCAATATCAGAAAGAAAAACACCCAAAACCCGACTACGGGGGTCTTCAGACGGCCAGAAAACCTCGGTCTTGCCAATATTAAGATGGAGACCCGATCGCGGCCCATCCTCCATAATCATCTGGAAAACCTGCCCCACAACCACGGTATCCCCGACAATAGTGCCATCATCCAAATACCAAGCCTGCAAACTCAAGTCGAAAGAGTCACGAATCTTACAAGCCAAAGGATGTAAAACCAGCGAAAAGAGCAAGGGGCCTAAAGGATCACCCTGCTGAACACCCTGGCAGGACCACAAGCTATGCTCCCCATAATACAAACGAGCGGGCCGGGAATAGCAAAACTCCACCCAACAAGAAAGAGCGGGGCACTGACGACGCACCTCCCCCAACATCACCTCCCTATCAACCATGTTAAAAGCGTTCTGGAAATCAACCAACAGCATAGAAAGACCGACCTCATCACCCCGACTCTCAACCAACCGGTTCAAGGCATGCAGGATAGCCTCTCCCCCACCAGAAACACCAACCCCAAACTCAAGTCCATCAAAATAACCACTCAAAGATGGACCAACCAAAAAGGCACCAACCTTGGAAACAAGGCGCCTCCAGATCGTGCCCACGGCAATAGGACGGATACCACCACCCGGCTTAACAAGCGGGGTCAGCGACGCACTTGCAATATACTCACCAAGAACCAGCGGACATCGTCCCTCAAGAAAGAGATTAACCACTCCAGAAATAGAAGCCAACAACTCATCGGAAACGGCAGCCGCAGAACCACTCAAACAATCAAGAAGATGTTGAGCGCGTAAACCATCCCGCCCATAAGAAGTACCACGCGGGAACCCCTGAATCATACCCTGGATAACGGAGATGGAAGCAACAAGAGGAGGATTACCTGCAGACCGAGAAGGCAAAATAGGCGAAGGGACAATGGGGTGCTTATCCGCCAAAGCCGCTAGAGTAGCTGTACTGTACGGGGCAACTCCAGAAGATGATAGGACGCGAACAGCTGCAGTGTAATGACCATCACAAATCTTCCTACGACACTGCTTAACATTAGCCTCACCCAAGTCAAGCGCCTCATCAAACCGAAAAGAGGGAGGAGACGCAGCTAAGGTATCCCGGAGAACCTGCAACATACCACCAGGCACACCCCAAGAACAAATAGCGCGAGAAATGCTCTCCTCCTGCCGCTGACGCCGGATAGCAGCACGACACTCACGACTACTCCTCGGAGAAAAGGTCTTGAGGATGCAAAGGGGTAAAACAAGCAAGGCAACCCAAGATGAGAGATCCGAAGGAGAACGGATCACAGCATCTAGGGCCCCTTTAAGAACCCGCGAAAAACCCAAACGACAACGAGGCGGGATAGATTTCACTGTTCTCAAGCCCTTAGACAACAACCGATCAAGAGAAGTAACAGAGAATCCACCCCCAACCACATGATCAGCACCATCAGAAAGCAATGGCGAGTCAGGATCAGACGGCCTAGGAAAATCGTAAAGAACGAAAGAGACAACACCATCACCCGAATCTGGTGCCTCAATAACGGATCCATCCCCATGCAGGCAACGCTTACTATGAGCATGAGTCCTCGTACAAACCCCACATAACCAAATACCCATACGACTAAAGGTAGTCTCAGCCTCGACAAAAATAGATAAAGAAGTAAGAGATTGTCGAGTAATAACCTGAGCATCGCCATTACAGTGTCGATCACGCAGATGAGTAAGCATGAGAGCTTTTTTGAGACCATTACCACGACCATCTTGACAACCGGAAAGTCCCACAAAAGGACAATGGTACCGAACCACGTCGGTCATAACCTCAATGCACCAAAGACCAATCCGTCACCGAGAAGCCCGAAGAAAACAGCCCCACACTTCCCGGAAACCACTGATAACCACCGTTAGGGAACCGGCAGCAACGAGACTCTCCGGCTAGACCACAACGACACACCAAATACCACAACACGCTGCAACACCACAAACAAAGAAAAGGTAACACGCACCAGACCTGGCGAGCACCCCCTGAAAACACCTACGCCGACGGAAACGCCGGAGACCCCAGACACGACGAGGGAAACCAACCGCACCCACCAGCACCGTAACCAGCCAAAACCACACAGAAATACCGCAATAACCGCAGAAAAAATAAACGAAAATGCCGTTTAAGACAGGAAAACCACCACCACGTTGAAGCGCCGGCAACGTGAGGTCACCGGCACAGGGAGGTTGTTTACGTCGGCAATGTGAGGTTGCCGCCGGCGATGATGGTTACAGAAGCAACGAACAGAAAAACGCGACGGAGAAAGACGAGAATTACCTAAAACCTACAACGACGATCACCACAACCCACGTCGGTGTCAGGCGACGGCAATAAGGCCACCGACGACGACTGGGCACCGCTGGGTGAAGAGAGCCGGTGACGGCAGCAAGCGGCAGGAACCCTGAACAATTCGCACTCTCACGCCGCTCATCTCTCTAAAACCACCTGAAACCGCCTACGACGACCACCGCAACCCACGTCGGTGTTAGTTGCCGGCAATAAGGCCACCGGCGACGACTGGAGACCGCTGGGTGAAGAGACGCGGTGACGGCAGCAAACCCACGAACCAACCCTAAAACACCGCCGTTGAACTCGCCGGGGACAGGTGGTTCCGATGTGATGACCGCCGGCGACAACCAGGCACTGTAGAGGTGGGTACTGGTGGCGGCAGGCAACCACGAGCCCTAATCGCAAAATCGCTGTTCACTCTCCTCTCCTCTCTCGCTCAACGTATAATATTATTATTATTATTATTATTATTATTATTATTATTATTATTATTATTATTATTATTATTATTATTATTATTATTATTATGAATACGTCCTAACTATTAATTTTGGGGGCTATAATAAGTCGTCGACGTTTTGTAACAAATCGTCGACGTTTTTCATAAAAATTACATTGCTTGCTTTTACTCTACATCTCTCTAACTTATCTCTCCTCTAAACTCTCCAAACAAAACAAACAACACTTCAAAAAAACTCGATTTTCTCACAACGATTCAATGTCAACCAACCAACAATCAACATCAAACGCTAACAACGATTCATCGGTAATTAAGTGACTAACAATCTATTTTCATTTGAATCAAACTAGTATTTATTGAATTACATGTTCAAACCATTTAGTTCATATGAATCGAATTACATGTTAATTAGTCTTCATAGAATTAGTATTGAATTGAACACGACACGAGACGCCACATAGCCATCGAAATTTTGCTTGAACACGACACGACGACACTTCCCCATAGCCATCGAAATTTTACGTCCATAATGGGAGAGGGACGTGAAATCTCAACATCCATAATGGAGAGGGACGTGAACATTCAACGTCCCCCATGGATGGACATGTTGATTTCACAAGTCCATATTGGACAGGGATGTTGAGTTTACACGTCCACCATGGACTGGACGTTGATATCAACGTCCATGACGTTGATATCAACGTCCATCATGGACGTGGATGTCAACTATTCACGTCCTCTGTGGACATGGACGTGTATTGTTCACGCCCTCTTTAGGTTCAGATGTGCACTATTCACGTCCAACATGGTGTTGGACGTGAATCTTCAAAGTCCCATCATGGATCAAACTATTAAATTGATTTTCCGTCTTTTTATTAAGTTTTTTACATAAATTTAGGTCTTTTTACATAATTTAGAATCTAATCATTATTAATTTTGCGTGTTAACAGGATTCGTTTGAGGAGTTTGGTGTAAATGGTGTGAATTATAACCACCTATTTGAGACGGTAACATGTTTTGCGAGTCGGGATGAGGCGTTTGACTGGACTCAGAAAATAGCCTTTCATAACGAGAGTCATCCGCCTCCTCCTCCTCCTCATCATCGTCAGAGGAAACGACGAATCAGAACGACCTCAGAAAACACCACACCACCACCTTTCCACCGCGCGCGACCAGGAACAGAAGAAGGAGCCAACAAAAGGAGGAGCGGACCCGATGAAGCCAAAAATCTTGACTAGCCGTGATAGATCATGGAAGACAGGTCAGAAAGACCCATCTCCGGCGAAAGGAAGGAGGACAAAAGGGTTGGTGTGTTTTGGGGAGTGGCATCGGCGGCTACTTAAAGTAGAGTTTTTTTAATTTTGTTTTTGGGTAGAGAGAAGGCAGAGGAATTCTAAAGAGATGAAGGGTTACATATATTTTTATACGTAATTAAATGAGGGTTTAAATAAAGTTTTCTTTCCGAATTTTGCCTCTCATGGAAAAAATTTCGTTTGTTCTAACCGAGCGAAATTAAATCCCCAGATTTCTTTCCCCTTTCATTTACTTCACTCCATTCATAGTATCCGAACAAAGGAAAACAAACCTCTCGATTCCCCCTTCCCCTCCAATTCTCTCAATACAAACAAACCTAAATGACTCATTGATGTAAATAGGTCGATACAAACACGACAAACAATACAATTAGGGGGTTTGTGTTGTTATCTAAACACGAACAACCATCTCTAACAAATTAACCTAAAATTATTTGATATTTTGTCATATATTTACATTTTCGAAATATTGACAAGACACGTAACACACAACTACATGAACTTAATGAGTTTGAAATGAAATTTGATGTCCATCACGTGAAATGTATTTGGATCGTGTTAAGGTAAAAGGGTTCATGACCGTCATTTACATGTAATATGAGTCCAATATAAACTAGTCTCTTTGCCGGATCTAAATAGAACCCTATGTAACAGTAAAAACATTATTTTGCTGCAAAATTGTTATCAAGGGTAGGCACAATTTCACCACAGAGACATCAATACACCCCCTATTTTTAACTTTCAACCATCAAAAGTGTTAGAAATGTGGTACATAGTAACATTCATTGCATCTAATTTGAGCAACATGAAAAGAAAACATCATGTGTACTTAAGTACTTTTACCTCCTCATGTCCAGGCTTCATTCACCAAATTTCATCCATTGTTTTACAAGCGACATAAATTCGCATTTAAGACGACACTACTTATAGTTTAACACATCTTAAATATTACTTCCTCCATTCATATCCAAACTACACCTATTCCATTTTAATCAATTCATATCCAAACTACATCTTTCTTAATAAAGCCAACAAAATTACTAAAATATCTTATGAATATTAATTATTTACCCAAAATGTCATCAAATGATCCACCATTACTCCACCACAAACAATAAAAAAATAACATACACACTTCCAATTGTACTTTTAATCATATATTTAATAAACTTTTAAAATTTGTGCATAAAGCATAAATACAATTTGGATTTGAATGAAGGAAGTACTAGTATAATACTGGTACTTATTTAATTATGTATATAAGATAAATATATTACTTTTTTCCTCTGTACAAATAATATGTATTCGACTAATTTTAAAGTCCAGACGTACATAATATGTATTCGACTAATTTTAAAGTCCAGACGAATAGTTAGGGAGACTTTCGTGACCCACTAGTCCACTTTATAGTCTACACCAATCTAGCATATGCAATTTCCTAACTACTCCGTATGTCATTGTCGGCTGACTATTTTTGTCATGAATGTCAATCCGTATATTTAGTATTTACTGCATTGTACATTTGTACTACATTCGATTAAAGTTTTCAAAATATAAATAGTCATAGCAAACACAACTTGTGGAGCCATTGATAGTTGTTACGAATTTCAATTTTAAATAGCAACGTGGACAAATTATTTGTCACCTTTTACATCTTTACTCACACCTACTCTTATAAAAGGTTACAAAATAGTGATAAAAAAAATACGGTCATAAATAAGAATTTGTAAATTATATATAAGTAAAATAACGAAATATATATACAACTATACAAATAAACAAGAGTAAGTGATCATAAATTTACGATATCAAAATGTTACAATGAAAGATAAAGAAATGAACACGGAGTACCATTTAGGTAGCACGGACACTTCTCCTAATGAGCCGTACCGTGTCCGACACCGACACTCCACGGACACACGCCGAAACGTGTCCAACACCTAAACAACCGTGTCTAACTTTCTACATTTATTTGTGCACGTGTCCGACGCGTGTCCATGGTATTTGAGCCGTGTCCGTCGCGTGTCCACGATATTTGGTTATCATTTGCGGTGAATGATGTTTTTGAGATGAGAAATGCGTTATCGAAAGAGATCAATTAGAATATTGATTCGGACGAGGGTTGAAAATAAATTTATTATCAAGGGCAAATTTTACATTCACTTATTTAAAATTAATATCAAATACTTTTATAAAAATAAAAGGGTAAATTGATAAACACTACCTACTTAAGTCCTCTTTTTAACAATCACTACCTATATAATAAAAGTTTCATAATCACTACCACAATACTATGTCCGATAACAAAATCACTGACTTCTGCATTTTTCGTCCAATTAATAAATATAGTGACCAAATTGCCCTTGGTTTAACATAATTATTTAGCTTCTCATATTCACTCATTAATGTCGATTACTCTCTATATTCACAATCTCTCCTCTACTCTCTATACTCAATCAAATTCATTTAATCTTTCTCTCCTGTGAGTTCTTCATCAAACCCAGGTACAACACTTCTATCCGTCTATTTTGAATTAGGGTTCTACGATTATTGTTATTGCTTTCTTGTTTTATTATTAATTACATTAATTTTTCTCTTTATATGTCTGTTTTTTTTCAAATATTTCCGGTTAGAAGAAGTAATTCTTTGTACAAGGAAACCTAAAAAGCTTTCGATCGGTGTTGACTGTTGACTCAAACAACCACACTTAATGATTGGTGCGCAACTTTCCCACCAAACTCTAGTTTCCCACGCATTAAGGAGATTTATATTTTTCCACTTGGAAGAGTACTCGACACCCCTTTTCGCTGAGAAAGAGACTAACGGCCAAGCCGGGTCAGTACAAAGTAAAGTACCGGCAAAGGACACAGAGGAAGATAATCGCATATCAGTACAAAGTCGCCAAGTCGGGGCTGTGTTTCCTGCAGGTGGGATACGACAATGACACTTCAAATTAGGGAGCCTATCACCTTCTATTTCCTATTTTACAAAAGATGAATTGATAAGATAGAAGTAGATGAACACTTATCTTAGTAAGAAAAAAAATAACAGAGTAGTTGAAGAAAGTTTGGGCAGGGGATGCGTGAAAAAAAAAATTGAGGGGGAGAGAGAATAAAGAATAAGAGTGTAATTGCAGATCTGCAGGGATAGGGTTTAATTGACATGGGAGGGGTAGTTTCGGGATAAAAACATGATTTTTGGAGGGAAATTTGAATTTACCGTTTTAATGAGGTTTTCCGGCCAAAAGTCAGGGATTTTATTATCGGAGTTAGTATTGTGGTAGTGATTATGAAACTTTTATTATGTAGGCAGTGATTGTTAAATAGAGGATTTAAGTAGGTAGTGTTTATCAATTTATCCAAAATAAAATCAAAAATTTATAACTATAAAATGTATATTTTATTAAATTTAAATGCCGTGTCCCGTGTCCTGAATTTCGAGGCATGCCGTGTCCCGTGTCCGTGTCGTGTCCGTGTCCGTGTCCGTTTTGGTGCTACCTAGAGATACCATACACTATGCACTTCTTTTTACTGACTTGCCTAGTGACTCGGAACTCGAAATTATTCTTATGGTTAATAACCGTCGCATAAATTTTATTTTGCAATGATAAATCACTTATTATTCTATATGACGTTTTTATGAGTACGCCAATTTATTGAGGCTTTATTTAGCTAGACATTTCAATTGACATATTTAACCAAAATTTCATTTATTTTACTTTTTTTCGCACATGTTTACAAATAGATTATTTGACCAAAATTATTTGTTACCTAGGCTAATATTTGAGAAATAAGGTACATGATCAAGATTCTATTTTATCTTTTCAATCTTAATGTTTATTCGGTATTATTTTTTTATATTTTTTATATTATTTCACCAAAATTTAGCTACTTTATCAATTAGTTTGCTAAATATTTTTGTATAGAATCAGTTACCTAATAAGCTCTTAATTTTCAGTTACTTCATCAAATTGCAATTAGTTTTATAATTTTAAGCTAGTTTCACCAAATAAGGTTAACAAGAACTTCTTTAGAATATACTCATATTTACGTAAATTCACATTCTGTCGTGACAATAGGATATTTTACAATAATGCCCGATATATATTTCATCGGCTTCGGTCATTTGTTTACATTTATTTTTCGAACAAAATCGAGACAAGGGGATGAAACCATTTGTGGTGGTTGTTAGTGGAGGACAAGTAGACTTAATTGATGTGTATGATCAATTTACCAATAAAAATCTATCTAATATAGAAATATAAACAAATGAATGAGACAATCTAAAATAGAATAAGTAAATTAGTAAATTAAGAATTACCTCTTTTAAAATCCAGGCTTTTAAAATTAGTAAATTAGTCCACTAATTTTTTTCCCCAAAATTACCACCCTAAAATGCATGAAAATGCTTCAAAATTCCAATTTAGGTCACTTATTCTGTCTATTTTTAAATTTATTCTAGATTGTTACATGTTTCAAAGTATAAATTGGTTAAGACACAAACACAATGTTCATAAACTAGCAAATAATTAACTTAAGCTGGAGTTTTGAAACAACTTTTAATAAAAGTGCATCTTAAAAAAGTAATTTTCAGAAACAATTATAGAATGGAGTAATTTTTAAAACTTAATTTTAAAAGGGTGTAATTTTTAATTTACTCTCGTTAAATAAATAACCATGTATACTATGTAGGGGTGTAATTAGATTTAGTGCCTTTATAAATTGGGGATGTAGCAAATTACTCTCATAACATACGAATTCTGTGCAAATCAGCCTCTTATTTTCACACAGAGCAAATTAGCCCCTCAACTTTTCAAAAATGTGCAATTGAGTACAAATGAAGTAAAACTTAAAAAAAAAAAAAAAAAAAGAATATTTGAATGTGTTTTTTAATAAAGAAAAATTTAGGGCCTTGTTTCCCACGCCTGATTTACCAAAAAAAAATAATAAAGAAAAATTTAATAATTAAAATCGAATCAATAATTTTGATTTCCAATAATATTAAAATATTTACTTAGAAAATTCTATTCTTAAAGATAAGATATGTGCTTAATTGCACATTAAGTAAAATTTATGGGGTTGTTTGCTACATTTATGAGTTAACGGACTTGAGTTCACATATTATCAAACTTATTAAGGTTAGATGCTATATTTCTCATTTATAAATGTAATATTGTTAAAATCTCTTATTTATAAAAGCAATAGAATTTAGAGCAATGTTATTGGTTCCTAATTTTTAGAAAAATAAAAAAACTCCCTTCATGCCCTACCCCACCACATAATATCAAGTTTTTTTATTTCCAAACTATCAACGGTAGTCTTAAAGTTTATACTTTAATTACTAATATTACTAAATTAAAGAAAATTACAACAACTAACAAAAAATTGTCAAATAATTAAATAGTTGGATGGTTGAATTTTCTTTCATTTTTTTCATTCATTTTTGCTAATTTAGTAAACATATACGTGCTCATTTTTTTTTTTTGGTAACGAGGGAACCCGCAGCCGCTACCTTTGGTGCGCACTGGGTAAACCCGCGGGTATACGTGCTCATTATTACCACCCCTTCGTTCTAATTTACAACGGTTTTAAGCAAGATTTATCGAATAAATTTATACCACCCATTCATTAACGGGCGTCTAATTTTGTAGATTAAATAGAATATCAGTTCTCAATGATTAAAATAGAAATAAACAGAAAAATATTAATAAATATTTATAGTTCCCTACTACGTCGAAAATATAAAAAAAAATGACGAAATAAATAATTATAAATGTATATTTTTAATCGTATTTTTTGTTTAAGATCATCTAAGTTAATACTAGTATATATTAAGAAATGTTTATAGGCCTCTTTTTGTTTCCACCTATGCTTTATTTCGCATGTACTTTTTTTGTTTCAACTTTTATTTTAATTATATGTGAAGGTCGAAACTAAGACGATCTTGAACAAAAAATAACAATTATTGTGTATAACCACTCATTTTCGAAGAATTATACTCTATATATGAGTTCAAAGCATATACTTTTGAATTTTATTTTATTGTATATGTATGTATTTATATCCCCGTGCATTTTAAGCACATATATAAAACTAGAAAATTTTTATGTTATTATATATGTATGTATTTATATACCCGTGCACTTTGTGCACATCTATAAAACTAGTAAAATATAAAGTGGAATAATTGTAAGTGCTTATTGTTTACCTCTGGTTGGACTTTTACTATTCTTTGGTTTAAAATTTGTGCTATCAATCAATTCAAATATTCAATCATAGGGAAGGGAGGTTGTGTGAAGTAGGGAACTGGAAGCCCAATTTCCATCACATGACACCAGAGCTAAACTGGTCCATCTCATCCGGTTGAATTCGTATTTGAGTTGGGTAGGACTTAGGAGTAGGACTATAAGAGACTTATGTAGTTATGCGCTGGCGCGCTGCCTTATGAATTTTAACGCTATTATATTTGTAGGCACAAACTTGAGACCTCTGATTAAGCTAGAATGACCCTTACGAGTTAATTTAAGTAGTGCATTTTCTTAACTCGATTAGCTAATGAAAACAATTAAACTGTCCCAATCCAGACTAATTAGTAGACTAAAGATGAACAATTCATTTCAAAAGCAGAAAACAATATTCTTTATTCCTATAATAAAACTTAGCTCATTATTTTGCACTAAATGGGCAGCAATGATATACATATACATTTCCCTTACAATTTAAACATTTGTTTTAACATCAGTTTATACCCGTTTTGATAAAACTGCGCGGTGTGTTCAATATTTTCAATTGACGCAACTCCTTAAAGAATGAAATATCCTATGCTCAAGAGAAACATAGACAACAATGTGGACATGATAGTAATCGAGAATGGAACTCGAGCATTGTCCTTCCTCAACACCATGCCATCAATGATCGGAAAACTCATCATCAACACGAAAAGAGATATGAACACTTGAGCAAACAATTTGTCCCAATCTCCGGCCACAATCATTTTTGTAACTCCTCCGATAAGGCAAATCAAGTTCAATGTGACCGATGTCACAAGAGGAAGAAGGATCATAGTTGTTGTCCGGAAGTCATATTTCCCGATTTGATACCATTTGCTTGTATCTTCTTCATTGGCCTTATTAGTAGGAACGAACAACGCCTCTCGAATCCCCAATTTCGACATTACACACTCCAGAGTTCCGTATACATAGCATGTCACACACTTTACCATGAAAATTCTCTGTTCCTCCAACCATGAATTCACTGACCCTTTGTTAATAAAGATCACATCGAGGAGTTGCTTCGTGTTTGATGAGATGAAAACAAATGCAAATGGTATGAATAACGGGTCAAATACCTGCATCAATGATCAAATTAACACGATACAGTAAGTCAGTGAGGTTCCATCGTAAAACCAATTACTTGACTGCTTGTTTTGTCTACTTACCGAAGGATATAAGGGAACGCCGTAGAAGAAGCATATGGGTGGAAAGATGGCACAACATACGATAAAGATGAAGTCGAGAGGAAACAAGGTTATCCAAGAAGAAACCATCTTTTGAAGAATATTCATCTTTGAAGGAGTGTAAGCAAGTGGATTATACTTGGATAAACCGATTTGAAGAACGCCGGCAGTCCATCTTGAGCCTTGAGTCAATAGATCATTGAGATTAGTTGTGGCGGAGCCGAGGAATTCTGGCCTTTTTGGGTTCAAGTAAACTGATTTCCACCCTTGGTGTTGTAAGCTTAAACCCGTCATCACGTCTTCCACCAATGATTTATACCGAAAACCAGCCTGCATTTTGTGAATTCTAACATTAATCCAAAGATCGATTTTATATTCTAACACCCTTACACGAAAGCCCATTGGCCATGAAGTGTGGATGCAACTGCAAGTTGTGACCTTTCAGTCAACCAAAAGCTTAAACTGATGGTTGGAGTCTTAAGATCGGTATAATACTTTACCAATCGGTTTATTAAGAATACGGGTACAACAAGGTAAAGAAGAGTCGAACTTGGTATATATTACTTGCCTTTTCACCCCATTTGGTGCCTCGTTCATAAGTGCAAGATGCTAAGAAATGAGCTTCTTGTAGTGAAACAGAGGATATCTCTCTACTATTCACTGAATCAAGCTTGCTGATTTGGCCAAGTGATTTAATGAACTCGTTTGAAGAACCGAGAAAAGATTTCAACTCTTTCATGTCATCACCTGCACGAATTATGATCCCATAAAATCTTATGTTTCTTATCTTAACAAAAGACAAGCATGTTGGACAACTAGATTAGTCGGTAAAGTTATTGAGAGGCGGTACTTTAGACCAGAGTCTAAATCCCGCGAAAAAGAAAATGAGGAAATTAAGGGAGAAACGCACTAGAGCTAACACCATATAATGGCTGCCTCTTCATGTAAAAATTTGTTCCACACAACACCGGTCCCTGAAGTCCGTCCATCCCTGGAAGAAGTATCTGAAAAACCAAGGTAATAAACCGTGTCTTAGTATTATACGATATGTCAATATGTGGTAAAACTCGGATAAGACAGGCCTATATTAAGTCAGAAAGCTCAGGAACTCGCCCCGTTAAAGTGGTTCAGCCGTACAGCGAGTCTTGAATAAGGCAATCTTACATGTGAGACCAATCCAAATTCGTACGTAATTCTCATTTCATAATGTAAACATATAAGGTTATTGGGTAAGTGGTTATTCTCACGTGTAAAACCGTCTCATATAAGTTATGTGGACGTGAAGCAATACTCAATCAATAGACATGCCAAACTCGTGGAGTGATGGGACTCAGAAGTCAGAAGCCAAGCACATTCACATATACCCGGGCCCTGTTTCTGCAATGGAGCACAGCAACTATTTTCAACCCGTGTAGAGTGTAGACCCATTCGCCAGGTCGACCCCAATGTGGTCGTCCTCCTCCTACTACTACTATAGGCCTACCTTACGAGTTACGACACAAAGTAAAAAAACATAAGGAAAGGAGGTCAGTACAACTTACAGGCCATGTCGATCTCATCTGACCATCATAGATATCGGTTTCACTAATATTATGAAACTTGTGAGGAAATTGAACCCAAGCCAAAGACGAAGATATGCTAGGATCAAGATGAAAACACATAGCTTTACGGGCCGAAGAGGGTCCATTACAGTACATGTCACAGTCTAGGGCTAGAATGTAAGGTGAATTTGACATTGTGCTTGAAACTCTTAGCTGCAAAACGACATAAATTGGAACAAATTAGTTCGTATGCCATGTGAACATGTACTCGGTATTTCTATAATTGTAATGTGCGAGACGTACTAGAACGTTGAGGGCTCCGGCCTTGAAGTTATGTGGTTGAGACGGTCTTTTTTCACGAGCAATGTATACGAGTAACGGCATAACGATTTTTTCTGGATTTACAGCATCCTTTTCTACTGAACCTTCATTCACCACCTTGTGTAGTAAATCCATGGCAAACAAGGTTATACAATGGTAAGGAAATATATATAATAAAAAAACAATGGGGTGAGAGAGGCTCGAACTCTCGACCTCAGGATCACTCGATAAAGCTATGAGACCTACGCGCTAGCCAACTGCGCCACCACCCCTGTTGTACTTTGATGTTTACCAATTTTATTAACTAATATGCTAGAGACATATACCGGCTCAATGCTCATATTTGATCACACCTTTGTGATGACCATTTTGGATTATTATGCACAATCATTGGCTCAACACCAATGATTGCTAACTTAATTTTCCCTTAATTAACATATGGTAAGATACTTCCATTTCATCACTAATGATTGTCTTCGACACACTAATAATTTAAATGCAGAAATATTGACAATATATTTTCGTTAATTACTTTAAAAATGAATTTCTACCTAAGAATCAGATAAAAATATGTTGTAAATATGAGGATACATGTTAGGAAACCGAACTAATATATACCATTTGAAAGTTGTATAGAGGGTATATATGTATTTTACATAAACGAAACCTTTAACGAGAAAAATAAAAAATAAAAATGTTACAAAAATATATGTATTGAGTTTATTTAGGGGAAACTAGTAAGGTATAGTGTCATTCGATTCTTTTACATATACTATGTAGGGTCTGTTTATGACATATCATCGTAAAAATATATGAGACCAGCATCAATGTTTAGTACCACCCAATGACGCCATATGATTTAGAAGCGTAGTAACTAGTAAGTGTAGTAGAGAAGAAGAAGAAAACCTGTACAAGTGCGGGATGATTAGTAGGACTTTGATCAACTTCATATTTCTGCATTGTTTTGCGCACTCGGTACTCAAACTTGTCAAATTTCTCCTATAACAACATCCATCCCAAATCTCAATTAAAGAACTATTATATTAATTACTAAAGGTAGAGCAGTTAAAATAAGAACAAAGAGTTTGCTTGTGACGGATGAAGCTGAAAACGGATATTTTACTCTCACAACAAATCAAGTGGACAGGCAGGTGGGAGAAAATGAAGTAATTTATGAATAGTGCAACTTGTATTATGTGAGAGAGACATTATCCGTCTTGAGCTTGTGACGGATAACGTCTGTCTTTAACGATGATTTTTGAAATAATAATTGACTTAGCTTTTATTGAATTATAAAATAACTTGATTTATTAAGATGTAGGAGATTCGTCTTTATTGGAGGCAAGTTTAATAACTATGCATTCCACAATTCAGTTCTATGTTTTAGAGGAATAAGTAGTGTATCTTCGCGTAATCACGTCACTTGTCAACTCAAATGGTCCGATTTTTCTTGGAAGTTAGTAGTCTTGTTGATATCGTCGGTAACGAACCATGTGTCCAACCTACCGTACTCCACCAACACATTGCTAATACTCGACACTTTTATCCTATTTTTTGTTCGGATCTTGATTTATGTAATTTTGTTTTTAATGGCCAAAGTGGTAGTTCTTGTATCACTTTAGTTTACTTTTTTTTTTGCTAATATAAGTGTATTTGACTATATAAGTCAAATCTCTCAAATGTTCCGTCTATATAAGGATCATAATTATACAACTGTAGAAATAAAATATTAAAGTATAAAATAATTATTATAAATCTCGCGCAATGCGTGGTATGTATAGAGTATTTATTTCCTTATGGTGTTATTTATAATGGAAAACTAAAGTTATGAAATGTGTGCTTTTTAAAATTTATTTATTTATTTTTTGCCATAAAATTAAAGATTTTATTTTATAACTTTTTTCCAATTTTTTTGACGAAATTTTTTTATGGCAAAGCTAATGATAAGGATGTGTCAAGTTATTCTTTAAAATTATAATTATTATGTTTAATGAAAACTTACCAACTTATGTTTATGTTTAACATTAATTTTATTTTATTCTGGTGAAAAAATTCATTATTTTAAATTCAATTATAAAATTAAAATTTATTTATAAAATTATATTTTAATGAGATATTATAGTACTTGTTTTTTTATTTATATGAAATACCTGAAACAAAAACTAAGATAATTTTTATTCTCTTAATAGTGGAGGGGATTAAGACAAATTAATAAGAACTATCGTCGACAATGAAGAAATGAAAATTTTCGTGTAAGTTTATGATTTCAAAACAACAAACATCTTCCATACATTTTTACCGAGTCAAGTTTTTTTGTTTGATGCAACAAGATACCGGAGGAGTGTCATGGCCGAGGTTTGTCTCGGTCATTAAGTTATAATTTCCTTTGTTTTTTCTTATGTTGATTGGTTTTGGTTTTGTTGTTGTTATGGGCTAATCCCGCTTCTTATAAAAGAAACAAAAATAAAACAAAAATGTTAACGTGAGAGAATATTTACTATTTTATTTTTAACTAATTAATGTTAGACGGTTTTTCAGAAAACTTGCTTATTGACACCAAAATAATTAACCAATTAAGCTATGAACCAATTACCTAAACACTAAAATTTGACAGAGACGGTCTTTCAATAAATTATTTACCATTTTTTGTACCATTTTATTTGTATTATGTGACCTTTTTGTCATTGATCGTACCATAATAGTTTTATACTTATTTACATAATAAATGTACTTATTTTATCTTTAATGATGATTTGTACCGATCATATTAGTTTTAATACTATTTTTCTAAAATTTATACAATAGGCTATTAAAAGACGGTCTCCTAGAGACCTATTGTTATCTAAAACAATTTAAAAAAATTGAATAAGTTAAAATTAAAATTTACCTTGACTGACTTTCTTTCTTCTAAAAACTCCAAATTTTGAGAAACCTCTAGTGGAAGCTCAAAATAAGCAGTAGGACAAATAGTTTGCACATTGTACCTTCTAACGAAAGGTAGCCACCATGTAGCAAACTCCCAAGCCTCTTTCAAACCATCTAAAGTCACAGAAGCACCTCCATCATCAGACAAATATACACTCAACTTATTAGTAGGGTAATCTAAGGCCATGGCCGAAATAACCGTGTTCATAACATCGATAGTAGGCTCCCTTTTCGGGTCAGCTGTACATATAAACACGTCTATTCCAGGCAATTTTTCATCGTTAGGCAACCTTTCTGTATGGGCGGCCCGAGTAACAGGCCGCCACATAAGAGGTTGTCTAAGGAGCCACAAGAACGATGCTGATATTTCGGCTATTATTATTACTAGCCATGGTAATAAAGGTATTGTGTAGAATTTAGGGTCATTTTTGTTAAAGAAAAAGGACCCTCTATAGTAGAATATGCCAAGTAATGCTAAGAAATAAGTAAATGAATATATTTTGTTAATAGTTGCCCTAATGTTTAGGATATGGCATTGGTGGAGAGGTTGAATGTTTGAGTTTTCCATAGTCTAATGGTTGGTTTATTTTTGATGTATGTCTTATCCCTAAGCTTAATATAGACAACATATATAGTTTGGCTCCATATGAATATATCATTATCATTATATTTTTTTAGGAAAAATGAGTTAGCGCCACCAGGTACGCCCAATTTCGACGTCATCCTCTCACAAATATTATTTGGAGGTTCCAATAATAATGGGTGTATCACATATAATAAGTGGAGCCCCAATAATAAAGGATCGAATATATATGAAAGGCTAATGTCGAAATTAGGGGTGAGCAAATTTTAGGTCCGGACCGGAAAAATGGACCGGACTGGACCAAACCCGGACCGAATTATTTTGGTCCGGTCCTTGGTCCTCATTTTTCCAAGTTTTGGTCTTCGGTCCGGTCCGGTCCAAGACCGGTTAATTTTGGTCCGGACCGAATGAACCAAAGTTCTTGTTTTTTAAGACTAATCATTAAAATATTTTGAATTAAATTAACATTTTATCTTCAAAAGACCTTATAAATTAGTATTATCAATGATTTTCATAAAAAGTGTCGTCTAACTATTTAAATGCATATTATTTAGCGGAATTAAAATGTAATTATCTTATACTCCCTCCTACCCAAGATAAGTGTCCCGTTTGCCATTTTTCTTTATTCGTCAAGGTGTCCCGTTTCGTACTATTTGGACGGTTTTATTACGTTTTTACCCTTCACTATTTATATTTATTACGCACCCACTCACTCCTAACCCAATAGAATACTTTCTCTCTCCAATCTAAATACCCCTACTCTACCCAAAATACACAAACCATAAATCTTTACTCACTACCAAACGGGACACTTATCCCGGGTAAGAGGGAGTACGAAATAGTGAAAAAATAGTTTAGGTCCATTTCGGTTCAAGCCCGGACCGGACCAAATATTTCAGGTTTGGTCCGGTCCAAGACCGAAATTTTTAGGTGCGGTCTTTGACCACCAAATTTTTAAGTTCGATCTTCGGTCCAGTCCAGTTCGATTCGATCGCAGACCAATTCTCACCCTAGTCGAAATTGGGTGCCGCTAAGACGCCCTATCATTTCAAAAGGTAAATGTTGAAAGGAAGTTCAAAAGATTTTTTTTTTCCTTTAATTAAATAATTAACCTATCATTCCTTTCCTAAAACAGCTTTACAAAATTATTGTAACTTGTAAGACAATTAATTAACTTAATTACAGCCACTCTAATTGACTAATAACCTCCACTAAGTAAATTGAGCAATAAGTGTATCAAAATATTTTATTAAAAAATTTACATATTTTATCATAAAATTGTTTTATAAGAGATTACAAAGGGCCAAAGGGGACAAATTTAAAATATACTCTTAACAACGTTAGAAGAATGGTCACTTAATTTCAAATATAAATAGTAATTTGATTTTAAAAATGTGATAAGAGTCGTTTGAATAGAGAATGGGAGAAATTATAATAATAAAAAGGAAAACTCGAACTTAGTATTTCCGTCTCAAACAGTAAAATTTAAAAGCACGTATTCATAGTATTATTTAGTATTATGAAAATATAGAATGACATAAATACGATATCATTTTAAGCAAATACGTACAAAAGATGGAGTTTAAGTTCAAGTTGAGAAGTCTTAGGCATGTGCTAAATAAGATGAACAAGTCAAATAATGTATGGATGCTGCTTGGTCCGCAAGTATTTGATACTAAGTATAGTTAGTTTACGTCAGGCATGATAACGCAATTAGAATAGGATGGACTCCAAACATAACATGTCTTCTCAACACTATTTGGATCCTTGCCAAATTACCAATCATTAGGGAATAATTTTGAACTACGTCTCTTTTAAGACGGTATTATTCATCTTAAATTTAAAACGGATTAAATATATATTATTAAATTTGACAAAATTGACCCAATCAGAACATAAACTCAAGACTCGAACCCGGATTGACCCGACCTAAATGTATATTGTTGCAAATTGATTATTATATATGTATAAATAACTTGAAAATAACTGACTCGAATATGACGCGAACTCAAAATTACCCGATCTGATCCGAAGTTTACAAACCCGAAATGACCCGATCCGAACCAAACCCGATTGAGAGTTCTACATACCACTTGTGTATATAAAAATGTATATAGAAAAGCAATATATTTGTCTTATATACACAATCGGTATGAATGTATGATACTTGGCATGTTTTAAGCTTATTATGTATAGTGTTGTTTTAAATGAGAAATTTGGAATGATATTGACCTTAATCATGGCTCCGACCCTCTTCTTTTGAACTTAGTTTTAACTCATTATAGTTTAGCTTTATTTAGTTCATTTCATCTCTTTGGCCATGTTGTTTTCAGTTGAATAGAGATAGACTATATTGAATGGAGCTTAATTGAAGTAAAATGAAGCAAGACTGTTTTTTTTTGCTAATATGAGCTGAACTAAACTAAGTTGAAGTAAATAGAACTAAGTTGAACTGATCTGAATAGAGCCTAAGTAAAAGTTAATTTGTTATGAGATAAGAATATAAGATGAATGAAAATGGACTAAACTAAATAGACCTGAGTTGAAATTAAATGAGTTGTAATCAAGTCCAAAAAAACAAGACCTAAGAGTTAATTTATGAATAGCCAAGTAAATAAATTGAATTGAACGCCTGAACTGAACAAAACAAAAATTAGCTACAATTAAGTCCAAAAGAACAATACATTCACAAGTTAATTCTTACTACGATCCAGTTAACCTTCATTAAATTTAGTTTAACTTAGCTCTATCAAATTTAATTTAGTTCAACTCTTGTTAGCAAAATTAAACAAGATCTCTATGGCTTTCTAGCAATTGTAATATTCCTAAATTATACCCCGTATCTTTTCTATCTTGACCAATTATTATTTTGACATAAAAAACCAAAAAAGAAGATAAGGTACATAACTATATATATCTTAAATAACTATGAATATATGTATTAATTAATTATTCCCGATAATTACAAGAGAAAATCGATTATTTTGAGGTTCTGGTTTGCGTTGACAGTACTCCGGCCATATACTCCGTATATATAAGATCATGACACGAGTAGGGACGGGACTACCTAGACCAACAAGAAGCAAAATGCATTTTAAATTGAGACGACTTGTGACTTACCCTCCATCTCGGTATTTATCTATTTTTATTTTTAACACATAAAAATAAATTAAAAAAAAGAAGAAAATCCTTTGAGATTAGTGTTATTTAATGATAAGTGGACAATAATGAAATTGGATAATCAAATAACCTATTAAATACATGCCTAATATAGAAAGATAGCAAGTGAATGAAACACTCAACTAGGAATGGCAGTGGATCGGGTCCCCGCCCAGACCCTTAGGGTCTGACCCTAATGAGTTAGGTATGGGTTGGGGCTTGGGGATGAGTCTTATATAAAATTTCGGCTCCGGGTCTTGATGTTTGGACTCTACCCGACCCTTAGACCCTTATACTTATTTTTAAAAACGACACATATTTAAAAAAAAAAACACATATAAACGTCAATAACCCAAAAGTCCAAAACACACGACATTTATTAGTTATCACAAATATCTATACGCTAGACCTGATCATGGGTCGGGCTGGGCCGGGTTTGGGACGGGCTCGTGCTAAATAAACGGCCCAAATACATGGGTCGGGTTGGGTCGGGTCGGAAAGGTGGGCCATAGGTTTTGGCCCAAGCCCGTAATTGATCGGGCTATAATGGGCCTCGGGCCAAAACGGGCCAAAATAATACAATACGAAACAATCAACAAAATGGATGTGAACAAATTATTATTTTTTTAGTGACGATGGGTTTAATCCCCCCGGACCCATGTATTCCCGCACCACCACATGGACCATGTAAGCCACCCTTTCGTGAGCTGCAGTGGTCATCGCTCCAGCTGGTAATCGAACTTGAGACCTCTCAACTTTTGCATTTCTGCAAACTTTAAGGTTTAACTCAGTTACCACTGACTAACACCACTTGGTTGATGTGAACAAATTATTAGCAACGAAATAAAATTTTCAAATTTTAGTTGTTTGACTTCTACTTTTTTGGTCCGGAGAACAATACCATAGTATCATACATAACTCATTAATTACAAAAAGTTATTAATACACTAACTAATTAAAGGTGTACGATAAAAACATAAAAATATTCGCAAAGTTGATAATTCAATGCATTAGTGATATTAAATTATTAGTGTGATCTGATATACGATTCCAAGTTCCAACTTTCAAACTTTTTTTTTTTTTTAAAAAAAGTAATAATTTTGGGTCGGGCCAGGCCAAAAGCCGGGCCTTTAAGTTGACCCAAACTCGACCCTATATTTATATCAGGTTTCTTTTGGGCCGGGCCACAGGCTTTTAGGCCAAACTATAAGGCCCAAACCTGGGAAAAAATGGGGTTGGACTGGGTCGGGCCATCGGACATGGGCCATTTGATCAGCTCTACTATACGCATATCCAAATACCCATTAAGAGAATAAGAAAATTGATGAAAACGATAAGTTCGGGTACTAGCTAAATGATATAATTTGTTATTTAACAGAAATACTCCAAACTATCGACTACCTTCTTAAAATACGCCGCACTTTAATTTATCTTACAATAAACCAAATTATTGACCTTATCTTCTCGTATCATACTTGAGATATTTTTAACGTGTAAAATCAGGTCAAAAGTTGAGTGAATTCCATCACCACCGGTCCACCACTATATCACCCTCACAACTTCACCCTTCTCCCTCTTATACCATTATCAGCCACCCTTCAGCAACGTGACCACCATTATCTCGGCTGTCATCTTTTGCCCATTAAACCATAACTCACTTCTTATTCTCCCCTGATTACTTAGGAAAGCAATCTGATCCAGACTGATACAACACATGTGAGCAGTCTCAAAAGACGATCATTCATTATACAATTAACACCAAAATCCACCATCAACCTCATTCCTTCATTTATTTACTCAGTAAATAAACTCAATATTTAATCACTCAAAATTCAACACCTTTCAGACCATAGCTTCAATTTCAGTTTCATCTCCATAACCGCACTCCTCCCTCAGATCGACAAAAGAGCAACCTCTCTACCAGCCCAAAATTACATCACTCTTGTTACTCCCTCAATCCAAAACCAACATTAACCTCAGCGGCAAAAAACTTTGCCAAAAATCGCTCCCAATTACGAGCCCAGAAGCAGTAACGTCAAGCACCAACAAGTATGAGCTCGAATTAGTGGAACTCGAATTAGTACACCAACGTTTGTCCCTCGCTCCTTTGTTTCAATTCATGCCCTTTTACAGAAACCCTAGATCACAAAATCGATTCAGGGATAAATATTAGTTAAGTGTTTGGAAGGCTTTAAGGTGGTCATTGTGATGTGGGGAGTCGGGAATATATGGTCGTGAATTGCGCGTAGGTGGTTATGGGTGGATGGAGATGGCTGTGGAGGGTGTTGGTATGTGGTGAGTTTGGTGATGATAATTGATAAGAGTAGGGTTATTTGTGGGTGGGTTTGTAAGAGAAATGAGAGGGAAGTTACTCGTTAAGAAGGTAGCCGGTTACCTAGTATAGTACGAGATAAAGGTGTTGGTAGTTCATTTTATTGTGAGTTAAATTAAAGTTTGGAGTATTTTGAGAAGGTGACCTATAGTTTGGAGTATTCTTGTTAATTATTGTTTTGTTGAAGAAAAAAGCAAACCCTTGAGTCGGGTATGAGTCCATTAATTTCAGACCCTTTAGGCTCTGGGTCGGGTATGGGTCCAAGGTATGTGACTTAGGGTCGGATTCGGGTTTGCTGGACCCTAACCAGACCTTACCCATTGTCAACCCTACCCTCAACCATGAAAATGGTAAACAAATAAACGGGGCGAAAGAGTTTAGTATTTTTCCATTCAGATAAACTATTTAAGCTTTTGAAAATATATAAATGGAAATTAAAAGTTGTAAATAACATTTAGAAAGGAAAAACACTATTGCAATATTTGTATTCATTGCAAATTTATAAAAAATAAAATTTATGAAAATTAAACAATAATTGGCCCAATCCATAGCATGTCCAGTTGGACAACCCTTTCAACCCGTTTGAGGTAAAATATGCCATTTTTTCCCACTTGGCATGAATGATCCCCCGCTACAAATAAAATACAAAGTTCACCGAGACGAAGAAAATATATATGCGAAAAAGAAGATACTCCCTCCATTCTTTTTATATCACTCTAGAGCTGGCAAAAGTTGACCCGACCCGATGAACCCGACCCGACCTGCCCGAAACCCGACCCGATACAACCCGAGAATTGGGCGAACCGAAACCGAACTGACCCAACCCGAACCGACCCGCTAACCAATATCAGCATTATTTTGTCCAACCCGAATTCGACCCGAACCGAACCGACCCGGCTTGTGACCCGTTATTTCTCAACCCGATAGATGACGTTATAATGAACTGGCTTAATAATGGTTTAAATGACACCAAATTGGTAATTCTTCTTAATTATTTTAACTTAAACTTCAATTAATACATATATCCATTAATTAAACATAAAATTATCATCTAAAACTAAATATATAAGATAAAATATATGTCAATAACCTGACCCGCTAATGACCCAACCCGAATTGTCACCCGTGGCGACCCGACCCGAAGTTGACCCGACATGAACCGAACCGACCCGAACCCGTCCTAACCCGACATAACCCGAACCCGATATGACCCGACCTGCTTTGACCCGACCCGTAACCGACCCGAGTGACCCGATTGCCACCTCTATATCACTCATTGCTTTATACACGTTTGCTAATACTTATTTTGTTTCGATTATATCTTTAGCTACATACTACTAAAAATTATAAAAATTTGATATTCTTAATCCTCTTACCAAGACAAATTAAAAAAGATCTCACATAAATATATTTCCGTGAACGGATTGAGAGAAAACTGACGTTGAATACTCGATTGTGAATAGTGTCCAAAAGGGGAATGGGGTGATATAAAAAGAATGGAGGGAGTATAAAGGATTGCAACTTATACATGAATTTATTTATTTCATGGTAGAGGTTCGATCCTCATAAGTTGAGTTCTAAACAACCAAGAACAGATAACCTAAGCTCAATAAAGCCATCGACAAAATGATTGACTTTAAAGTGGTCGACCATGGAACTCGTCCGTTATCCTTCCTTACTAGCATTCCCTCAATCACCGGAAGACTCAACACCAACGCGTAAAATAACAAAACTAAATACACAAACACGGAATTCATGTCACGAGTAGTAACCACCAATTTTGCAACTCCGATGCCTAAGCTGAACAAGTTCAAAGTGACCGCGGTCACAAGAGGAAGAATACAGATTTCCGCTGTCCTAAAGTCGAACTTGTCCATTTGGTACCACTTGACTTGATCAATATCCCCGGCTTTATTAGTCGGATTGAAACTTGCTTCTCGAACACCCAATCTTGTTTTAATACACTCAAGGAATCCGAATAAGAAGCTTGTCATCGATCTGATGATCCAAACCCTTTGTTCGCTTAGCCATACACCTATTGATCCTCCACTAATCAATACATCTGATAGATGCCTTAGCCAAGATGATACGAGAGCGAAAGCAAATGCCTTGAAGAACGGATCTGAAACCTGCGGGGTATTATCACTCGGGTATTATTAGACTTGTCAAAATCTGACTCGGCCTTAAAACCCTACCAGTATAGTATTATTCTAACGGCTTTTCTAACGTGTGGCCTAAGGTCACATAAAGACACGTGTCATGTGAAATTAGGGTAACGTATCATAATATAAATTAACTTTAATAAAAGAACAAGAATTCAGGAAATAAATTTGTGCCAATTAACTTGACGACTTATTAATCCAGCAAAGCCCTGTTCTTTCTAGCTGAATGGAGCTGGACAGAAAAATAATCGGGAAAAACGGTGTGAGAATGTATTTTAGACTGGTTTATGATACTCAACTAATCCAAACTAGATAAGTCATGAATCATGATACTTAGACACTTCACCTCAAAACAGAAAAAAAAACCTTGGCATAGTTAAATTCCGACACTTTTATGTGGATAACGTACCTGAGGATACAACGGGATGCCGTAGAGGAAACACATTGGAGGGACGATAGCAAAACACAGAACAGGCAGACAATAAAAAGGTTCAGTGAAGAAGTAGGAAGACAACATCCTCTGATGAAACTTCAATTTCGAAGGACGGTAAATGAGAGGATAATACTTGGATAGAACAACATCAACAAAGCCTAAATACCATCTTGTGCCTTGAGTGAAAATGTCATCAAAATTAGTTGTTGCTGACCCTAAGAATTGTGGCCGTTTCGGGTTCATGTACATTGATTTCCATCCTTGACTGTGTAGGTATATTCCGGTCATTACATCTTCCACCACTGTATCGTACCAAAATCCAACCTGCATTACGGAATTCTCATTCAGTGTCTTACAAAAATTGTATGGTGATTGGCGAATTAATTGTCAGTCAATGTTGTTTATGTCTCGTTTTCAGCCCTAGGAATGCAGCAGTGTTAAAACCCACGAGGGAAAGCTTTACAATCCTAGTGCTCCTACAAAGCTCGAATCCAACTAAATTGAATGGTCGACAGCAAAAAAAACATTAGTTCGTTCCTGAGCTAATTTTACTTATTTGTCGTCTTCGACGGTCCATTTTTTTTTTTTCTTTTTCTTTTTTGGTAACGAGTGAACCCGCAGCCGCTACCTTCGATGCGCACTAGGCAAACCCAACCCTCGGGTATATGTAATAGCCTGCAAACCACATACAACAGGTAAGCCACCCGAGGGTGACAGGCTCGAAATCTATTTAGGCATGGGCTCGGAAATCTATTTAGGCATGGGCTCGGGCCAAGAATGCTCCACAAGATTTTGCTCTTGAGGAGGCTTGAACCCGGGTCTCCTGGGACCAAGTTTTAACCACTAGACTCCACCTGTGCGAGCCATTTCTGTTCTTAACATAATAGTAAATCGATAATGCTACATACATCTGACCCCGCGTAAGGCCGTAACATTATTATTCTGTCAAAACAATAGCTCATTAGATTGGTAATGACAGCAGAATAAGGTTAGTATTTCTTGCCTGTTTTCCCCATTTGGTGTCTTTCTCAAAGATGCAAGATGCCAATAAATGAGCTTCTTGTAGCGAATCAGACGAAAATTCTCTGTCGTCGCTATTAATGTTAGCCTTGTCATTTCCAGATAGAGATTTAATAAGTTCATTGGAAAGACCTAATGATTCTCTCAGTTCCTTTAGATCATTTCCTGCATTATTATTAACAGTGAAGCAAACAGTTACATTAGTTTTTCGTGTCCGTTAGGCGTTAACGCACAAAATTAAAGTCAAATGACGACAATAACAGAAACAGAGATATTATATAACCTTTGCCAATATTAAGGCCATACAAAGCCTCCCTCTTGATGTAAAAGTTTGTGCCGGTAATCACTGGACCGTGAAGTCCATCCGCTCCAGGCCAATATATCTGGATCGTACAACACGACCCTTATTAGATTCTTGTTTACATGTACATAGAGTATCTAATTTGTATTTAGTAGAGATTCATAAATCATAACTTACAGTCCATACTATTCTGAACTGACTGTCATAGATGTCATTCTCACTAACGTTGTGGAATTTCTGTGGATATTGAACCCAGCCTAAGGACGAAGAAATCGTTGAATCAAGGTAGAAACACATCACTTGTCTGGCTGAAATCGAGTCATTGCAGTACATATCGCAGTCTAATATGAGTATGTAAGGTGAATTACTCAAAATACTCGAAACCCTTTGCTGCACAAAACAACACATGACATCGAATCATACAACACAGAGATTTACTGGTTTAACAGATTAAAATGGGAATGGAGTAGAGATCTTACAAGAGCATTCAGAGCTCCAGCCTTGAAGTTATGAGGATATGATGGTCGTTTTTCACGAGCAACGTATACTAGCAGAGGCATTTCTACTGGTTCCGGGTTTAATAATGAAGCATCATCTCCTACACTACTTCCATCTATTACCTGGTATAGCATAGCATAGACATAATATTCGGTATCAATGTTGAAATTTAGTCGCTAAAGTTTCTTTAGCGACAGTTCAGTTGGTTGCTAACTCGCCTTTTTCAGTGATGTAAGCAACGATCTAAAACATAGTGAACAATAATGGTACCACACATCATGATATTCAATCAAAATCAGATTCGAAACCTGAACAAGTGCAGGATGATCGCGTGAATTACTCTGAACATCGCCATGAAACTTGCCTCTGTCTCTTCTTTCCCTCACTCGTTCCTTGAAAATCTCGTATTTTTCCTGCATTATCATTTACTTGAGAGTTAAGACCAATAATACCATAATCATAAAATTCATATGATACCAAACAAATAATAGAACATTATTAAAGAACCTGAACTAGCTTTCGATCTTTGATGAACTCTCCGCTGCCACTTCCTTCCTCTGGCTTCTCGAAATAAGCTAGAGGACAGGGCGGCTTAACATTATATCTTCGACAAAAGGGCAACCACCATGTAGCAAATACCCAAGCCTCCTTCATACCATCCAAGGTAACGGAAGCTCCAGCGTCATCCGATAAATACACACTTAATTTTGCAGCAGGATAATCCAAGGCCATTGCAGAAATGACAGTGTTCATGACATTGAAAGTAGGCTCCTTATTAGGATCAGCCGTGCATATAAACACATCAATTCCCGGTAATTTTACGTCATCAGGCAGATTCTCAGGGAAGACGGTACGAGTAACAGGCCGCAAGTAAAATGGTTGTCTGAGGAACCATATGAATGCAAGCACAAGTTCAGCTCCAAAGATGGCCATCCATGCTAAGAAAGGAACGGTTTCGTATCGAGTATTTGTTTTGTTAAGAAAAAAACTTGCTCTATAATAGAAGATGGCAAATAAGGCCAAACTATGGAGGAAGGTATGAATTTTGTTGAGAGTTCCCCATAGTTTGTGGACTTGACATTGGTTAAGAGAGGGAGTGTTAGAGTTCTCCATAGTTGATGCAATTGCTTTACTTGCTAAGTAAAGAATTCAGTGAGAATTTGATCTATATAAATACAGAAACATTGATGCATCGGGGTGGGTCTACGTCATCCAATTTTTTGGAATTTATTTAATATGGGACCCACAACAAAGTTGAATGAATTAATTAATCAATAATCGTCGACGTTTATTTTCTGAACGTAAATGAATAAAATGATTACATTTCTGAATTATTTGTAAATGATGATTTCTACTAAAAGATTACGTTAATAAGTCAAACATATATATTAAAATATAATGATGATTTGTACATTATTATTAAATATTAGGACTAATAGCTCTATTACTATATATATTATCAATATAAAAGAAATTGATTACAAAATATTCACGTATTATGGTTGACAATTTTCTTAAAAATATAGCCGTGCAATTTTAAATGGGTCGAAAACTAGTTATACTTGAATAAAGTATTTCATATAAGTGGCAGAATCATGATTTATAGATACGCGTGCAAATTTTAAAAGTCGAAAAAATAATTAAAATTTCAGTTTTTTCTCTTGGGCCACCTTCCCTGTTAACTAGACATGACAACAGTAACATGGCCCGATGATCAATTCCCCACCCAAAAGGAGGACCGAGCTCGCCCTCCATCCTAGGCTAACTCGATTCAAATATTTATTGTGGCGTACGGGTCATTATCCTAAATAATTTGATAACACACGTGAAAATTAACCCAATCTCAAAAAAAACCCAATCCCACATAAAATCTTGAAATCCCAAAATTACCTAACCCGACCATCTCGACCTGATTGTCTCATTTGTCGGGTCTAGTCCTTAATTCCGCCACGACTCCTATAGGGGTTAGGTAAGCCCTAAAAGGTTAAAAAACCAGCTGTTCCAATTAGGAACTCTAATGAATCATTTTCTAACATGATTGTCTAATTAGGCAAAGTATAAAAGTCACTTTAGTGAACTACTAGTAATGTGTTAGTGCAAATGAAATTGTCTGTGTTAGCATATTGAGCAAAGTTGGGTGTCTGCAAGAAAAGTTATAATGGTGACTGATAATTTGGCAATTGTTTTGTTGTTAGTTGTCAAAAAAAGGCATTCTTCTGTTGTTATATGTATCTTCTATCTTCTGTTGTTATATGTATCTTCTATCTTATCTTGTTGGATGTACCTTAGCTCACCGTTCTACAAATACGAAAAAACGGTGAACCATAGATTGGTCTTCATCCGTTATCTTATGGTTTTGGTTGAAATGGTCTATTAGATGACTTAAAGGTCCCAAGTTCAAATCTCGACATTATTTCGTGAGAAACTTATATTGTTGTTGTGGTTTTAGAGTCATAGTTATTTACATTGACATATGACATATCATTCATTAATCAAGAGAATTTAACGCTTAAAGACGTGTGAGAACTTGATTCTTGTCAATACTTTAGAAAATTTGTAGATTCTCTTGTGAAAAGTTGTAGGAGGCGATACGTTAGAGGATGTGCAGAAGCGTCTCATGTGTCCATCAAGTTTAGAAATTTTCTGTTGATCGAGAATGTAGTTTATTTGATTTTAATCGTTTTATTACCGGTCGTTCTTGACATATATTATAACTACCATGATACTTTTGATTAATGAAACGAGCTTTTTCATTCAAAAAAAATACGCGAGGGGTATTATTGTAGATGTTGTATGGCGTGAGTTTGATGCTCCTTGGCACCTAATTCAGTATTCATTAAAACAGAGCCGAAAGATGGGAAAAGAGTGGTAGGCTGCAGCTTGTCCTTTTGAGAGGGTAAGGCTGTGGACAGTGTTCAGTTGCTCATGTGTTTCTCTGGTGACATCCGGAAATGACCAGAAAAATGGAGGGGTAGAAATAATTGCTTATGTTGCAGAATAAACACCACATGTTTCGATACGTTTTAAAACGTGAGAAAACTAGAAAGGTCGTCTCAAACCAAACTGATGAGTGAAGGGAAAAACCTTCAGACGGGCGCAAATGAGAAAGACGATCTCTAAATGATATCGATTATTTAGGATAGAAATCGATGTTTAATTTAGTATAGATGGATGTTAATGTCCAAAATCAGGAGAGAAAAACCAGGAAAGTATAAAATCTAGACTAACTCACATACCAATTACCAAGTACCGACTCCGTTCCAGACTCTCGGTCAATTGTTTACCTATTCTATTTTAGGAATGTCTTAGATGTCTAACTTGATCGTTCACACTCAACTTGATCCATTCGTCATCTAATAATTGGTCCACTAACCTTATTGCCCTCGCAATGAATAAGAAAGGTAAACAAATAATTGTACGGGAAAGAGTAGTAAGATACTTCACCAACCAAGTTGTCCAAGTACTGCATTATAACTCCAGAAAGACCCATATTAATCTGTCATCAACAAATTCAAAACTAGATTGGTCCCTCTCTGCCGTGTCGGTCGGAACTTGACCGACAAAGAAGACTGTGACAAGCTCATTTGATTGAACGGAGAAAAATATCTCAACGAGCAACAATCCTATTTAATCCTCGTTTTTGTCTTATCTATCATGTTGAACCGTTTTGAGTTTAAAACGAATATTACCGTCTCAAACAAAAACTGACAAATCTTTTGTGCATCTTCCTGAAAAATGGCCGGCTTGACATTATCCTGGACCAAATCAAATTTTAAATTATACGGAGTTGTTAGAATATAAAACGAATCAAGGAACTCCAACCATCGGCTTAAGCTTTTGGTTGAGTTGGTTTCTTGACATGGTATCAGAGCCATGTGACCAAAGGTCACGGGTTCGAATCCCACCCCCTCCATTCTAACGTGGATAATCAGAACAGGCAAGGGAATCCCGCCTGCATCCACACTCAAGCCCAAAAAGAAAAAAGGGTCTTCGTGTGAGGGGGAGTGTTAGAATATAAAACGAATCAAGGAACTCCAACCATCGGCTTAAGCTTTTGGTTGAGTTGGTTTCTTGACAGGAGTACTAGAGATCCTTGTTTGTGAGAACGATATTCATTTCATACTAAACAACAAGAAATGATGTCTTTTTTTTAACTTCTACAGAGTATTTCACGTTACTGCTACTTTACCAGAATATACAATATTCGCATCTTCTTACAGAACTGACGAAAATAGTTGTTTGAAAGATCAAATGTTGCAGACATATTCTGGAATCTGGAGATATGATACAATACTCAATTACGAAAGGTGATACTCAACAACTCATGACCTGGGTTCAAATTCATCGACCACTAAAATGGTAAAATTGTCAAAGTTGATACAAGTGCTTTACTCTGCTCAGTAAGAAAATACTCAGTGAGTGAGGATTGTTGTACTTTATTAAGTAAAGCGGTAGTACACCGTATAAGTGGCGGAACCAGAATTTTTAGTAAAGGGTGGTGATTTTTATTAGAGGCTAATTACTCTAATTAGGTGAGATAAACTAGAAAAAAATATTGTCCTGGCTAACTAGACCCGGCAAAACTAGCTCGTCCCGCACCTAAATTTGACCTCAAACTCATTTCACCTAACTCGACCCGAATGTTAATTGTTGTATATTGACCCCAATCTAATCCCAAATGATCAAGACTCAAACTAATCTAACCGCACCTAATCCGATTGCTCCGTTTGTCGAGTCCCGCTACGGCTCCATAAACATATATTTTCAAGATGTTGAAAAGCCAGTCATGTTACTCATGTATACTCCCTCCAATCTAGATCAAAGGTAACATTTACTCTTTGGTAGTCGAACTTTAAAAACTGACCAAGAATATTGTTAAAATTATGGAACTTTTAAAGACGAAACTTATATACTACTCCCTCATATTCAGCATGTTCTTCCCCCTTTTCTTATTGATGAGAATCACGTTTTCTTCCCTGTTTTCTCATTTGGTAAAGTTTTTTGTGGTCCAAATTCAATTTCATGTGGGGTAGGATGATTTGTATGGTCTATATTCATTTCCTTAATTTTGGTGTAAAAAGAAAAGGGAAGAATAGGCTAAAATAGAAGGGCGTATATATTTGTTACTCAATAGTTATCTATTTCCATTTTGGGGTGTATCATTGAATTATTATCTATTTCCATTTTTGGCAACCTTTTGTGGATCACATTTCAATGCATTTGGGGTCATATGATTTGTGTGGTCCAAATTCATTCATATTTCTTTTCTTAATCTTTATGCCAAAAACAATAGATAACAATTGATCGAGACGGAGGGAGTATGAAATAGTCTTTCATAAAATAATATTTTTTGCAGCAGGTCTTACTTGTGACGGGCTAATCCCATCATAAGCTTGTGACCTCTCATAAAAAGGGAGAGCGGACAAGGTGGGACACCCTTCATGTGCTTTCCCACTCACCTCTCATGGGTATCTTGTGAGAGGAAATGGATACCGCCGTCACAAATGAGAATTTGTGAAACTTGTTAGGGTTGATGTTTTCATTATTCAGCAAGCTAATAGTTAAATTAGTGTTAGTTTTGATACAAGACTTTGATAACTCTCGAGACGATACTCATTCAAGACTATCAATAATTTATCATAATCTTGACAAAGTCTTAAATTAACCCAATTTAAGATTTTGGGTGAGTTTTGAACCCACTACGAAGGGAAATTAACCAATGAGTAGACCTTATGTGTCAAAAAAAACAAAAGGTGTTCATTGTGAAATCCAGCATATAATTCCAAAACAAAAGGTAGTTTTACAATCTCATCGAAGACAGACATTATCCGTTATAAGTTGAAGATGGATAGTTCCTCTTCCACAATGTGCAAGTGGCAATATCTATATGTGCCCTATTTTCTCCCCACTTGCCCTTTCACTTACTTTATTATAAGAGGAAAATATCCCGTCTTCAATTTAGGACGAATAGTATCCATCACCAGCGAGACAATGTAAATACACCGATCAATAATTTAACGCTTTCTTTAAAAGAAAAAAAGTACACAATTCGACACTAAAGTCTGTATTTCCTCTTTCATTATGTAATAATACATTTGTACTTGATATAACTCCACCATTTTCAACACGTAATGTTACAAGGAAATATTCTCGTACACCCTTTTTTTTAAAAAGGGTTAAAAAGGGTTAAAAAGGGTAAAAAAAATTTAAAAACGACTCTTGCCAGCAAGGAGATATTCTTGCACACTTAAAAAGCTTGTCGTTTTACTGTTTTTAACTAATAATACTCCGAATCTCTTTAATCTTCAGTTACGTAAATGATATGTTGTGTTCTCAAAATATGAATCGCATTAGAGCCATTTGATTTACATAGCACCCAACAATCCCAAATCAAGTAAACGATCCAAATAGCCGACTGAAATGATTTCAAGTCAGAGACGTTCAAACAACCGCGAATGAGAAAGACCGTGTTAAATGATGTGTTTAAGATATATACTCTTGCCGAAAACCAAAATATATAATACAAATCTAGAGTTACTCGCCAATTACCAGAATGTTAATCAAGTAGTTAACCAAATAATACATGGTTGATAAGAAGTAGTAAGTACCTAATGTAGTTGACTGCAGTAGCATAACTCCTTTCAAGTCTGAAGTCTGAAGTCTGCATTATATCTCTAACTCTAGTCTATCTCTCTGACTTAACTTCGTCGCATCAGCCAAATTGTGAAAACAACGACGACTATGACAAGGCTGTTTTATTCAACCAAGAACAATCACCTCAAAAAGCAACAGCAGGGTATATCTCCATCTGGGGCTAAGTAAGATTCTATATACCTCCGAAAAATGACAATTTTGTGCATCATCACGGACTTTGGCCGGCTTGTCGTGGCACAGGCGTTGTCCTGCAAATCAAATTCTCAACTATAGATCCTTCTTTGTGAAAACGATATTCATTTCATACAAAATCACAAGAATAGTAATCCTTCAATCCTTCTTTGTGTGAACAATATTCATTTCATACAAAACCACAACAATATTATTCCCATGATCTAGGATATACCGCCGACTTTACGGAGTAATAAATTTCCTTAAATCTAATAAAAGGAGCATTAAAATGAAAATATTGTTGAGTAACTTCACTGACTTGCGTTCACTAATGCACCCACACAGGTTTACTGGCATCTTTGCTAAGCAATTCAGATTTCAGCAAAAATGCTCCGAATTTGAAAAAAGAAAGACTATGAGGCCAATTTATGACAGAGTTTCAACTTCCAAACCACACTCTTAAACTTGAAAAAGATTCGGAAATTTTAACCTAAAGACTTGGAAATTTTAACCAAAACTAGTCAGGGCAGACGTATTATTCAAAACTAAACAAGAAATTAGTGAAGTATCTACCAGATTGGAGATGGAAATAACTCCGTAAAAGGCCTCATGTGGCACTCAGCAAATTACTAACACGTTTTATTAGATTACTAGTCATTAATGAAACTCAAAATGTGCAGAAGAATGAAAGTTACCTTTATGAATACCATAACAGCAGTCCTCGCGTACTATGTGACCTGAGGCAATTTGCCCTTATCTTTCTGCTGCTGCAACATGAATTCATCGAACTGTTTGGCTCTTTTTCGCATGTCCTCAATGATCTCATCAGTCACGGTATATATCTGCTTAGGCAAATAGCCTTCCAAATAATCAAACCATTCCCCAAGTGTCATCTTTTCTAAGTCTGGTACCTGTAGAGACTCTCGGCCTGATTCTCTACTGTCACAACTGGTATCTGAATCCTCAGGAAGCTCTCTTACACCACATGCCCTTAGTACCTCACCTTCCACCACCAAATCACTCTCCATTTGATTTGAAATTCTTTTTTCAACATGCGAAGAACCCACAACATTCTCCTCATTCAGAGATGCAGATTCATCAATTGGCTCACCTGCCATTACTATAGCCTGATCTTCCATAGCAAAATCACTTCCCAGTCCATCTGAAAACCCTTTTTCAACAAGAGAAAAACCCACCAAACCATCATTCGGAGAAGAAGATTCCTCATTTGGCTCAGCATTCAGCTTCTCTTTAACACTCAGATAACCACCCTCATTTTCAGGAACTTCTGCCTCCAACATGTTACCATTCACTTCCCCTTCCAACACAATCTGCTGATCGATTATGTTCTGCAGTTCTGAGCAGGGTTGTTGGTTTACAGACAAAGAGCCTTGTGCCTGTGCCACCTCTCTGTCTTCCGACTTATCAAGCTGTGTAATGTTCTCCGTGGTCCCCACACAAGGCTTCTCTGTTGCGTACAAAGAGCTTTCCAGCTGTTGTTCAGCAACTTCCATATTCATCAAATCGCCGCTCATCCTGGTTCCCATCTCATTCTCACGAGCAATATCCTCTACTGATTCAACACAAGGCTGCTCTCTATCACACGGAGATCCATCCTCTTGTTCACGAAATTCAACATCTAAAGCATCGCCACTAACCTTATCCTCTACTACATTATCCAAAGTAGCAACATTCACTGCCTCTTCACAAGGTTTCTCCTTCAAATCAGCGATCTCAAATTTTTCCATCCCCGAAGAATTCCCCTTTATCTCATTTCCAATACCAACATCGTCAACGTCATCAAACTCTTCCTTAACAACAACCACCTTCTTCCTCCCCACATGACTACCTTTCATCTTCTTACCCTCGTCAACACCAACATTCTCTTCCTCAACCTTACTCAACGCCACCTCAACCGCATTCTTTTTACTCCTAGTCCTCCTAGTCGGCATTACATCATCCAAACTAATCAACTCCTTCCTCGAACTACGTGTCCTTCTCGTACTCACCCCACACTCCGCATTACCCTTCCCATCGACCTCATCCTCATTCCCTTCACTCTCATTCGCCTCACAATTTCTCTCCTCCAAAACAACTTTCTTCACCCTCCCCCGCCCTCTTCCCCGTCCCCGTCCCCGTCCCCTCCCCCGCCCTCGTCCTCGCCCTCCCCCATTTTCCTCCTCCTCCAACTCCACCTCCTTCACCTCGTCATTCTCCTCCAAAACCCTAACACTAACCTTTTCCCCCAAATTCACATCATTCCCAATTTTACCACCAGCATCCCCTCTAGTACATCTACGATTATCCAAACCATCACTAACTCCCCCAGTTACAACCCTAATTAAAGTAATCTCCCCAATTTTAATAACATCGGCATCATTAATCTCAGAAGGGGAAAGGGGTTTTAGCAGAGATGAATTCAAAATAGTACCGTTAGAAGAATCAAGATCAGTAATTAGCCATTTACCCGAAGCCGAATTGAACTCGATTTTGAGATGGTTGGAGGAAACACCAGGATCTTTGATTTGTAAATTGTTGCCACGGACAAGACGGCCAAGTCGAACAGAGGATTTGGAAGTGAATTCAAGGGTTTCTCCAGTACGAGGGCCCTTTTCGATAGTTAGCTTCAGTGTCGCCATTGCTGAAGAGGACGAGAAGGAGAGGGAACAAGTTTGAAATTTGAAATGACTCAAAGTTATGTAAAACACACGACGCGATTGACAGTATCCTTGGCTCCTTGCTACGTATTCCCTAATTTATTTTTATTTTTTAAAACGATTTAAAGATAATTTCATAATCCCTCTTATTCTACGTAAAGTTCTCACTTTCCGTTTTCGTCTAGTTAAGAATCTTACGATATTGTCTCATTGACTATTTTGAGTAATGTTTTTGTCTATAAAATTACCACATTACCCTTACTACTTTTCTTTTTTTACAATAAAATCACCCCTAACTCAACCCCTAAACTGATTACTCAACCCAATTAACTAGATTATGGACTCCCTAAACCCAACCAATTCTAATTACCCTAACCCTTTCCGCCTTATAACCGAAGACCAACAAAAACAAACCTTATTGTCCCTCTCTCTCTCTTCCGCAGCTTCAGAAACTCTCATCTCTCGGTCTCTCACTTCCGCTCCTTCATCTCCTTCATCCCTAAATCCTAACCTTCGTCTTCTCATCTAAACTACACGACGATCTGTAAAATCGTCTTCTGACATTGATCTTCGTACTATGGAGATGAAATATGAAGATATGTTTATGGGCTATGATGAATCTGATGATGGTGTTGCATGTTGTTCAAAATCGGATGAGAAAGTGGACGGTTCTGTTGATGATGTTGCATGTTGTTCAAAATCGGATGAGGAGACGGGGAGGGGAAAGGCCGATGCTATAGTGACGGATGAAGAATCTAGAGAAAGGGTAAGGTTTGGTTATTAATGCAAGAAAAACTTGAAAACAGAAGGTCTTTCATGGTTGCTTTATGTCGGTATTGGCCTCAGTTTTTGATTTTAATGGAGCATTAGATTGAGAATGAGGATTGTGAAATTGTAGCCATTGATTCAGATATTACATTAGATCCGGTGGATATAACAACGAACCCTTTAATAGTAAGGTGGTTTATTAACAAAATGGGTAAGTGTTGGCTTGGTTTTGATCTTACCAACGATGATCTTGCCTAAGAGAGGTTGACTCTTTCTCCTTTCTCTTTTTTTGTTTAATTTTTGCTTAGTTTTGCTACATTTTTAAGACGGACTAATGATGATAAAACTGTGGGTTACACTGCTGATGATATACTGCTGGATTCTGTTTATTTAGACTCTGTTTTGTACCCAATGATATATTTTGGAGGGTACTGGATTACTTTCATTACTGTTGATAGCATGATGGACTAGTGATGATAAAATTGTGGGTTCGGGTATTTTTGTTAGTCTCTGTTAAAATACCCGGTGATACTATTATGTTGAGGGTACTGGATTGCTTTCATTGTTGTTGTTCATAAACAATGTCACCACCAATGAAAGTGATGAGGCTGTTTAGGAACAACGGCACTAAAGAGTGTTTTTTACTATAGCTACTTCTACTCATATGCTCGTTTCTGATAATATCCTTACTGTCCTTACTGAACAAAACAAAAGAGTACCAAAGTTCAACAAAAAAGCTAAAACAGTTACTACAAAACAGCTTCTTCGTGATTCCTTCATGATTGTTTGTTGTCATTGCTTGTTATTTCATCTGCGCAAAAGGTTGAGTATTGTCAAATATCCATTCTTTCATAATCTTTAACTTTGCAAAATGTTTGAAGTTCATGTTGTTCATTTATCATTCTCCTGCACACATCTGTTGGAACCAGTCAGTAATGGTACCAACGGGAGGAAATTCCCATGTTGGGTCATTAGTCATTACTGATGTCATTTGCTACACCAGCCACTGCTTCAGTAATGGTGCAACAGGTACACAGTCACCTGTTGGTTCATTACTGGTGCCACTGTCACTAGCTATACTTTCTGCTGCAATCTGTGTAAACCTGCTTATTGAATTCAGCAACTCACTGATAGTAGTTATATCACCCACATTTTCAACATATTGTATGTATTCCTTCACTAAACCCATGTCGACATTAAGATAATCAGGGAGCATACCATCTGCTGCTAGTTTTGATTTGTGCATATGTGGTAGTTTGTAATCTATACCACCTTTTCTTTTCATAATCTCAACCATACAAGCTTGCAATGTTATCCACACATAGTTGAGTCTAAGAACATCTTGTTCTTCATATGCAGTAATTGTATTACTTATAAGTTCATCTAACTTAATTGCTTTTTTCTTCTATTGGAGGGACTGAATTGACCTCCAAATCCAAGACATTTAAGTCTGGTGAATTGGGTGTTTGATAGGCCAATTCTATCTGTCATTCATCAACAGTTGCAACTCTTTTGAAATCAGGATCATCATTAGTAAAATGTGGACGAGCATTGTCTTGTTGAATTATTATATGCTTGCTCAGATTAGAAGGCCATTTAGCCTTAATAGCTGGTATTACACAGTTTATCACTATATCCTTTGTCACTTGTTTGTTAATAGACTCTATGCATTTAGTTTCTAATGTGCCAGTTATTCTATTCTTTGAGTTTCTTTGGGCTGGTACTTGGATGACAAATAGCCAAATACCTATCTTACCATCAAAGTAAGTTCACCATTGACCCATACTTAGGTCTTCCTACAGCACACATGAACATCACTTTCTCTATAAAACTTTTAGATTGCACACACCTATGAGGGTCTGTTTCACCATTACCAAAGTGACATCACTTTCTCTATAAAACTTCAAATACATGATAAAAATAAAATTATTCGTTATTTATAACCATAAACTATATATTTTATTATATTTAAATGTCGTGTCCCGTGTCCTAAATTTTATAGGATACCGTGTCCGTTTTAGTGTTACCTAGCATGTAACTCAAATTACGAAAGGTTTAAAGATGGGTTTAAGTTATGTGGCGATGTTAAAATGGGAGAGCAATAACGATCAAAGTTATAGCTCGCAGCCTAGGTAGCACGAAAACGGACACGGACACGGACACGACACGGACACGGGACACGTCATACCATGAAATTTAGGACACGGGACACGGCATTTAAATTTAATAAAATATACATTTTATAATTATAAATTTTTGATTTTATTTTTGTAAAAGTATTTGATATTAATTTTAAATAAGTGAATATAAAACTTGCCCTTGATAATAAATTTATTTTCATTCCTCATCCGAATCAATATTCTAATTGATCTCTTTCTATAACGCATTTTTCATCTCAAGAACATCATTCACCGCAAATGATAACAAAATATCGTGGATACGCGACGGACACGGCTCAAATACCATGGACACGCGTCGGACACGTGCCAAAATAAATGTAGAAAGTTAGACACAGCTGTTTAGGTGTTGGACACGTTTCGACGTGTGTCCGTGGAATGTCGGTGTCGGACACGGTGTCGGACACGGTACGGCTCATCAGGGGAAGTGTCCGTGCTACCTAGCTCGCAGCTATAACTTTGCATATTAAGGAGCCGAAAGTTTAAGTCGTGTAAGGACATGAAAATCCAACTTGGTTTGGACTCCGAGATATTAGTTTTACTGTTTTCTAATGAGGTTAGGAAACTTTGTTATTTCCTGATCCGAGTTGTTGTTACTCCTTGTTAGTTTCCTAGTGCTAATTAAATTAGGTGACTTAGTTGTTTCCTAATACTTGTTAGACTTTTAGGTAAGTTAGACTCCTAGTTTAATACTTTCTTCATTCTAATCAATTCTATACATTTCATATTCGTTTTTTTTGTTAATATCTTTAGTTACATATTGATAAAAATTATAAAAATTTGATATTCACAATGTGTTCGGTAAGACAATTTAAACAAGATCTCACATGACTATCTTTTATGTTATATATTAGAAGTTGTGTCGAAAATTCACTCGACTTATGAATAGTGCCGAAAAAGTGAAATGTATAGAATTGATTAGAAGGGAGGAAGTAAATAAAACTTCCTAGTCAGTTTAGAAAAGCTAAGAACTAGAACTCTAGTCAGATTGTGACTTTGTGTAGGGCAATAGATAAGGCCCATGAGGCGTCTTATTTCACACGTTATATTCAGAATTCAATAAAGTTTACTTGTTAGTAAATCTTGTGTTTAATCTTGCGAGTTTAAATTAAGACTCTTCCTTGCGAGGCTGAGTTATAAATTTATAACAACTTCACGATAATCACTCAAAGTCCCTTCCAAATCCCATGTTTCACATATAATTACAACCTTATATTCCGTTGCAATCTTACACGCAATAAAATTACTCATTCAAACGATCTATTCTACATCTTCAACTATGTTTTTAGTGCATTTATATGCTAATTTGTTTGTTGAAAATATTATTTGTTTCTCTTTCGAGTGACAAAATACTAATTCGCCCATTCCAATCAATTCTATACATTTCACTTTTTGGGTAAGTATAGCGAATCTTCGACACAACTTCTAATATATAACATAAAAGATAGTCATGTGAGATCTTGTTTAAATTGTCTTATCGAGTACAGCGTGAATATCAAAGTTTTATACTCCCTCATATTCCCTATTTTCTTCCCTATTTCTTAAAATGAATTATTCAGGTTTTCTTCCCCTTTCCTATTTTGGAAACATTTATTCTTATTTTATTCATTTCTCTCTCCTATTATCAAACCCCACCCAATTTTTTACTCCTATTTTATTCTTTTTTAATGCTTATGACCCCACAATTTCTTATTTAATTCCTAATTATTCATCCCTCTCTTCTATCACCAAACCCCATCCATTTTTTTACACTTATTTTATTCCACACCTTAATATTTGTGGCAAATACAAAGGGGAACAAAATATGGAATAGGAGAGAGTAATTTTTATCGATATGTAACTAAAGATATTAACAAAATAAAATAGTTATTATTAACAAACGTGAATAAAATAAATGTATAAAATTGATTGGAATGGAGGAACTAAGAAGTAACATCTTGACTAAAAAAGGTCAAGTGAGAGGAAAGAGGAAAAATAAAGATTAGTATAGATATCATAGAGTAATCTTTTATTTAAAGCGAAGAATACGGATTAATGTTACAATTGGAAGTGATAAATAAAATCCACATGTTGCAATAATTAAAGGTGATGCCCATTTATGTACGAGTTTTACTCTTTTATGTACGAAAATGACCATTTTACCCCTTTTATTTCAGCATCCAAATTTCATTTTTCTCTCTCTTTATTCAATTTCTTTGAGTTCCACGACTTGCGTCTCCCACTCCTGCCACCACCTTGTTACTGCCCTCTCCGACCTCAGCCGCCAACCACCGCCTCCTCCTACCAAACATTTAATCAATTTCGAGTTTGATCTCTCTCACTTTTCGAATCGAATCGTTTATTTACATCTTTAATCTTACGATTTGCCTTTAATTTTTGCGATTTTTCAACGGATTTTTCAGTGCGAAGCTTAAAACAATGGCGACGAAGTAGATCATCGGATCACTCGCCGGGTATTTTGTACTGTAATTGCTTTTGTCTGCAATAATCTAATTTCTGATCAGAAGTTTTTGGAGAGAAACCCTAATTTTATATCTAATTTATTGCTAGGGCATTCATTCCCTAATTTACATGAAGAAGACCAACCATTCGCCAAGGAAGGTGAACTAAAAAATAAAGCTTCTTGTGGACAATGAAGAGGGCTCCGAGCCTCTTAATAATAAACAAAGTCGGGCAAGAATCAAAGTGAGCAGACAAAGAGATTCAAACGTACGCATTAAATATTTACCACTTCCATTTACTTATGTAACTTCATGAATACACATTATAATTTCCTCCTTTATCGCAAACTCATCCTCCTTAGCCTTTACTCTAACTACAATTTTCCAAAAATGGTGGATTTATGATACACTCTAGTCAATTTATCATAATTTTGACGGATTTGATAAATTTGATTAATTTTGTGAGAAAGTATTAGATTAAAAAAAGAAAAAAATTGCCAAAGGGTAAAGAGTGGAAAAATAATGAAAAAAAAATCATGAATAATTAAAACTCGTACGTAAATTAGCAATTACGTAACTAAATGCATTAGCAATAAAATTTAGGAAACTATGATTTTAATTTTGTTATTTTTTTTTATATTTGATACTCTCCTATTCGGAGTTATTTTTGTAATATATTTGATATACTCTCAGGGATTTTATGTTATATACGGCTCAGGACTAATGTCGTCTAAGGACAAATGTTCGACATGGCAAACTAGCAAGTTTTCTAGTTTTAGGTGATTCTTACTTATAATCTCTATCGGGGTACGAAATTATGATATACTGTAGATCAATTCAAGAATAAGAAAATAAAAGAAGACGAACAATTAAACTATAAATAGGCAGGGGCCGCGCGAACGCAGGCCCCCATAGTAACAAATTATGACGTAGACTCCCTACATTGTAGAGATCTTAAAATGAGGCGCCAATCGAAGTGCAATGATAGCCCCCACTCTAGGCCATGAGCCGTCTTGATCACACATTGACCCCGTCCAGGTAAGTAAGTAATCGTCTGTACCCACGTCTTATTATATACCACATCTTCCTTCATTCTTCTGATAGTGCTTCAATGTGGGACAAAAGTAACCCACAAAAACTCCCGCATCTCCTTCTGCACAATATAGTACAAGCGCAAGGTTTCTCCTTTCCAATTCTTCTTGTGCTCAGGCTCTGTATGATTGATTGATATAGAGTTTTATCATTTACTATAGGTTAATAACTTAATATTGACTTCGACTAATCATGGTTAGTTATATGTGTAATATCAATCGATGATGAGGTTGTTATTTGGTTATGAAAGAGTGATAGGTATTTGGGTTATAACATGGTACGAACCGGGTAGTCGCGATTCACGAATAACAACAGGAAACGATTGTAATCTTTCAAATGAGTTTATGGATTGTATGGATTGCTTTATGGGAGGCGACTGACATGCTCGATCTTTAAAGCTGTTCTACTTGGCTCATCTCGACCTAGGTCGAATCATCCTTGAAAACATTGGATTGCTATAAGCTACCTTATCCGTCTTCATCACATTTTTCCCATTACTATTTCTGTTGGAGTAGGAGGTTGCTCCAACACTTAAGAGTAGTATATTATCCCATATCGAAAGAATAATGGGGGGACACAACTGAACAGTTTGGTCTATCGACTTAATTTGTTCGATGAGTCAGTCTATCGACTAAATCTAGTCTATCGACTTAATTTGGTCGATGAGTTGGTCTATCGGCTAAATCTGGTCGATCGACTTATTCTAACGTTCGATTTCTCCGCTGATCCTTACCTCTACGTTAGATACCTTATAGCTGTAAAGAGCTATTGAGTATTATTTTCAGAATAAATACTATTAAAACCATTAATCAACATATCTTAGGAATCCAAAGAAACCTTTGGAGCCTACTTCTCACTATAAAAGGACCCCTTTACCTTTCAAAAACACAATACACAACAACACCTACAAAACACTCTTGCTATTATTTCTTTCTTATTTTTTAAGAACAAATTTCACTTCCTTCTTTGTTGTGCTATAAAAATTGGAAGGAGGCGTTAACCCTGGAATCGTTGACCAAGGAGCACCTGTGTAGGGGTCTAACTGATTTAGGGCAGTGTCTTACACGACGTCTCAATTAAAAGTTACTTCTGATCAGTTTAGTTCTTAATCCTTCATTTTCTTCTTAGAGTTGATAGACTTCATTTTGTTTTTAGAGTTGATAGACTAAATACTATGAAATACTAGAATATACTTCCTCCATTTTTATCCAAATACAATATTTGCTTTTTGTACACTATTCACCAATCAACTTTCAATCTCAATTTTCTCTCAATACGTAAGAAAAAATATATTCATGTGGGGTCTTGTTTAATTCGTCTTTACGAGTACATTGAAAATATATAACTTTTATAATTTTTACAAATACGTAGTTAAAGATATGAAGCACGCAAAACTTGCGTTGGCAAACGTGAATAAAGCAAATAGGGTATTTGGATAAAAATTGAAGAAGTACTACACAATGTTGTCATTCAAAGAATGGAAGGGAGTACTGATGATTCAAATTTGGAGTCCGGACAAGTTAAAAACAAGCAATATAATTCCTCTATCCTCGTTTGTTTACATTTTTTATTCTTTGTAAATGGTATTTTAATCAAAGGTAAACAAATGATTAAGAGCGAGACGATCTATTGCTAGCATTTTATTGACCCATGTTTGACATAACTTTCATTACAGCATTACCTCACAAAACTAAAGTATACACCAATGGGCAAGTATTTTACCAGATATCTCAATGTTCAACCTCCTACCTTTGGCCACCAATACAAACTAAAAGTCTAAAACCCTGATCTTACAAAATTATACACAAATACTTCAGCAAAAAGACAGTAAATTTTGAAAAATGTCGTGTAAAACATCATATGAAATTTCTCATTCATTTTTATCTATAGTAGATTCCTCTTGAAATGCTGGCTATCTTCAGCACTGTGGCAGTACCTGTTTCCAAAATGTCCTAAAAACTAGAGTCAATTAATCTCTACCCTCTTATAAAATTAAGTTTTCAAAATTTACACCCTTGTAAAAAAAACTTTAGTATTTTACCCCCTTATAAAATACTTCTGATCAAATTTTGCCCCTTAGTCGGAATCCGGTGTAAAACATATTGAATTTACGCAATTACCCTCAGTTATTAACCTATACACCCTTTTTATCTTTTTGTCTCAGAGTATGGACAATTTACATGCATATGAAAAAGTATTTGAAAAAATTAATTGTGCTGTTAAATATCTGATTTGATCTCGATGGAATGAATAATCTAATCTTCGTTCTTCTCAAATTGTTTGTATTTTGTAAGTATATATGGAGAATGTTGTTCATAGTTAAAATGCTAAGTTATTTTGAGAATTCCAAAAATGAAACTAGTACATGGAAGTGTTGGGTTGTGAATCTTATGATCACAGTGCTAGTGAAGAGAATGGGGAAATAAAGAAGATGAAGAGAATGAAATAAATAGAGACAATTATTTTAGTAAAAATTTATGGATTTTTGTGGGCAATTTTAAATTTTGACAAAATATTTTACTTTTTTAAAATATTTTTTCACATCGAATTCAGACTAAGGGGCAAAATTTAATCAGTGTAAGATATTAATTTTTAAAAGGAAGTAGATTAATTGCCCTTTTTATAAACGTTTTCTATCAAGAACGTTACCAAAAGTGTACTGTATATAATGAATTTTTCAATCGAAGATAAAAGAAAAGAACTATTAAACTATGAATAGGCAGGGGCCGCGCGAACGCAGGCCCCCACAGCAACAAATTATGACGTAGACTCCCTACATTGTAGAGATCTTAAAATGAGGCGCCAATCAAAGTGCAATGATAGCCCCCACTCTAGGCCATGAGCCTTCTTGATCGCTTATTGACCCCGTCCAGGTAAGTAAGTATACCAATGTACCCACGTCTTATTATATACCTTCAGCTGCCTTTATTCTTTTGCTAGTTCTCCGATGTGGGACAAAAGTAACCCACAAAAACTCCTGCATCTTCTTCTGCACAATAGTACAAGCGAAGGGTTTTTCCTTTCCAAATTTTCTTTTGCCCAGGCTCTGTATGATTGATTAATATAGAGTTTTACTATCATTTACTGATAGGCTAATATCTTAACATCGACTTCGACTAATCATGGTTAGTTATACGTGTAATATCAATCGATGAGGTTGTTATTAGGTTATGAAAGGGTAAAAAGTACTTGGGGTTATATAACAGGGTACGAGGGTAACACGATTCACGAATAACAATAGTGCGATTGTAATCTTATGAGAGACGACTGACATGCTCGATCTTTGAAGTTGTTCTATTAACTCATCTTGACCAAGGTCGAATCATCCTTGAAAACAATGGATTGTTACGTCTGTTTATTCCCATTTTTCCCATTAGTATTTGATCCTCCACTAACAGCAAATTCTGGCTCCGGCACTGTATATACACCTATCGTACATCTAAGATGAATGCAATAATCCCAAATTAGCAAATTCAAATTAAATTATTTACTGTAAAATGCATTAAAAATCAAAACTTTCTTCCTAGTTTCACAAGTATTACTAACTAACCAACTCAGATAATGAAGTATGAAATAATAGTATATATACTCCGCACTAGTCACCTAGGTAGCACAAAAAGAGACACGGACACGGAACACGACATCACATGAAATTTAGGACACATGACACGGCATTTAATAGTAATAAAATATATATATATGTATATTATGGTTATAAATAACGTATAATTTTATTTTTATCATGTATTTGAAATTAAATCTAATCAATTAAGGTACAATTTGACCTCTATTATAACTAATTCTCATTTTTCCACCCAAACTCATTTTCTAAGCGATCTTTTTTAAAATTTTATCACTCGTCTAAACTATAATATGTTTAGCCATGTGTCCAACGAGTGTCGGACACGGTGTCGAACACGGGGCGGCTAATTAAGAGAAGTGTCCGTGCTACCTAGCTAGTCACTACCCAATGTTGTCATTCAAAGAATCAAAGGAGCACTAATGATTCTCATTTGTTTACATTTTTTATTCTTTGTGAATGATATTTTAATAAAAGTAAACAAATGATTAAGACCGAGACGATCTGCTAGCATTTTATTGACCCATGTTTGACATAACTTCCGTTACAACATTACATCACAAAACTAAAGTATACACCACGAGCAAGTATTTTACCAGATATCTCAATGTTCAATCTCCTACCTTTGGCCACCAATACAAACTAAAATCTTCAACTAACAAAATTATACAAATACTTCAGCAAAGCGACAATAAATTTCGTAAATTGTCGTGTAAAACATCGCAGTAAATTTTTCATTATTTTCAATCTATAGTTGATTCCTCCTCAAATGCAGGCTATCTTTAGCACTGTGGAAGTACCTGTTTCCAAAATGTCGCGGAGATTATCCCAAGAGGAGCCAGTTTTCTACAAAGTTGAACTTAAGAGCGACCTTTTCTTGCTTTGCTTACAATTTCCTCCATAATCGGATAGCTAAGAGCTAGAACGAAGAATGAAAGACAAAATTGTGCAAACATTTCTTCAAAGTTTTTATGAATAATCACCCCCCTTAGGCCGCCTAACAATGATACCAGGTTCAGTAGCACCAAAATCATGAGAGGGATCATGAACAATCTTGCTCCTCCAAAATCAAATCTACCCTTCTCGTATTTGTCAAGTTTTTGTTTGTCGACAGCCTTGTTAGTCAACCTGAAACTAGCTTTCAGTACGCCAATCTTGTTAAGCATCGCGTCCAAGAGACCAAACAGGCAAGCACTAATGGATTTTATGATCCAGATTCTCTGTTCATTCCACCATGCTTTTACTGTTTCTCCGCTTGACAAGACCTCGTACAAGTGTTGTAGAAGAGCGGATATAAATACTCCTGCAAATGCCAATAGCCATGGATCCCCTACCTGATATTTCAAATACCAAAAATTAGAACAGATATTGACATCATAAAATTGATGATTACCGCAATTTCTCATCTTAGGCGGTCTCATGATATTACTATCTTCGTGGTAAGGGTTCATTGTTCCACGAGTAAATGGGTAACGGCTGGTTTCAGACGTTAACGACATGATGACACCCTCTTTCAAACTGCAGATTTTACTGAAATACTATGAACTGAAGAACTAAACTCTATATTTTTTGGATGTCGGAATAATACCAAGGAGGCCATATGTAGTATATATTTTTAACATGAGATGGTTACCTTGGGAAATAGAGGAATGCCCTGCAAGAGGGTATATGGAATGACAAGGCCATATATCAGGAAGAAAACTGCAAATAGGCCTGAAAAGGCGAAATAAGCGTAGCATATACTCTGCATAAAGGAGATCCGGGACATGGCATATGTCAATGGACTGAACTTTGACATGCCAACTCCGATCAACCCGGATGTCCATTTCATAATCTGAAGCATTGCGTCATTCATGTCGACTGTTGCACACCCCAAGAAACACGGCTTTTTTGGGTAGAGATATACTGAAATCCATCCTTTGCAGTGTAACAAATACCCACAGTATGTGCTCTCCAACAGACAGTCATACGAGTATCCGACCTATTAATGGTAGGTGTATTAGAAGTTTTTAAACAAGCGATATTGGAAATCTCAAAGGCTCATGCCTCTGGACCTCTGGTAAGGAAATGACAAAACGGAACACGTAAGACATACATTTACTTGGTATCACATATGGAGTATAATATACTAGTACAGGAATACTTACAATACTACCCCATAATGTGTTTGATTCATATGTGCAGCTAGCCAAATTTTGAGCCTCCTGCACCAACTCCTCTTTACTCAATCCTTTCAACGCAACACGGGTACTTTCACTTAGGGATGCGATGAATGTGGTGGATGATCCAAAGGCCTTCTTAGGCTGATCTCTGAGTAGTTCATCTGTAAATCAACAAAACTTTCTCACATAAGCTACATGTTTATCTGTTACATTCCTACTGACTAAATGCAGAAGAATCTTCTTTCACCTTCGTTATGAGGTTTTCCATACAATGCTTTCCTCTTTAAGAAATACCCGGTGCCACTCATAACGGGCCCTCTAAGACCATCCATACCTTGATATTTTGTCTACATTAGATTGGAACTGCAATTAGCTCAAACTGGTAGTACATGTTAACTTCTCGAAGTTGATTAAATGGAGATAATTGCAAAGTTTGTTTACCTTGAATGCTGCTCTAGCTTGGCCATCATAAATATCATTTTTGCTAGTGTTGTAGAAAATTTGAGGGTATTGAACGAATGCTAGCGAGGGAGCCAATTTTGGGTCGAGATGGAAGCACATAGCTTGACGCGCAGAGGTAGGATCATTACAGTACATGTCGCAATCCAATACCAGAAAGAAAGGGCTATTGCTCAGTAAACCAGACACTCGAAGCTGAAAAGTTGCAGGCATTTTATCAGCAACAGACAGTTAAGAAAAAAGACAGCAGTATTGATTCACAAGAAAGTTTTTTTTTTTTTTTGGCGAGGATTCACAAGAAAGTTGGGGTTGATGTTGTTGGCAAAGTGGATGCTTACGAGTGTGTTAACGGCTCCGGCCTTGGCATGATGAGGAAAACCTGGTCTTTTTTCCCTGGCTACGTAAACAAGAAGCGGCATTTTCACTTCACTGTCTTCATTCTGTTTGCGGTCATGAATAATCTGATGCCAAGGTTGCCAGGAATCAAGCATCAGTTTCGGAGGCATAAATTCTCAAATGATACAATCTCATTTATGATGTTTCTATTATTTACTGTAACTATGAATCAGCAACAACATTACTCCGTTACTCCAGCGCCTTAAGAGCACTCGTAAAGTAGTAAATGGCAAGGTATGGACGGAGTCTAATCACTCTAATGTACACAACTTTCCCCTGAGTAAGAGGGTCTTTCAAAATTACCCATGATGAGAATTGGGTACAAAATCGCGAGGAATGACCTCTACTTCAAAATAAAAGGAGGTGATTAGGTGAAACCAGTTTAACGAGTCGTTTTGTTTTATACCATCCTACATTCAAAACCAAAGATATAGTGAATCTTTGACACTACTAAAAAATGAAAATGTTAAGAAAAACAGACACACCGCTTTCATGAGCTTGTCTCATATGGATTAATTTTTATACCTAAAACCATCTCTCAAAAGACTCGAGAAGATAAGGTACACAAAATCTCATTTTAATCTATACCAAAAATGTGAGGTCGTGTAGCTTGTATTGAAACTCGGTATCCACTATTGTTGTGAATTTATGCCTTGAATTTGTGTCGAAGACGGATATAAGCTAAGTGTGTTAGTAAGACTTGGTTTCTTAGTTTATTTGTGGTAGGAGAATTAAATTAGATTAGGAAACTATAGTCTTTGACTTCTAATTAGGTTATACTCCCTCCGTCCAGCGAGATGTTTATACTTACTTTATTTTCCCCTCACAAAATAAAGTAGGTGAGATGTGAGAGATTTGAGGGCACAATAAACAGGGTCAATTTGTGAGGTTCCTTCTAAAGAAGAAAACTCAGTTTGTCTCAGAGCTCTATTATTGGTGCTCATTGGGTTGTTTGTCTCGTTTCTCTTTGAAAATCGAAAGAGTTTGTTTAGATTTTGGTTGGTCTCAAGATAATTTGTCCTTCGTGTAGTCTCTTTTCTTCCATTTGAGACTACCAAATTTATTGGTAGAATAAGGTATACTTTTGGCTCATATTGAGCGCATGTGTACCTATCTACGGCAAGGTGGACGACGTGTTATTTTACTGGTGAACTACGTAATTCTCTGCGTCAACTTTATTTACCTTCGTTATTTATTATTCTTATCATCTTATCAATTACTTCCTCCATTTTTATATAATGTAACCATTTTATTAAAATACTACTCATATATTCAACAAATGGGAACATTATATAAAAACGGAGGATAGTAACTATTAACCGTTTGGATAACAGAACACCTCCGTTACAACAACTATCAACAACAACAAGATAGACATGAAAAATACTGTATCTTAGAATAATGGTTAAGAAGAAGAAAGTACTCCGTACGTTCGTAGTACGACCAAAGGACATTTTGTTCAGAAGTTTTAGCCGCATACGATGAGAATCTAACGTCAAAATCAGAAAGAACAACACTATTTACATGGTAAATCCAGAAATAAAATAAAATGTAGTAACTTTTATAGTTTTACCTCAACGCAAGGCGCGCGATCATTAACGACGATACATTTGCGGTCATCTTCACTTGCTTTTTCCACACATTTCTTGTAAGCTTCAAATTTTGACTGCAAAACAATGTCATCATTATTATACTCTCTCATATCCCATATTTTTTTCCCTATTTTCTAAAACGAATTATCAGGTTTTCTTCCTTTTCTATTTTAGAAAGTTTTTTTCTTATTTTGTTCATTTCTCTCTTCAAACCCACCCAACTTTTACTCATATTTTTTTTTTTTTAATATTTGTGGCCCCACAGTTTCTTATTTAATTCCTAAATATTATCCCTTTCTTCTATCCCAAACCCACCCAATTTTTTACCCTTATTTTAATTAATATTTGTTAATATAAATTAATTCAGTTCCACCTAAACAAGGTTGCTCACAACCTTACAAAGGGTGTTGTCTAATCCTGAGTTTGTTTACACGTGTCCAAAAAAAAATTCAACCTTTTCCCTTTTTTTTCCCTTTTCCTACCCCTTTCATCTCCTATCATTTCTTTACATTTGATTTGATACACAAACCAAGGAAAGATGAGGAGACCATTTGTTATTATTTGATGTAAAGTGGTCAATAGGGAAAGGTAAGCAAATGAATGAGATAAAACAAATGACCGAGAGTTCGGGACGAAAAAAGTATAAATTTCGCTCAATTCGGTTCAATTCAACCCACTCTAGCAGTCTAACTCATCACAATTCACATCACTTCAATTCATTCCAGTCCTACTCGATTTGTTAGCTATGATAAATTCTATTCATACCATTTCAATTCAAAAGAATTGGCTTTATTAATGGGTCCAAGAACTCATAAACTCTATTCAATTTAGTTCAGTTTTGTTCTTTTTATAAAATAAGCTTGATTCACTTCGGTTCAATTCACTCTTACTCATCTCTTCACTTCCGATCATTCCAATCCAATTCGGGTTGTAAGCTCTATTCAATTCTATTCTATACCATTTAAGTCCAAAAATGATCATATTTAAAACCCAGAAACACAAACGAAATAACAACAATATTATCCAAGTGTCTTAACGGGTAAGGGTCTTAAAATGTAGGCAACTTTAACCTTGTATTAACTTTTCGAAAAGAAAAAACATGAAAGAAAATTACCTTGATAACTAATTCATCATCCTTAAACTCCTCATTACGGTCAACTCTTTCACCATCACAAAAAGACGAGAAAAAAGCATCAGGACACCTTGTTTTAACCCTATACTTCTCACAAAACGGAAGCCAAATCTTAGCAAACTCCGCAGCTTCCTTAATAACCTCTCTAGTTAACGGAGACCCGCCATCATCCGACAAATAAACCGCTAACTTATCATACGGGTAGTCTAGTGCCAACGCGGATATAACCGAGTTCATAACCTCTACTACAGGTTCCTTCCTGGGATCGGCTGTGCATATAAACACGTCCAACCCAGGAAGTTGATGGGCCGGAATATCTTCCGGCCCATCAATGGACCTGACCACAGGCCTCCACCTGAAGGCCTGTGTCAGGGCCCAAACAAAGGCGAGCGTGAGCTCAGCCAATGTAGTGAGGACCCATGGTAGGCCGCCAAAGTGGGGTAAGACGGCGAGTTTTGAGAAGCGGTAGTAGAAAACGAAGAGGATTAAGGTGGAGTGGAAGAGAATGTGAATGCGACTAAGTATGGCTCTTGTTGTTTGAACTTGGCATGTGTTACGATTTGTTGGTGCTGCCATTTTTTTCGAGCTGCGTGTGTGTATGTGTGTATGTGTGTGAGGAATTTGAGGAGAAAATACGAGTGATGGTTTCATAGTACTTGAGGGAGTACTGCACGAGGTACTCGAGGGACTACTTGTGTTGTGTACTTGTGTTTGATGTGCCTCACTCTCGAACCTGTGGTTGGTGGGTTTTGTTCTGGAAAAGTCCATGTAGAGTACTATTTTATTTGATCAATTTTGGTGTCGGATTGTAATTTATAATTGAGTCGGAATAGAGTCGTAATAGTTATTTTAGTAAAATGATTTCGAAGTTTTCATTATTTATGGAGACGGTATGTCGTGGAGTGACTCATTTGTGACAGATTGTCGATTGGTCGTGGACTCGTGATAGCTCTCACATTCAGTAGGTGGCATAAAATGCATCTACGTGTCTTAAATAAGAATTTGTTGATATATAATAAGTATTTGGAGGTATTAAACGAAAATAAAACAAAGTGCAAAGTAGCAATAATTGAATGATTGGATATGTATCTAGGTCGATTTTCAATTTGTATCTCTCTTATATATAAGACTAAAATTGAATAATTTACATTCAAGTTTAAAAAGAGAATTTGATTGTAGTGATTTTGTTAAAACAAAGAGTCTTGCTTGTGACGAATATTTCCGTCACAAGGCATAATACTTTACTCTCACAAAAATACAAGTGGACATGCAAGCGAGAGAAAGTGTAGCATTACATGGATAGTGCAACTTGTATTATGTGAGAGGAGCAATATCCGTCTTCCGCTTGTGAGGAATAGTGTCTGTCTTCAATGAGAATTTGTCTTGTTAAAATTGGAATGGATATGTACAAAATCTCGTTTGTAAGGAAAAAAAACTTAATAGGGTATAAGGCTCAGGAAAAAAACAGAGAAGATAAAATACGCACTTTGGCGCAAACTCTCACTAGTTTATTGACCTTTCATATTCGTGTTTTAGACCGCTCTCACCCACGATTATAATAGAAGTAGAAATAAAAGGAGAATCTTAAATTTAAAGGGTTTTAAACAAGATAACCGGTCGGTAAAGGTTGGTTTAAGCACGTTTGTACTTGTGGACTTGTGGTCCTGTGGAGTCCATCACTGCATTAAAACTCACATCTTTCAATATCTTTGATCCAAAAAATAATCTGAATTTTCAGAAGAAAAAGCTCAAAATCACATAATCGCATAAGAATATTCCTATGGAACCACAAAAGTGTGCAAGGAAAGTTTAGATCTGAGGAGGTTTATAAGACTTTCGACTTAAAGTCGTACGGCTATATCCTTAATAGTGAAAAACCCTGGCATCAGCAACAAAGAAGAAAAACACAATACAATCTACCAATAATTTTCGGCATGATGAACTGTGAAAAATGTTCAGGATTAGTTGATGTAAAAACACTAAAAACACAGTACTACTGTGACGGTGAGTCTGTGACGCAGGCAACAATACTTGGTAAAACCCAAGAAGGGACTACTACAAAAGTCGATCTCTTGAAAGTGGAGAAAAACATGAGTTTGTATCTCGCCTTATACTGCCCCTCGTTCTGTCATAAGAGGTCCTTGCTTAAGAAATCCTTATTGATAAGATAAAGCTAGGTCCTATTATTATACCTATGGGGTCTATCAGAGCGGTACATCCCATTACAATCGCTGTCGAATTCCAATAAGCCTTGGCCTAATGATTGTGAACAATCAAGTTCGAATCTATCTCCCCTTGTATTGTATTTGTCTTGTTCCTATTCTTACAATTGATCACCCAATGGGATCATTCATAACAAAATCTACACATTTACACAAGCAGAACCGCTAAACAGATAACTCTCACGTCTCGACAAATCAGCAGGCACCAGGAGACGACCCTAGAGCGAAATGACAAGAAGTGCAGGATGTAGTAATTGCATTAGTTTCATTTTCAAGGACTCAGCATATCATTAAGTGAATTGTCAAAACTGAGATATGAGATAACAACCATCAAGATACATACCTATAGTAACCCATCAAGCCAACTGATATACTGATATACACATTTGAAAAGCTGGGATTAAATCGACCTGAAACAACTGAGGAACCTGAGTATGCTAGTTAAACATCAAATTAGCATTCAAAAGCTGTAAATTTTGGTAAAACATTATAATGCACATATCACAGTAATTTGGTAAGGAATTACCCTATCAGGTAAACAATGACAAACACTAATTTTACAGAAAAAGTTGGCTCACAGACAACAACAACAACAACAACAACAACAACAACAACATCAGAGCCTTAGTCCCAAAATGTTTTGGGGTCGGCTGACATGAATCATCCTTTGGAACCGTCATGAGTGAACTCTCATCTCAACAAGAGAAAAAAGAAAGAAAAGAAAAAAACGGAAGTGGAGTGAAACAAAAAATGAAAGGCAAAGGGGTTTTATAGATTTTAAATCGAACTTATCACATGTATAAAAACCCAAAAATAAATCAAGAATAAAGTTTAAAGTGATTTTGAGAAACGAAGTAAAATTTAATATAAGAGTTTTGGGGGAAAAAGTGTAACAAATCCAAAGCGAATTTTTTTTTATAGAAAACTTAATGGTTGGTAAGGAGAAGAACAACAAAATTAACCTCGTGTCTCAAGGGCTTCCACAAATGGTTGGTAAGATGTATGTAGCATTACCCTAGTGTTAACAGGTTAACACAGATGTTTTTTCAAGTTATTTCCAGATTACATGCAATGATATACAATAAACTCAAAAAAAAGTTGGCTCGCATATAAGGGATAAATGTTTCTCACCGCAGTATTGAGTCTGGATGTTATTTATATTCCCAATTCTTGTGCACGGAGGTGGAAGGATTTTCAGATTTCAGAATTTGTTTCAGCCATTTGACCCTGCATACAAGTTCCTCCAAATCGGTAACTGCGGATTCTACACTATCGCATGACATAGAATTTAGAGGAATTGCCTCATTCAGCCTCTTTTTCTTAGCAGTTGCATTTTCAGGATCCTTCTTTTCAGCAGAACTGGCCGCAGGAATTTCAGCAGAAGTATCTCTTACATACGAACTGGAAACACTATCGGAGCAGCTAGGCTTTCGAATGGAAGAATCTCGTATGTCCAACTCCATAGATTCCCCGTCTGTCTGCCCTCTGTCTTTTCCAAAAATATCTTTACTTGGCTTTAGTTCACCCTTCGAGCATATTAATCTCCTTAGTAGAGGCAGTGAGCTGGTTGAAGTATGGGAAGAAATTGAGTCATTAAAATCTAACAAGGACGTTGATGTGGCCTTGTCTTCTACTAACGTATCAACCAAAGATTTTGAAACTGGAGCTGCAAAACAACAAACACAACATTACCTCAATGTCTCAGAAGACCCGTAAATGGCCAGATAAGGGCCAAATGGTCGGATTGCACACAGCCTTAAACCGTGTTCACACAGAGAGGCTATTTCCATAACACAAAATACTGCACCTTGCTTTACAGGATGAATCAAATGAGCGCAAGAATGACCATTTCTACTCTCCTGCAAACACGATAAAGAGCTTACAATAAACTTAACTAAAATATACAGAAAAAAAATATACGGCAATAGCATAGTAGTCCATCTGAGCACAGTGCACTAGTTGCAAACTTACACTTTATGAACAAGGCACCCCATAGTGTTTCATAACACTTGAGGTGCATCAACTTAATCAAAGCCACCATGGACTATAATGCATGATGCTGCCAAAAAGGAACACTCTCGGCAATAAATGAAAGTCAAGATATGTTTATAGCCAATCTAAAATCTATCAAAATATTTCCATTTCCACTTCCAATCATATTTCCATATTAGTTTTTCTTCTTTCTAAAAAAATATTAGGTTGAACATGTTTTTGAGGTAAAGGAAGCTACACCTACAAGGACGGATTTTATGCTGATAAGTTATGAATATAAGCATTAATACCACCCTTCGAAGAATTCACCAACTAAAACAGTTGGAATGATGCACGGGAGAACATGCTATGCCTCAGTAACCCTACACTTTTACTCCCAAAAAGAATGGTGCCAACAATCCAAACCCAAGTGAGGTGTTGTTTTGAAACCAGATATGTTGTATCAATTTAAAGTTCTATATTACATAAAATTGGCTATTTGAGATGAAAAGTAGTAGAGTTTCACAAGCATATCTTCGATAAGGAAATGAACAGAGTATTTCGCCATGTGTCGAATTTAAGAAACAAACTCACATGATCACATCTAAGTTATTTAGAACATAACCAATGACGTAATGAGAAAATTGATAAAGAAAATATACCATAGGTGAAGGAAATGCCCATCCGGAATCAGGAGACCAATTTAGTGATGGGCGAAGATCCTTGCGGCTGACAATATAAGTCAATCCCTCGCCTACAGGTTCATCCGGTAATTTAATCTGAAAAACAGTTTTAAGTCATGAGTTTTACAGGTGTAAGGGAAAATGTGATCAACAAAATAGTAAGGTAGCAACGGTGGCACAACAAGAGAGCCGCCCAGAAGCTGGCAAGCCTAGGTCCTCATAGCCACAACGGAGCACAATTTGACACCACCCACTAGAATTCAAAACTAGTCTACTTCGGAATTTAAAAACTCAAGAAAAATGGTACCTCGACAGTTTTATCACCCAAAACTTTAGTTACTGTGCCAGACCAGAAACAGCCATCTTTCTTCCAGTCAACCATGTCACCAACAATCCAGTCACCATTCACCACAACAGCAACATCTGAAATTGTATTCATGTCAAGCAATTCACTTTCATGATAGACTGAAGGAAACTGAGGCCGCAACATCAGCTCTCTTTTTGCCTTCTCAGAGCCCTTCCTGCGGGTCTCGTACAACTTTACCCATTCAAGACCTATAATTGATAGGTAACTGATGTTAATCAAAAAATGTATTGAGGAACAACACAACAAATGAATTAACAAGTTTAACTTCATTGGTAAGGTTCCTCCATCCTTCGTTATTCAGAGAAATATCAACAAAAATTCAAAACCACATTTACTAAAGGCTACACTTGCTATATTTAGAATAGTAGAATGTACTCCCTCCATCTAAAAAAAATCCCAATTTTATTTTCCACGAAAACCAATATTTATGATTGAATAATGAAAAGTAGGGAGAAGTGGGACAAAGTTTACACGGAGACCAATAGTTTTACCATTGAAAACAGAAAGTGACAAAATCAATTTGAGATGGCTAAAAAAGGGAAACTAAGAAGATAATTTTGAGATAGAGGGTGCATATGTTAGCAAAATATCCAAGTTGAAGGTAAAAAAGTAGCAGAAATGAGTATGTAAAAAACTAGGAAGTATAACAGCAAGGTCAGCAACAGTTTAGTAAAAAGAAATGAGGAATTTCAAACACAATATATTGTGATAGCAAAAATTAGTTGTTTCCTATGTCATCTTTTGCATTTCATCAAGACCTAAAGGTGATACTCCCCTGTTAAGATCACCGACAAAGCTTCCATATAAAAGTAGCTTTGACGCTTAAGGAGGGCCCAAGGCAATGGCATATGAATACTAGGTAGCCAAGATTTCCAAAAACATTGGCACGTAACACTCAAAGAACAACCACTCAGAATCAAAACTGTGTAGATCACCTTGCAGATGCAGCAACTTACAACTAAATAAATACTTCTGGCCAACTAGAAACCATTTTTATCAATGTTTATCAAGCAACAGCCAACCCCTTTTGATTCCACGCGTTTCACATGCCTAATACGCTATTGTCTCAATTCCGTTAAACAAAACAAAGAACATGAGTGACTAAATTTAAACTATTGGACTAAGAAGGATATCTATAAACTGGCTCGCATAAGAGACCGTAAGACGAAGGATATTGGGAGAGTTAGATGTGTGAAAGATATGAACGACAAGGTACTCGTTCAGGATAACGACATAAAGGCTAGGTGGAGTTCTTATTTTGATACTCTTTTCAATGGACCTAGGGAGCAAGGTTTTGGAGATGTACAAGTGACGCCAAGCATGGTGAATCGGGAATTTGTGCGTAGAATACAAAAGAGTGAAGTTCGGAAGGCATTAAGGAAAATGAGGTCAAAGAAGGCAGAGGGGCCGGATGGTATACCCATAGAAGTTTGGAGGTGTTTGGGGGAGAAGGGCATTGAGTGGTTAACATTGCTCTTCAACAAGATTTGGAGGGGTAACAAGATGCCTTCAGCTTGGAGAAGAAGCACTCTAGTCCCTTTGTATAAGAATAAAGGTGATGTTCAAGAGTGTTCCAACTATCGGGGAATTAAAATATATGAGTCATACGATGAAATTATGGGAGAGGATAATCGAGCAGAGGCTTAGGAAATGTGTAGATATCTCGGAAAACCAATTTGGTTTTATGCCTGGGAGATCGACTATGGATGCAATTTTTATCATGACACAGTTGATGGAACACCATCAGGAGAGGAAGAAAGACCTGCATATGTTTTTTATTGATTTGGAGAAGGCATATGATAGGGTCCCGAGAGAAATACTTTGGTGGGCTTTGGCGAGAAAGGGTGTGTCAAAAAAATATATCGACCTCATAAAGGACATGTATGAAGGGACTAGTACAAGTGTTAGAACTAATGTTGGGAGAACGGAAGAATTCCCCATTACCATTGGTGCGCAACAAGGTTCCGCACTTAGTCCCTTTCTCTTTGCTTTAGTTATGGATGAGTTGACAAAGGATATTCAGGACGAGATCCCTTGGTGTATGATGTTTGCGGATGATATTGTGTTGATTGATGAGACGAAAGAGGGGGTTGAGAGAAAGTTGAAATTATGGAGGCATACGTTGGAGACTCGTGGGTTTAGGCTAAGTAGGAGTATGACCGAGTATGTGAGGTGTCAATTTGCGGGGCCGAGATCGACGGCGGTGGGGAGCATTATTTTCGATGGAAAGATTGTTGAGGGGTCAGATTCCTTTAGATATCTCGGATCTATTATCCAAAAAGATGGAGATGTAGACGGAGATGTGGCCCACAGAATTAAAGCGGGAAGGATGAAATGGAAAAGTGCTACGGGGTTTTTGTGTGATAAGGGTATGCCCCAAAGATTAAAGGGGAAATTTTATCGTACGGCAATTAGACCGGCCTTACTTTACGGCTCGGAGTGTTGGGCCGTGAAGCAGTGTCACATTCATAAGATGAGTGTGACAGAGATGCGTATGTTGAGGTGGATGTGCGGCCATACAAGGAAAGACCGGTTAAGGAATGAGGTGATTAGAGAGAAGGTAAAAGTGGCCCCAATAGAGGACAAGATGATGGAAAACCGACTAAGATGGTTTGGCCATGTGAGAAGGAGACCTATGGACGCACCGGTTAGGAGGTTGGAGACCTGGGGTGCCGAAACGGTTGCTAGGGGTAGAGGGAGACCTAAACAAACTTGGAGAAGAGTGATTGAGCACGATATGAGATTTCTCGGGCTTCAGGAGGGGATGGTGATGGAGAGGGCACTATGGAGGGATATGATACATGTGGACTTCTAGCCTTTGATGTTTTTATTAAGTTTTCTAAAAAAAAAATTTATGTTTGGATTTGTTACACTTTTTCCTCCAAAACTCCTATTTTAATTTTTACTTCGTTTCTCAAAATCACTTTAAACTTTATTCTTGATTTATTTTTTTGGGTTTTTATACATGTGATAAGTTCGATTTAAAATTTATAAAACCCCTTTGCCTTCCATTTTTTTGTTTCACTCCATTTCAGTTTTTTTTCTTTTCCTTCTTTTTTCTCCTATTGAGATGAGAGTTCACTCATGACGGTTCCAAGGGATGATTCATGTCAGCCGACCCCAAAACATTTTGGGACTAAGGCTCTGATGTTGTTGTTGTTGTTGGACTATGACAATCTTACAGCACCAGTTTTAACTCTCCCCTTCCTAAGAAGAAGGGAAGTGCACAGAAAATATGTGAACATTTCATTTTTTTAATTCAGGGTCCTACTTTTGAAAAAGGACAGTTTGTCATAACCTAGCTAATGAAAGCATAGTAAACTGCAAAGTGGAGGCCTCACCTCAAGTAACAAAACAGTAGTAACATTGGATTACATAAAACAGTACTGCAAAAAGGTTTGATTCGTAGTTCCTTTCATCAGACGTGGAGAAGTGGGTCAATCACAATTTGTGCCAACAAAAAGAATCTACCCGTGGCATCAAATTGCATTTCACACAAAATTATCCCCCCCCCCCCCCCCCCACCACCACACACACACCCTCTCCCACCACAACCACCAACAAGTATCTCTTCATCAACACTATGGCCATGCTACGTCCTGCTTAAGTTAATTTTAAAGTAACATATATAGTAGAAACACAGAACAGTCAAAACTTTGACAAATGAAGCAAATGCGAGTATGTCCACAAAAACATAACTACTTAGATTAGTGGAGACCACTAACCATCATCGTAATCAAAATATTGAACACGATATTTAACTTCGCCTTTCCTCCGTGCAACATCCTTTAACTAAATAAAAGAACAAAAAATATTCATTGAGAGTCAGCAAAATAAGTGTTAAGAAAAAATAAAGAACTCCAAAAAAATACCATCCATACTTACTAAGCATGAAAACCATAGCATGACACCCATCAAGATAATAAGAACAGTGAAACAACTAAACAAATCGTAAGTGATCAATGAAAGGACTTCCTACAATGGCTAACGTTGACAAATGTTCAGAATTAGCACCTCATAATGATTTACCCACATGTGACAATGTGCGTGTCCCATATTCACAAAATGTGAAGGGGATTCGATATTTTATAAGCCAAAGAGTTACTCCTCCAATCAACAATTGGTTTTAGAATGATAACTTATTGTACTTATTAAATGGGTTCTCTCTCTCCATCTTACGGATGTGGCCTAGGCCCTTTTCATGAGTTTAACACGGTATTAGAGTCTAAACTGGGCCTTTAATTGTCATATGGATGTAGGGATGGCATCATGGCAGTAGATCTAAGACTCGACCTAGTCAAATGTGGCCGGGTTTAGGTCTCATTTTTCAGGCCAATGTGGGTCGGTATGGGTCCTTTCAAAATAACTCGGATCCAGGTGTGGGTTGCGAGACCCGACCCGACCCGTCCCGTCCCGTAGACCCTTTATGAACAATTAAAAAAGAACTTTCATTTCTCGCCCCTCAAAGAATGGCTTTAACTTCTAATTTATTTGGTTACCAGTTACAAAAGTTACTAGCTTTGGTAAATCTAACCCTCTAAGGCCCTGTCTTTTGAACTTAATTTATTTTATGAGCTGAACTTATAGGATTTGAACTTATAAGATCTTAACTGGGCATATCGGAGATGAACTTTTCAAAACTTATAAAAAATTTATGAGCTGAACTAATAGATTTGAACTTTTCTGATGTGAACTTATAGGATTTGAACTTAACTTATGGAGTTGAACCTACACTGAACTTATAAGATCTGTACCTAACTTAATAACTTAATTTACTTTAACTTTATTATTATTATGATTATTATTACTTACTTACTTTACTTTTTTAGAGATAACATTCAAGGAAAAAAAATAATTATAATAATATAGTGTTTAACACAGAATAAGGAAAATCATGTTTTACATCTTATTTTCATGATCATCTATTTCCATATTATCCTCTTGCTCATCACTTTCTTCTTCATCTTCATTTTCCTTGCCAAATACTACATTATTAGTCCTTCAAACATAATTGTATTTCCACTCAAAAAGTAGTGTTGTTTACAAAAGCTTACGATTGTTAATATGGGTCTTCATTCAGAATTATAAAATGATCATCGGTCTATCTAGAACGCATAAATTAATGTATGGTCCTAACTAATGTATGGTAGGCAATTAATTAACATAACGATAAAAAACGTTACATGAGACAGTCTCATTATATAAAAAGACAATTCATTTACTAGCACTAAGTGAGTAATTTTTTTATATAAAAATGGATCGTCTTACGGTGTAAAATAGTGTTATTCTATAAATTGTGTTAATTTTAATTCACAAGTTGTTAACAAGTTTAACATAAATATTCTAATATAATTCCGTTCACAAGTTGTTAACAAGTTTAACATAAATATTCTTAATATAATTCCGCTTAAAGGTTCTGAATTTCTCCGAATTGAACTGATTGGATTTGAACTTTTCTGAGCTTATAGGATCTAAACTTATATGAACTTAACTTAAACATTTTTGAACTCATGGACCTGAACTTAACTTATAACATCTGAACTGTGGACTTTTAGGATTTGAACCGACCTTAAAGGGGCGACTCTAAGTCCAAAAGAACTACGCCTAACACTGACTCTTGCCATTTTTCTTCCCAAAAATTAACCCGCAACCCTTATCAAAGTTTAAAGTTCAAATCAAACCCCTAGTGACATTTGGTACTCCATGCAAAAAAAATCTCTATGTTTCTTCCCTCATTCCATATAACCCTCACAAAGGCACCGAGTAACCAAAAGGTGGCCCCCATCACTGCACCATAGGCGGCGACCGCCAATTATCACTCCCCATAAACGCCAACCACCACTCTACCAAAGGGGTCCACCAGTGGCCACTATTGACAAGCTACGGATGGCAACTGTTTTCACGTACCATGTTGGATTTTAGAGTTCCCACTTTATTAAGTTTATTTTCTATACATTTATTTGGGGATAATACTAATCGGTGCTTTAATTTGCACACACTTGTTGAGAATAGAGAGCGTTAACAATCAAAGAGTCATAATTGCATCAATTTCACTTGTGCTTTAGACCCGCACCTGACCCTAACGCATTGGGTATAAGTATAAGTGTGATGATTTTAGAGCTGGGTCGGGTTATGTGGCCAAGGTGGGTATTACGGGTCTGGTTTTGGGTGGACCCGGCCCATGCTCATCCCTTCCTCGATGAGGCTTTATTTGTTCCTCTTTATTTAGTCCAGCCTGTGCTTTCTTAGGGATCTCACATATGAGGGGGAAGGACACAAACTATCTCATGTATCTTGTTAAAAAAGAAAATTCACAGAATTTATTTCTTTTACACAAGACTATACAAATCACAAGTCGTCACCTAAAGGACTGTTGTTCGACTGTCTTCAACTGTTTAAGGACTTTCCACAATGACAACATGGACAAAACAAACCCGCACTAGTCTGAAGTATTATGTCAACAAGGAAATTCACAGCACTTCTTTCTCTATACACATGACACAGGTCAAAGAAGGCTATTGATTGGGGTCCTTGTACATCAAACAGGTTCAGGATTGTCTCTTTGATAAATGTAAAGGCCTAGTCCTCAATCCAGTTGTAGCGATCTCTTCGGTCACCGCTATTGCTCAAAATTAAATGAAACAACAAGAGTCAAGGGGATCGCCTAGTACAGTATACCACTATCTAAAACTCGATAACTAACAATTTTTTCAACATGGTAGCAACCCAAAAGAAAGGTCAAAAGATGTAGAGAAATTTCCTCACAGTAGCCAGCCCATACCTCTTGAGAGGTGAAACTATTACTGTTCCAGCACTAAAATTCCGAAATAAACACTTTGTTTACAAGAAAAATGGAAGAAATAGGAAGACAACAACAAATAGACATTTCAAATCATTCATAAATACCTCACATCGAAACCATGCACCACGAAATCCCGGAATAGAGGACCTCAATTCTGCTCGTTGCCCAACTTGAAAAAGTAATGGCTTACGCTTTGACATACTTAATCCTCAAACACAACAGCTGCACGGCGTAATAAAACTTGAAAGTTCAAATTACTAACAATGCAAATCTTCACTAATTCTTCTCAAATGTCACATTAACAGCACAGAACTAATAAGCATAAATGTATAATAACACAGTTAAAAACCATCTACCACACGAACGCTCATTCGAAAATGTGTGCTACTGTCCAGTTAAAATAGCAAACTCAAAAACTCAAATGTCATATACACTGTTGTATGCATATGTCGATCCTATATCAGCTTGTAATGGAGAACATGATCAATAACCGGTACACGAATACCGGTTTTCAACAAAATGTCGACAAAATTTACGGAATTGGTCAATAAAATCACACGAATTAATCAACAATATAATCAGAACCCTAATGAACATACGAAATTAAATTTAAGAAAATGCGTAATTCAGAAAGATAAAAAACGAAAATCGTACAGCAAACCTGAATCAAGTGAAAACGAAGAAGATAAAGGACGAATTAAATGAGATCATTGGTATTTTTGAAGTGAAAATCGGGGAATTAATCAATTGGGAAAATGGGGAAAAGCTAAAACGACGTCGTTAAAGTGGCGCCACTTTACCCCGACACTTTGACGCTGTACCTCGGTCGTGTTTAAGGATCCCGTTTTTCTCGAGGGGGTTTATTAATTTTAAAGATTATTAGCCTAAGCGTAAGCGTAATACTCTTTCATACTCCCTCCTATTCTATATATTCTTCCCCTTTCATTTTTGCCCCAAAAATAAGGGATATGATTTGGACCACACAAAACACAATGGCCCACCTACCATTGAATTTAGACCACACAAATCCTTCCAAAAAAGGAAATAGGGAAGAAAACCCGAATAACCGAATAAGGAAATAGGGAAGAATATATGGAATAGGAGGGAGTATTTTTTTCCTTACCTTTGTCAATAAAAGTTTCAAAAATAAAGTTTTATAGTTTTATACTCCTAGGAAAACAAAAATATGCGTTGCTTTTGAAAGTAATATGTTAATAATTTTTTACATATGATTTATTCTTGTCATTTTTTCTCATCGCCTTTCTCCAATACCCAATAAATCCACCCATGTATCGACCACCACCCACCCCTCCTTCGCCATCCCCCCTAATCCACCAACTGCATTCCCACGCCAACATGTAAATGTTTTACGCCATTACATAATGTCATAACTAGTTTTGTCATTCATGTATGGATAGTTTTGTGTTCTATTAGGATTTTGACGGTTATTTTTATCCATAAAATTTACGTATTTAAAAAAAAATATAAATAGACTGAATTAAGAAGACATTTTTGTGTGTGTCAATTAAGAAAACAAATATATATTTGAACAAAACAATTATCTAAACTTTGCACCGGGAACTTGTTAACCCATTGACATAAAATATATACTATTTTATTTAAGTTTGTTTTTTAATAAAATAATGGATAATTTGTGAGAAACTACCCTACATTTATATCTATTTGTGAACAACTACCATACTTTTTTTTTTGTTAACAACTATCTTACTTTTTTTTGTTAACAACTACCTTTCATTTTAATTTTTTGTTAAAAACTACCAAAAAAGAAGTTTTGAGGCCAATTTCTATTTATTATTGATTGGTTTATGCATTTCTGATACATATTGTTCTACTCATTGCAGTATGATGCCACAATACTTCATACTTCATTTGCAACAGCCACAACCTTATCATTGCCATTTCGGGTGGAAAACTCCATCTTTTGTCTTTATATGGTATGTCTGGCAAGATAGGCATTGAGTAGAGCGAAGGTGTTGAAACAAGTGAAGATGCGGCTAAAATTTGACTTCTTTCTTGTTTAAGGCAGGGCTGGCTTGGTTGAAATGAGAGAGGCTGTGGACAGTGGATCTCGTGACCTATGGGGCAGAAGTAGGATGTCCAAGTGCAACTTGCTAGTGAAAGGATTTAGCAAGTCCTTTGGACTGCTTTTGTGAATAAGTTTTTTGAATGTGGTAATGGGCATTGCAGCGTAATCAACGAAGTCGAGTACTCAAAGCCGTGTTTTAGTTTTCGAAATTTAAGGTAGTTTTTGACAAAATAAGAATGAAAATTTAAGGTAGTTTTTGACAAAATAAGAATGAAAATTTAGAGAACTCACACGTGTGAAATCCAACTCATAAATAGAAATTGTCCTCAGAACTATTTTTAGGTAATTTTTAACAAAAAAAATTAAAATAAAAGGTAGTTTTTAACAAAAAAAAAAAGTAAGGTAGTTGTTCACAAATGGACATAAATGTAAGGTAGTTTCTCACAAATTATCCTAAAATAATACCTACATAACTTATCAGAGTATAGCTTACGTTTTTTAACTTTAATTTTACCTCAGTTTCGTGTCTTTTGTATTTCTTCGTCCCTCTTTAAATTACCCCACATGATATTTTGCCTTATGTGCATTCATGTATGTCTCATGATACTTGAAAGAATTTTATATAAAAAATATATTGACCAAAAGTTAAAAAAACACCCTGATAAAAACTTGACAAACGAATCAAAACATTCTCACATATAAATCATTTAAATTAAACAAAGTGAAAAACATGAATTCAAATATAAAGCAAACGATTCATAAACTAATAACAACATAAAATTAAAATATACTAGCTTTACGAGAAATAGGAACATACATCGGAGGTACTACCACACACTTTTCTGAGTTTTTGAGCATATGTATATTTTTTTTTAGCATATGAATATTTTTTTTTGAGCTTTTGAATATGTTTTTGAGTATATGTATATTTTTTTGAGCATATGAATATTTTTTTGAGCTTTTGAATATTTTTTTTGAGCATATGTATATTTGTTTTGAGTATATGATTATTTTTTTGAGTTTTTGAATATTTTTTTTTTGAGCATATGAATATTTTTTTGAGCTTATTACCTTAACTTTATTTGTTTTTTAGCATATGAGATTTTTTTGAGCTTATTACGTCAAACTTTATTTGTTTTTTAGCATATGTGTATTTTTCCTTAGCTTATAAAAATTTATAAGTTAGATTTTAATTTTTTTTTGTTAAAACTAAAATATAACTAAGATTATATGTAATGTTTTTGAGTTTTATTGTAAGTTTTTTAGCTTAATATTTTAATAACTTAACTCAAAAGTTTTATACCAATAATCACAATTTTGAAAACAAAACTCAAAAATATTATTATAAATGCTCAAAAAGTATAAAATTGGTGGTAGTACATCAGATGTATGGTCCTCCTACACCCGTGTAAATTGCACAAGTATGTTTTGTCTATGTTTAAGAAATAAAATCTACGTTTAAGAAAAGGGTACCATATGGAAGAGTATAGTTCGTATGTGAAAAAGTAATTCCGTTAATTTATATGATTATATTAATTATGCACGGTTAATTATGCGGTTCTCAATTAATTTCAGTTTTTTATTTGTTTTTGTTTGCTGATGGGGAAAGATGACCAACTCGGTTAAACATGATTGGTTTAAAAAAAACTAAAATTGTGAGATTGAATGAGAGACTTGCATTAGCCTAATTCTGAATTCACATTGTGTCACATAAGCAGTTTTCCAAGATTATTTTATATATATAATATTATATAATGAATAATGATGATTTTATCATAACTTTTAAAATACTCTCTATATATTTTAGAGTAAATTAGATTTTACTTCCTTTTGAAATTAAAATTTTTAAAATTACTCCCCTTTTGATTTTTTTTCCTAAAATTACTTCCTTAAGTTGCATTTTTTGCTAAAATTACTCTCTTAAATTGCATTTTTTCCTAAAATTGTTTCAAAAACCCGATTTGAGTTGGTTTAGTTCCTCTGTTTTTAAAACACCTTACATTCATCTATATATTTATACCATCCAAAGTATAGATTTATCAAACTACAAACGAAATATGTTAAAAAATAGACGAAAAAAGTCATTAAAAGTTGAGTTTGGAGCAATTTTAGTAAAAAATGCAACTTAATGGAGTAATTTTAGGAAAAAAAATTAAAAAAGAGTAATTTTAAAAATTGATATCAAAAGGGAGTACAATCTAATTTACTCTTATTTTAACTTGATATTTTATATACTTTTAACAGACGTTAAAAATATATAATTTTTTTTCAAAAAAAAATTTAATATACAATTATTCTTAATATAAATAGTTTACAGCATTTAGTGTTAGTAGGTTGTAACCCGTGAAATTCACGGGTCTGTTTTTGAAATTTTAGATGAATATAGTTAATAATATCAAAGATAAACAGATTAACTATTTACAGAGTTGTAGATGAATATAGTTAATATTATCAAAGATAAACAAAATTAATTATTTACGGATAAATTATTTTGAATTGTTCATCACATATATCGGTATACATGAGCTATCATATATTTTGTTCATTAAGATGTTCGACTTTTGAGAAAATTAGTACACGTATAATTATCCATTGCACCTTTTTTTAAAATATGTAAAATAGTCATAAAATAAAGTTGTATATTACATACGTAAAATAAAGGCAGAACGTAAATAATTTGTTCAGACGTAAGTAGTAAACAGATATTTGGGTTATAAACATAAATTTGAATATACTTACTAAGGGGTTGTTTGGTTGCCTTTTAAAATCACGGGAATTGGAAAATCATGGGAAGTGGGAAAAGTGACTCTTGTTTGGTTGCCCAATTCATTGGAATTAGAACTTCCTATGGAAGTTCTAATTCCTACATTATGTAGGAAATCGCTTACCTAGCCCCCTCTAGGTAATTGGAAGTTCCCGCATGGATTGAAGTTCCTACATTCAACCAAACAACATTTACCTAATTCACGTGATTTTTAAGTTCATATGAATTTTATCTTCCCGGGTATTTTATCTTCTCATGCCGAAACAAACGACCCCTAAATATGTTTATAGTAAGGAACAATTATTGCGTGCGATTGTATTATAATAAGACAATCCAATTTTATTAAACGACTACTCATTTAATATTAAATAAATAGTTTTCTTAGAGCACACACATTGGTAATTTTCACCAATTTTTACCAAAAAGGTGAAACTGATAATAATATATTAAATTCAAAAAGTTGGTCCACATACTCAGTGAAAGAGAGAGGGAAGTGAAAAATTTCGTCTATGCGAAAATGTTGTGAAGACTTGTGAACAAACAGTATTGGCCTCATTTGCAGAGCTTTTTGCACTAGCATTCTTGATTTTCTAATATTCTAATAATAAATTAATGTTCACATTTTTAATGATACAACAATAATTAATTTCAAATCCAATATAAATATTTACAATTTAACTGCGGATATATTTTGTATAGTTTTTCTCTTTTAAAAAAATACCATAATTTATATTTTTTTCCTCCTCTGTAAAAAGAGTCAAATATTAATATATTTCATCACAATTCTTCTTTTATTTTCTCTCAATTTATTTATAAAATTACATATAATTATTAATTATTTACACAAATATGAATTATAATAATATGAATCCAAATATAAATAATAATTTGGATAGTGGAATGTTGTAATAAATTACAAAACCCAGCCAAAAATTTACATGATTGCTAATAATTGAAATGAAATAAAAATAAATATAAGTATGAGATAGTGAAATGTTGATGTGGACATTGTAGGGTATAGTAAGTATGAAAGAGAAGAAAAAGTTGAGAATTTGTTGATGTGAGTGGTTTTTTGAGGTATTTTGGTGAATTTTGGTGGTGAGTGGAAATGTGAGGTGGACGGTGAGTTGGAAAGAAAAAAGGCAAAAAAGTGTAAGGTGAAAATCGGTGAAAATTCACTGATGCGGATGGTCTTATTTAAATGAATCAACTTAGCATGATGAATGGTCTTTATAACGATAATGTACTCTAGTAAATTATCGCGCACACATTAGTGTATAAACCGAGCAAAACTAATGTAGTCCGACATATATTTTTTAAGAATAAACAACCCGTTTCAATTGTTTGATTCGTAGTGCTCACGTCATTTTTGAGTCAATTATTTTACGAAATATAAAATGGATGACCTAATTTCTACCGAGTATATTTAGAAATGGCTAACGTATATTTATGTTTAGTTTACATATATAAATAACGCAAAAATTATTTCAATGATTTTAGCACGTCACTTATCAAATTTGAATGAATCTAGCTCCCTAATTTTAGCATAACCCTATCAAATTCCTAGTTGAAAAAGAATATTCCGTCTTCCATATGACATATTCTGCAATTTATTATTGCACTTTTTCCATCTGCTGAAATATTTTTGTTTTGCAAGTGATTTAATAGACTGACACCTAAGCTTTAACTTGAAATCTGAGATGACATGTCAGCGGATTGGCTTCTGCATTAAATAAATATATGATGACTAATTAGGGTAAACATGGGGCAATAAAACTAAGCGAGAAAAGTATCACATGTAGAAGGTAATTTGGTGAAAAATAAATGAGTTCCAAAATATATCAAATGTGATTGTCATATGTAGATCCTGAAAAGTTATGAATATTGCTACATATTTATTTTTTATTTAATTTTAAAATTAAGTGAAAACCATTTTATCAAACAAACGGCTTTTCGGAGAATGTTAAAACATCTCCCCCAGTCAGTCTATGCCACTTGGTTAAAAGGTTGAGAAAGAGTATATTGAGTGTATTTGAAGCATGAAGAAACTGCGCTTTGCCCGTAAAATTTCATCCGAATGCGTTTCTCTATGTAGTCTATGTATAAGTATAAAATTGTTGGAATGCCTTTTTGTCTAACATGGGTTACGTTTTGATTTGTTTTGCTTTTATTTATTTTTGAAAATTTTTGTGTCCTTATTCAAAACCTAAGTCAAGTTTTTAAAAAAAAACTAGATTTAGTTAGCCCAACCAAAAAACATTTTCTTAATATGGGTTTGTCTACATTCGTGTGGGTGATAGTAATCCCTCAACGCCTTTACCACGAGACCAACAAAACACACTTTCTCCAACAAAAAAACAAGTAAGTAAAACCCGATTTCTTCCGCCCAAGACTATGATAATTTATTGCTCAGCGGGAATGTCCAATATTTCCACCTAAGATCATTTCGTCGAGGGTTCGTCATACCATCTCTTAAAATACTTTCTCGACGGGAACTTTTCGTGAATAAATTTCAAGGAAAGCAACAATCTTCAATCCTCACTTATTGTAACTTGCATGAGATGAGACCAATATAGATTATGGGTCATAAAGTGATAAGTTGGTTCAAGAGGAGGTTATTTTCTAAATCGATAAAATGAAACGCCTAATTTTAGATCTTTAGGAAGGTCTCAATAGTTCATTTTCAATATGTCAATCAAAGAGAATCCGAGCAAGAATTATATATAGTCTTAAGGTGGATCATTTCCATTGTCGAGGTCAAATGGCTCGGGCTAGTGCTATTTTGAAGAAATTATCTTCAAGTTTTAGTTTTTCATTGCAGATACACCGAGATAGTTGCAAATTTGCAATGGTTAGAAGGATTAAAGGAAGGCTCACAACTCACTTGATCCAGTTTGATGACCATTATATATCATCTACCTTTTAGGAAATGTTGTCCTTTTGTTTTAGTTAGGTCCACGTAGGGGTGATAATGAGCCGAGCACGAGCTTGACCTTGTTCAGCTTGTGCTTATGAAACAATACTCGAGCTCGAAATAATTGATTTTATTACCATGCCCACGAGCTTTAACCCAAGTTTGAGTTCAACTCGAGCCTATATATATAATTGTTGAGTTAACTAATATTTTCTTTTCGATAGTTTAAATAACGAAATTCGAAGATTACATACAAAAATATTGAGCACATAAGTGAAGACATTTGATATGGTTATACGAAGACAAAATCCTAATAACTTCTTTTTGTAAATTAAGCGCAAAATATTATTTTATCACACAAATTCAAGATGATCGCGATCTTTTCGAGCTGAGTCAGTGTTTGCTCCGCTTGAGTCATTAATTTATCGAGCCGAGCGCGAGTTTGAACCAAACTTTGACCGAACCGAGCTCGATTTGCTCGCAAGCAGTCTCGTCTCACTATCAACCCTACGTGCGATTTTAGATCGGTTAGTTGATTATCTAGTTGTTATATATGTTTATAGTTCCCCAGTATTGCACCCGATTTTTAATAATGCTTCATAATTGTAAAAAAAGGTAGGCATGTTGAGCAATAACGTTACCTATTTGAATCAGGATACTAACCACATAATATTGTCAAATTTTGGATGTGTGTGATTAGCTCGATAACGGATAGGTATTGTGTCACAATTAGTGTAGAATATATAATGAGAGGATACTCATTGCTCGATAATTCATCAACTCTTGTTTGAATTTGTATATAAAATTCTGATGACAACGACTCATGTAACCTAAAAATTACTCTAAATAAGTCATATTTTCATTATAACAATCATAATGTGGAATTTCACATAGAAATCGAAATTATAATTATATAGGTTATATGATGTACCCGACTACCCGTACCTAACATATTAACCAAATGGTCGAGACTAGATAATATGAACCTCAGTTTTGAGATTTTAACCATCCTATCCTTAATGACTTAACTGCTTATAATTAATCTCGAACAAAAAGACAAATCATCAATGAATGAATCATCCATTATATTCCTACTATTTCTCCAACTAAAATTTCCACATCCTCACCTTTCCGTAACACGACTATATCTCGACGAAATTCCAACCTCGACATTAACCCGGTAAAACAAACAAATCTACAACAACTCTAAAAAAAACGCAACTCAATTAACAACCCAAACTCTAATTTCAGAAGGAAAGTAAACAAAAATTAACTAATACCGAAACAATGAAATAAAGAAGTAAAAAAACAAGAATAAGAGGTAATTGTCAAGAAAATTACCTTAAACGTACAAACCCGAAGTATTGTTTTTTGTTTGTATGAAATACAAAATAAAAAAGACAAGATAAGTGATTCAAATTGGAATTCGCAGACGGTGTACTTATAATGTTTAGAAGAACGGCGAGCGTTATCTTTCTAACGTTGATGGCGCAAACGACAAACCGCTTCGACATTTATATCACCAACAACGAAAACAATTGCAAAGAAGCAAAGACAACAACGTGTCTGACATGTACGTAGATAGTATAGGAGTCATAAAAAATTACATCCATTTGGTTGACATGACAAAAAAGAAAAAAAGTTAATACTAGTTAAAAGTAAAACATAAAATATGATAAATTCTAATTAGAAAACAATTAGCCCTTATTTAGCTCAAGCTGCTCAAGCCCAACCCTAAAAAAGTCAAACCCTTACAATGGTCCAATTAGTCAGCTTTACCTCCTTTTCCCCACAGTCTCCTTAGCGTTATTAGTACTTCTAATTAATTAATTTTTTTAATTAATCACCAAAAACCTACCATTTACGTCATTAAAAAAAAGCTTAATTAGTCAATAAATATTCAATAAATATATAAACCTCGCTATAATAATAATTTATTTTATTATTATATTTTTGTTCCGCCTTTGCTCTACTGCTGCCTGCTGCTTCATCGACCTCAAAATCCCCAAATTTTGTTCAATTTTTCGTTGTTAGGTTTTCTCTCTCATCAATTTTCCCCCCAAATTAATTCGTCCGATTAATTTATTATCTCTACCCTTTCTCTACCGATTAATTTTCATGTTCGTCTCTTTTACCTTCGATCTAATTCTCACTTTTTATTTATCGATTTTAATGAATTTATTTCTTCGCCTAGGGTTTTACGTAATTAATTTTGATTTATTTCGATAGGGATCTCTTATACATGATGTTTGATTTTGTTGATGTTACGTGTTCAATCGTATTTTGTTAGATTGTGTTAAATTAGGGTTTTTGGATGTAAAATGGTCGATTTTTTTAATTAGCTTTGTTGGAGATTTTTTCGTCGTTTTCTTGGTTTGCTTTCGATTCCGTTGGCGTATCGTTTTGATTTGATACGTTTCGTTAATATATGTTTGTTGCTGATTTAATCAAATTTGAAAGTACTGTGAGTTAATTTTGTGTTTATGTTAAATTTAATATATTGGCGAATTGATGTTTTAGTCAAATTTGAAAGTGCGGCGAGTTAATTTATTGTTTTGATGTTGTTTGTAAAGTGATGGAGACATTGCATCATTTGCATGAAGCGTTTTCTCGCAGATTATAGTTACTGATAATAAATGATGTTTGAGCTTTGTTTTTTCGTTTATTCAATGTTTTGATGTTAATATTGATTGCAGCTAGAGGAGTTGAAAGGGTGTAGAGGGAAGTGTTTTAAAGTCTGGGATATGGCTGGAACTGCAAGTGATGAAACCGCTGGTGGAAGAGCAGCGAATGGATTATCAAATGGGCAGCGTTGTCAATCGAGTGATGCATTAACTGACTGGAGGTCTTCTGAGCAGGTTGAGAATGGTACCCCCTCGACCTCACCTCCGTATTGGGATACCGATGACAGTGATGATGATGGAGGTAATAATCATTGATGGCTGCTTAAATTTATGTTTAGCTCATTGATTTTTGTTCTTCCTCGAAGCCATGTTTAATCAAAACTCTTTCATGTGTTCATACGGGGGATTTTAACTACTTTTCATTGCTAATGGAGCCAAAAAATCATAATTTTTGGTTCCTGATTATGATAAAGAAAACAAAATGGTTCACTAAACTGGTTATGTTTCTTTTTATTGTGAAATAGTATCACGCAGTTATAGACGCAATTTTCATCGGTCATTTGGAAACAAGAGGCTATCAAACGTCAGGATAAAATCGTGTAAACGTTCCACTGCCTTACCTCGCCATTTGGGATAACCCTTAAGGCATTGGGGTATTTGTCGAGGCTGTTGCCTTTATAGATGTGTAGTGTTGATTCTTGGGATTCTCTTCAGTCTAGACGAATTATAAATGACATGGTCCGTATGTGCTTGATTGGCAGTTTCTTTGACATTTAATGGACATTTAATATATTTTTTGGGCAACCGTGGATCATCTATCAATTGACGTAATAGAAGATAATCTTATTGCTCTAAGCTTGTAGCATGCTGTCGGATTTGTTATCTCAAAGTCCTGGGGTCATTATCAGAATTTGACTTATTATAGATTCTTTTCTATAATAAGGCTTTGTTGCTGTTGTATATGGAAACAAGAGTCTATCAAACGTCAGGATAAAATCGTGTAAATGTTCCACTGCCTTACCTCGCCATTTCCGAGAACCCTTGAGGCATTGGGGTATTTGTCGAGGCTGTTGACTATATAGATGTGTAGAGGTGATTCATGAGGAATCTCTTAGTTCAGTCTAGACGAATTATAAATGGCATGGTATGTGCTTGATTGGCAGTTTCTTTGACATTTAATTGACATTTAGTGTCTTTTTTGGCTATCGTGGATCATCTATCTATTGACGTAATAAAAGATAATCTTATCGCTCTAAGCTTGTAGCATGCTGTCGGATTTGTTATCTCAAAGTTCTGGGGGTCTTTATCAGAATTTGACTTATTATAGATTCTTTTTTCCATTAACTAGCTACTTTCTCGAGTTTCTCCTATGAGAACTTGTGCTTAATAGGAGCTTTTTATTTGAAGATTGTTTTGACTCCTGCCCGATAGGCGTGGAACATTATCTTTAATAGGTATCCATGTTGCTTTCAATAAACTATGCATTGGTGTCTATGAATGTTTAAGTGAAACTGTGTCAAGAGAAGCTTCATGACTGCTGCGTTGTGTGGGCGTTTGGAGTTTGCGAGTGCCCGGGAGGACATTTTTATTGTATTTTTGCCTGTCGTCTTTTTCTTTGTTGTCTTCCTTTTCTCTGACAACAAACATTAAATAGTCTTGCATATCTGGTTGGTTACCACTGTACCTCCAGGAATGTTGTGTATGAGCTTCGCTGCTCCTGAAATATTTTTGGGTTAGTGTTCGTGTCTTGTGCATACTGTTCCAGCTACTACCGTTATCGTTGAAATTCTCTTCGTTCTTATTGCAGCAGCTACGTTCTTTGCTACACCATTTTCCTCTGTTAATTGATGTGTTTATTTTTATGTATCTTCTATAGGTCTGAAGCCTTCTGATCTGTATGGGAAGTACACATGGAAGATTGAAAAGTTCTCACAGATAAGCAAGAGAGAGCTTCGCAGCAATGCTTTTGAAGTTGGCGGCTACAAATGGTATGGATCTTTTAGTGGATTTTTCATAGTTCCTTTGTTCATGATTTTTTTAAAAAAATATCTTTTTACATATTTGCCAACAAATAAATTAGACTGCCATGTCTATTTCCCCTGCCTTGTTGCTTGTGCGCTGTCATCTGTCTAACAAAGAAATTAGCTTGCAATGTTCTGCTATGTCATTTCTCCTGCCTTGTTTAAAACATGCTCTGTTTCCGTTTAACACGTTTGCTTTTTCTCTGAATTGTTTTCCGCATCGTAAGCTAACTAGTATAGAACCCTGCGATACATGCACGGTATTTATAGAGTTTTACTTATTAATATACTATTTATAGATTGTAAATTGACAATTTATTAATTTTTTTAACGTTTCTCATCATTATATTTTCATTTGGGGAAAAAATTTAAAAGAGCAAAACTGATTAAGAATTTAAGTAACACTATGAATAGTAATGAAAATATTTTTTTACACAAAAACAATGATAATATATTTCTAATTTTTTTAATAGCATTGATTTTAGCTACGACTTATCTTGCAAAGTTAATGAAAGTTTTATCACAAAAAACTTAAGAGACAAATTTTCTGCACCTCAAATAGGAAAGTATATAGGCGATAATATCAGAATAGGAAAGTATATAGGGGATTATCTAAATAGGGAATGTGTTTTGGGAGATGTGTCTCTGTGGGGTTGTGTGAACTAAATGCTATTTGAATGATGGATTGGTTCTCATTGGATGGATGTTAAAGATCTCTTGAACATGATGTTATTTTAGTATTTACGGCGGTATTAACTGCTTAAGAATAGCGGATATATAGCTGCTTCTCTTCACGGAGTTATATTTCCTAAGCATGAAACTTTATTTGAGGTATTTGTTTTTTTTTTAATCTGGACGTAGTACAGTTCAGCTGCTACAGTGATTTGATATGTTGTTAATCTGACATCACTACTATTTGTTGCAGGTACATCTTGATCTACCCTCAAGGCTGTGATGTTTGTAATCATCTCTCATTGTTTCTCTGTGTAGCAAATCATGATAAGCTTCTTCCAGGTTTGATTTTATTCAATTATCGGGTAGCATATTTCACACTTTCACGCTCATTACCCCTCTAATTTTGTGTTTGTCATGCAGGATGGAGCCATTTTGCTCAATTCACTATTGCAGTCGTGAATAAAGACCCAAAGAAATCGAAATATTCTGGTATGTGAGCATAATAAGTTGGTTAGTTTTTCCTTCTGCATAATAATGCCTTCTGGTCTGAGTGGAGTTGCATAAACATTATAGATACCTTGCATCGTTTCTGGAAGAAAGAGCATGATTGGGGCTGGAAAAAATTCATGGAGTTATCAAAGGTGTCAGATGGCTTTGTGGATGCTGACACACTGATCATAAAGGCTCAAGTTCAAGTGATCAGGTAGATAACCCTTTGTTTCCCTATTTAAACCTTTGCTCAAGTCTCTTTCAAAAGGTTTTCAATGTTTCATGTGGATTTCCCGTTTTCTTTTCACTTTTTTTATAAAATCTTGTCCTCGTCTGACAGGATACCAAAGGTTCATTAACTGTCAGTCGTATTAGCTTTCTGGCATATTTAAAACATTTTGAATGATACCTGAACGGCTGAACCACTATCTTCTTTTTATCTTGTTTATTTTTGTTATCAGGCTGGTAAGCTCGTGAATATTTTTTGTTAGTAGCTGTACATCCCCTTTCTACTAAAGAATAGGAAATGTCTAAGTTTTTCTGGCCTAAATCAATTCACCTATAATTGGACAATCTTTGGGCCCCAAACAATAAATATTTTATTGTATATTTGAGAACAAACTACGTACTTGAATATTTTATATATGGAATATATTTAATGCAAATAGAATTTCAAGAATTGTGGCCACAATCTTGTCATAATAAATTTTTTTCACTATGTTTTACTTTCGGTAGAGTAGGAAAATTTGTTGGCTTCAAACTCTAGACAATTTGAAGTAGAGTGTGATTAAACAAATAGAATTTCTCATATCTTATATGACACCAAGACCCTTTTAAATAACTTTGAACTTTTTATTGTTAAATATTAGCGATAAATTTTATCAACTATATAGTTAAATATCAGTAGCTTAATTACCAATTTCTCTTATATCCAATCTAAAAAAAACCGGGCAGGACTTTAGTATACTGGTTTGCAGAGTCAGTAGTTTATAACGGAGCCGTAGTTTCTTCCTTGTTCATAATTGTCTATTTTAAGTTGCGAAAAAGTAGTTGCGTTTTTTGCTTTGTTTTTTGTAGTATGTTTTAAGGTTCGAAGTGCATTTTGTTACTATAATCTTGCATTTGCTTGTAGGGAGAAAGCAGAACGCCCATTTCGCTGCCTTGACTGTCAGTATAGAAGAGAACTGGTTCGAGTGTATTTAACCAATGTGGAGCAGATCTGCCGACGTTTTGTTGAAGAGAGAAGAGGGAAGCTGGGAAAGTTGTTAGAGGACAAAGCTAGGTGGTCAAGGTAATGGGAATTGAACTCTTTTGCATATGTTGCTGACAATAGTTTATCTTCACTTGTCATATCCGGGAAAAAATATATATAGTGGTTCTTTGCTCATCTTCACATGGCATTGGGTTTCACCCTCTCAAGGTTTGGTATTGTAAGTTATTTTCTAAGTGGCTTTTGCAGCTCATTCCTGTCTCAGTGTTCTATATTGGAATTTGGACATTATGTAGATGTTATTCTTGCCATTATTTAATTGTTACATTTCCAGTCTTAAGTTAGTTATTGATTTGTGTCGTTGCAGTTTTTGTGCATTTTGGCTAGCGATGGATCAAAATACTAGGCGTCGCATGTCTAGGGAGAAGAAGGACACAATACTGAAAGTAGTTGTGAAGCACTTTTTCATAGAAAAGGAAGTCACATCTACTTTAGTTATGGACTCCTTATATAGTGGTCTTAAAGCCCTTGAAGGTCAAAGCAAAGACATGAAAGGGAAAGCAAAATTGCTAGAGAGTGAAGAGACACCCCCTCCAATTATTCATTTTGAGAAGGATACGTTCGTGTTGGTAGATGATGTGTTGTTATTACTTGAGAGGGCTGCTATGGAACCATTGCCTCCAAAGGATGAAAAGGGGCCGCAGAATCGCACAAAGGTGAGCTATATAGATTTAAAAGCCGGTACTTGGGTTGAGCTATATTGTTAATCTTGTTCCATTCGCATTTTAGTTTGTGTTTCAAAATTTCGTTCTTGCATGCGTCTTGTAGGATGAGATTTTAATGATATTCTGTATATATGAACGAATGTTGAAACTGCAACTCGTGTTGTGAAAGATGATTTGATAGGTAGAATTATCTACACTGACGATACCTCTTTGCAATGTCAATTTTAAAATTGGATATCTGGTTAGTGATGCTTTGCTATGCCATTTTGCAACAACGTTAATTCAAATGACTCATGCGTCACAAAATTAAAATGTCTGGTGAGTCATGCTTAGCTATGTCATACAACAGCATTACCCCAAATGGAGCATATGTTGGATAGTAATGGATTCATGGAGAGACTACATGCAGAGTGGGACGCTGTAGTTTGTAATTTTTTTTGGTAGCTATGTCGTATAAATGTCCTTTTTAATGCCTTTTATTTCATTGTTTTGAGATTCTGGGACAATTTTATGTCTTACTCATTGCCTGTATCACCCCATATTTTTCCCAGTGACATTAACTATATTTTTAAGCTGGCTTTTCAAGACTCAAGTGCCTATTGTGGTGGCTTGTATAGTATTATCGCTGCGGTGGCACTTTCCTTTTGTTGGTACGTGCTTGTTCTCGTCTTAAGGTGGCGGGGTACATGCCGCTGGAATATGCAATCTAGACAAGCCCTTGAGTATTTACTGCGAATTAACTTTATCTGGTTTTGCTGGTGTTCTGGCTATCGGCTTTATGGTGGTTTTGGGGGGAGGGGAAATTGTTTGTCGGATTTAAGAGTTAGATTCATTGTTGCTCTTTTATTTTCTGTAAAGTTTCTCTTCAGATTTAACTTCCTTTCTTGTTGATGATCCTAGTGACTTTAAAGTTCTAGATAGACTTGAATAGCTCGTACTCTTGTAGGACGGAGGCAGTGGAGCAGACTTCAACAAAGATACGATTGAGCGTGATGAGAGGCGTCTGACGGAGTTGGGGCGTAGGACGGTGGAAATTTTTGTTCTTGCACACATTTTCAGGTCATAATAATATGCGTATTTAACCCACTTCATGTTTGAGTATTTCCCTTGCATGGCTATCCCTGAGAGTCAGATCTTTTGATGTACCAGCAACAAAATTGAAGCTGCATATCAGGAGGCTGTTGCTTTGAGGAGACAAGAGGAGCTTATACGTGAAGAAGAGGCTGAATGGCTGGCTGAGAGTGAGCAGAAAGCAAAACGTGGAGCTGGAGAGAAGGACAAGAAATCAAAGAAAAAACAGGTTGCTTGAACATTTTGTCCCAGACAGAACTACTTTTTAATTTAGTCACAACTCACAAGTACATATACTCGGAGATATTTGAATCAATTGATTATATGCTTATATTATAGTCTTAGAGAACATTTTAAGATAGAAAATAGGTGTTGCTGTTGGATTCAGAGCAAAAGTTCACTGTCACAAGATGGTACACGCAGCCTTCACATTTTACATTCTTGCTCTTGGGGGGATATTTCTGATTTGAAGAAAATTGCATGTGCAACAATTTTAAATGTTCAGTGTCATTAGTATGAGTGTGAATTTTTTTTGTAGAAAGTTTTTAGCATTCGAGGTTATTGAGTTACATTCCTAGTTCTGCTGTTAACATTACCTGTACTTGAGATTATAGATTTATGACTTTGTTTAGTGGCTGACTCGCTGAAAATGATTATGGTCAACTTTTTTTGTTTGCTTTAGGGTTTGTGTGGGTGTTATAGCTGAATCTCTTTTCACACCAATTCTTAATACCCTGTCTTTTTGTCACACCGGCTCCAGCTAGTTACAAGTTACAACTGCTAGCTTCTTGTTGACAGACTAACATGCTACAAGGTGGTTACAAAACAAGTCCCTACATTTTGACAAATTGTGTTCATCTTGTATTCTTGTTTCTTTTTCACTTTACTTTTTGGTGGGTGGTTGAGAGAGGTTATACATGGATTGATAGTATCTGCCAACTATTTTTTGTGTTCTTGACATTATGGAATTTTTTCCCGGCTGGGTTCTATGATTTTCTGTTACTAGGCTGGTGTTAATCTTTAAACTGTTCCTGATTGTGTGTCATTGGTGAACTAAAGGGTAAACAAAAGCGGAACAACCGTAAGGGAAAAGACAAATCAAAAGATGACAAGCCTGTTGCTACTGCACTTGACAAGCAGCTGTATGAAAATCTGTCATCTGGAGGGAAAGACTTGGATGATCCTCAAACAATGATTGAAAAAGATGATGCACTTGAAGAAGTTTCTGACTTGTCTGAGGGTGCTGTTGATATACTACAGCCTGACCCTGAAGATAGAAATGTTGGACCCATAAGCTGGGATGTTGATACATCTGAGATTCATCCCCCCGCAGAGGCCAGTGGCAGTGAAATTAGCAGTATTACAACTGCTCAAAATGGAGGAGTGGATAGGAGGAGCTTATCTGTTATGGACGATAGCTCTTCAACATGTTCTACAGATTCTACCCCATCGGTAGTAATGAATGGCTCCTATAGATCGAATTCCTTTACGAACTACAAAAGCCAGAAATCACCTACGAGGTTTATGTTTGCTTTTACCTTGTCTTTGAGCCGAAGATTGCAAACAATGAAATTATATTGATACTTTGATATTGCAGGGGTAAAATTCAACGAGGTAAGGGCACAGTTGAGGAATGTACCAGTCCAAAGGAAGCAGGTAGTCGGCAATCTGAGCCAGCTGAGGTTCATTTACGACCTGATGCTTCTCCCAGACGCAAAATAGTTGAATCTAAAGAGTTTGAGGGTGCCAATACGTCCTTACAAGATAGGACAAAGTGGCCAGACCTGAAAGCACTCAAAAAAGTGAGTTAGTACTGTCTGTAGTTGGGATAGTACATTTTCCGGTGTACATTTGCTAGTAATGAAGTCCCAAATGCTACTTTCTGTACTTCATTCAATAATCACCATTCTACCCTTTTAGTGAGGAGAAAAAGGTTAAATGGGGATTATTCAGTGAAATGGAGAGAATATATAACACTTTGAGGAATGATATCGACCTTTGTCTCCCACCTTGAGTAACTTTTTGCTTTGATGGCTGGCTGGCTAGTGAAGAGCAGGGAAAATATATTTGAGTTTGTGAGAGGGTTGGGAGAAGGTCGATAACATTCATGTTAATAGTTCTGAGTTCTGATGAGATCAGTATTTTTGGTTGTGACTATTTTCTTAAAAAATGATGGCCTGTGGTTTTCATGCAATTGCTGTACTCAACTAGTGTATACCTTTCATCGTAAGAATTCCGTTTAGTTCATCCCCCCCATCATATTATTTTTATTGATGATTCCTCCTATTTCCTTCAAATGCTTTATTTCTTCTGTGTTTTTATTTTATTTTATTTTTTTATTTGTATTATATTAATTAATGTTGTTCTTGAACAATGGGAAAGTGATTTTTTTTTTAATTTGACAGGAAGATGAGGTTCTATTGTTGCAAAAGAAGCAAAACAACAAGCACAATATTCAGATTGGATCCAAGGACAAAAATGCTATGGCATCCCGCTCTTCTAAGAGCCCTCCCAAAAGTATTTCCCTGGTGGCAGCTGTTCAGCCAAAGCAAGACTTAAACACAGGTCGTCCTACTGATGTAGTTTCTCCAAGAAAGACATCCATTAATGGGAAACAACAAACTTCTAAGGCACCGTCATCTACAAATACTCCTCAAACAGCAAATTTATCAAGAGTTGATTCTCCCACCAAACATACAGAGAAAGTTAATGCCCAACAGTCTGTGGGGTTATCAAGACCTTCAAGTGCTCCTCTAATTCCTGGAACTTTGGCAGCTACACCAGTTGTTTCTATGGTGCAGGTGGCAGCTTCTAGTATTAGCGCTCCTTTGTTGTCTCGTTCAGTTAGTGCAGCTGGTCGTTTGGGTCCCGACCCCTCTCTAGCATCAGCTCCTGCGTATGTTCCTCAATCCTACCGAAATGCTATCACTGGTAACTCATTTACTCCAAGTTTAGGTGGTTTCACACACCCCTCTCAGGCAGTCAACCCGGTGGTCAATACATCTTCGGCATTTTCTCAACAGCCTACTTTGGTACCCAATTCCGTGTTTCTCGAATCAAATTGTGTCAGTTCAGTGAATTCAGTCCTTAGTAGTCAACCATGGATCGAAAGTCCGCAAAGGGATGTTAACAGAAGCTTAATGTTTGATTCTCAATCCATGCTTAATGGGATTTCACACTTTGATATGTATCGTCCCATGAACAATGGTTCACTTGGTCATTTTGCTCCTGAATATCCAGTTGGTACTTCCGGTCGTCAAGTCCAGAGTGCATTGGCTGATGAATTCCCTCACCTCGACATCATCAATGACCTGCTTGATGATGAGGTCATCGGGAGGACTCATGGGAGCACAAATTTTCCAGGCATGGGTCTCACCTTCAACCGACAGTTCACCTATCCTACTGATATGAACCTATCAAGCAATGAGAGCTCTGTCAGCAGCTCTTGTCGATTTGACAGGTCTAGGAGTCACCCCAGTGATGGCTTTCAGCAGAACTATGGACCCAGCAGCCCGTATGATTCATTGAGGGAGTTTATTCCGCAAGGTAATTCATCCCCTTACATGAATAATCAGATTGATAATAGCTCACTTCAGTGGCAGTTGTTGGGCCCAGATCTTTCATCGATTGGTTTGGATGGCTATTCATATAACATTCCGGAGAACTCGAATATGGCATGTGGTGTAAATGGCTATGCCATGTTCCGGCCCTCAAATGGACATTAATCGACCTTAGCAAAATGTGTAATAACTTCATTTGCTGCTAGAATTGGGAGGTTGGAACCCGTCTATGAGAAAACTACATTCTGTAAAGGGTGATGCTTGTTATTTGGTTTAGTTTCAAGTTTTCTTTTTTCAATATATACAAGGCTTATTTCCCAGTTCCTTGGATTTTTTTTTTCTGTCTACTTCGAAAGGGGGCTAAGGTTGCAACAAGGGTAGGGATTGTGGAGTGAATCGTGATATTTAGTATCAGTTCAGGTGTCAAACTTGGCTGATACTCATAGGGTCGATACAAGGAGTCTTGATACTACAAGGAGTCGCGATGCCTTTGTAGTATTATACTTTGATGTTCTTTGATGAGGCGGTGAAAACAGCAAAACTGGTATAAATATGAACCAATGCTTTGAATTATGAAGTCAATAACAATTGGACTACAGTACTACCAGTATCACTCAACTTTTGCAACGAGTTCATTTTAAAGACCTGTTAGCAGGCAGGGAGCGAAAGGCCAAGTCACTAGCTAGGTGTCTTTGATCATTTCTCGATTTTATACGTGTCATCCTTGCTAAATATTTAGTGTCGTTTCAAATTTCCCTCTGACGGTTCGCACCCTTTGCAAAACATAGAGACGATGTAGAGAATAACAAACCGACTAGTAAATTAACTATATATCAGAGATACTGCCTTTAAGGATATAATGCTGCATGAAAAAATGGTTTGGACAGATATAAGCTATGGCTAATGCGTGGAAAACGAATTACATATAATGTGTACAATTCATATGTTGGAATTCTGATGGCTTGAATCAACATGTAAAATATAAAAAAAAAAAGCTGAACTAATCATGTAAAACATTAAAAAAAAAAAGCTGAACTAATCAGTAACTACAACGATCTTATTATATAAGAGCATTTTCGGATTTTACGGAATCTATAACCTCCAAAAGAAAGGAGGAATAAAACAACCACTTCACTACGCAAAACCAAAGGCGAAATCGTAATGGGACCATTTCTTGAGTAATGATCCATGTAATTCGATTATTTTAAGTTTACGTGGGTGACAAAATTATATACAACAAGTTCCTTCTAATAAAGCAGTAGCCGTTTTCTGTTATACTAATTATTTATAAAACAGAATTACAATTTGCAGTAAGGTGTTGCTACATACTTTTCGTAAGGAATTTATGTCCTCACTATTTTGGGCATATCCTTCGGGATACAATACTACTATATATTAAAGCCTATTGAATTTCAGAAATTATGGAAGTAGTTTGTGATTGCTATATTTGTGTTCAGAATGAGGGGCATGAGTGGGTTTATTTAGAATACACAAAGAGGGAGTGTTCTGTTTCACGAACAGTTGTGTTGTTCCCGATATCGCAAAACACAAAACGAATTGACAGTGTGTTTCGTATTCTGCCCAAGTGCCCGTCTTTGATTATTAAAGGATTAGCCCCAAGAGACTAGTAATCATACAACAGTGACCCATACTCCAATTAATAAACTAGAGACTTAATTCCATATAATCACATGTTTTGCACTTAATTCTTCAATGTGGGATAAACCCACAATTCACAAACTTAATGTTCCAACATTTTCCGGTAAAAGAGATAAATCCTTTCTCAAAAAGAAGAATAAAGTCGTATGATAATATTTGGAGCATCTCGCAGTTAAATTATGCATGAAATTTTCCGACTTCAACTAGGTTAACAATGCATTCATTTTAATGAGCTTTTAGCAGATTTCAGGCATGGACACACTCCTCGGCAAGAAAGGCAGAGCGGCCAAATCGCTGACAGAAAATAGGGGTAAAAATGTCAAAAAAATCTTGGGCCATTTCTCGTGGAGTTTTCCGACTTCAATTAGGTTAACAATGTGTTCATTTTAATGGGTTTTTAGCAGAATTCTAGGCATGGACACACTCCCTAATGCTGAGGGCAAAACGGTTAAATCGCTGACCAAAAAATAGGGATAAAAATGTGAAAAAATCTTGGCCAATTTCTCGTGGAGTTTTTCGACTTCAATTAAGTTAACAATGCTTTTATTTTAATGGGACTTTAGCAGAATTTCGGGCATGTGTGTAAATTAAGTGGACATTTTGACCCTTGTTTTTTATAAGCGATTTGACCGTTCTGTCTTCCGCACGAGAAATGGCCCAAGATTTCTCCTCAAAACTTGCTATACAAATTACACCTTAGTCGCATAAATATCTTGTAAAAAAAATTAGGGCCATTTCTCGAATAACGATCCGTGGAATTCGATCGTTTGTAGCAGAACTCATAACATCCCTTGTCAAAAATAAGGACAAAGTCGTTTGATAATATTCGGAGCATCTCGCGCATAAAAATGATCCAGGGAGCCTCTTGGCTTCAGCGACGTTAGCAATGCATTCATTTTAATGAGCTTTTACAAGATTTCCAGGCACGGACATACACGCTCCTCGGCAAGAAGGGCAAAAACGGCGAAAAATCCCGACCAAAAAAAGGGGTAAAAATGTCAAGAAAGTTGGACCATTTCTCGATTTCCTCAGCAAGAAGGGCAAAACGGTCAAGAATCCCGACCGAAAACGGGAGCAGGAAGGGCAAAACGGTCAAATCCTGACCAAAAAAGGGGGTAAAAATGTCAAAAAAATTTGGACCATTTCTCGATTTATGCGTGTCATCCTTGCGCAGGGGCCATGCTAATCTTCTCTGTATCGTTCCAATTTTATCAGATGTCCCCGAAGGGACAACCCCTTGTGAACAATCAGCTATATAAACCCAAGTCTGGTCTCTAAAACGGCCGATGTGGGACTCAGTGTCACAGGCGCGACAAGGGATTTTGTCCTTTGTTTCTGGCTCATACTTGTATTTGTATATTTGTTCAAATTGTTAACATCTAAATCAAATGATTCTCTTCGCTTGAAAGCTATTACGTTGACGATTTATCAAATTCGAGAACATTATAAAATGAGACTTAATCCAAGGAGTATTTAGTTTCTACGACATAATAGGAAAATGTGCTCTTGCAGCTATATATTATACTCACAGCGCTTATAAAATTAGTGTTATTGTAATACTTCGTATGAAACTCGCTGAATCACATAAGAATTACGTTAGGCAGCATGAATAGGATTCAAGGAACAATTTTGAAGAAAAAAATTGGCCAAGGATAAGCAGCTAAAGCACTGCTTTGTAGCCCAAATTTGAGACGCATAAGGATACACCCTACACAAATTGTAGCTTAGTCGGGTAGAGACAATCGATAATCTGTGCTGTTCTTGGTGTTATGGGTCTTCCGTGGCTGACTCGGCAAATATCAAGCTTAATTTAATGCTATTGCGGGGGCTGCGTGATTTGTCCATAATTTCACAAATGTGTTGACAATTTCACATATAATTTGCAACACGAGTTTTAATATCACGTGTACTGTGTGATATGGAGAACGTTATTTTTTCTTGTAATTGTGCCAAACTACTAATCTACAAAGTATGCAGCCGTCCATTTTTTCCCCTGCCTGCGTTCTAATCCTTCAAATTGCAAAAATGTTTGGCACTTTGAATATGGTTTTCTCATACCAGCACTCGCTAATCTAGCCTCGTAATCGTTTTGCGCTTATATTTTTGTGCAACACCGTCTTACACGAGAATTTATGTCTGTTATTAAGTGATCGTCTCTAAAATGTATGGCGAGTTATTGAAAAACAATTCTAATACCATAGTTTGGTGAGTTATTGAAAAACAATTTTAATACCACAGTTTGGTTATTCCCTGCCTTTTTTCTTCAACTGCCTTTTTTCTTCAAATTTACGCTTTCTACGCTAGGTATAATACTATAATATCATGCTCATCAAAATAAGGATTTGTGGAACCTAAAATAGCCAAACCATTCAAACTTCATAGCGATCCTTGCACTTTTCAAGTAGCTGGAACTTGGAAATATTCGCATGTATTGTTGGACAAACATTTACATCAAACAACCCAAGTGGCTCCTCATATTAATACAAATAATTCACTTATGTACAAAACTATCAACTACTATTGAGAGTGACTTTACCATAAATTAGGCCAACCCGATTCGATAACTAACAGACTCCTAAAACCATAAAAAATAAAAAAAGTCGATTACATTCACGCGATTACGTCATTTACCAATTTCCTGTAATATTTTTTTTACGTCATATTACTAATAATAAACGGGTGTGACAACAATTGTGATGCACTCCACCGTTTACTTGCGTCCTTTTGTAAGCAACAACCAACAAAACTCCGAAACTCATCCGACCCACGACCCAGGGGAAAACACGGCGGATCCCCAAAACAAATAGCACACATAAGAGTCGCCCAATCGGGTCGCTCCCCGGGTGACAAAATCGGAAAATAACCCAAATACAATTCCATCAATGTCAACCCTAAACTCCAAATATCCCCTGCATATCCGTCATAAAACCCGCCGTACGTATCCGGATCGAACCGCTCCGGACTCATATACGCACACGTACCAACATAAGAATTACAAGGATCCAAATTCCTTCCCATAATCCGTCCCACACCGAAGTCGGCAATCTTCACGTCACCACTAGAATTTAATAAAATGTTAGCCGGTTTAATATCTCTATGCACGATGTTTCTCGCGTGGAGATATTTTAGTCCTTTTAAAATCTTCCCTGCCACGTCGGATAATCTTTTCTCGGGAAACGTTCCTCGGGTGGCCAAGGAAGACCCCAGTGTACCGGCGTCCATGAACTCCATTAAAATAGACCTACTGCCGTCGGGTTTTGTGAAAATTGCGTGGCATTTGACTATGAAAGGGGAGTGCGAGTCGGAATTGGCGATGCGGTTTAGGATTTGGGTCTCTCGTCGGACGGAGGTGGAGAGGTGTTTGAGAGCGTAGACGGAGGCGGTGGGGGTGTGGGTGACTTGGTAGACGGTGCCACCATTGCCGTGACCGAGGACGGTGGAGATGGTGAAATCAGAGAGGGAGAATGCAGAGTTGGTTGCAGTAGCGGTGGTTGGTGTGGTGGTAGAGTGGAGGTGGTGGGTAGTTGGAGGAAGAGGAAGGTGGAGTGTGAGCTGTCGGCGGTTGCGGACTAGTGCCATTTTTGTTGAGTTTAAGAGGAGTGGGAAATGGGAAGTGAGGTAGTTGAGTGATGTGGGTGGGTATATATTGTTTTAAATTGGTAGGGAAAGCACGTGGATTGACAAAATGGGGAAGATGGTAGGAAATTTGGATTACTTTTAGAGTGGTTGGATTAATGTTATGTGACAAATTCTGATCCGGATATATTTGAATTAGATTTAAAACGGAAAATAGATCCATTTATCATAAAAATAAAAACATATAAATAGCTTGGTTGGGCTAAAAAAATATTTTCTAAAATTGGATCACTATTAGCTTGCTTTACATTTATTTAACTTAATTTTGTAAATGATTTTTTAAATCTGGACAATTTGATTTTGGAGATAATTAATTTCCATATACTGTATTTGTTAAAATAAGATTTTCTTATAATTTTAATAAAATCTATCTCTATAAAAGGAGTAGATTTTCGAGACTTTTGACTGGTCCCTGGAATTAGGGAAACTATGGCCCCACCATTTTCCTATCTGAATTAATTTCCTTGCTGTATCAGAAACAATTCTTTTCCATAATTTCTGCGTATATTCCCTCTATTCCGTAATTCCGTATTTTGTTCCGTAATTAATTTTAATCCGTAATTACGTATTCCGATATTTCCTCATTACTATTTCTATTTACTTAATAGTTTCTGTTCCGTAACTAATTTTAATCCGTAATTCTATAAAATACGATAATCCGCAAATAAAATCCAAAACACAAAAAATTACAAACTGCACAAATAATTAGTCCAAAAATTAAATTACATTTTATTTTCCAACAAAATAAAATACAAATTAAAATATCAAACAAGATAAAATCCTTTTACTATAAAAGAAATAGAATTTTAAAAAATCTGATTGGTTCCTAATTTTTAAGGGTTAAAAAACAAAAAGAAAATTCCTAATACCCATTACCCATGTTCTACTATGAAATTTAATTAATTAATTTCATTCTTCTTAATATAGAACATATCCTAACTCTTTTACTCATATAATATACATTTCCTAAATATTATCAACACAATATAATCATACAAAAAAATTACAAATTGAATAATTACAAAGAACTAAAAAAAATTACAAAAATTGAAAACAATAAAAACCTCATTCGTTATTGATATTAATCTGACATTAAAATCACGAAGAAATAGAATGAGGTAAATTTGAAAAAAAAATATATCGATATTTATATACTCACAACAAATTCTAAATCTAATTTTTTTATTCTTCTAAAAAAACCAATATTAAAATACACAACAAAAATATATCCATTTTACCTAACAATATTCATAAATCTGAAGGTAGTAAAAAAAATCATTTTAAGATCAACTACGGAGTAACACCCTATAGATATTGACAACAACTATCTTAAAATTTGGGGAAAATTAAGTCAAAATAGGGTGAATAGAATAGATAATATAAACCATAATGATAATTAGAGTGAAAAAAGAAATTTGAATTTCATCGAATCAATTTGACAAGGGTAAGAGAGCGGGTGAGTTTAGGAAGCTGAGAGACTGAGTGAAAAATAATATTGCGTCATTGTGGGTCGATTGTGGTTATTTATAAGATTGGTTAAATAAATAGGGTTTCAATGCTTTAAGGGATTGTCATTTCGATCGTTTGGCCTAAACTCTGATTATTCACCGATTATGTGACGACATAACGTTGCTACACTTAATGATCCCATTTTTCTACATTAAAGATTTTGCAAAGACGACCTTTTAGTGAACACAACTTTTTAAATTAAACGAGCATAATGTCTTAAATTTAAGACAAATTAAGTAATTAGAATAAAACAAAAGCATAAGACATGTAAAAATGCATATATTTGACATATTTTAATGTTAAAACATATACATCGGTATTAATGGAGAATAACCGATCGATGATTTATTAAGAGTCCATTTCTCCACTCATTTAACTTTAAAAATATTCTTAGCGAATAAATTAACTAGAAATTACATAAAATAACTTGAAAGACATTTTTTTTAAAAACAAAAGTTATTCCGGATTAGTTTTTAAGTCCTCGCGCATTCTCATTTAAAACCATCTTACTTAAGACGATCTCTCAAAAGTCATATCAGAGTTAAATAAAGTTAAATGTTAATGAAATTTGTGAGTACTTTGAATATCGTACGAAATAATTAAAAATAGAAATAATTAAAAAAATCATGTGCATTTTCGGTATTTGTTACGTTTTAGATTTGTAATACACTTTGTAACATACTCTGCATCGAAGGGTAATGATTAACAAGTTAAATTATATGTACGTTGAATAATCTCCAGTTATTGATTTAGTTATATTTATATTGTCACAATTTTGAACAATTAATCACAATCATTTTTATGTTTATGTATTTAATTATAACGTCTGTCATTACAATCCGTGCATTTTTTGCATGGGTTTAAAACTAGTTATGCATAAAACTAATACCTGAAGAAACAAATACTTCCTCCATTTTAATCCAAATGGACACTTTACATTTTTCACATTTGCCAACGCACGTTTTGCGTGCTTCATATCTTTAACTACGTATTTGTAAAAATTATAAAAGTTATATATTTTCAATGTACTCATAAAGACGAATTAAAGAAGACCCCACATGAATATATTTTTTCTTATATATTGAGAGAAAATTGAGATTGGAAGTTGATTTGTGAATAGTGTACAAAAAGCAAGGTGTCCATTTGGATTAAAATGGAGGAAGTAACTATTAGTAATAATTAGAAAATTAATTTGTAACAATAACAAATTTACATCAACTACGACTATGTTTTCAAAGGAATTTTCAAGTATATGCAACATAATTTGTATCGAATGGTAGTTATTAGTAAATTAAATTATATGTACGTCAAATCTCGAGTTATGCACTATTTATATTGTCATTATATTTAACATTAATCATTTATATTTCTTATATATAATGATACTATTTGTTCACGTCTGTCCAATGCATTTTATACACGAATTGCATTTTATACACGAATTTAAAACTACTACCTCTGTCCTAGTGGGATGTTTACACTTCTTTTATTTTGTGAGGGGGAAATAAAGGAAGTGTAAACATATCACTGGGACGGAGGGAGTAGTAGATAGTTAAAACAAAAGTAATGTATAAAAAAATAAAATGAAGTTGACTTACATATGTATGTGAGACGGTATTTAACTTATATGGAGTATTAATTAAAGGAGCAACTATAAGTCAATAATTATTTACAAATCACCAGTTCTTTTTTTAACTGAAACGAGCTGAATTGAATTAAATGAAGTAGTGTTTAATTGAGTTAAATTGAGTGGAACTGTTGTGAAGTGAATTTAGTTGAATTAAAAGTTAATTTTGTGAAAAGATTAACTGAACAAAATTGATTGAACGTAAATACAATTTAACGGAATTAAGTTAAGCAAAACTAAAATGAGTTGAATTTAAGCCATAAAAAACGTAGTCGAAGTCTCTCTTAAGGCAGATATAACCATTATAAAATTAAAACGAGTAAAATATACCACATTTGCATAAATACGACAAGTCTTTGCAAATATCTACTCCGTAGTCATTTTATTTAACACGGATAGTGTCGTGAGAATGGGGAATTTGCGATTACTCAATTATTGATAATGAATAATTTATCTTGTTACTTTTGGATTTGTGCGTAGATATACTATAGGATAACAATGGGTGTGACAACTGACAAGGAACGAAGTAGGCAATAGAGTAATGGAGTAATAGTGGTGTGTCAAGTTGCACCAAGTCTTTTTTTAATTATACACCCATCACAAATTCGTAATATGTCAAATGCTATTCGTAGATAAAATGACATAATTTTTTATACACCTTAGTTTTGTCAGTTGCAAAGGTGTCATAATAAGAATTTGCGATCACGTAAAGATTATTTTGATGGAGCATTGGAGATTTGGAGCGTTGGTTTTCGTTGAGTATTTTTATGTTGAATTCGGTTGCACTTGTGATTTTGTTTGGATCCACTAATGACTAATGAGTGATGACAATAATACAAAAAAATATTTTCTTAACAGATGGGAGAGAGTCGATAATAATACAAGTCGAAGAGAATTCAATTCTAAAACTAATTGATAATAAAGGTAGTGATGTGGGAACATTAGGGTACAATGAAAATGAAGTCAAAATGTGTCCCAAATATTTCGAAAGATTTAAAATCAAAATGAGCTGACTCAAGTGAAAATGAAAATATGGTGATTAGTATAATATGGAATGACGATGGACAAGTCAATCACATCACTTGATTTCCTTATTTTAGTTTCCTTATTCTAGTTTAATTAGTTTAAGGTATTTGTTGTTTATTTCCTCATTATTTTCTTTCCTAATTCTAGTAAGTCAAAAAAGCAATTGTGTCGTACTTCCTAATTAGTTTAGGACAATTTTAAGGCAGTCTATTTAGTATAAATAGAGGTCATTGTATTCAAGTTTGTGATAATAATACAAGAAGTTTCTTGTAGAGTGTTTATTACTTGCGAGTTCTAAATTCTATTATTTCTTCCTTGTGAGGTTGAGATAATTTAGTGTGATTCTACCCTTGCGAGGTATGAATTACAATTCGTGTGTATTATCAAGTTTATTGCGAGGAAAGAGATCTTATTTACGTCATATTCTTTTAATTTTTTTTTTCTATACATTCAAAATACAAAAACTTTACTCATCATTCTAAAGCTTAATTCTTATTAAGTTTTACATAGGTAATAGCCTCTTGCTTATTAAATGTTTGTTGGATTCAATTCTAAAACTAATTTATATCAAAGAGTCTTGTAGGAGAAAATGAAGCATCTTATTGATAGTGCAACTTATATTATGTGAGAGGGAACTATCCGTCTTCAACTTGTGACGGAATACGGATAGTGCCTGTTTTCAGTGAGAATTTGTAAATTTATATATTGGATTCTTTTCTTTAGTTCTACAATGTGGAATACTTACACGTGTAATTAATACTTCGAGTTAGGGTCTTATTCACATCACCTAATTAAACTTGCTCAACTTTTAGCTTAGTAAAGGTTTATTACGTGCTTTCTAGATTCATTTAATTTGATGGAGGATTATAAATAGGATAGCAATAAATTTTGTAACAATTAAGCTACACAAATTTTCATTTGTAAGGAATATACATATATTGCAAGCTTCTAACAATTATGCCAAATTAAAAGAGAGACTTTTTTATGAAACTAACAATGGGAATAACAAAAGCACAAGTAGCCTAGACGATATAATTGATGTCACTATTTTTAGTGAAACATCGTATTAATTAAGTAGTGGCATGTTACAAATAGCCAACCAATTTAGATAGGTTTATCTTTAATGGCGTTTGGTTTATTTGGGTCCCCTCCCTCCTCAAGTAGCGTAGAGGCGACTTAGTGGAGCTATGGCTACTATTCCGATTTGTGATGTCTCATGCATGCTAAATTTGGTTGTATCTTGCATGGTAAAATACTTGGTGTCGCAAATTCTTGTTTAAAATAGGTTATTTTAAAATTTAATAAGGTAAAACAAGCTTTTATTTTTTGAATTTAAAGTCACTTAATTTAAGTTTACTTCAAATTTTATAAATTGGGTCAGTTTCTATTTGTCCAGTTCAGATCAGATTATATAAGTCCAGTTAAGATCCTATTGTTGGAAAATTAGGGTCACTATAGGGGCGAAGATATATTGAGAAAATATATGTTGTGTCGTGGTATGAAGGCCACTGAATGAGAAACGAAATCGCCCCAACTATGGTACAAATCGGAATGGGCGTCGTCCCCCAAGGTCACACAACACCCCTAAAAATTAATTAATAAGATAAAATTTGGGTTATTTATAATTAAGTTATGTAATTATAATCTAAGAGATCTATCATATCATATACTACGAAACATTCATATCACATGCTAAAAAAATTATAAATTCACTCAAACGAAATGGGTTAAGCACTTTAGCAGAAAAGATGTTTTTTGAAATTTATAGCTTTTTAAAAAACTCATCTTTATCTTTTATATAAAAAAGATATGAAAATTTTAATTTTTATAAAGAAGGGTGAAGTAAATATTATTGAAATCTGGAAATAAAATTGTAATTTACTTTGATGAAAAAGTTGGCATTAAATAATTCCACATTTAAATAAAATTTTATTGTTGACATGGAAGTAAAAATAAATTTAATAGTTATAGAAATAAGAAAATAGATAGTGAGCGATGTCACCATCACATCATTACATGGTTGAACAATGAGGTGACTTCAACAAAAATGTATTCTAAGAAATATTAAGAAATATTCTTATACTAGTATTAATATAAGTGGTCATTATTTGACTCGTATTAAGCTTAAGACGTTCTCCCTTCTAGTCAGGGCGTTGGTTCGTTCTCTTTTCGTTTTAATGCTAGTTGAGTGTTGATTTCTCTTTCCTTTCTCGGTAAGTTTTTTGTCATCCAAAATTAATTTCATATAGGATAAAGTGTTTTGTATTGTGCAAAATTATTTTCTTAATTTGATGACAAAAGAAAAGGAAGAGGTAGTATATGTTTATTGAACTTAAAGTCTTTTTTTTTTTTCTTTTTTTTTTTGCCCGGTGTAAAGAAAAGTTCCTACAAGATGTTCGCTCTCGTGGCCAGATTGTGCGCCACTTTGTTCAATCTCCTAGGAATAAACGAAAAACTAAGACAATGAAACGAGCTAAACATATTCTTAATATCCTCTACCACGTCCAACAGCAGATGATCCCCAATGCTAGTACCCTGAATCATAGCAATCAGATTTTGACAGTCTGACGCAATGTGCACATGGATAAAGCCTCTTTCAAGCGCCCAGGTAAGCGCGAGCAGGACTCCTTTGGCCTCCGCCTGTGTTGCTGAGTCTGCCCTGAAAGTTATTTGGGCCTGATTAACCTCATGCCCGTCTTCGTTAAAAGCAACCCACCCAGCAGCTGCAACAAGTACCCCTTTCCAGCTAGCATCGACATTGATCCTGATCACACTGCATTCACTATTAGAGCCTAAAACCACAGGAAAGCTATCATACCTAGAAGTATCAATCTCCAGTTCATCCTTTCTCTGCTTCTCATCAGACCTCTGCTCCACCATAGTGCTAATGTCCTGAACACACTTTTCCATCCATTGAAAAAGGACTCGAGGGGGAATTAGATTCCCCTCAAAGACAAGAGAGTTTCTAAGCCTCCAAATACCCCATAACATAGCCGTAAAGATAGTCACTTGTCTGTCGCCCTCCTCACTTCTCTTCAACAGATGAATCCAATTTAGAATCCAATCTTGAATACTAAGGTGACTATCATGATCCACCCTAATACCCAAAATCGAGCTCATCCAGATTCGTTTAGTATATTCACAATCTCTGAAAAGGTGTTCCCGTGTCTCCAACACTCCTTCCTCAGCCCACACAAACCACATAAGAATGAACCTTCAAAACCTCTAGTCTTAAACTCAGCCCACATGGAAGTGCTCCAGTCAAAATCTTCCATAAGAAGATTTTCCACTGATTCGGAATAAGTAAGTGCCATAAAGTCTTCTTGCAAAACACCTTTGCCCTCTCAGACAATCTGGATCGATCTTTACTTTTGGCCTTCAATTCAAACTCATCCTGGATCATTATTCCATAGCCACTCTTAAGTCTTAACAGTGTAAACACCGTTACGTGTATGAGGCCAGAAAACACAATCCTTACTTCTAATCGTCGGAATGTTAAGCCCCGGGATTTTGTTTACCCACTCCTCCTTGAACAAGTCCCTAAACCTTCTCTCTTCCCAACCCCCATCTGGCGACATCAATTCATGTACCTTTACGTCAGCAAGGAATGCCCATCTGTCATCCAACCAGAAGGTCTTTGGTTCCGGATCTTCCCCATTCACCCATTTACTTGTCCACACATTAAGCTCCGACCATCTTCCTGGCTTCCACCCTACTCTAGCTCTCACCCATTCCAATCCTAGGAAAATACTCCGAAGACCCCAAGATGGCTTAGCTTTTAAGTTGGGCTCCGCCGAAGCTTTAATACAATCCGCTCCAAAGATAATGCTTCTAAACACTCTACAAAAAAGACTCCTTTCCCCAGAGAGTAACCTCCAACCATGCTTACCCAGAAGAGCTTTGTTCATACAAGCAATATCCCGAATCCCCAGACCACCCTCTTGTTTAGGCAAACTAAGGAACCTATTACTACACCAAGAGATCATTTTCCTCGAATTTCCCCCACCCACCAAAAATGTGCCAAAAGAGAATTTATCTTCTTTGCCACATTTACCGGTATTTTGAACACCGATAGAAAATAAATTGAGAGATTTGATAGGATCGAAGAAATAAGAGTGAGACGACCTGCTGTAGACAAAAAGATCCGATTCCAAGAGGACACCCTTTTAGTAACATAGTCCACCAGCCCCAAAAAAATATCCTTCTTTGATTGCTGAAAGTCCGCAGGGATACCTAGGTACTTACACAACCCCTTATCATGCCCAATCTTAAAAATTTTTAGAGTTTGCTGAATTTTCCGCAGGCAAGTATTTGGACTAAAGAGCATACCCGACTTGTTGTGATTCAGAAGTTGGCCCGATACCTGACAATAATTCTCAATAATCTCCATGAGTTTTGTGCTAGCACCATCATGATTTTCAAAAAAGAAGACCGAGTCATCAGCGAATAAGAGATTCGGAATTCGCTCAGCTTCTCTTGTCGCCCGGATTCCACGAATCAAGCCCCTTTCCTGTGCTTTCAAAATCTGGCAAGATAATGCCTCCATACAAAGAATAAAGAGGAAAGGCGATAAAGGGTCACCTTGTCTTAGGCCACACTTAGGCTGGAATCTAACAGTAGGTCGACCATTCAGTAGAATCTCATACGTGACCGTTGAGACGCAGTTCATAATAAGCTCAACCAAACGGATCGGGAATCCAAACCTGAGAAGCACTGCCCTCAAAAAATCCCATCTAATCCTATCGTATGCCTTGCTCATATCAGCCTTAAAAATGCACAAGCCATCCCGACCGGATCTAAAGTTATTCACCTTATGAATCAACTCATGGGCCAACAGGATATTATCGCTAATTTGCCTCCCAGCCACAAACGCACTTTGGAAATCTCCCACCAGATTAGGCATGATTCTAGTGAGGCGATTAGCAATACATTTCGACACCACCCTCATAATAACGTTACACAAACTAATAGGTCGAAAATCCGACACCGACTCCGGGGTCTCAGATTTCGGGATAAGCGCAATAAAAGTTCTGTTAAGTTCACGCAAAACCCTCCCCGAGTTAAGAATTGATAACACCCCCTACTAACATCTTTTTTTACCACATCCCAACATCTCTGAAAGAAGGCCCCTGGTATCCCATCCGGCCCCGGTGATTTAAGTGGACCCATTTGAAAAATCGCTTTACGTACCTCTTTCTTTGTGAACATCTTTTCCAAATTAAGACTCTCAGCTTCCCCGATCTTAGAGTCAATAGCTGATAGAAAATTGGTGAAGAAAGATTCCCCTCTTTCAAAAGACTCATCTTTATCCATACAAAAAATCTCATGGAAGGACGCTTGAAATTCCTTCGCCACCTTCTCCTCTTGGAAAACCCACAAGCCATTCGCATTTTTTATACCATGAACAAAATTTCTACCCGTTCTCCCTTTGACCCAGTTAAAGTAGAATTTGGTGCAGGCATCCCCATCTTTGAGCCACTTAATTTTGGCCCTCTGTTTCCAAAAAGAGGCCGAGATCTCAGCGAATTCTTGAAGCTCCTTGTGCCCTTCAATATAACTCTGCTCTCCTTTTCCACTGAAGTCCTCCTCCAATCCTTTATCGAGCCGATCATCAAACTCTTCCCACTTACTCTTCCAACTCCTGGTTTTTTCCAGAGTCCAAGTCTTAACACACGTGCGGACAAGCGCAAGCTTCCTTGCCAAGCGAAAAGCCGGGGATCCCTCAATAGATGTTTCCCACACAGTTTTAATATCCGCCCGACAATCGTCATGATCCAGTGCCCACGCGTCCATCTTGTACGATTTCCCCTTCCCATTTGATTTAGTAAGGTCGATATTAAACTCTATCGGGGCATGGTCTGATAACTGAATTGGAAAATGCTTCACCCCGGAATTTGGAAAATGTAGTAACCACTCCTTCGATCCCAGAGCCTTATCCAGTCTCTCATAGACTCTTTTGTCCCCCTTACGATTGTTGCACCACGTGTAACGTGGACCCTTGAAAGGGATATCAATAAGTTCATTTCGAATTCGCCATCTAGCAAATTCCTCAGCCCCCTCTATCAGCCTGATATTGTTACTTTTTTTGTCACTTCGGCTCTCCACTTGATTAAAATCACCAAGGATAAGGAAAGGTTGTTTGCAAGATGTAATCCATTCTTCAAGAGCTTCGAGAACCTCCGTACGATTTCTAGTATCCGGTGCGCCATAGAAAAAAACGATGTACCAAGGAAAGTAACCACTCCATTCAACACTAACCACGACAAAATTCTTACAAGCCTTGACTACCTTGAAACCGGACTCCTTCTTCCACCCTAACCAAAGCCCCCCGATCTTCCGATAGCATCCACACTATGGAAGTTACAAAAGCCATAACATCTAAAAACATTAAAAAGAGATAAACTACCCTCCCTATTACATTTGGTTTCACTAAGAAAAATAAAAAGATACGACTTAGTACTTAACATCGCTTAAAGTCATATTTCAAATTTTCAAGTGTTGCTTTTTTGTAATTTGTACATTTAATGCAGGCAACTACGCAGGCATGTCTATTAGGATATTGGTATAATACATCGTAACTTCATAAAACCCTAACATATAGAAACCCTAATGATATATGGGCTAAGCCCAATATCCTAATAATGTCTCCTGATGGATGATCATCAGTCACTCGTTAACAACAAATAAATTGGATGGACCTATATATGATTGCGATTTTATGCAAATTTGTGTCAATTTTGCATGCATCACCTAGTACGTATTAATACAGAGTAACTAAATAAATTGGAGTTCTTAAAGACAACCTATGAAGGCTATAAACAAAATTACACATTCTCGTTGAAAACGGACACTATCCGTCAAATGTTAAAGACTATTTAAAACAAAATCACAAAATAATACAATTACTTTGTAGAAAACATTAGTTTCTAAATTATAGCGTAGTTTCATTACTTAATATGGGAATTTATATGCGCGTTTAACTAGACAATACTCCGTAACTAATTTAATAAAGTTATCAGAAGCAAATTGGATTTCCCGATAATTTTAATTACTTCAAGTTCAACCTGCACAAAGTAATAAACATCTCTTTTCGTAAAAAAAAAAAGTAATAAAATGAAAACATAATTAATTGGTCACCCTTTGGCTATTTCACTATAGTAAGTCTTGCTTGTGACGGGTCACCATTTATGACGGAGGGTATTTTGTGAGAGGAAACGGTATCCGTCACACGGATACCACCGTCACGAATGAGAATTTGTGTTTTCGCTACAGTTCTTGCATGACTATTCTATAACAAGTATTGTAGAATTTTCTTTCATTTACTCCTCAGTCGCTTGTCTTGTCTGGTTTTAGTCAGTATCTATGAATTATGATACTAGGACACTTCATATAAGCTTATGTATACGTGTCCAATATTCGATCTTTGGACAATGGTAACACTCAAACACTTCATTTTAGACCAAAAATTTGACAATTTTTCATAAAATAGTCAAGTCAAACACTTGAATATGCACCCGTATAACCGTGTCCGACACTTGAAGTTGAGTCGGAGTTAACAGAGAACTCACTATATACTTTGACAAAAACAAATGGGACATTATGTTATTCCAATAGGGGTCAATCTTGCCATTTAGCTATTTATTCACTCATTCACTCATTCACTCATTCACTCATTCACCCTGGTTCGATTCCCCGCAACTTCAGTAATAGTCGTTCCAATCTATTTACTTCAAGAGTTTCGTGTAAATATTCGATGGAAAAAGTAAATTTTCCGATAGCAGAATTTCACAGGCTCGCAGCAATGCCATCTTCGAAATTTACATTAATTAAACACGCAAAAATGGAGCTGCGGGGAATCGAACCCCGTGCCTCTCGCATGCAAAGCGAGCGCTCTACCATATGAGCTACAACCCCTTATTGTCACCTAGCTAATTTGTAAAGTTTAATATAATACTTCTTTTCCCATTTCCATTGCAAAGCAGAATACCTCCTAAAATAAAGAACAAATCATGACTGATAACTTCCAACATGGTTTAGTTGATATTAGAAATAAAAATAGCGGAAATCATAAGAATATTATTATTGATAGTTCGTTCGTGTCTCTAACTATTACAATCGACATCGTGGTAGTATATATAATACTACCGAAGATCAGATAATATTGCAAACAAATATAGCTTATTCCAGAAAATCATAATATTATTCTATACGATATATTACGATACCGTATTTCTTAATTGTGAATATGTCGATATTTTTGATAGGAAATTATGTACATCCTATATCTATATGGCTGAGTTATTAAAGAATGTAAACTCGCGAAACAACTAGCAATACAGACCAAGATGCTCTACATTACATAAGAAATATGGGGTTGTCCACTGAACCAGCGTAGTTTCCCGCATCTTCTTTCTTGCTCTTAGGTGGATCTTGATCACTGATTACGATTTAGACCCCGACACTAATTGTTTCAAAGATTTGAGGGGAGATCCATGTCCATATGCTTTACTGTCGTTCCAAAATGCAAGTCCTGTAGTCCCAAGAACAGGTTAGATGCACACTCGTAAGCACCAACTATCCACCAGCTAATGCCGGAAATGTGATCAATTTGAATAAAAGTGGCATAGGCAAATACAAGTTAAGTTTATTTCAGGCCGAAGAGTAGACTAGGAACGGAGAACAAAGAACGATTAATGCCAGGATCAACTGAGGGAACCAATTCGCCACATCGGGGGATAATTGGGTAATCAGTAATCACCATCGTCAGTGGTCGGTCCCCATTGTGCCGAACTGAATAATCTCAAACAGAAACGATTTTTATACATCTTTAGCTCAGCATGAGGACAGAACTATAAACAATGAACTCCTTATCGCATAAAAAGTGAAGCTCCGAACTTTTTGTTAAGAGCCCATGATGACCCAAATGAACCATTCGCCCTGTCTACTCGGAACCTCATATGGTTTAGTGGGGCTAGACTCAAACACATGACCAAGAAACTATAATACCAAGCCCCAAATCATTCCTTCGACAAGTGATTGCACCAATTGTGAGATGTCGACAGTAACAAATAGTAGATGAACAATTTATTTTCAGGGGCGCTGCCCACGTTGTCGTCTTCTAAGACTTGCCTCGGCCTAAGAGCTAAACAATATCAAAATTCAGGAATCAAAGACACCTTTTTAGCCCTATTCTCATTAGTTTTTACATTCATCAAATGGTTTTAGAACATCACTTGGCAAGTTCCGTTCTTCTCCATGTTGATTATACAAAGGTTAGGGTACCAGCTATAAGGAAGAAAAACCAACGAGAACAGATCAGACGTACCTGTCCAGATAGATATGCCAGCAGTGACTCCCCAGAAAAACACGGGACTGATGCTGTTGAACCTGCATTAACAATGCAAATTTCTTATGTGCTGAAAATACGCTATAAAATACCGCAATCATCGAAGGAGAGTAGAAGTTAGCAACTCACAAATATAGGCTTGTCAGATTTCCCCAGCCATAGACGAAAGTTGCCCAAGATGAACCAATAAACCTGTACCAGTTTGATATTTAAAAACTCAGCAATGAAGCTAATCAAAAGCATACACACAAAAAGGAAATAAAAAGAAACTACTATTGAGAGCCGAATCTCAAAAGCGACTTGAACTTTCACTCCTGAACAGTCTATGTAAGTATGAAAAACACAAGAAGGAAATATTCTGTAGTGATAATTACCACATAAAATCACGGGCGAAAAGGGCACGAGGGATCAACAGTCCATTTCCAAGCACGGCAAGTAGCATTGACAAAGCTGATAAGCCTTTTATGTTATCAGGATTCAGGTAGTTTGTCCACTAGAAAAGAACCAAAAAGAACTCAACAAAAGCAAATTTTTTGGAACCAAATAATCACAAATTTGCAATAGCTTGATTAAATGACTAAGAAATGGACAAATATACCATTTGAGCAATTGGCATCCACATGAAAAGAAGTGTGGCAGTCCATCCTGCTATTGCTCCAACAAATTTGATACCTTTCTCGGGGAGTTTACCGAGTCTAGCCTGAGAAAATTCAGCTCAAATTTTATAGTTATGGAACAAAATATATGCTTTTTCATAAATCAATTGCGAAACAGAACTTCGTGACACGGGATTCTTATCATTGGCTTCCATCATAAAATCCACGGTTATAGCAAGACCTAAATAATTCACCAAAGTAAAATATAAGGCATCATCTTCATCTTACCATGGAAACTGCTGCTAAGGCTAGAACAAAACATATTGCCCCAGGAAGCATGCTGTTTGGAACATATGGAACAAACGTCGACCACATAACCTGCACATGTAGAGTGTTAATTTACATAAATACCCAAAATTGAGACCAGCTCCAATAATCTACATTCCGTACCTGAGGAAGGACAGAAAGTCCACCAACAGTGATGAAATCTTCCCAAAAATGCCATACTGAAGTAGGAAGCATGCCAAAGTAATTGAGTAAATTGGAGATAACACCGGTCCCAACCACCACAGAGGTCGCAATGTAGTAAGAAAAAGGCATAGCCTGACCCATTGCTAACTGCGATATCACAATGTATGTCGTAAATAATCCCAGGCACTGCACGATCGTTGCTTCTGTCTCCTTCTTCTTGGCAAAGTAGGAAAGCAACGAAATATTTCCCAGTAAACCAGTAAGCATTCCCTACATCATGTAACCTGTTTTTAAAATTTAAATATCCGAAACTGAACTGATTGAGAAAATGAAAACGAAAGGTTAAACTATGCTTACCAGCCAACTGACAGCTAATAGAGCAGAGTTATTTCCCGCCATAAGGTTACGAGCATTAAGCACAATTTGAGGCAGTTGTAGGAGGAGAAAGGGAAGATTGGCACCTGCGGCAAACTTTGCCGTCCACCAATCCCATTGCTTAAACGCTTCATCTTGGTTAGCGATATCCCCCTTAGTTTTCAATAACAAGAAAACAATTTAGCAAAAAAATATAACATACTATCCTCAAACAACGGACGACTGTTAATTTGGGCTCATTTCTCAAGCGTATATAGAAAAATACCCTGATGTCCCTTTATACCTTGCAGAAACTTTTCCTATCCATTTCATCCCGAACGAGAACAATACTACTTTAAGCTACTAAGTATAGCATGTGACCAATCTATTCTTTGGACAATAAGTTCACATTTTAAAAGGGGAGGAAGAATGAATGTTAGCAATTACCGACTGAATAGGATCAGGAAGAGCAGAATCAACGGCAGCAACAGGCTTGAGCCGGCGGTGTAGATGAAGGGAGGATAATCCATTGCTGCTGGAATTTCTAATCAAACATGGTAAAGAGCCATTGCCATTGCTACCAAAGTTTTGGCAACAATGGTTCTTAAAGATTAGGGTAGACGAAGCAGTTGAAAAATGGCGTAACCTAGAAGCCGATTGTGGAAGAAGAATAGATGAAGGCGACAACTGTGACGGAAGAAACGAAGACCTAATTGTTGCCGGCACCACTCCAACAACTACCATCTCATCAATTGGATACAAAGAGCACAACAGGGAGAGGTTGGTAGTGGATTGTTGCTTTTTGCTTCAGTAATAGATCCAAAAGCTTCAATTAAAAAAAATCACATAAAATTACAAAAAAAATCATTCTTGCACTTTAGATAATTCCATCAATGCCATGTGATTAATCGAAGGTAAATCATTTGTTTACATTTTTATTCTTCTTTACGAGGGGTATTTTAATTGAATGTAAACAAATGAATGAAACGGATGGAACAATTACCAATTTTAAGTCTGAAAAATCAAACTTTTCTACATGGAAACCCACAATTTGTACAGTTCATTAGCTACATAAACATCATTCATCATGAAACCAATCCAAAATCCAAGCAAACACATACCAAAAATTATAATAAATTCCAATTTTACATCATCTTGCGGAAATCAAAGTTGCAACATTTTCAATCAATCAACCAATGGTTACATAAAATCATACCAAAATAGACACTAAGATTCTAACTATATCTTCTAATCTACTCCCTCCTTCTGTCCTAATCATTTGTTTAACTCAGATTAAAATACCCTCACAAAGAACAACTCGTAAACAAATGACCGAGACGAACAAGTACATAAAAAAGAAAGCAAACCCATGAAGCAAAATCAAATGTTGAAAGTAAGACGATAAAATGGTACTTACAAACAATGCCAAATGAAGATAAAGTAAACACAATTATACAAACAGGTTGAATTAGAAAGCATAAGCATGTGCAGCAATTCAAAGTAATATGATTAGGTGATTGGAATAGTATCATGTAATTGTACGACTTACCCAAGGAAATATGAGGGGTGAACTAAAATGGGTTGTTGAGGAAACCAACAAAGAGTTGAAGAATGGAGTGAAGGAAACGGTGTCAGAAATCCGATGAAGACGGTGTGTTGTGTGCAGAAGAGTGGCAAGTATGGAGTGTAGTAAATGTAGGATTCCTATTTTATTACATTAAGGATGACTTATATGATGTGTACTTTGGATTTGCACAATTTCTCATTTGAAGACTTGAAGACGGAAGTATCCGTTTAAGACGGGTCAAATAATAACCCATTTGTATAAATAAAATAAACTTATCCATTTTATCCGTCTGAACTTGAGATGGAGATACCCCGACTAAGTAAGACTTATCGTTGAATTTGGGACACCTACAGGTGTTACTCGTAAATCGTATACTGGTCGGCACACCCAAATCTCATTTTTCTTTTAAAACTAAATTAACCTATTAACAGATCTTTAATTCATCAAGTCCAATCTGTCAATTACATAATTTGTATACACCATTTAACATTATTTTGCCGTGTCTTCAATCTCATCTTAAAAACCACATAAAACAAACCTACATGAAACATTTAACTATCTATTTATTTCAATTTATTTTCGATGTAGATTGCTCTTATTCTTACTCATTCATGATTTTTCAATTAATTGAATTATATTATTTTTTGTGTTTACTTAAACTCTTGATCGTATTATTATTCGATTGTTTGGTTTCCATTTTTTGTTCCGGTTTATAATGTTTATATATTTTGCTTGCAAGTTGCAATTAAACATATTATTTACATTGTCCAAGCTTCATTTCTTATCTAATCAGAATTTTTTATTTATTTTTGTTTATAATGATTTTAAGTTTAGTTATTTATCGACAATTTTTCTTTCCAAATTTATCGCCATTGAATTTTTGACTAAAATGTGGACCCTTTTGTCTTGCTTATTTCTAATAGTCAATAATAAAATTTCAAAAAATAACACTTCTTTAATTAACAATAAAAAAGCGGTTTAAATTGTGTCGGGCCGACCAGGCTACTCCGCATCTTGTTGAGTTCCCCGCAGCTTATAGAATTAGATGCATGAATAGGAGGAGTAGTCAGTCCCTTCACTATTATTCTACCGATGTGGGACAATGCTGTCCCTCACACATATGGGACGAGATCTCAACATATTATGTAACAACATTTATTATTTGTCCTCGCTTAAGCCCAAAAACAAACAATATTTATTATTTGTCCTTAGTTAAGCCGAAAAACACAAGGTCTTGTTACTTAATGGTGGGTTGGATTTATTATAAACATATCATTAGCCTCACATTCTACCAATATGGGACAAATCTCCACACACACCCACATTCTAACGATGTGGGACAAATATGTCATGGAGTGTTACATGTTACCTTGTGAATATAAAAGTTTTATAATTTTTATCGATATGTAACAAAGATATTAACAAAAGAAACGAGTATTGATAAACGTGAATAAAGCAAATGTATAGAATTGATTGAAATGGAGGAAGTAATATAAGCAGTGAACAAAAATGAGTTGTCAGGTTGTTGAGGAAACCAAGAAAGAGTTGAGGAATGGAGTGAAGGAAACGGGGTTATCAATAAAACGACTATTCTGTTTATGCAATCTCCCTTTTCTATTTCTAACATGGTATCAGAGCTTCACGCTCTTGAGGCCTAAACTTAAAAAACTTCCACTGCCTCGCCGGTAGATTAATAATGTTGTAAGAAACCTACCGGCGGGATTTCGTTATCTAGTATTTCGTATAGAAAAAAAATCAAAACAATGTACGTACTACTTAGAAAAAAAAAAACCAAAAAAAAAAAACAGAAAAAAATTGTTTGTGTTCTTGTTCCTATTGGACGTATTGGGAGAGCATGATACCAGTTGATGAATTATTCTTCCAAGATTGTACGAAATCGACTGACGAGTTACGCACCCGAAATCGACTGGCGAGTTAAGCATGAAAATCGGTCTGGCGAGTAGACGACGAAGATGAAGATGTTGATTTTTTTTTTCTTCTTTCCTTATCTGGCAAACCCATGTAAATTTTAACAAATTACCATGGATTTTAGGGGATGTTAGGAGATTACGGTATATTGTGATATACCGTAATCAAAATATTATTATTATTATTATTATTATTATTATTATTATGTTTACTATTATTAAGAGATATTATCATTACTATATTTCTAAAGTATTATAAATATGAACTATTATATTGGTTAGAGGCATGAACAACTATCAATAAAACCACTATTCTATTTATGCAATCTCCCCTTTCTATTTCTAACAAGCTCAGAAATCCGTTGAACGGTGTGCTGCGTGCAGAAGAGTGTCAAGTATGGTCGTATGGAGTGTAGTAATCGACTAATTGTAGGCTATTTTTATTTGGAAAGGATATGTACTTTATCGCATCATGCTAGGCTCTGCATTAGAATGGAACTCCGAAAATAAGTACTCCCTCTATCCTGGTCAATTATTCTTTATACAAACACCAATTCTGTTCTATGGAATATAAATACAAACAAATTTAAGTATCATACATACAGCAGAGTTTTATTTACAATAAGGGCAGTGATTCCCTCTTACTATTCTTCAATTATAATGTCAGGGATGTGCTGAATGTTGAGCCAGTCCTCCCCACTGAGTTGTCTACATCTTCCTTTCAGTCCCGTACAGCCATGCCTGACTTCGAGTTTTCCTAAAGACGTCAGCTCGGGCATCCATTCCGGCAATGACATCAATCCCTTACAGTCGACAACTGAAAGAGACTCTAATGAGGTCAAGTGCTGCATTCCTTTAGGAAGATTCACCAGATGTGGGAGATCCTCCAGCTTCATCGATTGAAGCGTTCTAGCAACGCACTGCCATGGCACGCCACCATGTTCATCATTGGTAAGCAGTCCCGGGGTCTTGCGTATCTGTAACTTCTTCAAGGCATTCAAATGCTCTAACCCTCCAAAAAGAGACTCCAGTTTAGGACACCTCCAAATTTCTAAGACTTGAAGGGTGGATAAGCAGGTCTTGAACAAGTCGTCGACTTCTGATAAACTTTTGAGTTGATAGTCCGACTCTAATCGCATCTCCTTGAGACCCTGGAAGTTTTCAGTCGGCACTGATCGGAGCAATTTCACATTTCCAGTAGCCACTCTCATTGGTTTAGGACAAGTACTCGAGTTACTGTCAAGTGTTTTCATCTCTAGGCTTCTGTTGACATCGATAATTCTGAGATCATCCACAAGAGGGCACAATGGTATAGTTGCCATTTCGGGACACTCGTATATCCATAATCCTTTTAGTTGAGGAAGACAGGGGTATGTCGCTTGATCGCGCTCCAAAGGAGTTGATCCCGGCCACCATCCTTTCAACTTAGGCAAGTTTTCCAAGTAAAGATGTTCAAGGCAAGGAAATAGCGACAATGTTCCTGTTCTTAACCCAATGACTGAATCTTCAGTCGGGTTGACATTCATCAAGTACTCCAAATTTGGCAATATTTCAAGCCGGAGTAGTTTTAGACTATGCAACAACCCGAACCATGGAAGGTGATGTAAACCTGAACACTCTTTTAGTTCGATTCTCACAAGGTTAGGGAGAAAAGCCGCCAAGTTATGTTCCAAAGCCCAAGTTGGTAGTTTCTCACCGCTATACTCAACCAGCCTTAAATACTTGAGATTAGAATGTGGCTGTAAGTCTTCCAAAATGGCCTCCTCGTATTCAAGTATCGCCTCATTGTACTTATCTGTGGCGTCTTTGTTCCTGAATTCCTCAGGGACATCAATACGGAGATACCAAATCTCAACCCCGCTGAGATGTTGTAAGGTGCTCATGTATGCTCCACCCTTAGCTTTATAAGGGGCACATGAGCCTGAACGGAGTTGAATCCCGATACTTCCTTTCAGGTGAACGAGAGCCTTTAGATCTTCAAGCTGATCAAAGCGCTTCTTACTGTATGGATTTAGGTCACCCATTCCAAACCTATCAAGCTTCTGAAGGCGGGTCAGTTTCCCAAAGTTGGGAGGCATGTACAGAGGCAGATAACAGTCTTTAACATCCAGAACCCTAAGCTCACCAAGATTGCTCAAACCTTTGGGCAGTGCTCTCAAGCCTCGACACCCTAGCAGGTTTAAAGTCTGCAAATTCAGCAGCTTTGTGATTGCTTTCGGAAGTACTTTCAGAGTCTTATTAAATGAAAGATCCAAATACCTCAGATGCAACAAATTGCCTACTGAGTTTGGTAAAACCTCAAATACTGCACCCCTCAAATCCAACGTCCGGAGGGAAGGGCAGTTTGCTAATAGATGTTCGACTAGCAACATGCCTCCAATCTGGCTAACTTGAAGGTACGTCCGAATATGAGTCTTAGTAGAAGAGTTCTCCATGAATTTGTGTCCCCTGACAGCAAAATGGCGAAATGATTTGTTCATCTTGACAGTAGTGCTGGTATTTACTTCACAAATCTCCTTTTCCGATACTTTCTGAGCAATATCATGTATAAGATCGTGTATTTTGCAAGATTTGATCTCACCATACTCGTCTTCTTTAACATCTTGGAAAAACCCTTTTTGCAACAGAGTGTAAAAGTAGTCCTCAGCTACATCGTCTATGCTAAGACTGCTCTCTGACGGTGTGATGTAGCCTTGTGCCATCCAAAGGCCAATCAACATCTCCTTGTCTATCTCGAAATTCTTAGGGAAGAGCGCACAGTAGCTGAAGCAGCTCCGTAAAGAAGACTTCAGACCATTATAACTCAACATCAAAACCGGCATGATGCCATACTTTTCCATGCTCCTAGCATGTGCCAGTTCCTTCTGTTGGAATGATACCCACTTAGCCTTGCTTAGCCCATACAGACGACTTCCGATCATTCTTATAACAAGAGGGACATCGCCACAGCCTTTCACAATATCTTCTCCGATATGTATAAACTCATTTGGAGGGGTTTTTCCATGTCCAAAGGCCATCCTTTTGAACAATTTCCACGAGCTGTCTTTCGACAGACCCTGCAACTCATGCCTCAGACCATTTCCGATTACTCTAGCTGTCTCTTTTGAACGCGTGGTGGCCAAAACCCAGCTCCCTCTTTGACCTCCAGTCAAGAATCCTGCTAATTCAATCCAGTCATTACGGCTTTCATTCCATACATCATCCAGGACAAGAAGAAACTTTTTTCCTGCAAGAAATCCCCGGAGTCTTTTCTGCACGTTGTCTAACGAAGACTCTGAATGTGGCTTCCTACCCGTAATTGATTCCAGAATCTTCGCTAAAACACTTGCAATGTTAAGTTGATCTTGGCCGTGATCAGAGACACAAGTCCACAACTTCAATGAAAAGGCACTCGAAACCCTTTCATCGTTAAACACACATTGGGAAAGAGCGGTTTTTCCTAAACCTCCCATCCCGACAACACTAAGGAAAGAAACATCCTCTTCGACGACAGGGTTAAGCAATACGCTTACAATTTTTTCCACATCGTCTTCCCTCCCAATTAAATCAAAAGCATGGATACGCGAGCTACTCTCCTCCCGCTTATACTTACTATACTTACTAGACGGATCATTGACATCAACAAACCCGAAGTTTTTATGATTACTCGCGATATTTTCCAACTTACTCCTAACATTATTAACCCTTTTGAGCATCTTACCTATAAGAAGCTGATTCAAACGGGATAACAAAAGGCGTACCTTTTCAGACAATTTGCCATTCTCCATGATCAAACGCTTTCGCTTACTGAGAGTAACGCACTTGTCAAAAACATCGTCAGCATCAAACACCGCCTCCTTAAGCTCATCGATATAGAGTTGTTTTTCATTGGACAATCCTTGCTTAGTTTCGGCATCCAAGAGCACCGCCTTAATGGTGGATACGGTTTGCTGGAGTTTGGTAAGCTCGGTTTTATGGCAGAGTGAGGGCCACAATTCTTTGAGCTCATTACATTGCAATGCTGCAAACAGAGTTTGAGCTGCTGATAAAGCTGTTCCAATATCCATGTTTAAATGTTTGTGTAATTATGAAAGTAATCTCCTTCTCTTCTTAATTTCATTTATAAAGGCGACAGCATAAATCAAATATGCATAATTTCTAAGAACTTTCGGTTCACTATAATATTAACACAAGACTTTTTGATGACGAAAGATGGATGACGAGGGAACTCGGTTTGAGGTGATCTGAGGCTTCGCTCTTTCTATTTTATTTGATTGTTTACGTTTGTTGGAGAGGCTTGAATCCGAGATCTTTGAAAACTTGGGCTTCTCACAAGTCACAACCCATTCTCACTTGCGTCTCGCACTTGTCTCTTTGTTTCATGTCACAAGCTTGCGACGGATTGTGTCAGTCACGGTAGATGATTAGGCCATATATACTAAATTTCTTAATGCTCCATTATTAGGGCAATAGTATAATCCTTAGAGGACAAGTTGTGATGTTAAATTAATATTTGGTGAATAAACAAATGAAAAGCAAGAGATTAAAGATAAGCACCCCTAGATTAATTAATCAAACTAGCTTCTAATGAAACAAGCAACGGAATTATTGGTGTGTTTCCTCGTTATCTCGACCAAAAACACGGATCCTAAGTCTTATTTTGTATCTCACTATCTCCTTTTTGACAAAATTATTAAATCATAAATGAACGATCGTGTAAACCATCCTTCATAGTTCATACTCCCTATTAATTATAATAAATCTCCTATCTATAAAAGAAAGGTCTTTTCTAGGCTTGTGATTGGCTGGAACTTTTACTTTTTAATTTTTTTTTTACACATTAACCAACCCCACTCTCTCCACTTACTCTCACCCCAATTAATTACCCTCTCTCCTCATTTCTTATTTTTCATATACATATTCATATGTTAAAAAACTTATGATAATAAAATTAATCACATTCAACCTCACAATAAAATAAAATTTTTAAAAAATCGGAAATCTATATAAGGGACAACAAATTTTAATAAAAAAAAATTACAATTCCGGAAAATTAACCTCTTGGATACCTTGACAATTAAAATTAAATTAGAATTTTTGTATGAACGGTCTCATACTCTCATACCATAAGACGATCAACATATATAAAAAAGAAAAATCGTTTATTAGCACTGAAGGAATAACTTTTTATATGAGACCGTATTACTCTATAATTTGTGACAATTAAAATGTATAAAAGCAAATTTATATACTATATAAACATATACATTAAATTTAACTCCTATCTATAAAAGGAAGGTCTTTTCTAGGCTTGTGATTGGCTGGAATTTTTCTTTTTAACTTTTTTTTTACACATTAACCAACCCCACTCTGTCCACTTACTCTCACCCCAATTAATTACCCTCTCTCCTCATTTCTTATTTTTCATATACATATTCATATGTTAAAAAGCTTATGATAAAAAAATTAATCACATTCAACCTCACAATAAAAGAAAATTTTAAAAAAATCGGAAATCTATATAAGGGACAACAAATTTCAATAAAAAAAAATTACAATTCCGGAAAATTAACCTCTTGGATACTAAAAAAATCACTAAAATTCTACCGAGAAACAAAAAATTCAACAATATTAAAAAAAGTTGGACAATTAGAAGTAATTAACAAATATTTAGAGGTATGAAAAACGAAAAAAATTATACAAAGAGTTAAAAGTTAACAAACATACGTATATCTAAAAAAACGAAAAAAATACACGAGGAGATAAAAATTAACAAAAAAACGTAAATCAAAAAATGAAAGAAACGTAGATCAAAGATTTTTGAATAAGATCAAATAAACCCAACCCATAAAATTTAAAAAATGAAAAAAATACACGAAGAGATAAAAATTAACAAAAAAAACGTAGATTAAAAAAATGAAAGAAACGTAGACCAATTTTTTTGAATAAGATCAAATAAACCCAACCCATTAAATTAACAAAAAAAAATATAAATTTACGATTTTAAAGAAAATATAACAACCTTCTTCGAGAATTAGTCAATTAAAACTACGTTAACATCGAGTAAAAAGATGGTCTTAATAACAATACATTATTATTTTCTTTATAAAATCATCCAAAAATTTTAAAAGACTGCTATTAAAAATATTTCTATCATTTTACTTTCATTTAGAGAGTAAGTTATTTAAAAGGGTAAGATATAGAAATACAATACAATTTCTTTATCTATTTTATATAGTTTAAATTTATTTCATAATGTCATGATTATTTATTTCAATTTATATAATCATTAAAAAAAATTAATTATACCAGTAAATCAATTATTTGGAGTCAAAATCATCCCCGAATTCATAATTTATATTTTTCTCATTTAAGTTCATATTAAATTATATTTGTATTACTTTTTTAATATATTTACGAAATTTTTAGAAATAGACTCGTACATTTTTTGTACGGGCATAAAACTAGTATGTTAAAATGTAAAAGTTTTATATAACACGAAAAATAGATAATCTGTATTTAAGCAACGAGCTTAAGTCAAGTCGTCCATACACCAACCACCCCCTGAGTGGATGGATTCCTTGTAAATTGGATAGAAAAACAAGTAAGCTTACGGAGTAGTTACACAATATTATATGGGTGGCTAATGATACTATATATGATAAGGATGAAGGGATGAACCACGCATGCCAAGAAATTTCCGCACGATCGAAAATGTTTTAGTCTAATGGTTAAGATGTAGGTATCGTGAGAATAAATCACGGGTTTTATTGGATTATGTAATTAAGGAGACATGAAGAACGAAGCTAAAGAGGATGAAGAATAGGATGAATGTAGATGAAGAGGTTATTATGGATGAAAATATGTATAATGCTTTGTAACGATTAAAGCTGTAAATTGTATTTTAGCAAGTATGACAACTTGTATATTATCTTATCTATATAAATGCAAAAACATTTCAAGCATTCTCACGCGTCCACGTCATTATATGCAATTTTTTATTTTTTTTTTAAAAATACGGGTCCCGCATCAACTAATCTAAAATTAATTTTGCAAAAACAGCAATATTTTGTACGTAAATGTTTATGTTTTGTACGTATACTAGTCTTAAACCCGTGCAAATTGCACGGGTTTGCTATTTTAAATGTGGTTATTAACTTGTTGTCAAAGAACGTAAAAAATGATGATTCAATTATGATTAATAATATTTTTAATTTGTATTATGATTTCAATTGCAATCACCGAGTTGTTATAAATGATAGATATGGTAATATAAACAATACAATTTATACTCAAAAACATATCACATGTGATCATAATAGATATAAAAAATGGAAAAAAATATTATACAATCTTAAGTAAATGGTACTACAATTTCTCAAATATTTCTTTAAACTACATATTTGTTTTATTAGATATGTGCATATCATAGTCACAAATCAAATTTTCAAACCATTTACATGTGTCACCCTTAAAATATCAAAACAAAATTTGATCATTTATAAACACCGACATTGAAGATAAAATTGGCCTCCGATCGGTTCATTTATTATCATTGTAAAGCATAAAATTTCGAAGATTTTTTTTCCGTCAAAGTGAGAAGGAACTAAATATTGTCTTTTGTCAAACCTTGACATCTAATTAACACATCATCACATCGGATTTTTCATGGATTATTGTATTAAGTTAGGACAATGTTACATCATATTCGGGTAAGTTGTAAGTGTAGGTTTGTTGTGGTAGGTAGTAAGATAAACAGTCTTATGATGGTAAATTTTTACTCAAGATGGTTACTTGTCTCAATTTTAAATTGGTCAAATACTATGAATAAAAGAAAAGTTAAAAGACTTATGGACCGGAAACACAATGCAACCTTAACAAATGCTTGAATATAGACGTAGTTGTGAATATTTTCTTTATTAGGCAGGACTTTGGATTCTAAGATGAAATTTTATAATTTCAATTAACATAGTTGCTTTAGGTCCGAAGGCCGTCATGCATGACTTGTAAGCTCAACGTAGTCCACTTTAAAAGAAAATATTGTATGCTTATTATAAAAAAAAATATTTATCATATAGAATTAATAAAAAATTGGCATCATGAGTAGAAATAACACATAACTGCTTTGCATAAATTTATCCAAATAGTCTTCTACTAAGTCATTTAAAAACTTACGTATCTAATTTGTAACAATATGATCTAGCACTTTAGATCACAATTCCACATGGTCTATCTCACTTCACATTCTCAATTTGTCTAAATATACACCATCATACAAATCTCACATTATATAAATACAATCCTAAATTTCGGCTATCGCCTCTATCTCACATTTTTGTCTCTCAATACTTCGTATAAGACTTGTTCTATTCATTGTCAATGGTTTTTGTTGAACCATTGAGATTCATTCATGGAGGGTAAAAAAAGGAATTAATTGATTACATACAATAATTGATAGTATTGTATATTTGTATATGCGAATGTTCCATTTACACACTTTGTTTTTTCTCACTTGCATTAATCTATGATTATTGTTTGCCTTTGTTTTAAAATTCTAATAACTTTTAATTTTTAATAAAAAAAAATTTAAATGCAATTTTAACAATTTGTTATATTATTTTTATTTATTTTTTCATAATTTTTTATGTGCGAGTTTTACCCATCACTCTTGAGTAATAATTGATTTATTGAAGAAGCTATCTACATAATTTTTTTAAAAAAGAAAATTGGTTTATTTTTTCGTTTGTCATTTTTCTCTTTTTTGGGTGTTTTAAGTCAATTCTTTTATATTAGTAGTTATTAGTTTAATATTTTTGTTGTGCTTCTAAATAGTAAGGTTATTGTTAAAAATATTGAAATATTGTTCTTCTATTAATAGTTTAGCAATATCATATAAGAATGTAATTTATATCAAACCAATTTAATCCGCATATATACGTACAAAAACAATTAAATCATTCATTGAACATGGAGGGTCCACTAAAATTTTACTTTGAAAAATTGACTTTCAACCACGGAGCGACACCTCAGCTCCGTGGTTGTTGCTTTTATAAAGAAGATTGCAAAAGAAAAATATTAAATAATAAATTATCAATTTAACAAGAATTTTATATACTAATTATTAAATAATAAAATATAATTTTTTTTAGTTTTGATTATACCAATCTTCCCATTATTATCAAACTTTATTATTAAGATAATTATGATATATGGAGTAAAAAAGAAAATCAACAATTAAAAAAAATAAAAGCAACAATAAAAAAAAAATAAAATTAACAAATTTAAAACTCTTTCAATAATTGATGTTTTTTTTAACACCCTCATTAATCTTTATACTTTCCAAATTTGATCATTATCTACATTTTTAGTTACTCTTTCAATAATTTATCAAATCAGTATACAATTGTTATGTTTTTAGAGATTTTTCGTAATGGTTATTACTGATTGAGGAAGATAATATTGTAAATATTAGTCTCGAAAGGAAGCAAACACCAATATGATTGCAAGACATCATAGGGTACATAATACTTTGTGATTTTTTTGTCACTAGAGTATGTAACGACCAAAATCCAAAATAATTTTATTATTTAATTACCTGGAGAGCATTATAATTGGTCGACAAAAGTCTAACAATTAAAATTGATGGCATTGGTATATATAAGACATATATTAATAATTTAAGTAATGGAGTATGTATGCGTTCACGATTACCGGTACCAACTTCAAAAGAGTAAAAACATAGTATATTCACTTAACTACTCCCTTTGTATTTTAATAATTTTCTTGTACTTTTCAAGCGGGAAGAAAGTTTAGAAGCGTAAAGAAAATATAAAAATATTAATATTAATCATTCGAAATGATTAGAGTTAATTATGTGCTCTAGACGAATGTATATTAAAGACTTATAATTGTTAATTGTACCTCATATTTGACATTTTATTTATGTTAATTTTTGTGTGAAAATATTGATTGTTTATTTAAATTGTAAATTCAAACTAACATAATCGCATACAATATTTATTTTTAAAAGTTTAATTATACATGTTATTTATACATTCCCGTGCATTTTTGCACGGGTCCTAAACTAATTTCATATAATTTGTGTATTACAAAATTTACTCACAATGATCTAGTTTTAGTATTTATAACAAATTCTTAACTGACATAACAAACCTACATATGGGTTAGTTACACTACCCATGGTTGAGCCGGATTAGTTAGTTTATAACAAAATTAGTGTAAATCCCACGAAAATACGCGACTTTTTACACAATAATGTAGAAAAACGTTAAATATTATATCTTGGTTATTACATGCTTAAATGGTATAATAATAGAGAATATTTGATAGTCTTCACCAAATAAGATTGACGTTTTAACTAAACCTAATTATATAAATTGTTCACTATAAATAATAATAATATTATATGATTACATTTATGCTCTGTTTGATAAGACACCTTAAGTAGCTTATTTGATCAAAGTAGCTTAGTTGACCAAGGTTTAAGCTACATACTTTTCCTGCAAGTGATTTAGTAAATAACTTATTTGACCAAATAAACTACCCTAAATAAAATGCTACTTCAAGTAGCATTTGAAAAATAAAGTACCTCGGCTGAAATATTTTTCATCTTTCAACACTTTAATTTATAATATTAAATAATTATCATATCTTTTTATGTCATTTTTTCCAAATAACCTTTTCGGTGTGTTTAACAAACACAATTTTATATAATCTTCTACTAATTTTCAATTACTGTTTTAGTTTTTAGTTACATGTTTAGGTAGTTTTATCAAACAGAGCGTTACTAATGAATAACCTCAACTAAGACTTAATAATACAATAAAATTAGAAAATTTGCAAAATGAGATAATCAACTTGTAATACTTTTATCGAAAGACAAGAGCATAGAACATTTTACTTGAGCTAGTAAATTTTAAAGAGCTCTTGTTCTTTTTAAAATGACAGTATACTATCTTTTTATTTTATTTTTATTTTGTAAAATATTATTGTAAAATATTTTAGGGAGTTACTTATTTTTTTAAAATATCAGTATGTTATCTTTTTTTTATTTTATTATTTCATAGAATATTATGAGTATTTTTGATATTTTTAGCGCGGACCAATTGTTTTTGTTTCTATTTTAAAATATGTAACTTTAACATATTATTGTAGAATATTTAGGTAGATGCTTAATCTTTTTAAAATATCCGTATGTTATAATTTTTATTTTATTATTTCGTAAAATATTATTGTAAAATATAAGTATGTTATATTTATTATTTTTATGCCTTTTTTATTGCCTTTAGTGTCACATTAACCGTCTCTGTGGCATGCTTTAGCATGAAATTGATAAACTTCATAAATTTAACAATAGGTCTTACTTGTGATAAATATATCCGTAATATACCCGTCACAAATCTGTGACGGGTTAAGTGTCACCGACATGGATAGATAAGATAAAAAAATAGAATATATAGGGGATCACAAATGACTTGGCTTTTATCCTTTTATGTGAGTTTTTTTTAAGTTATTGTCTTTTATAGGATTTTTTTTCAATAATACAAGTCTATTATCGGTTAGTATCAAAAGTCGAAACTGTCTTTTGATACAAAAATCCATTTGGAACGATAAAACAACCATTTCAATTTGTATGATTTGTTATTTTTATCCTTACTTACAATATTTAAATACAAAAATGACTCAAAATTAAATAATCGAGACGAGGAAATTACAAGGGAAAGGGCAGGCCCAAAAAATAAAATAGTTAGTTGTGTCCCAAGTCCAAACTCCAAAGTGATGAATTTCAAGTCCAAGTCTCCCACTAATTGACGAGTCCTGCAACAAGTTGGCATAGTCTTAAGTCATCAAATGTTTAGTAAACTAGAAAGAAGAAACAAGTGAGTTTACACTCCTAATTACTTGCAAATGTCACTGAAATCGTCAATTCGTCATTGGTGGTTGTTGGTGATTAAGGTGAATTATGTCGGAAATTTCCTCGCTAAATATTCATACTCTAAGTCTCCGGCGATCGACTTTTACACAAATTCTCGCTTGTATCATTGTATGTAGCCGAAACTTGTCCAACTTACTGGCTGCTGTTTTCTTCCTATTCTGTTTGTGTTGTTGCATTTCGTGGAACTTGGAAGGATAGTAAATTAGTAGTAGGGTATTTAGGGTGTCGCCCTAAGCGCTTAGATGAATTATAATCTCTATGTCCGGTTATTTGTTATCCTATTCTATTTTAGGGTGTCTTGGTCAATTATTATTCTTTTTATTTTAAGAATGAACTTGATCAGCAATGTCATTCATTCATGCTCAATTTGTTCACTTGTCATTTAATAACGGGCCCCCTCCGCTTTTTTTGGTCTTTGTTCCAAAAACAAAGGATAACAATTGACCGGAATAGATGAAGTATATTCTTAATAATTATGGTATGAGTTTATAATTGAATATTTTATGAGAATATCTTGTGAAAATTCTCTCATTATTTAATTTATTAAATGTGCCCTAAGAAAAATCGATTTGATAATCCTATTGTTCAAGTGAATCTATAGAGCATCTTTGATCTAACTTATTAAAAATGAGTTTTTATTTTTCAAGCTTAATTTTTTAGACGTGCTTTTCAAAAACATGAAATGCCAAATTTGTGGTTTTATTTTTATGGGTCGGAGACTCGGAGAATGGTTTTTAGCTTTTGAGGAAAAAAATTCAACTTTTAAATAATGATGTGTTGGATAAAAAGTGCTTTTAAGTACAAAAAATACTTTTAAGAGTTAAGCTAAATATACACTAATGTATTTGGATTATAAGCTAAGAATATTGAATTTAATAAAAATAAGGTTCTGTTTGGCAGTGTATTTCGGAAGGCGATAGAGATACACATTGTGTATGGAAATACTCATACACGACCAATCACATCGCGCCACGTGTATAACCATAGTTAATTTGCATGAGTTAGTGTTAGGGTATATTAGTAATTATACAAATATAGTTAACTTCTTAACCACATGTAGTTAGCATAATTTAGGAATACTTGTTATTTTGTTAGGATTTTATTATGTTTTAAGTAATTTATCATGTTTTAAAAATATTTTGTTATTTTTTGTATTTAGTTAAATTTTCGGGAATATTAATTAATGATATTGTTGGATTTTTTTTTGTAAATTAATATTCCGGAATTTTTTTTTTGTATATAATTAATTTACACGATTTTTTTTGTATTTTATTAATATTCTGTTGGAAATTATTTTGTAAATTAATATTCTGCAAATTAATTTTTTTTGTACGTAATTAAGTTAGACGTTTTTTATTTTTGTATTTTATTAGTATCCTTTTGGAAATTATTTTAGTAAATTAATATTTTTTTTTAATATTTTAATAAGTTGACTCGTTTTTTTTTTTTGCGAAATCAATTTTTCGATTATTCAAATTTAATTAAAGATGACTTTTGTTTTTGCGAAATCAATTTTTCGATTATTCGATCATTGGCACACAAGCTAATGTTTGCAAGTATAATTTTAACCATTTAATCAATGGTATCATCACGTCTATTTATGAATTAAAATTCTAAAATTACAGTTTAAAAATTAAAAAAAATCATTTTTTTATGTAATGATTTCGTTTTTTAAAATTTAATGAATTTCGTTTTTATAAATTTAATTAATTTTCGTTTTTTATTTAACCATTTTTGTTTTTTTTTGTTGTTTTTTGAATTACGATTTTCCAAAAATATTTTAGTAGAGTTCAAAATATTGTATTTTTATTTAACCCGTAATAAAATATTACAAAATCTCACATTTTTCATCATATCTCACTAAAATAGGTAACTAAATTATATTAAATATAATAATTTTTTTTTAAATACAACCTAATAATAATAAGATTCACTCCCTTATTTAAAATATCTTAAAAAAATTCATTATATGCAATAAGATTTTCGAGAATATTATTTTAGTAGATTTCATTCCCTAACTATATTATTTTAGTAGATTTTAAAATATTAAAAACTGTAATTCATAAATAGACGTGCTGATACCCATGGTTAATTGGTTAAAATTCTGCTTGCAAACATTGGCTTGTGTGTAACTAGTCTCATGTTCGAACCCCACCACAACATTTAAAATTTTTTTAAAGCTAATTCGTATTTTTTATAAAATTTCGTTTTTTTTATGTAATGAATTTCGTTTTTTTTAATGTAATGATTTCGTTTTTTCTCGTTTAATGAATTTCGTTTTTTTAAATTTAATTAATTTTCGTTTTTTATAAAAATGTTAATTTCCAAAATAATAATTTCTGGAATATTAATTTTATTAATAACTAAACCAATTAAAAAAAATCGAAAATAAAATAATATTATTACTTAAAAAATTATTATTATTGATTAATTACTAACTAAAACAAATATGTAAAAACAAATTCCAAAAATATTAATTGATTTACATATTACAGAAATATTTATTTTACAACTAAACTCATTCAATTTTGTTAAGAGAATCAAATTTAAACAAAATTACAAAATTTCCTAAATTAATGCTAACTACATGTTAACTACACTTGTAAAATTACTAAACTACCCTAAAACTAACTAATGTGGTTTAAGTCGGGTTATCTACGTGGTGCGACGTGATTGGTCGTGTATGGAATTTTCCATACACAATGGGTATCTGTAGCCTTTTCCGTGTATTTCAGGTACCTAATTCGCCTGAAGTAATTTTTTTGTTAAAAGAACCAGGTAGCTTTTTTTTTTTTAGGAGTTTTTGGCAAGTAGCTTATTTGGTCAAATAAACTACTTGAAATGAAATGCTACATGTAGCATTTTAGATTTCAGATACCTGATTCTAGATTATATCCTTTTATGTCATTTCACCAAAATAAGCAACCTTTTCAATTAGTTTGCCAAATAATTTTTTATATAATCAGACAGCTTATCCGTACCTTCTCAGATTTAGATAGCTTTTCAGCTCGTTTTACCAAACAGAGCCTAAGATATGCTAATATTGAAAAGTGTTACAAATTCGCCTGAATGGAATGATAACTAAAATTAGAAAAATGAATAATTAATTCGATTTTGCGCTAATTAATTATGATATGAAGGTAATATGTCAATGAAGTTATTTAGAATGAATGTATAGGAAAAAAGAAGCATATATGAGACGTACACTGCATTAACCTTATTATGTAAATGAATTTATGTGTATTATTTTTCAGACTTTTATAAAGTTAATAAATTACTCCATTTATCTCGGTCATTTGTTGTCCTATTGTATTTTGAGTGTCTCAGTCAATTATTGTCCTTTGTATTTTAAGAATGCACCTGATGAACAGTACAATCTGATAATTTACGCTCAATTTAGTTCACTTGGCATTTTATAATGGGTCATTCCCTCTTTCTCTAGGCTTTGTGCCAAAACTAAAGAATATCAATTCACCGAGAGTCCGAGACGGAGGGAGTACATGTTAAGAATTATAAAGGGAGAATAGTATAAGAATTATATTATTGAGTTTTGTGTTATCTTACATTGATATGTGACGATGTATTTAATACATCGTCAAACCCTATAAGGCTATAATTGATCAACCCTAATAAAAGATGGGCCTAGTATAGGCTAGGCTCAATATCCTAATAGTACATTTTAGATTTTTCACGTCAAAATGCGTGTAAATATATAATGTTTTCAATTATAATCTTTTGAACTTAAATTTCAATTGAACGAAAATATTTTTATTAAACTCGTAATATTTAAAATAAAACTCAAAAACCTGAATTTATAGGACGGGGAATTTCCCTAGTCGTTCCTCCAACAGTCCAACTCATTTACGACTATGAAAGTGTAGAAAATGATGCAGTAAAACGGCGAGCGAAGTCAGTAGATTACATGATTAATCTGACAATGATTTATCAAGGACATGGTCGACAATTGAATTATTATCATGAAACCAACGTTATTGTATTTTGATTAGTTGTTGACTTCTTAAATGTCTATTATTTTGATTATTTATTTGACTATTTCGTAGAAAAAATCAATTTATAGATATTCTTCTTATACTATTTCAAATTTTAATATAACTAAATTTAATCCCTTCTATATATCTCTCTCTCCCTTCTTAAATCAGACTTGCTTAGCTAATTTAAATTAATTAAATGTTGAATAAAAATAGTATATAAGTTAGCTAAGTCGGATTTGGGAAAAAAAGGGAGATATACAAGAATAAATTGGTTAAGTTAAACTTTAGTGTAATATAAAAAAAACACTTGCAATTTAAATTGTTCCTACGAAATAATCTTTATTAAATGGGTGGTGTTATTCGTTCATCTTCCCTGAAAAATTACAATCACCTACTATTGAAAAAGACATCATCTTGTATGGCAAAAGATTTAGTACCTTTGCCAAAAAGGAGACTAAATTTTATAACTAGTTTTGTGATTACAAGTGTTATGATCGAATTATAAAAACTTGTAGAGGAAATCAAAAATGAAAAACTTACTATATTTAGGGTAATATTTTAAATCGGTAGTAATTAGTGTACCACCAGGTGATAATATTTCTTTTTTTCTTTTTGCTCCATGAAATTACTGTCAATAACAATATACGGAGTATAATATTTTTAGGGGTTTGATTCTTCGCTCTTAGTATTTAAAAGGAGATTTCCCCAGTTATCAGTAGGAATACTCATAACCGTCAATACCAAAACAAAAAGTCATTGTAAACACAATCAGTTGTATGAATTATGTAGAAGGGTATTAATTAGTATGAGATAAACCTAATATTGTTTTAATTTTATTTTTATAACTTGATATTTTATATTAGATGAGTTATTTCTAAAATTGGTGATTCGCTATTATATAAAATACAAGTTGCCTAAACACAAGTACGGAGTATTAGCTTATATTATGCCACCTCTTTATCAATTCATTTTACTATAAAACATCTTATAAAAAAAGTTGTTGGTTTAATATGACATTTTTTTTTCAATTTTTTTTTTTTTTTTTTTTAAGGTAAGGACTTTCGAATGAGTAAGGTAAGTTGAAGCCACCGGCTTTCAACCCACCTCGAAAGAGTTGGAAACTATGAAATCAGCAACCTTGTTGGCTTCACGAAGGTAATGTTTAATTATCACTTCATCGAAACGATGGTCGTTAAATATAACATTGATCATTTAAAAAATCCGTTGTACAAACTTCTTAAGTCTTACCCCAGAAATTGGAAGTTCAAAGGAAAAAACGAAGGGAGCAACATTTTTGCACAGTATATATAAAGACAGTAGCACGGTTCATGTAATATTCACAAAACTCTCTTTTCTCCTCCAAAACTCAAATATTTTCCTAATATTTTCACAAACCATTTGCTTTTCCCTTTGCTTAAGTTTCGATATCGGGTACGTTACTTCACATCCTTTTTTATAATCGAATCCTAAGCGGAAATTTTTACGACGTAAAATCCTGATATATATGTTATATTTATTACAGTAGTATTTATTTAATTATATTGATGAAGTTTTTATTAAACAGTTTTATATATTGTTAGAAATGGAGCAAGAATTATTTGATCAAGGAAGCAAACATGCCTTGAGTTACAATTATGATTGCCTATTGTTTGGTAAATATTTTCTGCATTCTCATTTTCATTCTTATTTTACCATAATGTTCCACTTTGTTAGGTTATTGTGGAAAATAAAGTATGTCTACGAAAAACATTAAATGCCATATTAATTAAAGTGTTTTCGTGATAGTTTGAATTAGCGGATTATTTATAATATATATATAAGTAGAATACGTAATTGAAATTGAAACGGTTTTTCAGGTGGAATATCCCATTCGACATAAAAAGATTCATTGATAAACTTAAATCAGACCGACTGTATTTTATCACCAACATGCACGACATATAAACTCTACCCTAGGAAAGAACACACGCCAAGTCCAATTTTTTTCTACAAGAAAAAGTCAGCATTATTACAACCTTTTTAAACACAGGGTCAAACTTTTAAAACACTTTTATTATCCAAACATTTTCGTAAAACATTATTATAAAATTATATTGTAAAACGGAATAGTGTTTTTAACTAATTTTCCACTAATATCAGTTGCATCAGGACAATGAGTTAGGCCTTGTTCTTTTCGCCTGAAACGAGTCGAATTGAATTAGTTGGAGTAGAGCTGAATTGAACTAAATGGAGTGAAACTGAAGTGAAGTGAATTTAGTTGAATTAAAAGTTAATTTTGTGAAGAGATTAATTGAACATAGTTGATTGAACGTAAATAACAAAATTAAAATGAACTGAAATTAAGCAAAAAAAAAACAGATCCTAGTCTCATATCCACTACAGTATATTAAACCTACATTCGAAAAACATATATATATACTTCGTATATGTAGTTTTACTATTTGGTAATTGAATTTTCGGTCGAAATGAGTATAAAGTAGGACGAAAATTTTAATTGTATTTATAATTTCAGATCTTGATGATACCCTTTATCCATATAGCTCTGGCATTGCAGCTCATTGCATCAAACACATTCAAGGTACAATAATTTTAATTTTCGATCGAGTAATGCTTTTAGTGTTTGTTTAAATGCTAAACATTATGTAGGCCTTGCTTAAGTTGGTGGTAAGTTAACAACTCTAACAACCCGGCCCTTATTTAATTATACTAATCGTCTGTGAGTACTTTTTATTAACTTGAGACGGTCTTAAACAATAATCTGTGTATTTGCCTATTTTTATGTTGACCAACTTTTGCTAATTTTTTTTTTGTAGAATACATGATCCATCAACTTGGGATAGAGGAGAGCAAAGTTCCGGAAATGTGTTCTATCTTGTACAAGTATTATGGAACTACCCTGTCTGGTCTTAGGGTATGTATGACCTAAAATCCTTTATTATTTACTCATGTTTATTTATATATGAATCTTTTATCAAAATAAATGTTGAAATACAATATTAAACGCAATGAAGTAGGCAAGTAGGCTCAGGGTAAAGCTTGTTTTTAGAATTGAAAAAGGAACGCGTCTTTACATTAAATGTAATGTAATAATGATGCATTCCTTAAAAACTTAGAACAAATGATAAAAAAAAGAGTAAACACATTTAGGTATATATGGTATTAGAACCAGTATGACCGAAGGTTACGGATTCGAATCCTGACAACTTCAAAACCCCTCAAAAACTCACGAAGTGGCCAGCATATGGTATGGGGAGCCTTCTTCAACCTCAACGGGCATTTGAGTAGGGGAGCGTAATAAAAATATTAATAATAGTTGTGCTTCAACCATCACTCTAAGGTCACGGGCTAAAATCCCAGCACACGATATGAGGGGCTTGTGCAAACTAACCAGTGGTTCATCTATCATACAGTCTGTTGATTTGGGTTTGCGTGTTTTCATCGACAGGCCATCGGTTATAACTTGGACTATGATCACTTTCATAGGTACATACTTCCCCTTTTCTTTTCCATTTCCATTTCCATTTTCATTTTGTTTGTTTCATTCTTTTCATGTAAACAATTTAATTTGCTCAAACCAAAGTGACAATTTATTTCATTATCCATTTATCCTCATAGTTTTTTGTGAAATGATGAAATCATGGCTCTAAGTTTCAAATATATAGTAACTAACCCGACTAAATATAATCAAACTCGATTTTTTCAACTAAGTCTCAACTTGAAATAAACTTTATATTATAAGTTGTGGACAACAACGCTAGGATGTGACATGGTGGTATTGATGAATATCCCACATCGTGCATATAAAGTGAAATGTGTAGAGTCCACAATTAAACATATTACATGTGAAAGAGTGATACTGAAACTCAATATCACTAGATTACGCTAGCTTATTGGTTGTATATCGACTAACTCATTGATGATCCTACAGTTTAGTACATGGAAAGCTACCTTACGATCATTTGCTGAAACCTGATCTACCTCTAAGAAAGAAGTTGCTAAGTCTTCCCATTCAAAAAGTGGTAAGCTTATGTATACATCTGCTAGTATAAATTTCGAACTTTTTACCAAAGAATTTGAGCTTATACATATATTTTACGAGTTTTATTGAAAAAACTCTGAGCGTCTTTATAAAAAAATTGTAAATCAGACCATTATATTTAAACTCAAAATAATGCATATAAAACAGAAAAATTTTAATTTTAACATTAAAATATTATAGTTCAAGAAAAAAATTGTTAAAAGCTAAAAAAAAAATTGCATATAAGCTCAATTACATTTATATTAGATATACGATGCTCCTATAAGCATTTCAGCGTTTAATTTGTAAAAACTTAATAATAATGTTATTAACATTTGAAATCGTTTACAGATTTTTACTAATGCTGACAAGCGTCACACTTCCGAGGTTCTGAAAAGGCTTGAATTAGAAGATTGTTTTGAAAGTATTATTTGTTTTGAGACATTGAATCCTGCTAACATCGATGGTGGAGATGAGATGAAGGCTTCTAATAGTCATTCTCGAATATTCGACATCCTAGAGTATCAATCTAGTTCCGATGTAGTAATCCTTCCTGAAACACCAGTTGTGTGCAAACCTTTTGAATTAGCTTTTGATCAAGCCTTCAAGATAGCAAAAGTCAACCCTAAAAGAACGGTAATAAAAACTATACTCTACATTTCTATATTAGGCCGCGTTTGGATACATGGAATTGATTTCATTTTGATGATTTCAATTTTAGAAATCAAAATGTTTGAATTCAATTTGAAATTCAATTCCAAAAGTTCGTTTGGGAAACCCATGGAATTGGAATTGGGCGAGACGGATATTGGTCGACGTGATCGAAAATTTTTTATTTCGGAAAAAGAAAAAATTTCACGGAAAATATTCGCGATCGGAAAAAATGTTGAAAATTAAAATATTACGATTAAATTTGGATATAAAAAACACATAAATAGTGATAGAATTGAAATAACTACTATATGGTTGGGATTTGAAAGACTCAAATTTTAACTAGGTTGGAATTGGTAAGGAATTAAGTCCAATTCCAATTCCAAATTTTAGAAGATCCCAAACACTTAAAATGTTTCAATTAAAGAATACAATTCCATTTCCACGTTGCCAAACAGATAATTTGTTCAAAAAATTGATTGAGAACTTAAGCTCGAATGTAATCACAAACAAACCTAAGTTCTCAATCAATATTAAATAAAATACGAAATGCTAACTTACCTTACCTGGCATGTGAGTATGTGACTATGTCTAACACAAGATAATGTTAATAATAATGTTAACATTATCCCGTGTTAGACATAGTCGTATCGTATACTAAGTAAGGTATGTTTTTATTTCGTATTTCGCATTAATCAAGTACTGAGTCAATGTAACGAAATGCTAGCTTAACTTACATAGTAATATACAACGAGACTTTGTTTAACACAAGATGATGTTGTTGTGGCATGCAGTTATTCTTTGATGACAACGTTCAAAATGTGAGCATGGGAAAAAGTTTAGGTCTTCATACTGTGCTGGTAATAAATCTATCTTGATAGTTTGCACGACTTTAAAAGGACGGACTACAATACAAAAACACAAATTCTTATTTGTGACGGTATTATTCGTCGCAAGCTTGTGACGGATTAAATAAAACCCATTTAGTGAGATAAAGACAAACCATTTGTCATTATTCTCTATACACTTCCATTCTTGTCTTATATAATCAAGTGAGTATACTTAATCCGTCGCAAATTTGTGACAGATATACCCGTCACAAGAGAGACCATCTAGTGAAAGTTTACTTTGCAATATTAGTAATGTCAGTTGTTTGTTTGTAACAGGTACGAAAGTCGGAGGTTATTCCTAGGAAAGTAGTAACCATGTCGATGTCAGCCAAACATTTCAATAGTCGTTGGACGTTGAACAACAGAAATCAGGGAATGTTTGGTTATATTCATAATAGATCGCACTTCATGCCTAGTAACTTACTCTCCATCTGTCCCCGTATATAATTTACCTACCTACCTACCTTTATGTCTCGATCGGTTTTACGACTATATATGTATTAAGGAGACTATATATGTATTAAGGAATTATCGTACGAGGGAATGTTTGGTTATATTCATAAGAGATCGCCTTACATGTCTAGTAAATTACTCTCCATCTGTCCCCATACATAGTTTACCTACCTTTATGTCTGGATCGGCTTTTACGGCTACATCTGTATTCTGTAATAAGGAATTATCATATGTCTCACTTTTCTATATCATATTGTTTATCCCAGTACTATTTCCATACGAAATGATAAATAAAAGTTATGAATTTTATATTAAGTTGATAATGTGTTACGAGGAAAAATATAGTAATTGGACATGAGATTGAATATAAAATGAAATAAATAACCTCGTGTAATACTCTTCCCTTTTATGCGTTGGGGTATTCGGTCGAGTACACAAAATTAGATGTGAGCAGGTCTGATAGATGATGTACTTGATCGAGACATATAAGGGGGTACTCGCTCGAGTACCCGGTTTGTTTCCGGTTCTGCAAGATGTTAATTAGGGATTTCGGGATCATTCTTAATCACTTTCGTCAAACACCAGAACAAACAGTTTTTTCACAAGACTAAACCCTAAACACCTCTAATTAGCATCTCACAAGGGATTCAGTTGTGTCGATCATCCTAGTTCGTGTGTCTTTCATCATTTAAGTAAGTTTTATCCTTTAATTCAATCAATTAATATTTTAGGGTTTGTGGTGCCTTAATCAGTCGGTAATAAGAATTTATATGTTGATATAGAAGGATAGTTCGTAGAGGAATGCTTGAAATTGTTTGATTGTGATATGGCATCTTGAGGTAGTATGTAACACCCCGTATTTGTGGGACCCAATTAGTATGTATTAGGAACTGTGTCAAGGCCCACAGAGGTGGGGAAAGTCAATGGTTGACGGTCGTATGACTTCAGTTGACCGAGCGAGTGAATTGGGGGAGACCGAGTGGGTCACTAGTGACCTACCGAGTGAGACCTCGTTGACAAATGCAAATGCAAAGCATGCAGATATCTCAATTCGCAGCACCATCGATTAGACTTGTACATTGGACCGAGTCGGGCTGAAGGCGGGTTGGGACAAAAAAATTCACCCTTGCACGACACTAAAACAATGTCGGGCTGGGCTGGACCAAGAAAAGTCAGTTTCAACACTGTTGAACTATTTGAACAATTTTCAACGACTATATTTGTCGGGCTGGGTCGGCCCACATTTGGCACTAGGTTGGTCGACGGGCTAGGCTGACAAAATTCGACACTGCCACTGGCCTTAATCGATATCGGCCTGGGCTGGGCTGGAAAAAATTAGCCCATGTAGTAGGGTTGGGCCGGACCGGGCTGGTCCGCTACGTTGTCCAACTCTACCATCTATTGGGGTTGGCTACTGGTTATCTATTAAGAGATGCAATGAAATGTCGAAGACTTGTCGGTAGGTTAGTGTATCTTACAATTACTCGACCCGACCTTGTCTACGCAGTACATTTTTTGTCTCAATTCGTAAATGAGCCGCGAAATGAGCATTGGGATGCAGCCTTAAGAGTAGTTCGATATGTTAAATTAAACCCGAGCAAAAAGATTATATTGAACAGAGATTCTGATTTGCAATTGCGGGGATATTGTGACTCAGATTATGCGAGTTGCCCCATAATTAGAGGATCCTTGATCGGGGATTTCATGTCTATTTGGCATTCACTAATATCATGGAGAGCCAAGAAGCAAGTGACGGTGGCTAAGTCGACCGCAGAAGCAGAGTATCATGCCATGGCAGGTGCGACGAGTGAGTTAATTTTGCTCAAATCAATTCTCGCATCCTTGGGAGTGTTCCATTCGCGACCAATGGGCCTATATTATTGTGATAATCAGTCAGCTATCCACATAGCAAAAGTTTTGTTCTTTCACGACATGACGAAACATATTGAAATCGATTGTCATTTTATCCGGCAACGTTTAGTCAATGGATCGATTAATACGCTACACATTAGAAGCAAGGAACAGACTGCGGACATATTTACGAAAGCACTACGTGAAAAAGCATACGAGCACCAACAATACAAGTTGGGACTTAGCTTACCAAGTGCTCCAACTTAAAGAGGAGTGAAAAGAATAATATCATATCATCTAATATTTTATCTTTAACATGTAATTATTGGTTAAAGTTCTCTAGCCATATTCTTAGGAATTGCATACCTAAGAATCTAAGATAGAAGAATAGAGTTTGGTAGCACTAGTATATATGTAAAGCTAATATGTACGTTTTCTGAAAGCAAAATAAACCAATTTTTCACATTGCTTCCTCTGTTCATATTTTACATTTTATTATACAATGACATAGAGGAGTTCTAAGTAATGCATTCATTTTCGCATTCTATATTTGTATGTACAACTCCTTCCGTCTCAACCCTTGTACTTCTTGACTCCTAATAATTCCCTCTGTATTCCCATGTATCACCAAACCACGCATTTTTACTTCAACATAAAACTCGATCCCAGAATGACATTGTCCATAATTAATCTTAAAAGATTGGACAAATCAGCACGTAAAGTGACTGCAATTCACGAGATGCTAGCATCATCCTTACGAGTCTATAGTTTGTCTTCTACATCCGGTTCATGAACAGCTTGATGTGGAGTCTGACGAATTGTCTGCAGTAGGACAGACTACACCAGACCTCCAGAATTAATATGAGACTTCAAAAGTCTGTGAGCAGCATTTAAACTTGCTCTAAATCCTAATGATTCAAGAATTTGGTCCAACTAACATGGTAGTAAGTAGTAACATCTCGGTATGCCAGGGTAACCAACCAGCCATCATTGTCTCAGTTTCAAGTACTGCTTTACTACCAGCAGCATCACATTCTGCCTCCCTGAATGCAGCTCCTCAGAAACAAGAAACGGAAAAGAGAAATCGTTACATTAACAAGCTGAGAGTAAACACAACACCAGTTGATAGTTTTAAAGATACAAACAAGTAGCTTTGCATGATCAACAATTATTACAACAAAAGAATTTATTTGCTACTACAAACACTAATACTAAGGGTTATAGTTTTAAAGATACAAACATGTTTATGAAAATATGAAATATGTGAATGTTTATTATCCTTCAGAGCATACTCCCCCGTCTTATTCTTCAATTAAAATGTCACGGATATGCTGAATATTGAAACAGTCTAGCTCAGAGAGATGTCTACATATTCCCTTCAGTTCTGCAGAACCACGCAAGACTCGATGGAAGTCAAGTGATGCATCCCATTTGGCAGATTTACCAGATGTGGGAGATCCTCGAGTCTCAATGATTCAAGTGTCTGAGCAAGGCAGCACCATGGCACACCACCTTGTTCATCATTGGTCAGAGGACCAGCCGTCTTGCGTATGTGTAGCCTCTGCAAGAGAGACAAATGCTCCAAGCCTTTAGAAAGACTGCCGAGTTTAGGGCATCTCCAAATTTCTAGGACTTGGAGGGATAAAAAGCTGAGAACATTAGTTCCCCCCTTCTTATTCTTCAATTAATATGTCACGGATATGCTGAATATTGAACCAGTCCTGCCCAGTGAGATTTCTACATCTTCCCTTCAGTTCTGCACAGCCATGCCTAACCTCAAGTTTCCTGAGAGAGGTGAGTTCAGGCATCCAATCCGGGAATGAAGTCAATCCCTTACAATCAACAATTGAAAGAGACTCGAGGGAAGTCAAGTGATGCATCCCATTTGGCAGATTCACCAGATGTGGGAGATCCTCGAGTGTCAATGATTTAAGTGTCTTAGCAAGGCAGCGCCATGGCACATCACCATGTTCATCATTGGTCAGAAGACCAGCCGTCTTGCGTATGTGTAACCTCTGCAATGCAGTCAAATGCTCCAAACCTCCAAAAAGACTGCCGAGTTTAGGACATCTCCAAATTTCTAGGACGCGGAGGGATGACAAGCAGTTCCCGAATAAATCCTCGACTTCTGATAAACTCTTTAGTTTATAGTCAGACTCTATCCGCATCTCCTCAAGACACTGGAAGTTTTCCATGGGCACCAATCGGAGCAATTCCACATTTCCAGTAGCCACTCTCATTTTTGTGGGACAAGTACTAGAACTAGAGTCTACTGTTTTCAGCTCTAGACTTCTGTAAGCATCATAAATTCTTAAATCGTCTACAAAAGGGCACAAGGGTATAAACGCCATTTTGGGACACTCATACACCCATAATCCTTTTAATCGAGGAAGATTAGGGGATGATCCCCTAGAATTGACCTCGCATGTGTTTGAGGTTGGCCACCATCCTTTCAACTTAGGTAAGTTTTCAAAATAAAGATGTTCAAGACAAGGAAATAGAGACAATGTTCCTGTTGATGATCCAGGGACTGAATCTACAATCGGAACGACATTCATCAGATACTCCAAACTTGGCAATATTTCAAGTCGGAGGAATTTTAGACAACGCAAAAGTCCGATCCATGGAAGGTGATCCAACCCCAAACACTCTTTTAGTTCGATTCTGACAAGATTAGGGAGGAAAGTTGCCAGGTTATTTTCCCTTGCCCAACCCGGCAATTTCCCGCCATTGTACTCCACCAACCTTAAGTACTTGAGATTAGAATGTGGCCGCAGGTCTTCCAAAATGGCCTCCTCATACTCAACTGTTGCCATATCATACTCGACTGTGGTATCTTGCCTGAATTCCTCACGAATATAACTACGTAGATACCAAATCTCTACACCACTGAGATGTTCCAATGTACTCAAATATGCCCCACCATCAGAATGATATGGGGCAACTGGCCTTGAACGGATTTGAAGCCCAAGACTGCCTTTCAGATTAACGAGAGCCTTTAGATCTTCAAGCTGATCAAAGCGTTTCTTACTGGCTGGATTTAGGTCACCCATCCCAAACCTATCAAGCTTCTGAAGACAGGTCAATCTGCCAAACTCCGGAGGCATGTACAGAGGCAAGAAACAGTCTTTAACATCAAGAACGCGAAGCTTAACAAGCTTGTTCAGACCTTTGGGTAGCGTTACCAAACCTCTACACCCAAGCAGGTTTAGAGTCTGTAAATTATGCAGCCTTGTGATAGATTTTGGAAGTAATTTCAGTTTCACATTAAATGAAAGATCCAAATACCTCAGATGCACCAATTTGCCTATTGAGTTAGGTAAAACCTCAAATACTGCACCCCTTAAATCTAACGTCCGTAGAGAAGGACAGTTTGCCAATATATGATTGACGAGCAACATGCCGCCCACCTTGCTAACTTGAAGGTACGTTCGAATATTAGTCTTGGTCGAACAATTATCCATAAAATCGTGTCCCCTCACAGCAATATGGCGAACTGATTTGCCCACCTTGAGAGTGTTTGAATTTACTTCACAAATCTCCTTTGCTGATACTTTCAGAGCAATATCATGCATGAGATCATGAACTTTACAAGATATGATCTCACCATATTCATCTGTTTTAACATCTTGGAAGAAACATCTATTCAACAAAGTGAAAAAGTAGTCCTCGGCTACATCTTCGATGCTCTGACCACTCTTTGACGGTGTAATGTACCCCTGTGCCATCCAAAGACCAATCAACGTCTCCTTGTCTAACTCAAAATCCTTAGGGAAGAGCGCACAATAGTTAAAGCAGCTCTTTAATGAGGACTTAAGATCATGATAACTAAACTTCAATATATGCATGATGCTATTATTCTCAAAACTGCTAATATTTGGCAATGCCTTCTGTTGGAATGATACCCACTTACACTTAGGTTGGCCATACAGAAGACTTCCGATCACTCTTATAGCAAGCGGGACATTGGCACAACATTTGACAATATCTTTGCCAATCCGAACAAGCTCATCAGGAATGGTTCCTCGTCCAAACGTCATCCTTTCAAATAATTTCCACGAATTCTCCTCAGACAGACCTTGTAACTCATACGTTAGACCGTTTCCTATTACTCTAGCAGTCTCTTTGGACCGCGTGGTGACCAAAACCCAGCTCCCACTCCGACCTCCAGTTAAGAATACAGCTAACTTAACTAACTCATCGCGATTTTCATTCCATACATCATCCAACACCAGAATAAACCTTTTCCCTGCAAGATAAGCACAAAGCCTTTTCTGCACATTGTCCAAAGAGGCCCCTAAATCTGGCTTCCTACCCGTACCCGATTCTAGAATCTTACCCAGAATACTTTTCAAGTTGAGCTGATCTTCATGATGATCAGAGACACAAGTCCATAACTTCACTGGAAAAACACTCGAAACCCTTTCATCATTAAACACAGATTGGGCAAGAGCGGTTTTTCCTAGACCTCCAACCCCAACAACAGAAAGGAAAGAAACATCTTCTTTCACATCAGGGTTAAGCAATTCACGTACAATACTTTCGACATCAGCTTCCCTCCCAATAATATCAGCAGCATAGACGAAGGAGCTACTCTCCTCCTTTCTACACTTACTAAACTTATCGCCCTCACTATCAAACCCGAACTTGCTATGATTACTCGCGATATCATCCAGCTTATTCCTAACATTCTTAACTTTTCTAGACATGTTAGCTAAATGAAACCGATTCGAATGTCGAAAAAGAAAACACACCTTTGCGGAGAAGGAGAACTTCCCGTCCGCCATGGCCAAATCCTTTTGCTCGGCAAAAGTGTTGAACTCGTCAAACAAATCATCGGCATCAAAAACAGCATCCCTAAGCTCGTCGATGTAGAGTTGTTCCTCCTTGGACAACACTTGCTTGGCCTCTGCATCCTCGATAACAGATTTAATGGTCGACACGGTTTGTTGGAGTTCCAACAACTCGGATTTGTAGCCTAATTTGGAAAACATTTCCTTCACGTCGGATTTATAGCCTAAAATAGCCATTAAACCAACTGCAATTAAGATTATTTTTTCAACTAAAAAAAAGAAAACTGTAAGATATAAAATGCAATTAAAAGTATTGATACACAGAATTATGAAAAAACTCGAGTGTTTAAATAGATACAATCATACAAAGTCAAGTCAATAATTAATCATAAAGTAATTCAAGTAGCAACTAAACAACTCTTTGATACCTAAAGTCAATAAATAATCGAGAAATTACCAAAGTATTAACCCAACAAGTTAACATAAAAAAATGTACACTACGTAAATAAGTAACGAATATGTAAACTATTGACGGTGAGGAAATGGTTAATTCTTTGGTAAAATAATCAGAGTGCGATCGATGTTGTAGTCAATTGAAGGTAGAGTATAATATTTAAAATGGAAGATGGAGAAAAAAACAAGAAAAAAAAAAGGAGAAGATGCGAAAACATAGTAGGCGCAATAGTTTAGTTAATGGACTAGTATTAAAAGTTGTGGGCTACTTAGGTCCTGTTCTTTTCGCTTGAAACGAGCTAAATTGAATTAATTGGAGGGGAGCTTAATTGAACTAAATTGAGTTGAACCGAGGTGAAAATGAATTTAGTTGAATTAAAAGTTAATTTTGTGAAGAGATTAACTGAACACACTTGATTAAACGTAAATAAAACTTAATGAATACAACCAAACAAAATTAAAAGGAGCTGAATTTAAAGAAGAGAGCCTTATACATCTACTTAACCTATTAGCTCAAATTGACCCTACCAAAATTGACCCTACCAAAATTTCAACCTATTAATTTAAGTTTCTTACAAAAAAATAATTATTAAAAAGAAAAATTGAAATTTTTATTTTATATACTCCATTTAAACTAGTTTGAAATCATTTTATGCAATGATAACTTAAAATAGTACTCCGTATAGCTTAAAAAATACATAAACTCAAGTTAATCGTCCATTAACTCACCATTTCACGTGTTGTTAGATATTTTAATCAAAAAAAATTGTAGTGAAACAAAGGAACAAAACGAGTGGCGTGTTTCGTGGGATTTTCAGATTTAAGATAAAGTTAAGATAAAGCGTAAAAGGACAGCAAGATGCTCCAAGTCCCAACTAACGGACGAAACTACTTGTGTGTTTCTCCTCCGTCGATGGTTTATGAGGTCATTGGAGATGACGAAGCTTGTTTAGTCACCCTCGCGGGTTATATGCTCTTTTTTTTAACTTATTTTCACTTAACTTAATTTGGGGTATGATTATTAGCGGTTTTAAGGCAATATTTTTTTTAGGTCTCAAGACAAAACTCTCTCAATTTTATCACTAATCTACTCGAGTCTTAGAAAGTCTTAAATCGAGTCTTGAAAATCCAAGACTTTTCTTAAGGATAGGTCTTAACCCCGCTAGAAGAGATTTAACAAGTACTCCCTCTTATTCCATATTTTTTTTCCCCTTTGTGTTTGTCACAAATATTAAGGTAGAAAATAAAATAAGTGTAAAAAATTGGGTGGGATTTGGTGATAGGAAAGAGGGATGAATAATTAGGAATTAAATAATAAATTGTAGGGCCAAAAGCATTAAAAATGAATAAAATAGGAGTAAAAAGGTTGGGTGGGGTTTGATAATAGGAGAGAGAAATGAATAAAATAAGAATAGAAGTTTCTAAAATAGGAAAGAGGAAGAAAACCTGAATAATCCGTTTTAGGAAATAGGGAAGAAAATATGGAATAGGAGGGAGTATGTAAAAGCAAAAAAAAAAGTAAAATGGAAAAGTAGAGTGGGGTGAGTGACGGATAATGTTACACTTAGGCCATGTTTTTGCTGGCTTTTTAGAACTGAACTGAACTGAACTGAACTGAACTGAACTGAGTTGAATGAAGCTGAAATTAATAGAAATAACTTAAGTTTTATAATAATAATATAAAAAGAATGTTTGCTTAGACTATCCCCAAGCAAGGTCAATTGCTAGGTCAATTGCTTGCTTGGGTCAAGTTAATTACAATTAGTGGAAAATTAGGATTGACCCAAGAGTGTTAAGGGTCAATTTGTGATCCAAGGTGGAGCAAATTGACTCACCTATTGACCTCTTAGGTGTCAAACTCTCATTGGTTACAAATTAGAAAAAGAAAAAAAAAGAAAAGGAAAACTATGTTATTGACTCGATTAAATCGACCTTTTGCTTGGGAGGTAAAAGAGGGTCAATGTCAATAAGGTGAGATTAAGGGTTAATATGTTATTGACTCGATTAAATCGACCTTTTGCTTGGGGATGGTCTTAATACTTCCTCCATTTTTATCCAAATACCCTATTTGTTTTATTCACGTTTGCCAACGTAAGTTTTGCGTGTTTCATATCTTTAACTACGTATTTGTAAAAATTATAAAAGTTATATATTTTTAATGTACTCGTAAAGACGAATTAAACAAGACCTCTCATGAATATATTTTTTCTTACGTATTGAGAGAAAATTGAGATTGAAAGTTGATTGGTGAATAGTGTACAAAAAGCAAATATGGTATTTGGATAAAAATGGAGGAAGTACAAATTTGCAACTTTTTAAAAAATAATTATATTAAAAAAATATTAATTTTTATGTTTTTTTTTAGTCAACGCTAATGGACTTTGCTTTTTTCTTTTCTCGTGTTTTAAAATTAATAAAAACAACATTTGAATATTTTACGTCTAAACATTAATTATTTTTTTTATTATCTAAACATTTTACGCCTAAATGTGGTAAATGTGGCATGTATTTTATTTTTTTTATTATCTAAACATTTTACGTCTAAACATTAATTATTTTTATATATAAACATTTGTAAGTAAATATTATTTGGTGGATTCAGGATACCCGAATACACTTGGATATTTATCTCCTATTAGTCATCCAAACGTGAGAAACTATGTGCCTGAATATAAGCATGCACATCCTAGCGGAATATTTGAACATTTTAATTATCGACATTCATCGTTGAGGATGACGGTTGAAATGGCGTTTGGTCAGCTGAACAGAAGGCGGAAGTTGTTAAAAAAAAACATGCCACAAATGACAACAAAATATCAAATGTCAATTATCATATGCTTTTACACTTCATAATTTCATTCGGATGCATAAACTTGGTATTCCACTTATATAACATCAAAATATTCAAGGAAGAACAAATTCAAACATGGATGATAAAGAACAGAATAAATTCATGGACAAAGTTCGAAAAGAAATTGCAAAAAAAATCGGGTGTGATATTGGTGTCCATAATGACCTTGAAAATGAAGCACATACATCAAGATGATACGGAAGTCAATAACGAAGCAACATAGATGATGTCTTTGTTAATGATATCTATATTTTCAAGATTATGAATTTCGATTGTGTTAACAAATATTATTATTTGAATGTTATCAAATTTTACTTCTCAATTATATTTTCTCTACTCTCATGTTTAATAATAATAATAATAATAATTATAAACAATAAAAATATATATAAAATAATAATAATAATAAAAATAATAAGAAGAAGAAATAATAAAAACAACAACAAACAACAATAATATTCATAATAATAATTATTAATTAATAATAATAATTATTATTATTAATTAATAATAATAAATAGAATAAAAAATAAATATAATAATAATAATAATAATAATAATAATAATAACAAAAACAATGACAAAAACAACAACAACAATACCAACAACAACAATAATAATAATAATAATAATAATAATAATAATAATAATAATAATAATAATAATAATAATAATAATGTGAGATGTACTTAATGAAGTCGAACTTACCTGAACTGAAATGAATTAAATGAAGCTGAGTTGAACTGAACTGAACTGAACTGAATTAAGCTGAGCTGAAATGAGCTGAGCTGAATTGAACTGAATAGAGCTGAACTGAAACGGGAAGCCAGAAAGAACAGGGCCTTAGTATGTGTTTGGCCCGATTTTAAAATATTTTTTCAACTAAAGAAATAGAATTTGGGTCAAATTACTCAAATACTACTTTTTAAAAAACTACTACTTTTGTTAAACAAAAATTGTAAAATTGACACCTAAAAACAAGAGTAGCAAATTGCTACATTGCTACTTCTATTTCTATTTTCACTTACTCATGGGTTATTAGAGCGCCAAAATTCAAAAAAAATACCATCCAGTACCAATTTCTAGATTTTTTTTATCGCTTTTGTATATCTATATATAATTATATTTTAAGAAAAAAATATAAAAAAAAATGATAAAAACTAGTTAGGCCAAACACGATAAAACTGATAAAAATAGTTTTTTAAAAATTTTGGCCACACAAGGCCAATTTTATCAAAAAATAGTTTTATAAAAAGTACTTTGCAAAAGTAGAAAAAAAATTCATAAGCACGACCTAACATGCTCCTATTTTTGGTGGAATTTTTTGAACTCAATTTATATTTGTTGCACTTAATTTTTTTTTGTTTAGTTTAACTTATTTTTGCTGAACTTAACTTAACTTAGTTTTGCTGAACTTAACTTAACTTAACTTATTTTTGCCGAACTTAACTTATTTTTGCTTAACTTTTCTGAACTTATTTTTGTTGAACTTAACTTCACTTATTTTTGTTTAACTTTTCTGAACTTATATAAACTTAACTTTTTCGAATTAAATGAATATTAACTTAAATAATAATAATAATAATTATTATTGTTATAGATGATAGTAATAAAAATAAAAAATATGATTTGAAATAAAAGTTAAGATAATATAATATTTTCCTTTATATGTATAATTATAGTATGTTCATACATCTCACTTCAATACATAATTAAAAAGTAAATTTTGATATTACAATTTTTTTAATAACCTATTTCCATATTATCACCTTTCACTTTCCTCGTCTTCATTTGAGCTTACACCATCGAATTTATTATTTTGCCAATGTTTTTGACTATTTTCATATATATTATCCTCCTCCTGTTCACTTTTTTAATAATCTATTTCTATAAAGTATAAAGTTTAGATAAAAATTAATGTTTGGTTTTTGCTTTTCTTACGATACCAGTTACATTTCGACACAAGTTGCAAGCGAAGTCAAATTTAATTTATTTGTAACAAAATTGAAACCATTTTTGGATAATAAGTTATGACAAAAATATTATAAGTTATAAGACTTATAACGGTTGTCATTAAATTTGTTACATTTTCGTGTTAAATGAGTCATATTTTGTCCGTGATTAGCTTGTGAAAAAAAGTATTCAAAATTCGTGTTTTATTTTTGGGTGTGTTATTTGTTTGTTTTTTTTTTATTTAAAAACATCTTTATGTGCAATTGAATCTTCCACCCAATTTGTTTCACTTGTTATTTACGGAGTATTTCATAATAATTGTCTCATCCTTTTTCTTTGGTTTTGTATCAAAACCAAAGACAAATAAATGATCAGAGCAAAGGATTACGATTTTATGAAATTGTTCATTCATATGCACAAATTATATGGTAAGATTGGATCATTTGAAGGAAAAAATATAATCATTCTATAAGAAAATGAACCCATTAAAATTTAAATTGTTGTAAAACATCACTTATTAATAGTGACCACTTTTTTAAGATAAAATGGTCATTGTTTAACATCAAGCGATTACTTTTTATTTGTCACACACTTGCTACGTGCAATGCACGTACACTCGTACCGATCCGATTATGGATAGGGCAACGAGTCATCATTTCATCCTAAGATCGATAAGGCAAATTATATTGGCTATTTTATTATTGATTATCATATGGCTCGTATTTTTGCTAATTAAAGTACGGTGGGCCTTAAGACCTTGGGCTAATAAAAAATGATCAAGAAATGACTCAAGTCGAAGGGAAGAACAACTCAAGAAGATACGGCCCATGGCCCGAGGATGGCGCGATCATGACCTGGCCGTGGCCTGGCGTGTGCTCGGGCGCGAGCGTGCGTGTGCTCGGGCGCGAGCGTGCGTGTGCTCGGTCATCAATAAGGATGGCTCGGCCATCTTGGTTTCCTAGCAAGTTTTGGAGTCTTCTTAATTTCTTTGTTATTTTTATTAAAGTTGTTAGGATAGTTTGTTATGTTTGTTATAAGTTAGTTACAAGGTAGTTACTATCTTGTTAGTTTGTATCCTAGGGTTATTAGGATTAGCTATTTAATTCTTTTTAATTCCTAGGATAGAGTTTATTTAATAAGGATTATTTTAATCCATTAGATTTAATTTAGGACTCCTAATCTCATTAGGGTTACGAGAGAAGGAGGCGTGTGACATGTGTGTTTGGGACGTGTGATTACCCTATATATAGGGCACATGGTTCTTCTTGTTTTATCATCCAATTATCAAGTATTCAATAAAATTTACAAGTTTTCGTTTAAGGCATTCTTAAAAGAAATCTCAAGGACTCATCGCGTGTTGATCCGAACCGTTAGTATTTGTCGCGTTTCAAATATTAGCACGAATTACAAACTATAGGTCTAGGGAGTAATTCACCATTGGGTGTCCTATAGGTCTAGGTCAAACAAATATCTTTCTACCTTGGATTCACATCACCACCGTTCATCTCATCATCCATCGTTCTTTATTTCAAGATTGTTTCAATTTCGTTCTTTATTTGCCTATTTTATTAATTCTTTCAAGATTGTTCTCAAGATTTCCAAAAAAGCTTCCGCGGACGATTTCTTTGCTCAAGAATTCGTATCACGTACACAATAAATTACAATTATTTATTAATTTTGTTTATCTTCGTTCATTAGTTTAATTTAATTTTGATTAAGTTGAATTACGAATATTTCAATTCAAAAGAAGAGTAATTTTGACAAATTTGGTTAGGAATAGAGTTGAATATGGGAATTAGACTTCGAATTTTTTTTGTTATTGACACTAGTAGAAAAATATTTATTTGCTGCTCCATATAAAGGCCTAATTGGCTAATTGCTGCGTTTTTAGTGTAGCAGCAAATAAGGGGGCAGCAAATAGAATATTTATTTGCGGCGGTAGAAAAACGCAGCAAATAAACGGCTATTTGCTGCTCCACCTTCAAAAAAACGCAGCAAATAAATATCCTTATTTGCTGCGTTTTTTGAAGGTGGAGCAGCAAATAAGTACATTTATTTGCTGCGTTTTTTGAAAGTGAGCAGCAAATAAATACATTTATTTGAGGCGCTTTTTTTGCAAAGGAGCCGCAAATAGTATTTTATTTTAAAAAAAAAAATTAATTTTAACGGGCTGTTTTCGCCCAAATACACCTATACACAGAAACTTCCAAAGTCAACCGGAATACCATAATATATATAACCATAACGAGTATATTCAATACACTTCTTACAAGTTACAACCACTACCATCAACATTATCTTCACCACTAACGTCAACAAAATCATCAAAAGTAGAAAATGATGTCTCGTAATCATCTAGAAAGCAAATTCTTACAATGATTCTCAGGTTTAAGGACTAAGTAATACATCGACTAGTGAAATACGTAGCCCATTTATCCCGCACTTCATTGATCTGACAATCCGAGTAGGACTCCTTTCCTTCCGAGTTGAAAACCTAAATATAACATAACAAAAAGTATGAGCAAAAAAATAAGAGATAAAAAATCAGAATGTTTCATGATCTTATTGAATTGAACAAGAATAAAAAATCACATATTTTTTGGCTGCAAGTACAGTTCAAAGTTAGTTTGTCTAAAAGGGAGGGTTCACCACCTCTTTCAGCCTGTGAACTTTGATCTAGTTCAACCTTCTACATCAACATGAGCATTATAACGCTTTTCTAACCTAGGCTCTCCCTTTGGGCTTTTCTAGTGATTACAACTCTTAAAGTAAGTAATCAGCCCTTTCTTCCTCCCATAAGTTTTCTACTTAGTCGAGTCTTTTTTCCTAATGCCTAAAACTACGCCTATCCATTCTAGTCCAAGTCAAAGAAGAAGAAGATGAAAGCAGCAGAGTGAGAGGAAATTAAGGGCTCGATTGCAAAGATACTGTATTTTTTATAGTAAAGTGGGGCACTTGCGTCCTTAACCTCTCACTTTAAACCTATCTATTCGGGTACAACAAAAGAAGCCGAACACGAAGCATTGGCAGAAGTTGGAGTCGATCTTCTTCATCGAAAGTTATAAGCCAAGTGAAGCCACAGGAGCCCATTCGGATAGTCATTTGGTGAGGTATGATCAGAATGTCCTACTACCTTTGTCAACTAAAGAGTAAAGGGTGAAAGCAAATTAAGGAGTGGCTTTAGCGGAATCAGAAGGATGCATGTTCGTGTCCAGCAGAAGGAGCAGAGAAAATGACACATACCTTCTCCAAATCAGTTATAGTTGTGCAAATCTTCACTATGTCATACATGAAACGCATCACAAAATTGCCCGACTTGAAGCGCTCGTTTTGTTGAGGGCACTAAAACATATAAAATTTAGATGAGATAGTCGTAATTGAAATACGAGCTAATCATAAATAATAAAAATGAGCTTAAAGTATTCTGAAATCTATTAATCGGTCACCTTTACAGATTTCCACAATGGCTCATTCCTTTTCACCTTTATTTCACCACCCGACATTTTGTACCTTTTTAGGGAGCTACAATAAAAAAAAAATTACAAGTGAAGTTATTTAAGTGGCGCTCATGCTGTAGGCTAGATAACATAAATAAGAAAAGCTTATACTACAATTACTTGCCTGAGAACTACCATCTTCATATACAACTTACGACCTTCTTTAAGGGTTGTTGAGTCAAACTCGTATATGGTATACGTTTGTGGAGAAATAGCGAGTAGAAGCCAATGTTTACTGCATGTAAAACATATCAGCAACCTTAGTTCACAAGCCGGGCTAGTGGGACATTATATTAAATCTGATCAAACAGCCTATCAAGTAAACAAGCAAACACTATGAACTGACTGCAGAAATGGGTAGAAAGAACCAGTTTTACCTATGAATAATTGGAGCTAAAAGAAATTCATGGCCATTTTGAACAGACTGCAGAAACGCCTTAGTAATATACGCAATTGCAATCTCCGCTTTCTTAATCAATTTGGCATCTGAAGTTACATCGGGGCACAACCATCCTAACCGAGGTTGGGTAACAACTTTCACTAGATCATCTCGAAGTGCCCTGCATGTACATACGAGGTGGATTAGGTGTGTGTGTGTATATATATACACTAATTCTAATTCAAATAAAAATTAAAATAGCTCATAGATAAATTACAAGACCTTATGAAAATTTGAATGACTGGGATATTAAGCTCACACCCCTCAAGAAATTGCTTTAGATCATCTTTGTATACTTCCGCCTTTCCATCATTGTTGTAATAAAATAAATCGGCATCCACGACAAATAATATGTTCTCTTAACACCTTTATACTACCAACCTTCGTCACATTTGAGCAATCCACACAAGGGCAATAAAAACCTTCATCATTTGTAGTTGTGGCATAGTTTAAAGCATTTCTACAAAATTCTTCAACCCCCTTTTGAAATTCTATTGAATTACGTTTACCATACATCCAACTTCGATCCATGGTTTTATGCTCTTTCCTATGGTGTTAAGTGTACATACAATAACAGAAGATTAGTTATTTAGGTTAGAGGGCATAATTTTTAACTAAATTAAATGGACATAATTCAAAGAATAACTGAATAAAAGGCTTGACTTCACTTTAGGACATTTCCTTCTCTTTATAATAAAGTCTTTATAAAAGCATACCTCCCTTATATAACCAAACCTAATAAAGAAAGCAGAATCCGCCTAACTAAAAAAAAAATAAGAGCATACTCCTCAAAGGGGTAAATTAACCTGCTCGCACAGAAAAGGAAAGGGAATTTCTATGGTGGATTCGGGGTCCTATTATTAGGGTTAGGTAGTTATATGCCGACAAGCTACGCGTTTAACAAATGAAATAAGGGTGGCTTCTAGCCTTAAAATGCGTACAGAGCAGGTGAAGTTTCATCCAGAACAACCGGCTAAACTCTCTCCCACTTTTTCACTGCAAAAGTACAAACTTACCTAGGGAAGGCCAGTGAAAGAGACCTACTCTTATCTTTCCTCGTATAAAACTCTTGACTTACTACTTGTGTAATGATCTGCTATATATCCTTAATATATATGGCTTAAATAAAGTCCTCTATGTATGAGACGACTCAGGTATTACGACAGAACTTTCGTATCTACTACGCTCTTGGTGAAGCAAAGAAGAAGTGCACTTCACTGGCAGAAGCTGTAAAAGATCAGGAATATCCTCTTACAGGTGCGCACGACAAAGCGAAAAGGGCGGAATATATTTAATTAATAGGGGCTCCGGCGGGGTAGATAATTAGAGTACAAGGGCTTGTCTTGTTACTTACATGTGACCTCTTAAGAACCTTAAAAGCCCCAAAAAGTAGGCGGGGTAGCCAGTCCCTTATACCTGCAACACCCTACTATTCAGCACCTATACGTGTCTGCCAAATCTTAAGATCGTTGCATAATTCCAATATTGCATCCCCTAGCTCATTTATTTATGACACCAAACCAATAGTATCCTAACCCTGCTCACTGAACAGGCCCAGCTACTACTCAATCACATTCCTGCAAATTCCTTCATATGTGTGCTTGCACGATCAGTAGCAAACTGATCCACAGGCTGACCCATACAGGACTGCACCGACAACGAGCAGATCTTGAAATCTGCCTTATTCTTATGATACATCCCTCTCACGCTGCCAAAACTCCATCCCCACAGCTTCTAATCTACTGCTCCTTTCTCCGCAGCAAGCGCATACACAGGAGAAGTGTCAATCTGCAGCGTTAAAGCCTGCCGCAGACAGACATCCTTGGTACACCTCTGCCATTTATTAAACCAACCCTGACACACAGCCTCGAGTGTCAGTGCTCCTGCCCTTCTTAAATCTCTCATCGCATCAACTCCATTGGAACCACAGCCCTGCTGCAACCCTGCGTTTGAGCCCCCAGATCCATCTCTGAACTTCTGCCCAGACGGAATTGCAGCCCCAGAAGTACGCTGTCGATGCACCCCTGGGGCCTGCATATCCCCTTAGACTGCTCAGGAGCCTTCTGCACTGGAAGAGCGGCTGGAACCGTAAACTGCTGCTGTTTCAGTTTTGGCAGCCAGTTCTTTGTTGGTCTCTTATGTCGTTTCCTGCATTGTTCCCGCTCATGACCCAATCCATTGCAGTTGGAACAGGTAGCTTTGATTGTTGCCTACTCCTTTTCTACAATGAGGAGAATCATTCCCCATCCTATTCATACTCCACCTTCACCCAAACAACCTCCGCAGACTCGTCCTTGAAAGCATCACCCAATTCCTTATATTCTAAACCCAAAAAAACTCACGAATTCTAGCCAAATACCAAATACAGAAACCTAATTTATGAATTTACGAATTCCTTATGTTTTTGGTTCACTGTGGTTTTGACAAAACCCTAAAATTGATTTATGAATTTCAAACATAGAGATAATGTAAAACAATTATGCAAAACTAACTACAAATTACAACAAACGCAATAAATCAATCACACTAAAACCCTATAATTAGTACTGGATTACATACCTAATATCCAAATAATCGAAGAAGATGATGGTTCCGGCGAGTTGGATTGAAACTGGTGAGGCACGCGGTTTTTTGAAGGTCGAGTTCCGGCGATATGGGACGGCGGTGGTGAGGTACGCGGTGGTGGTGATGGATTTATTGTGCTTTTGGGACGATGGGTTAACGTATGCGAGCTGATCGAGGGTATGTAGTTTTAGATAAGCGCGGGATATGGAAGTTCTTATTTGCTGCGTATGTTTTAATTCTTTTATTTTCTTTTTTCTTTTTTTCCATTAATATTAAGGAGGGGGTATAATTGATTAATTTATTTGCTGCTATTTGGATAAAAAACCGCAAATAGAGAGCAGCAAACAAATATTTTTCTACTAGTGTGACATTTTCTCATGCATGGTTGTGTTACATACCGATCAAATATTATGACTATGTGAAAAGTTAGTTCTTACTTTTGAGTTAATGGTCCATAAGAACTTTTAAAATCAAGTTATTCCTTCGTAAAAATCATTGGCTTTGTTAAAATTTAAACTAATAAGTTCACAAATTATGTAGAAGATAAAATTAATAATGAGAAGAGTAAAGAAAATATTAAGATTATGTAAAAAGTAAAATTAATTGATCAAAAGAACAAAGCGAGTTGTTAAATTGTGTAAAAGATTAAATTAATTAAGAAGAGAAATAAAGTTAATAGCCCGTCCTGATTAAGAATAAGGAAAAAAAGTTATTCCATGCATAATTGGAGGATAAAGTTTTTAAATAAGTTTGCAATAGAACTTTGCATTTATTCTAGATAAATTGTATTAAAAATTATTAGACCATTCACAGAATGTCACGCTAATCGGGTTACCAATATTGTTACTTTTAATCTCATCTTAATTATTTTGATCAACTTTCAATCCATTTTCACCCTCTCAAACAGAAGGTCACGACAATTTAGATCATTAACTCAATCATTTTTCAGCATTTCCATTTATCATTTCATACATTCTCTATCTGACCAAAATCTCACTCTTGGTTTTTTATTTATTATTTATTATGTAGTACCATATTGAAAATAAGTTATTTTTGTAATTTTGTTAAAATAAAAATTATTCCAATATGTTTAGTACATATAGCTAAAAAAAAGTAAAAAAACGACATTAAATAAAAATTACTAAAATTATGATTCGATATATATTAATCTGCTTACATAAATTTTTTAAAAAGCCATTAAAAACTAAGAAAAAATGCATTCAAAATTGATCTTAATTACGAAAGTTTTGTCAAATATCCTCAATTAATTAATGAGATAATTTTTTAGAGCGATATGGTTGGCACGATTGAATATCGCATGATGCAAGCCAATAACACAGTGACACATGTACGGTCACTGTCAAAGGTCACAAATTGACCTTAAAGTCTCCAAGGTCACCAAAATTAGTACAAGGTCGTCATTAGCATGATCCAACAAGATCGACTTTCATGGTGGCCTTGCTTGGAGATGTATGGTCTTAGAAACATGAGATAAAATAAGATATTAGGAGAGATAATATTATAGCCGGGTATCATAATATTATTGTTTGAAATTTTCTTGGATTATTCCCTAAAACAGTTTATTAATTACTCCTCCACACAAATGATAACACTTATTTTATCACACTTGTCGAAACATCTTTTGTAACATGAATATCTTTAGTTATACATACATTATTAAAAATATAAAAATTTTATACTTATAAGTTATAACATTCATGACGAACAAGATCTCATACGACTATATTTTGTCTTATAAATGAAGGGTAATATCAAATATTCTCTTCATAAATAGTGTAAAAAAATAAGTATTGTCATTTATTTAATTGGGGAGGAGTATATAATGAACTCAATAGGGTGATATTATTAAGATAAGATGATTATATATTTTTTTTTTTTGGTAACGAGGGGTTTAATCCCCGGGTCCATGCATTCTCGCACCACCACATGGACCATGTAAGCCACCCCTTTCGGAGCTGCAGTGGTCAAGTGGTCATCGCCCCAGCTGGTAATCGAACCCGAGACCTCTCAACTCCTGCATTTCTGCAAGTTTTAAGGTTTAACTCAGTTACAATAGAAATGTGATGAAAAACAATCCAAACACCTATTATTCTTTAATGTTAAATTGTTAATATACTTAATATTCTCCAATACAAATGTTATCTTTTAAAATGGTTTCACGCAATTATTTACAGAAGCATAATTTTATTTAGTTTCATCCAATATTTTTTATATAATCTCCATTTCCACAGTATGAACAAACAGCTAGTCATCAATACTCGCAATGCATTTGACTAAACTAGTCATAATTATTTAATAGTATAGATTTAAAGAGTAAAATAAGACATTCAAATCAATCCGGTACCTGAAATTCCAAATACCACCCTCTTTAGTATTGCATTTCAAATAACTTATTTGAGTAAATAAATTAATTAAAGAACGCTTACAAAATAACAAGATATCCAAAACAAAAACAAAACATAAACAATACTCCGTATAAAGATATAAAATATTTAAAGTAAAAAGGCTGAAGATGCCAACCTTAGAAATTATTGAAAAGAAGTTGCACTAAAACAAGCAACGAAATGAGTTGTGGGTTTCCTTTGAATCTTCATATTTAAAGTATAATAAGTCTCTTAATCCATCTTAAGTTAAGACGGGTCAAGTAGTTAAACGGGTCAACTAGTTATCACTTGTGTGAGTACGACAAAAATGACAAAGTTTAGAAAACCTACAATGTTTGTCTTATCTATACAATTGAGTTATTATTAATTATTTGACCCGTCTCCGTCTTAAACTTAACTTAAGATGAATACTTTCGTGAGAATTTGTCTTTAAGGTAAAGTGTTCGAGTGAGATAGTCCATACAAAGAGACGAAACTACTACAGACTACAGAGTATTAAATTTCTCCTCCACCGGTTACGGTCGAGTAATTAAGTTTAGATTCGAACCAAAAAACTAAATTGGACTAGATATTTGACTTGGTACTGGATTGAATTTTTTAGGTCTACTTTTTTATCAATTTTTCTTTTTTGAATTTCCGACTTTGTCCAGGTCCGCTTTAAGACCGGTAAATTAAGATTTAGAACCAAATCAATCGATACATATGGTTTCTATGATAATTAAGTTAGTAAATTTGATTGAATGGAATTGAAATTAAAATCATGTACAAAATGCTGAAAAATCATAATTTTAGATCTACTTTAGTCTAACACGGTATCGTATCAAAAAATTCAGGTTAGGTCTGGTCTGGTCCGATTCGATATTGAGTCTATGCTCAACCCTACTATTGACAGTGTGAGAAGGTGTTATTGACCTTCTCTTCTCGATTTTGTTTTAAAATATTGCCATTTCATTTAACAGTTAACACCGTTTCGGTTTAAGACGACTCTTATAGTAAATTAAATAAAGGAAAAAATAAAAGAAAATTATGAGATGTCTGAATTTAAGACGTTAATTTTTAAGCACGGTTTATTAGTTTAGTTTAATTTAAGACATTGTTAATTTTTAAGCATGATCTACTAAAGTGGGTTATTTAATAGTTCAATTTATTTTCCTACGCTTGTTTAATATTTTTTAATGAAGTTGTTTTATGAAAATTTCAATTCAAGAAACTACTAGTGTAACACCCGTGAAAAATCACGGGATTGTGTACATTTATTTTAAAGACGACAAAGGTAAATTCATTTCAATATATAGCAATTCTATTTATTCGAACAAATTGATTTTTAACGGGATGTTTCCATATAAGATATGTTCGGTCAAAAGGTGAATTTTCATGGTGCACTAATTTTCGAATAGCTGTCAGTAATGATGATAATATTTGGATTACTTATGGTAACATTAATGAATAAGGTATATAAGAAAAAACAATAAACAATTAAAAAAAAGATTAAATAACTAATAATGAGTAGTTTGGAAAGTTATTGTCTTTTGATGAATTGCTTACGGAAGATAAGTTGACGGACAAATGCGCTGAACAAATTAACTAATCAGGTATAAATATAAATTAAATGGGTGTATTAAAATTCGATAATGTAGGACAAAAATTACAGTTTCTCGAAAAACTCATAATAAACAACATTCGTTGTTGTATTAGTCATTCCTCCTTCTTCATCAAGAAGTAACACTTTTAGACCTTTCTTACTCGTAACCCTAGATATAGCAACGTACAATTGGCCATGGGTAAAGACTGGTCTTGGAAGATAAAGTCCAACACGGGATAGAGATTGACCCTGACTTTTGTTAATAGTCCTAGCGAAGCAAACTGCTAAAGGAAACTGTCTTCTTTAAACTTAATTGGGAACCTCGTTTGATCGGAAGGAGTCAAGGTGATGCGGGGAATATAGACATTGCTTCCGATATGACTGCCAGAAATAACTGTTGCACTAATAACGCGATTTCCTAATTGTTTTATCTCCATTCGGGTGCCATTGCACAAACCATTTGCTTGGTTAATATTTCTTAAAAGTATCACTATAGCTCCAACTTTCGGTCTTAAGCGATACTTTTTGACTATTGAGTTTTATAAAATGGTAAGTGATTGGGTTCAATTTGGCAACAAGACTTCGTATTTTTTATTATTGAGTTTTATAAAATGGATTTACTAATACAAATATCATGCCCAATTATGTGAAACACTATATATACCGTGTTAGAAATTTCTTGTGTAAGGCTATTTTAGACAAAATTTTATATTGTACTATTTATTTTAATTTAGTGTAATTCAAAAGTTTTTATTTTGCCTATTCAACTAAGTGAAATGCTACATTTTCATAATGCACCCTTCGTTTCTTTATAAAGACGATTCTCTTTTTTTAATACGAGTTGATCTTATTTAAAACATAGTGGACATCTGTTTTGTTTATAAAATAGATCCAAATACCTTCACTAGGAAATAAACAAAATCAAAAATTTCGATATTTCTAAACAACCTGTTATGTTTATTTAACCTATATCTTAATTTAAATTTAAAATAAATATTAAATGAAAATTTGTACTCTGCATTTTTTTTAAAAAGAACAAAATATCATAGATTATAGAAGACACGTGTCAAGCTACTAAAACTAATCAATTGAATTGTTTGGTACGTTAGATGATTAGTCGATTAGTCGGTACGACATTTCTTAAACGTGACATCGTCAATGCTCGCTGTAATAACAACATTAATAATTTTTTTTAATGACGGTTATATTCGTAATAACTTTACGTTTAGTTATGTTTTTATAAGACAAAAACTAAAGTGATTTGAAAGTTACAAAAGATTTGTCTTTATCTACGCATGTAGATATTGTTTGATCATTTACCAGTTATGGATATTATCATAACGGATATTATTCGCTGCAAATAAAATATTGCCTAATAAAATTGGGAACAATGACGTAACATTTGCTACGTCAAGGCACACAAAATTAGAGAAAAAATGCGTTGTTGCTTACGTACATGATACTAGGGGGTTCAGAATAAACCGAACTGCAATAATCGAATCGAAAAACCGTAAAACCGTACATTTTTAAGGTTCGATTAACCGAACCGTAATGACAAAGCGGTTCGGTGAACCGAACCGTTGAATTTATCATGGACACGATTCGGTTGAGATTCTCAATTTTTAAAAGAAGGTTAAACGAACCGAACCGTTTTCTTGGATTAGGTAGGAATTTCTTCACAAGTGTTATTGAAGCAATTCTGGGTGTTGGTCGTTTCCTTAATTTACCACACAATTACATAAGTAGTATTTGCCCACAATGAGCTAGCAGTCCGTCTTCCTTGTGACGGGTATATCCGTTATAAGTTTGCGACGGGTCAATTACTTCTCATATTGCTGAATAAGACAAAACAGTTTGCTACTTTTTAGGCATTTTACTTTTATCTTTTCTACCCACATGAGTATTACTTGACCCATCGCAAGCTTGCGACGGGTATACACGTCACAAATGAGAATTTGTGAAGAGGTAGACATTGATCGATCATTTGATCTGCCACGACCGCCATCACCCATCACTCAACGACCAGGAACTACGATAATAGGAGCCACTTTTGGTCACGTTTTTAGTAATACTTCCCCTTGATTATTGAATAATATTTTTCCCTATTATTCGGTTTAATATATTTTTACATTTTTTTATTAATTACAAAGTACATTTTTTTTTTTTTTATTTTAGGCTTTGAGTTTTCATTGACATAAATCTTCACCTTCATATTGCAAATTTTATAAACTCAAATTCTACTCCGCACTTCATTTTTTAGGATATAAATCACTTTCTTTTATTAGACCATCTCCAATCACTTTCATTTTTTAGGATATAAATTTCATTAGACCCTTGCTTTACATGATCAAATATCTTTTTAATTGAAATATCTCTACTCGTTAAGGATTGACATAGACCAACCTAGTCCGATCAATCGTGTTGTCGAGCTCAACTATCAACGGGTTGTTGACTACACCACTAGGCACGAGCTCACTTCGACTCGCCAAATCTCACAACCTATTCAAAGCTTAAGACACAGGGTTTGACTTGTTAAAACACAAAATAAAAATAAGTATAACTAACACAATTAACGAGCCGAGTTAGCCAAGACAGTTCATGCAGCCTAGATGCCCACACCCTTAGACGAGCAAGTTCAGGGCTTGATCAGAGTAGGCTCACCCGCCTCGGCTTGATCCGACCTGTGACCAGTCTAGCGTGAGCAATACATGAGAAAACAAATATTTAATATCACTCGAGCTAGCCTATTAATTAATTATGCCTCTGGCGATATCCACCATAAAAAGTTTCTCATTCACGGATGTTGGAATTAAGTTACTGCATAGGGCAAAATAAAAAAACAAAAATGATGGATTAGATAAACCTTCACTGTGTTCACTGTGTCACGGTATGAATCAAAAGTCGTTGTCTTAGAAGCTTAATCGCCGTCACTTTTATTCAGTTTAGGTAAAATGCCATTGATTTGTAAGCGTCTCATTGAACCAACATTCACATTACTAATCTACAATGCCATAAATCAAAAGACTCAACGATATAAGTAGAAGAAGATGCATTATTATTCATTTCAACAATGGTGTCCAAAACAAACAACCCACCACAAGAATAGCCTTTCCCCACAAATTCACCATTGCGAGTTAATACAAGTTTGTCACCTTCAAAGACTAACTTAATACCAACCTTATTAACCAAGAAGCCAGAAATTAAATTCCTACGCAAAGATGACACAAATAAAACATTTTGTAAAGCCAAGGTTTTGTTAGGATTCAATTTGAGTAAAACTTTACCCTTATCAAGCGCCTCAGACGAACTTTCGTTTCCCATGTAAACATGGTTAGAAGTTACCTCAAAATTCGTGAACATTTCACGGTTAGCACAGAAGTGGCGAGTGACACCAGTGTCTACCACCCATTCCGTCTTGCTTCTAACGAGGTTCACCTCAGTAATCATTGTTGCAATGATTTTATTGTCCTCACTCAGATTTGCTTGGGCCTCTTGTCTTTTTTGAGATCAGCACGTTAATTGCATTGATAAGCCTTGTGACCGGGTTTACCACAAATGTAGCACGCCCAAGAGGCTTTCTCGAACTTGTTCTTTTGTCTTCTTATAATTGACACCCTTATTTGATCCTCAAGTATTTCATATTCAAAACAATGATTTAAATTTAATATTGATAGTTATTTATGCTAAAAGGTATTATAATAAATAAGTTTATTTTATTTAATGAAATTAAAGTGTAATTATCTTCAGATCAACATCAAACTTAAAAATGAGGGTTTGATTTAATCCTAACCGAATATTTTAGGCACGATCCGGTTGAATTTTGGTTCTCGATCCATGCTTAACCCTATGCTCCTATTGAAAAGATCTCAATTACAATGAAAGAACACAAACGTACCCAGGCTTATAATTATTGCCGAGCCCAATGGGCTGAATTCAAGTAGACGGGGTTAATTTATCTTTCAGATTCTAAAATACTTTCTCCATATTTTTTCTTTTTCGGCAGCAGTAAAGAAAGAGTTCTTGAATAATAATGTCCACCATGGCTGACACAAATGATAGGCTTCTTTAGAGGACGATCTGATCTCTCCAACTGAGCGAGAACTTCTTTTCTCTTCTTTATCAACTGAGCTTTCGAGGAGTACCTGCAACAAGACACACTTACGCCACGAGGACGAAGAAATTTACTGGAGGAATATCTACTTTTAGAAAAAGTAGATAAATTGTGTCTCGGAGATTCATCCCCTTGGCTATCATTAATACTTCCTCCATTATATTAATAGTTTTACACTTTTTTTTTTTTTCAATATTACAGTTTATAATTTACATTTTTTTAGTAATTAAATCAATCTATATTGGGTCGAAACCATTTTATTTCTTTCACATTTCATGTGTTTTTTTTAATTTCTGTAATAATTGTCAACTCATTCACCTTTTCATACTTAAATAATGGGACGTGCTAAATCCCGCACATAATTTTACTCAATCCCACACATTTTTCATCCTTATTCCAAAATTACCCTTCTCACTTTTTACATCCCACCACAAAAACAAAAGAGAAAAATCCCCAAAGAGAGACTCCAAAACCCCCAAAATTCACCATATCAATCAATTTTCCGATTCTTTTTCATTATTTGGATCATCCTACGCAATAGAATTATCAAAATAAAATAAGGAGAAAAATTAATTAAAGTTGAAAAAAATTAATTATAAACTAATATAAAACTAAAAAAAATAATCAAAAATCAGAAAATCATACAGCTACACTAAAATCAATCGCGAAATCGCACAACAATATATGGTCAACGGCATACCACTTCCCCACCCCCACCCTCCCACGCGGTTGATGTCAATCACCCTTCTCCGATCAGCCGTCCTCACAACCACCCATTCATCAACTAAACCCAATTCAAAACCTAATTGTTAAAAACCCTCTTTTTAGGAAAAAAAAACATCAACCAAATTGAATAAAAGACGGAACTTAATAAAAATTACGATGAAACGACGAACTTACGTTTTATATGCGCGAAGTACGATCCATAATAATCGAACGAATAAGAGATTGATTAGGTTTAGGGGGAGAATTTTTAAATTCTTTAAAAGTGTTTCTAATTTTCTTTTTACTAAGGGCAATTATGGAAATTTAGGATAAAAAAGTGTTGGATTAAGCAAATTAATGTGCGGGATTTAGCAACTACGTAAATAATCCTCTTTCTATAAAACGAACAACCGTTAGAGAAATTTGTTTGGCTTTTGAATTTTAAGTAAGAAGTTAATTTTTGTTGATGTAGGGCCCTCCATAATCATCAAAAGTTCATTAATTACTCTCTTTCCCATTTTCTCTATATATATTCTTCAATTAAAAAATAATTTCCTCTTTCTTAATTTGATAAACTCAAAAATCATTAAAATTAATTAGTTTTTAAAAATAATTAGATTTAATTAATTTTTATTTCAAAGAAACGAACAAGTAAATAGCCTAGAGATACTACATTGAGATACTGCTACTATTATTCGTCATATAGAGAGTATTATTGATCTTATAATTTCTACAAATATTAACTTTTACAAAAATTAGAGACAAAAGTATTCTATTAGCAAAATAACATGAGATCTGAAAAGTTACCGATTTTTTTAATCCTTTTATTATAAAAGTTAGAGCATTTATGAGTTCAAATGACATAGTACATTTTTTCAAAAAGAATTAGGAACTCTCTATTCTAATTTCAGTTTTTTTATATGGTTTTCTTATCTCTTCTATCATTATGGTATACATACATATTATATTGATATATTGTATAACCGAAATTATAATACGGAGTATATGATATGATAAAAAATTTCCTTTTACATTAGTAACAAAATAGATCGGATTTTATGGTCGAAATATGCCTATCTTAGCAATTGACGATTCATAATAATATGTATATTTCCCACTTAATTTTTATGTTAAATTATATTACACTAATTATTGAAACATATTTATGAATAACCAAATATTTAAAAATATACCCGTACATTTTTTGTACGGGCATAAAACTAGTTGTGTAATAAAGCAACCGTAAACCATCCACTGTGGTCTGGGACGGAGGTAATATAACTCAACAATTCAAATTTACACCTTTTTTCTCATAGTAAGTAGACTATATAGCTGATGTGTTATAAGTTATAACTGATGGCGGAGCTTTAAACTTTATTACTCCCTCCATTCTTTTTATATCACCCCATTTCTTTATACACGTTTGTCAATACTCATTTTGTTTCGATTATATCTTTAGCTATATACTATTAAAAATTATAAAATTTGGATATTATTAATACTCTTATCAAGACAAATTAAAAACGATCTCACATAAATATATTTCCGTGAACGGATTAAGAGAAAACTGACGTTGAATACTCGATTGTGAATAGTGTCTAAAAGGGGATTGAGGTGATATAAAAAGAATGGAGGGAGTATAAAATATTTGAGCTCATTTACTTAAAATTAAGCTAAAAAAATTATAATATAGTTTAAGAACATTGCATATAAGCTGAGTTAATTTTAATTTTGACGTTAAAAAATTAAAATGTAATTTATAAACTTTTGTCACAAATTTTCATTGAACACGGACACTATTCATAATAAGCTGAAGATAGATAGTGCCCCTTTCACAATATAAAAAGTCCAAATGCTATTTGAGGAGTAAGGCCCTGTTCTTTTGGACTTCAAGTCACTTAATTTAAGTTCACTTCAGATCCTATAAGTTCAGTTCAGTTCCTATAAGTTCAGTTCAGTTCAGATCCTATAAGTTCAGTTCAGTTCAGTTCCTATAAGTTCAGTTCAGTTCCTATAAGTTCAGTTCAGTTCAGTTCAGTTCCTATAAGTTCAGTTCAGTTCAGTTCAGTTCAGTTCCTATAAGTTCAGTTCATATAAACTCAATTAAGAAAAGTTGTATACGGAGTATTATTTTTAACAACCGATGCAAACATTTTGCTTTAATTATTCAATACACGTATCTATAAAAAAACAACTCATTAATAATCTACCCGTCTTTACTCTTTAATTAATGCCAAACTTTCATCCTCGTTAATGCCAAAAAACAACTACTCATTATACGACACACTCACCCTCACCAATTGTCACTCTCCAATTAATCAACTTCTTCATTACCATTGTTAGAGAAAATAAATGGTTAGAGAAAATTGTAATAGTGAGTATTTTTTATCGTAATATAATCGTAGTATAATGTATGAACTATGAACAAACCATTATATATAAAGTTGAAAATATTTTAAATTACCTTGTATTTTAGACTATTTTTTATCAATGTCATATAATAATAATAATAATAATAATAATAATAATAATAATAATAATAATAATAACAACAACAACAACAACAACAACAACAACAACAACAACAACAACAACAACAACAACAACAACAACAACAACAACAATAATAACAATAATAACAACAACAATAATAACAATAATAATAATAGTTAACTTAAATTAAAATAAAGTTAATTAAGTTCGGGTTTTATAAGTTTAGTCCAGTTCAGATCCTATAAGTTAAGTTCAGTTCAGATCCTATAAGTTTAGTTCAGTTCAGTTCCTATAAGTTCAGTTCAGATCCTATAAGTTCAGTTCAGTTCCTATAAGTTCAGTTCAGTTCCTATAAGTTCAGTTCAGTTCAGTTCCTATAAGTTCAGTTCAGTTCAGTACCTATAAGTTCAGTTCAGATCCTATAAGTTCAGTTCAGTTCAGTTCAGATCCTATAAGTTCAGTTCAGTTCAGTTTAGTTAAGTTTCAGTCCAAAAGAACAGGGCCTAAGTAGATTATATATCCGATGTACTATAAACAATTGTATAGTTTATGAGCTATATAATAGAGTATTTGAGTTTTGTTTTACTATAAAGTTTTTGAGTTTATTCACTTACATATTAAGTTCAAAAAAATTACAATAAAACTTAAAAATAATACATATAGGAATACACATACTAAAAAACAAATGAAATCTGAGCATTGATGTATCTTCTTTTTTCCCTATTTAACTATTTGAGCCTCATAATATTGTGTTAATTAATAAGATATCAAATATAGTCATTTTACGATAAAACGTTGCTATCTTCTGATAAAATATTATCATTATGTTTAGGGTACGATAACTACAATTATAATATTTTGTTATTAAATAATTACATTCTATTAAACACACTGTGACATTTGATATCTCGTATAGTATGGTACACCGTCTAAAGTAAGATTTTGTCAAGGAGATTCATTGGACTTGGTCTTTGTCGGGTCGTTTGTCCGTTTTCGTAGAAAAAGAAGGTGGTGTACTTTGTTTATTTTTTAGGTTTTCATGACATAATCTTCAACTCAATGTAAATGATTCCTATTGAAAAATTAATATAATGTTGCAAACTTTGGAAACTAAAATTCTACTTTGTGATTCATTTTTGGGATATAAACCACTTTAGTTTATATGATCAAACGTCTTTTTAATTGAAGTATCTCTACTTATTGAGGCTTGATCTAGACCTAACCAACAACACTGATCAACCTAATCCGACCAACCCGTGCTGTCGAGCTCAACTATCAGCAAGTCGTTGCGTACACCGCTAGCCCAATTCAACTTGTCAAATCTCTAGGCCGATTCAAAGACATACTAGAGTTCATCTGTTAACAAACAAAATAAAAATAGGTGTAACATACAAGTCGAGTTAGGGCCAAGCCTGAATTAACCAGGGTAGTTCGTGCAGCCCAGATGGCCACATCCAAAAACGGGTAGGTTCAAGGCTTGACTAGAGCAGCCTCGCCTGTCTTGGCTTGGCCCGACTTGTGCAAAGTTTAGCGTGATCCATTCTTGAAGAAACAAGATTTAAGAGCACTCGAGCTGTTATGCGTAGGCGTGTTACCGAGTTGAGTCGAGCTCGAGCCCGAATTTGGCTTTGCTCAGCTTGTGTTTAAGAACCAAAATTCTTATAAAACAGAATAAAGAGACATCAAATTCTTATTTGAGATAAGATATTTTTTGTGGGAAATAAGGTGGACTAAAGGTAGTTATGATAAAATGTTGTTATTTAATAAAATGTCACCATTATTTTAAGATTAAAAATGACAAATTTAATTATAACATTTTTCATTAAATGATTACCTTCTATTAACAAAATAGTACATTAACATTTATTTTGTCTTAACAAGCAAGATTATTATTATTACGAAATGTCTTGTTGTGACGGATACTATCCGTCACAAGCTAAAAACGAATATTTTTCTCTTACCATAAGGTAAGTGGGGAGGAAATGAAGCATCCATGAATATTACCAGTATATATTGTGAGAGTTAATATCCGTCTTCAACTTGTGACGATTGTGTCTTTTTTAATCAAAATTTGTATTTGTATTATTATTAAAGAAATTCATTGAACTTTGTCTTTGTCGCGTCGTTTGGTCGTTTTCATAGAAAAAGAAGGTGATGTAAGTGGGTCGTTTGCTTAATTTACCACACAATTACATGGTATTTGTTCAGTAAGAGCCATTCTGCCACGACCGCCAGCCCCCACAATTCTATTTTGTGCTAAATATTTGGAATATAAACCACTTTTTCTTACATAATCAATAATCAAACGTTCTTTTTAATTGGAGTATCTCTACACCAACAACACCGATCAGCCTAGTAGAGACGAATCCAAAATAGTAGTAAGGGGTGACAGCCGCTATCCCAAATTTAGAAAATAATCGGATTTTTGCTACCCTGAATATTGTTGAATAGTACATAAATGTGCTCGTAATATAGCTTGTTTTGCTCGGCTTGACGGCTTGTGTTCAAGAACCAAAACTTGAGCTCAAACCAATCTCTAATTTACTCGAGTTTCAAAAAAATGTGCTCGTAATATAGTTTGCGAGCCTTAGTGCGAATTTGGATCAAACTCAAAACCTATATATTCCCTCCTATTCAAGATAACTGTCCCATTGTCTATTTTCGTCTATTCACAATAATATCCCATTGTCCATTTTTTGTAAATGTTTATACTTATTTTAATCACTTTAACTCACAATAATACCCCACCTTACCCCAACACTACTTATTTTAATCATCTCTACTCACAATAATAGTCAATAATATATTCCATCTCTCCAATCTTCCTAGCACATCCATTACTTTACAATAAACAAATGATTTACTTAATATTTGTGCCAAACACAGAATGAGACATTTATCTTGAATAAGAGAGAGTACAATTGTTGATTTTTTTCTCTCCCGATAATCTTAAAAATAAGGCTCAAAGGTCATATGTAAAAATATTTGGCAAAATCAGCGAAACATTTCATATGCGTGAAATGGAGATATAACCATGATAAAATATTTTTATAAAATATGAGTAATATCTTATCTAATTATGTTTCAAAATCTCGGCCGAGTAGCATCGTATCGACCGAGTGGTATCGGATTTTCATTCTACTAATACGAGATATTAAAATCACCGAGATTTACCGTGATTCGTCTGTGGTGGCGATTAAGGTCCGGTCATACCGTTACCGCGACTACGACCGATAATCAAGATTTAAATCAACGTTAATCCAATTGCATAATTTAAATTCGACCCCTTGTGAGCTTTTCGAGTCGAGTCCGCCTTTGCTCAGCTTGACTCGTTAAACTCTCAAGCCAATCCCAATCCTAATACCGAGCCGAATTTTAATCGCATTTTGACCGAGCCAATCTCGAGTTGCTCACGAGTTAGCTGTCTCATCTCATTATCACACACAGTCATGCGTCTACCGATGTCAAACCCCTTCATCATCTCCATCACAACTCCGAACTCCATCATCACCTTCACTTCTTCTCCCTGCCACCATCTTGAGAATACGATAACCACTGTATGTGGCCTAAGACACTCGAGTGGGCCTGATTGGGCCAGCTTGAACCCTGCCACCCTTTTGGTCATTTTCGTTGCTTTGGTGGTCATATACTCATATCCTAGGTAGCACGGACACTTCTCCTAATGAGCCGTACCGTGTCCGACACCGTATCCGACACCGACACTCCACGGACACACGCCGAAACGTGTCCAACATCTAAACAGCCGTGTCTAACTTTTTACATTTATTTGGGCACGTGTCTGACGCGTGTCCATGATATTTGAGCCGTGTCCGTCGCGTGTCCACGATATTTGGTTTTCATTTGCGGTGAATGATGTTCTTGAGATGAGAAATGCGTTATCGAAAGAGATCAATTAGAATATTGATTCGGATGAGGAATGAAAATAAATTTATTATCGAGGGCAAATTTTACCTTCACTTATTTAAAATTAATATCAAATACTTTTACAAAAATAAAATCAAAAATTTATAACTATAAAATGTATATTTTATTAAATTTAAATGCCGTGTCCCGTGTACTAAATTTCATGGCATGCCGTGTCCCGTGTCCGTGTCCGTGTCCGTGTCCGTGTCCGTTTTGGTGCTACCTAGCTCATATGGTCCATCGTACGGAGTATATATCTTAATTATAAAAGGGATTAAATTTTACCCCATATAAATAGATGAGAGACAAGAATTACCACTCGGTACTTCTCCGATATTCTGCTTTTTGCCTAATCTATCTATAACCCACTTCTTGCTTAAGATTGATCTGCCCGTCTTAAACAATAATTTGTCATACGAAGTACTACTTTATAGTTTATACAGTCATTATCTTAAGAAATCAATGCAACTAGAATAGACCTTTACAAAGTCGTCGAGACTTTGTAGCAATATATAGTACTACTATTATGTAATTCAGATGTTAACTCTTACACCACTGAAATACAAATTAGTACTCAAAATATTGTACACTAATAAGTAATACCTTGGTTGTTGCTTTTTCTGAATTATTCCCTCGATCTTGTCATTTATTGTCGTATTTTATTTCAAGTGTCTCGAGCAGTTGTTGTCCGGATTGTATTTGATGAACAATTTGATCCACTTGTCAGCTTATAATTAACCGCCTTGACAACAATTGAATATGGCTCTTGGGACAGTGTTATCTGTAGCTCAAACGCTCTTTGCCGCGCTCCAATGTTCACAGCTCAAGGAAATGTGGTCACTGTTTGGCTACAAATCTGAGCTTATGAAACTCCAACAAACCGTATCCACTATTAAGGCAGTGCTTTTGGATGCGGAAACCAAGCAAGCGTTGTCCCACGAGGCACAGCTCTATATTGAGGAGCTTAAGGAAGCGGTTTTTGATGCTGATGATCTGTTTGATGAGTTTGTCACCCTTGCTGACCGAAATCGTTTGATTATGGAGGGTGGCAAGTTCTCCAAAAAGGTCTGTCTTTTCTTTTGCCGTTTTAAGCATTTGTTTTTAGGAAAAATGTCGCGGACAAGGGTTCAGAAGGTTAGCCATAAACTCGATGCTATTTCGAGTAATCATCGCAAGTTTGGGTTTAGTCATGAGAGTGATCAGAGTAGCAAGCGTAGAAGGGAAGTCAGTTGCTCCCATGTCTATGCTGCTGATATTATTGGAAGGGAGGATGATGTCGACAGCATTGTAAGCATTCTGCTAAACTCTGATGTCGAACAAGATGTTTCCTTTCTTTCTATTGTCGGGGTTGGAGGTGTAGGAAAAACCGCACTTGCCCAACTTTTATTTAATGATGAAAGGGTTTCGACTGCTTTTTCAGTCAAATTGTGGACTTGTGTTGCTGATCATGATCAAGAGACAGAACAGCTGGACTTTGCGAGTATTCTAGCTAATGTTCTAGAGTCAGCTACTGGTAGGAGGCCGCAATTAGGGTCGTCGTTAGATAGTGTGCAGAAAAGACTTTGGGCATATCTTGCAGGAAAAAGGTTTCTTCTCCTGTTAGATGATGTATGGAATGAAAATCGCGATGAATGGATTAAGTTAGCTGGATTCTTGGCAGGTGGTCGAAGAGGGAGCTGGGTTTTGGTCACCACACGATCAAAAGAGACGGGTAGAGTCATAGGAAGTGGTCTAACTTATGAGTTGCAAGGTCTGTCTAAAGAAGACTCCTGGAAATTATTTCAGAGGACGGCCTTTGGACAAGGAACCCCTCCAGACGAGTTTGTCCAAATTGGCCGAGATATTGTGAAAGGGTGTGCCAATGTCCCTCTCGCTGTAAGAGTGGTCGGAAGTCTTCTATATGGCCAACGCAAGTCTAAGTGGGTATCATTTCAACAGAACGGATTGGCAAATGTTAGCAGTTTTGAAAATAACGGCATCATGCCAGTATTGAAGTTGAGTTATCATTATCTCAAGCCCCCGTTAAAGAGTTGTTTTAGCTATTGTGCGCTCTTCCCCAAGGACTTTGAGATAGACAAGGAGACGTTGATCGGCCTTTGGATGGCACAAGGATACATCACGCCGTCAGAGAGTGGTTATAGCATAGAAGATCTAGCTGAACACTACTTCTTCATTCTGTTACGTAGATGTTTTTTCCAAGATGTTAAAAAAGATGAATATGGTGAGATCGTATCTTGTAAAGTACATGATCTCATGCACGATATTGCTAAGGAAGTATCAGCGAAGGAGATATGTGAAGTAAATCCCAATACTGAGAAGAATCTGAAAATGAGCAAAGCAATTCGCCATTTTGCTGTGAGAGGACACAAATTCATGAATAATTCTTCTGTCAGGAGTAGGACTCATATTCGGACATACTTTCAAGTTAGCAAGGTTGGTGGGATGCTACCAGTCGAAAAATTACTAGCAAACTGCCCTTCTCTAAGGACATTGGATTTGAGGGGTGCAGAACTTGTGATTTTACCAGACTCAATAGGCATGTTGTTGCATCTGAGGTATTTGGATCTTTCATTTAATGCAAAACTGAAATCGCTTCCAAAATCAATCACGAAACTGCTGAATTTGCAGACGTTAAACCTGATCGGGTGTAGAGGCTTGAAAGTGCTGCCCAAAGATTTGAGTAAGCTTGTTAAGCTTAGGGTATTTGATGTGAAAGACTGTTTTTTGCCTCTGTACATGCCTCCGAACTTTGGCAGATTGACCTGCCTTCAGAAGCTTGATAGGTTTGGAATGGGTGACCTAAATCCAAGCGGAAAGAAACGCTTTGCTGAACTTGAAGATCTAAAAGCTCTGGTTAACCTGAAAGGCAGTCTTGGACTGCAAATTCGTTTACATCCAAGCGCACCATATATTGCTAAGGGCGGAGCATATATGAGTACGTTGGAACACCTCAGTGGGGTCGAGATTTGGTATTTACGTACTGATATCCAAGAGGAAGTCATGGACAAGGACGTGAAAATTGTATATGAGGAGGCCACAGTCGAGTACGAGGAGGCCATTTTGGAAGACCTGCAACCACATTCTAATCTCAAGTATTTAAGGCTGGTTGAGTACAATGGTAGGAAATTGCCGAGTTGGGCTTGGGAGCACAACCTCGCAAGTTTTCTTCCTAATCTGGTCAGGATTGAATTCAAAGAGTGTTTTGGATTGCATTACCTTCCCTGGCTCGGGTTGCTGCAATGTCTGAAGTTCCTCCGACTTGAAATATTGCCGAATTTGGAGTACCTGACTAATTCCATTCCTATCGTCGATTGTTATCTGTTTCCTTGCCTTGAACATCTTTATTTGGAAAATTTGCCTAAGTTGAAAGGATGGTGGCCACGAACAAATGCAGCGGAGGGTAATTGTGAAGTATCGTCCCCTTGTCTTCCTCAACTCAAAGGATTGTGGATATATGAGTGTCCGGGAATGGCAACTATTCCTCTATGTCCTCGCGTGGATGATCTCAGAATCTACGATGCTAACAGAAGTCTAGAGCTGAAAACACTAGATAGGGATATGAATCAGCAAGGACAGCTTATTACCTCTTCGGCATCAGATTCTAAACCTTGTCCCAAGGAAATGAGAGTGATTACAGGAAATATTGAACTGCTCGAGTTAGTACCAATAAGCAATTTCCAGTGTAAGGAGATGAGAATCGAGTCTGACTATAAGCTCAAGAGTTTGTCAGAAGCCGAGGACTTGTTCAAAACCTGCTTGTCCTCTCTTCAATGCCTAGAAATTTGGAGATGCCCGAAACTCAACAGTCTTTTTGGAGGGTTGGAGCATCTGACAGGCTTGCAGAAGTTACATATACGCAACAATGCTGGTCTTCTAAACAACGATGATAATGGTGGCGTACCATGGGGCAGCCTTGCTCCTACACTTCAATCATTGAAGCTGGAGGATCTTCCACATCTGGCAAATTTTCCTAATGGCATGCAGCACTTGACCACCCTTGAGTCTCTTTCTATTGTCGATTGCAAGGGGTTAACGTCAGTGCCGGAATGGATGCCTAACCTCACATCACTCCAGAAACTCGAGGTCAGGCGTGCTTGTACGGAACTGAAGGGAAGATGTACACAACTCACTGGAGAGGACTGGTTCAATATTCAGCACATCCCTGACATTTTAATTGAAGAATAATAAATACAGACTTTTTTAGTCTGTCACTTTTTTATGACATTTTTGCTAATTGCTCTTAGTTTCCATCCTTAGGCAAAGATCAGGGATATCCTTGCCCTTTTGTTTCCCAAATGTATCTTGAGTCGTTACTCGAGATTCAATGATCTTCTGTAAACTTTACACTTCTCTGAATTGCACGCTTCTGTACATCCACGCAGCGAGTTGCAAATATACTGCAGTAGTGAAGAAAATGATTAATGTTCTGATCCTGGATTTCTTCACTGGTTTGTAGTTTTATGTCTCTGTTCACATTCTTAATGTTTATTGCATCAGTAATACTGACTACTGATTAATATTAAGCAGTGAACTTCAATTTGGAAAGCAATCCTTGATGACAGGTAAGTACACTGTGTAAGATTGTTAATGATCAAACCGTGGAATCCATCAGAGCCAGAAAAAAGGACGCGAATGCAGTATAAATTCTCGTGATAATAAGATTTCCTAAATTGGTGATTCAGAAATCAGAACTCATAGTTTCTTGGTTTTGCTGCTCCAGACTCCAGTGCTTCCTGACCGCAAGCATTGTTGAACGACATCTTTGATTCAAGCGTACTTAACCATGCTACTGAAAGCCTGAAATTCATCTATGAATGATGGAATGATGCAAATAATCCCGAAAAAAGTAGTTCAGAACCAAAAACCATATAAAATTGCAAACATGGCGTAGTATAAATTCACCAACGGTCTGTAAACCTTGAGAAAAATCCCCAATATTTTAAAACAGCCATAGTTAAACAAGAGCTGCTTCAGGTAATCCTACAATTTCTGCTTTTACAGGGGAGATTAGCATTCTTCTGCTTGCTGTCATCTTTTTCTCGCCAAATTTATACTCAAAGCGCTTAAATTCACCGCTATTATTACTCTCGGCCTGCTAAATTCCTTTGGTTTAAGATAGTCACAAGTCTTGATAAATCTAAGACCCCTACTTACTCCATTCTATCACAATGTGCCAAGTGATGAAATTATTCTGGTGTAGAAGCCAAAAACAGCTGTGAATGCAATGGTACGAAATGTATTGTAAAACCGAGATAATCAAGTGCAAGAGTAGACAGAAAGGTTAATTTTTTTACTGAATGCATGAATAATTTACATCCTAAGTAAAGAAAGGGTGTAAATAAAACAAAAAACTAAATCTTTCAAACAGATTTCAACTTCTACCTTTCTTGTAAACAGGTTAAAATATAAGTGAGGGGATGTGTCGGGTGAGGGCCAAGTCCTCCCCATATGGCTGTTGGCATCTTTCATCGAGCCTCTTGGAACATCTTCGAAGTTGCAGTTCCCGGAGAGAGGTAAGTTTGGGAATCCATTTGGGCAGACATTCTAGCTTTGGGCAGTGCCGAACTTTTAGAGATCTGAGGGAGGTGCAGTACTGCAGACCCTCTGGTAATTCCTTCAACTCTTTGAAACCCTCCATGCACAAGGACTCGAGGCTAGAAAGGTGTTGCCATGGTATCCCAACTGGCAGCAGATTAGGACAGTCGGATATATTCAAGCATTCCAAGGCAGAAAGTTGCTCCAACCATCCTCTCACGCTCCTCAGTTTCGGACAAGATTTGATGCTCAGGAAACACAGGGAAGACAATATAAGGGTTGGCAACAACTCCTTTACTTCTCCCAAGCTCTCCACTCTTTCCTCACTGTCTATCTCGATTCCTCCAACAGACTGAATATACTCGGATGGCATTGAGTTGAGAAACTCCAAGCTGTTGACTCTCAGTAAACTCCGTTTCACATATGACAGAAGATGGCGAGGTCTGCTCAAAAAATTAGACCAAACCAATGTTCTTCTGGAATCATATATTTCCAGATATTCAATACGGGGAGATACAGGAATAAGCGTCATATTTTGGCAATACTCTATAACGAGCCACTTTAGTAGAGGGAAACAGGGAGACGATACCCACACTAACTGCGGTTCTTGGTTGTTGCCACCCATTTTTTCAGGGTTGATCGCAGGTAACCCCGATTCAGATCTCCCCGACCACCCTTTCAACTTAGGCAACACATGAAAACGGACTTCAACAAGGCTGGAAAAGAGCGATCCTTCACTTGAGTCACGCGTTTCTGGGTCCCTATCCACCACGTACTCCAGATTCTGCAATTCCATAAGTTGTAGCATTTTAAGGTGTGGCAGTTGTGCAACCTCAGAAGGCAGAGATATCAATTCGCAACATTTGTAAATCTTCAGAGTCACAAGATTAGGGAGATAAAATAATGTCGAGTTCTCTCCTCTTCCACACCATCTCGGCATTGTCTCACCATGATATCCTTCTAACTCCAACTTCCTAAGATCAGGATGAGGCTGCATCTCTTCCAGCAATGCTAGCTCATGCTCCTTGCTTCCATACTCCTTTCCCCGTCTAAATCTAACAACAATCTTCTTCAGCTGTTCCGTACTCCTTAAATATGCACCCCCGCTATGTCCTTCCTTCAAAAATTTTGCATTTTTAAGCACCCCAATTCGGATCTCTAGACTCCCTTTTAATTTATTCAGGTGTTTTAGATCTTCCAACCCATCAAAACATTGCTTTGAACCCACCACAAACTGGCCTAGAGTTTTCAGACAGTTCATCATACCTATGCCTCTAGGCATACGACTCAGTGCACGACATCCGGCTACATTTAAGGTGCTTAAATCAACTAGCTTGCTCACATCGTTTGGCAAATTTTCTAACCTACTGCAGCAATGTAAATCTAGAGTCTGCAGATTAACTAGTTTTGTTATTGATTTGGGAAGAATTTTCAGATGGATACTCCATGAAAGATCTAGATACCTCAGATGCAACAGTTGACCTATTGATTCTGGTAAACTTTCGGCTTGCATTTGTCTCAAGTCTAATGACCTTAAGCATGTCCAACTTGGTATCGATTTACTAGCTAGTAATTGGTTCGCATTACCCATATAAACCTTCTTCACTTGATGGTAAGTACGGATATGAGTCTTATTGTAGATCTGGTTTGTATAACAGTCATTCACAAGAGAGAGATGTCGAATTCTTTTGCCTACATTAGAAGTGTCAAAATTAAACCGACAAATCTCACCATCCGCTACTTGTTCAGCAATATCATGCAAGAGATCGTGCATCTTGAAGCACACAATCTCACCAAATTCATCTTCGACGACATCTTGGAAGAAACATCTTTGTAGCAAGATAAGAAAATATTCCTCGCCCAAATTGTCGAAGTCAATGTAGCCTTGTGCCATCCAGAGCCGGATCAACATTTGCTTATTAATAGTCCAATCCTTGGGAAAGATAGCACAGTAAGAAAAACAAGTTTTCAAGGAAGGGCTAAGTTGATCGTAACTTAGCTTCAATATGCGGTTCATTGTATCGTCTATTCCACTAATACTCTCTAATCCTTTGTGATGAAATGATAGCCACTTAGATTTGGACTGACCACGCAGAAGACTTCCGATTACTCTAATAGCAAGCGGGACATTGGTGCACTTTTTAACAATCTCTTTGCCAAGTGCAACTAAATCATCATCTCTTTCTTTTGCTTGGAATGCCATCCTTTCAAACAAACTCCATGACTCCATTTCAGACAAACCTTGTAACTCATGCACTTGATCACCTCCGATCATTTGGGCAGTTGTTTTCGAACGTGTAGTTACAACTATCCGACTTCCCCTTTGACCTACCTTCAAAAACCCTTCCAACTGCTGCCATTTATCGTAACTTTCAGTCCACACATCGTCTAGTACCAGCAAATACTTTTTCCCTTCCAATTTCTCCCTAACTTCATGATGTAGCTGCTCCAAAGAGGTCAAGTTATCAATGGGTGACCCTCTCACCACCTTTCCTAAAAAACACTTCAAGTCCCACTGTTCCTGATTCTGATCGGCAATACAAGTCCAACTCTTCAACTCAAATGCCTCGCTAACCTTAGGATCATTAAAAACAAGTTGGGCAAGAGCGGTTTTCCCCAAGCCTCCCATGCCTACAATGGTTATGAAGGAAACATCTGGTTGATCAACATGATCAGAGCGCAATAACATACCTACAATCCTCTCCACATCTTCGTCCCTCCCGATGATTTTATCACACAAAAAAGAAGACGTCTCCTCCTTTCTAAATCGCACGCTCTTATTCTCAAGCTTAAAGCTAATGTTAAATTCAACGACGGGTCTGGGCCACACCCGAACGGAGGAGAAAAAGTCCACAATATAAACCCAAGAGGGTTCCACTCTAAAACCAATTGGCAATAGAGGGAGTAACCCCTTGCCTTATATTATGATAATTCTTCTCCTCTTTTATCAATGTGGGACAATCCTCACATGTGGGGTTTCTTCACACTCCCCCTCACATGTGAAGCCCACTTACACACAGACTAGACAAATTTAACCGAGCAACCTTGCTCGTCCAGCTGTAAACTTGGCCCAGTATCAACTCAGACCTAGCCATGGGCTCTGATACCATGTTAAATTCAACAACGGGTCTGGGCCACACCCGAACGGAGGAGAAAGAGTCCACAATATAAACCCAAGAGGGTTCCACTCTAAAACCAATTGGCAATAGAGGGAGTAACCCCTTGCCTTATATTATGATAATTCTTCTCCTCTTTTATCAATGTGGGACAATCCTCACATGTGGGACTTTCGGGTTTCTTCACAGCTAAACTTACTACTATTTGTTGCAACACTGTCCAGCTTTTTATTAACCATTTTGACCTTGTTACAGAGATGATGAGTAAGAAACTTAAACCGAGAAAGAAAAGATGTCACCTTATTAAACACTTCATTACCAGCAGCCAAGTCTAGTTGCTTCTGCTTCGCTAGAGTGAGGAACTCATCCATCACATCATCAGCGTCGTACACAGCATCTTTGAGCTCTTTGATGTAGTTCCTCTCTTGACTGCTGAGTGCATCCTGCTTCGCGTCAGCATCCTCAAGAACAGCTTTGATGGTTTCGACAGTGCTTTGGAGGTCTTCAAGCTCGCGCTTGCAGTCGAAAATGAAGGAGATTGGTTGATGCTGAACCAAAGTCTGGATTGCAGCAAGTATAGTTTGAACAACACACATCACAGTTGCTAAGTCCATGATTAATGTTTCGAAAGATTATTAGAGATGATAATTATAGTATTTACTGAAAACAACATTTCTGTCAAGTAAACCATTAAAATGAAGTCCACATCAAATGACTTAGCAGTTAGCACCCCAAACTTGAATAGTATACTCTTACGTCTTCAGACTTTTTAACTACTGATAGTTACTTAATTAGTGACGGATTCACAAAACTTTCTTCACGGTACGGCTCCATATTTCAATAATTGAAAGAGTCGATTAATTTTTACGTCCTTATAAAATCAACTTTTCTAAATTTACATCCTTATAATGTTTTTGTTAATATTTTACACCCTTATAAAACATTTTGATCAAATATTTGCCCCCTTAGCTGTATTCCGGTGCAAAACAAATTGAATTTACGATATTACCCATAGTTAATAACAAATACTCCGTATAATCTTTTTATCTTTGCCTAGACTTCCTTCTCTTACGCTACCGTCATTTTCAGCCTTTCATTTTACCTCTTCCCCTAAATTTTCTTTAAAAGGATTATACGGAGTATTTGTTAATAACCAGCCCAACTCTCCCACATCAAACCAGCCCAACTCCTCTGATCAGCCTACCTCTCTTAATCCGCCTATTGGGCCTGACTCCACACCGGCCCACTCCTCTGATCAGCCTACCTCTTTTAATCAGCCTGCTTTGGGAAGGGGTCACCGTATGCGGGTTCCGAACCGAAATCTCAATGATTATTATGTGGAGTTTGACAGTGATGATAATGGTAACGATAGTAGTCCATCTCAAGTCTCGCGCCTACTCGCCACCTCTCCTTCTTCAGGTACTCCCTACCCCCTTGCCAATTATTTGTCTTGCACTAAATTTTCCACTCCATACCGATCCTACATAGCCGCTCTTACCACTCATACGGAGCCTCGGAATTTTAAGACTGCCGTGCAACATAGTGAATGGAGGGCGGCTATGGCGGACGAAATGCGGGCTCTAATTGAAAATAAAACATGGGAGCTTGTACAATTGCCTCCTGGTAAAAAGGCTCTCGGCAGCAAATGGTTGTATAAAATCAAGTACCGGTCTGACTCCTCCATTGAACGCTTTAAAGCTCGGTTGGTTGTGTTTGGAAATCATCAAACAGAGGGGGTGGATTATGATGGAGACATTTGCTCCGGTCGCTAAAATGACGACTGTCCAGACTTTCCTTGCTGTTGCGGCAGCGAAAATTTGGCATTTACACCAGATGGATGTCCATAATGCCTTTCTTCACGGTGATTTGGAAGGGGAAGTTTTTATGAGGTTGCCTCCAGGGTTTGATGCCCCTAAGCCTGGGCTTGTCTGTCGGTTGAGAAAGTCTTTATACGGGTTAAAACAGGCTCCTCGGTGTTGGTTTGCGAAATTGGGCGTGGCTCTAACACGGTATGGCTTCATTCAAAGCTATCATGATTATTCCTTATTCACATTTGTGAAAGAAGAAGTCCGTATTAGTGTTCTCATTTATGTTGATGACTTAATTGTGTCCGGTAATGATTTGAAGTCTCTGACCTCTTTCAAAGCCTATTTGCATCAATGTTTTCATATGAAAGACTTGGGTGACTTAAAATACTTCCTTGGGATCGCGGTTGCTCGAAATTCGGATAGTATTTTCTTGTGTCAACAGAAGTACGCATTAGATATTATGAACGAAGTTGGTCTTCTTGGGTGTAAACCCGTTTCTACTCCACTCGAGCAACATCACCGCCTCGGGGAGAGTACGAGCGAGCTCTTGTCTAATCCGGCGAGCTATCGCCGACTAGTAGGTCGGCTGTTGTACCTCGCTGTCACGCGACCATAGATCTCTTATGGGGTTCATATTTTATCTCGGTACATGAGTGCACCACGTATTGATCATTGGCTTGCCTTGTATAGGCCCAATATCCTAATACCCTCCCGCAATCGTAAAGGCAGTACGTAGTGCGAACTTTACGATTGGAGAAATACAAAAGAAAACAAAAAACATAATTAATATAAAAAAAAACGTCTTCGTCTCTTCATCGACATTTATAATAAATCTTCTTCCTTTTCACAAGTTGGTAGTTGGTAAGGGTGCGTATAGGACTCGCCAGACAAATTTGGTGCGTAACTCGCCAGTTTTTTTTTCTGTGCGTAACTCGCCAGTTTTTTTCAATGCGTAACTCGCCAGTTTTTTCAGTGTGTAACTCGCCAGTTTTTTTCAATGCGTAACTCGCCAGTTTTTTCAGTGCGTAACTCGCCAGTTTTTTCCGGTGCGTAACTCGCCAGTAAATTAAATACCGCCTTGATTAAAGAATCAGATTTCTTAGATCTGTCATTGAATTGAAGAATAGAGTAACTTTTTTTTTAAAAATAAAATAAAATAAATATCATTCTAAAATCCAGCCGGAGGGCACCACTAGTTAATTAGTCCCTCCGGCAGGACAGCGGAATATCGTTTTTACGCCTCAAGAGCGTGAGGCTCTGATACCATGATAAGATAATAGAAGGAGAATATAATATGGAATTGTATTATTGAGTTGGGTCTTTTACATTGATAGGTGACGGATGTATTTATAATACATTGACACTCAATAAACCCTAGGATGATAGAACCCTAATGATAGTTGGGCTTGCCTTGTATAGGCCCAATATCCTAATATTTTCCAAAAAATACAAAGTTCACATTTATATCTAGGATTTTTTTGCCGTCATAAACGTACAACTCATGCCATTCAACATACTTATTTGTATTCTCTCGATTTCAATTATTTGTTTATCTTTCCATTCAACATACTTATTTGATGTATTCTCTTGATTCAGATTATTTGTTTATCTTTTGTTTTATTTTTACAAAAATTAAGAAAAGAGAAGATGGTTATAGTCATTGGAACGGAAGCTACACCTATAAATCGTAAATAAAATTAAGTATCCTAATTATCGATATAAAATAGAATGAAAATAAAGAAGCTAGAGGTAAATAGGTGCAAGAGAGAAGAGATTGTGAGATAAAAGAAATAAATAAAGACAAGAGTATTTTCGTCACAAATTATGGATTTTGGTGGGAAATTTTAAAATTTGACGGAATATTCCATTTTTTCACATTGGAATCCGACTAATGGGTTAAAATTTGGTCAAAAGTGTTTTATAAGGGTGTAAAATATTTAAATTTTTTTATAAGTGGGTAAGTTTAGAAAAGTTGATTTATAAGGGGTAAAGATTAATTAACACTAATTAAAATACACTATTTTGCAAAATATTTGGAGAAGCAATCTCACAAAATGTAACTAGAGGAATGTTTTAATGATTCTACAAAAGTTTTAAGTCGAGTCTTGTATTTTCAAGACTCTTTGTTAAATTTGAGTAAGATTTAATAAAGTCTTATCTTAAGACTAGCAATAATCTTACTCTAAGTAATAATCGAAAATAACTATATGCAATAAAATTTAGGACTCGGTTTTAGTTTTCTTTTGTTGTGCTTAATTAGTTAGCGGATGAGTACCACAATAATGTCGCGAATTAACATTTTAGTTTTCATTTTTGTGCTTTTACTACAACTATAAACAATAGGGTTTGCTGTATAAATTGATTATATTAGATAATTGAGGAGTTATAATTTATAGGGAAGCTATACAACATAAATAAGAATAGGAGCATATACAAAAGAAGGTAAATGGATCTGCTGGTGAATATGTTATTGCTATAATTACAATATATGACAGCTTGATTGAGAGATTATGTAGGATTGAATTGATTTTGTGGGAAAGCGATAGAGATACACATTGTATATGGAAAAACTCATACACGACCAATCACATCGTGCCACATATATAACCATAGTTAATTTGCATGAGTTAGTGTTAGGGTATATTAGTAATTATACAAATATAGTTAAGTTCTTAACCACATGTAGTTAGCATAATTTAGGAATATTTGTTATTTTGTTAAGATTTTAGTATGTTTGAAGTAATTTAATATTTTTTAAAAATATTTTGTTATTTTTTGTATTAACTTAATTAAACACTTATTAAAAACCACTAACAACAACAAATACAACATGCAATTACTATATGTAATAAGCTCAATTGCATCATTATTGTGTCAGTCGGGGTGAATTGCATACCGCGGTAGTAAAGTAGTCGTTGGAAATCGTCAAAGTGTTGTCGTCCTCCAATTCCACTCAATTGGTCATCTTGAACCCTCTCTCTTGGAAAAACACGCGTTAATTTATTGAGGAATGAATTCTTGATCTTTGAAAAAGATTACGAAGGCGGACAACTAGAATTTGCATTGGCCCAAGGACTAATTGTGTCTTGCACGTGGTCGGCCCATAAAACTAAAGTTTATTTTTTTTCAGTCATCAACAACTTCGATAAAAAAAACAAGGATAACAATAACAATAATAGCCATAATCGTGGCAAAACACAAATAAGTGTAACAATTATAAATAATATTTTAAGAAATTGTGGCAAAATTATAGTGAATTTGTGGTAAATGTGTATATATTGGCAACATACATACAATAAATATATTGTGACAATGATTTTTTTTTCCTTGCGCAACTTACTTGTTCTAGATTGTACTTGTTCTACCAGCTTAGTTCTCAAGAAAAGAAGTATACCTCCTCAACCACTCACTCGTACCATTTGATTGAGAAATCTTTCCTCCGCACCGTGTATCGCATTCTGCCCTTCCTGAATTTGCCTTTCCTGAACTACTGATGTATATTCCAGTTTCGGTTTGTCATTCAACTCCAACAAGTACCAGGCTTTATACATCGCCCAACACACATCCGACAGCGTCGAGTAAGCTTGGTGGACCTCCTCAACCACTCAGTCACTCCATTTCTTCCGGAGATCGCCTCCTTGAAATGTAATCAAATATTTTGTTCCGAAAAGAGTATTGTCAGCTGTTCAAATCTCTTTACCAGCTTTCCTAGTCACATTCTTTTCTTTATCTTTTTCTTTCTTGCCAAAAAAATAATACGCATTCTGTTCGGAATGCGGCCACGGACATGTCTCTGCAGTGTGAAGAGCAAAATTAACAATTAAACCCTAACAACAAATATGATTTGGAATCTTCTATACTTAGCTATTATTTTGTATATCAATCTAATTATAGCAAATATGATAATCACTCGTAATCAAATCCCTCCAATCAAGGGATTGTCATACTTGTTTTTAGGCTTAGAATATTCTCATACTTTGTATATATACTCCTCTGTACATCGATGCATATATCAATAACAATCACTTTATTCAATACTCTCTTATATATACTTCATGTAAAACTGCACTATTATTCATCTAATACAAACACATTTATATATCTTATATGGTATTAGGAATCCTCTCCATCTTGATCCTCATAATCTCCTCTACTCGGTATACCCATGGCCTCCTCCAGTGCATCCCTAACTCCGACAAACCATCCAAACCTCTCATCCAAAATAATTAGTGGCTAGACTACGACTCTTACAAACCCATTGTCGACGCTGTACGCGCTCGTAATACACCTATTTCATGGGAAGCATTCCATGACAAATTAATACAGCATGAACTAACCAATCAAACACAACACCACTGCCCAACCCTCCAACCCTTCCGCACTTGTTGCCACCCATCACTACAACCCATCCCGTCACACCTACAACACCCACCACAACAACTGCTCCTACCACACCAACAACACCAACAACCATGCACCCAACCAACCCAAAGCTTTCAAGGGGAAGTGTCACTACTGCCGTGAACAAGGGCATGTAACCGGGGACTGCCCTGACTTCAAGTTATTAATCGTCAATTTCAATTTCGCAATCTTCCATTCTCGCATTGTAATTCATGTCTTATTAATAAGAGCCATAAATTGCCATTTTCCGACTCCACTTTAATATCTAATGCACCCCTCGACATCATTTTTTCAGACGTTTGGACAACTCCCATCACGTCTCATGAACACTACAAATACTACATTATATTTTTGTTGATCATTACACTCATTACATATGGATATATCCGCTCAAAAACAAATCCGACACATCTTCAACCTTCCTTCGTTTTAAAGCCATAATTGAAAAATACTTTCAAAAACTACAATTCTATTCCAACCACGGAAGCGAGTTTAAAAAGTTAAACCAATTATGACAATCCCTTGATTGGAGGGATGTGATTACAAGTGATTATCATATTTGCTATAATTACATGGTGTGATTGATATAAAATAATAGCCAAGTATAGAAGATTCCAAATCATATATTTGTTAGTAATATCTTCAATACAGAAAATGTGCAATTAGAAAATCAATCGATCAGTATCATTCAAGTAATTAAACACTAACAACACAAATTTGATTAACCTAATTAAATCCTAACAATCGCAACATCAACAACAACAATCATATATTTGTCAGTAATATCTTCAATACAGAAAATGTGCAATTAGAAAATCAATGATCAGTATCATTCAAGTAATTAAACACTAACAACACAAATTTGATTAACCTAATTAAATCCTAACAATCGCAACATCAACAACAACAATCATATATTTGTTAGTAATATCTTCAATACAGAAAATGTGCAATTAGAAAATCAATCGATCAGTATCATTCAAGTAATTAAACACTAACAACACAAATTTGATTAACCTAATTAAATCCTAACAACCGCAACATCAACAACAACAAGCATATATTTGTTAGTAATATCTTCAATACAGAAAATGTGCAATTAGAAAATCAATCGATCAATATCATTCAAGTAATTAAACACTAACAACACAAATTTGATTAACCTAATTAAATCCTAACAATCGCAACATCAACAACAACAAAATGTAAAGATTAGAAACTACGTTTAATTCCCTCCGGTTCTATCTGTGAGATTGTTGATTTGAAGGACGGAAAGGGATGGAGGTTGTTCGGGAATGATTGCTTGTACCTGGAATACGCGACCATTTCTCTATCCGACGGAGCAAAACGCACTCCGCGGTAGAACACGCCTTCGTCAACGTCCGTGAAGTGCCGCCCTCCTCCGATGTCGCTCACCTCATTCATCTTCAAAGTTGCGCGCAAACTCTTGAGTAGCAGCTTCTTTTATCATTTGAAAAGGAACGAACTACTTATATAGACAATGTAGCCCAGCCCAGCCTAGCCCAGCCCAACCCACTAACAAAACCAACACAAATTCAGCCCACCATCACAAATAATAACCACACAGGACTGGGTCAGGGCTGACTTTTCTTGGCCCAACCCTATGCTATTTTAGGGTTGTGTTAGGGCTGACTTTCTTTGGCCCGACCCGGCCTAATGTACAGTTCTAGATGAAAGAGACTTACTCAGCTCCTTGGTACATATTATCCTTCCGGCCCATTAATAATCTATTGGTCCGAAAACACATGTCTAACAATCTATTTCGACTGCCTAGAAAGACTTATGACCAAGTTGTGTAGGTGTACATGGGACTTTATGGCCCGTTTAGTCACCATACATTACATCAATGTCTTAGGCCGATCCAAGTTGAGTAGGTAGTGTTGTGAATCTTGTGATGTTAATGAGTGATTTCGAGTGTGTTTTTGAAGTTGCGAGGATTTGTCGTAGTCATTATAAATGGTTTTAAAATCTTCAAACCACTTGTGATTTAAACGTGATTGTTGTTTTGACTAACGACCTTTATTTACGTCTCAACCCTGAAAATACCAATAGCTGTTTTATCTATGCAGGTCAAGATACATGAGAATGAATTTAACCAAACAATGAAACAATGCAACTCTTCGAATTCCGATTGATCGCATTCTTTGGATATTCCTAAGAAATCATTATTATTGCATGAGTTTAATTTCCGCTACAATTTTGGGGGCGAGACCTTGTCATAGTTATTCGCCCGAAAACTATACCGCAATCCCGTAAATAATTAAACAAGTGTACACTTTATACTTCCCAAACTTGTTTTGTATTATTTAATAAATTACCCATCAAAAAAAAATCGTAATTACCCCAAAATAAACCGATAGTTACACCTAAATCACCAACATTATATTAATTGGAAGGAATGACATGAAAAATAGTTAGTATTTTGATAAAGTACAAATTTGACATAGTACTTTTGTACGCATTCCAGTTTTCACGGGATCCTGGAAAAATATTGTGGAAAAGTAGAGGTGTTTGGTATATCCTCTATTCGCATTTCAACATCATCAACAGTGGCGTGAAACGAGTTCATCATCTTGATGCGAAACTTGGCGATAACACAAGAGCACCTGTAACAACGTTCTATAAATGCAACAATGCAGAAAGTCCAACAATTATGGTCATATGACGAAGGCAAGACAAAGCAACGACGAGCCCTTTCGGGTTGATGCTTGAGAATCTGAACCAGGCTCGCTAATCCGCTGATAGTCGATAGGTATGGTCTCACCAACTCTTGGAACCAGTTTAAGTACTGATAGGATATTATGTCAGACAGGCTGGGAGGCCAGAAATCTCTCACAACTTTTAGCATATCTTTAGGGTCGAAAGTTGAGAGGTCGTAGGTGTAGAAGCAGGGCGTCAATTCCATACCACCCGTAGGATCAATTAGAAACATCCTTAGTGACGGGTCCCCCTCGAAAAAAGCCATCACCTTAACACCTCCTTCGTGTCTACGAGCTGAGAAATCAAGATACAAGGATAACATGTCATGGCTTTCCTCGTCCTCATAATTATAGATCTCGTAATGATGAGCAATGTCATCATCAAATAAAAGAGACGTTGATGGTACTGGACGAAGGGATCCATTGTCTGAGGTTGGGATCAAAGGCCTCAATTCGAGTACTACGAAGACGAGGCCTTGAACGACAGGCAATAGTACCCACGGTCTCTACCACGTGGTCTACCCTTGAGTCGGGAATATCAGTATGATCAAACACAAAGTAAATAAGTCCATCCAAAATAGTGTGAGACACGACATTATACAATCCGGTAATTAAATTAAAAAGGCGGGTCAGGCAACGACACCCAACAACGAAGACTTATTGTATTATTGATTGATGGTGTGGATCATATAAATACGCAAGACCATATCCATCCAGTATGTTGGACTTATTGTGTTGATGATGACAAGTCTTCTATGTCTAAACCATTCTTCGGCTTAATGCAAGACCATATCCATCCAGTATGTTGGACTTATTGTGTTGATGATGACAAGTCTTCTATGTCTAAACCATTCTTCGGCTTAATGAGTTATCTAGATATGTTGTTGACAGGTCTCGAACAAGCCAAGGATGCGGAAATGAAGATGGGTCTATACTCGTGATCTACTTAGATGAATTGTGAGGGTATCGGACTTGTGTTTAGTCTTTGTTTTCGGTCCAACAAAGTACGGTTTAAAATATCAAAATAATTTTGGGATTAGGTTTTTTTCTGAAATGTCTTTCTAAACTAACAAAATTATTTTGTGAAGAAAAAATCTTTTTCAAATAAGGAAGTTGTTTCCTAATTGATCTCAAATTGTTATATCACAGCTTGCAAAAAGATTTGATTCCTTCAAAAGCTCTCATGGGTTGAACAAGTATAAATTTGATAAGACGTATTTACTTATATTTATACCCCTTAAGTATCTATTTTTATGGTCGTCTTTCGCAATATTTGAGCTATTATATTATATATTCGCTAGTTTCGGATTTAGTTACGGTTGTTATCATTTTAAATACAAATAGGCTTAATTAGTATATTTTGATATAGCAGATTACAAGACGGAAGAGAATGGACCCAAGAACGCGCTTAATGGATTAATACATAAGACACGAGTCGAAATGTATATGGGTCGAATAATTAACGAACAAGAAGTGCAAGCCGAATCGAGACGAAAGAAAAGCCCAGCAAAACGTGGACTTGAGCTTTAAGTGGCTTGTTCAATTAACAAAGTCAGAAACAAAATAAGTTGAACAAAAGAAGGGAATTAGGAAAGAGTACAAAGAGAAGCAGCGTGAAAATGGAATTTCATTCCATCTCAACCAAATCTCTTATCATATTTTAATCCAAATCTCTATACGATTGATTCCGAATGAACCACAAACACAAACCTTGATCAGTTATAAATACACCGTTCCATCATAATGAGAAGGGAGATTCGGAGACCGAATACCCAATTATTTTCATAGAAATTGAGCGAAACAAGTGACGATTTGAGACCTATTGGGTCATGAGAGTAGTAGGAGACCGTACTTGGGCGGAGTCTTAGCACACGGTCGAGTAAGGGCGAATTTGAGGCGGTTCCTGAGGTGCGATATCCGAAGTTCCGACTACAAATTCCGGGCAGAAATTAAGTTCTCTCTACCTCTCGTATACTCAATTTATGGTTTATTTTCGTTGATTAATTTTAGTATTGGAAACGGTTGATTGTTTACTATTAATCTTTCATTAATTTGTATTCAAAACTTTACTCGTTCTTAATTGATAGTTGCGATTTTCAGCGGTAATTTGTTATCTTATTGTGGCTGAGATTGTATGCTCAAGCTATTTGTGTGATTCTTGGCTTAGTTCGAGTTACATAATTCGAGTAGCGACTAGTTTAAATTAATCTCTGCAAACTGGGGTTATTTATATTAGGAGTAAAATTTGGTCAGTTAATCTTTAGGTAGTGACGGTACCGAAGGATTAATTTGGGTTAATGATATCTTCTTGGTTCGATAATGCTTCTAATCTGGTCTTTAGTAGGGTGTGACAAACTTACATTGGTCGGTTAGTTAAGAATCGATCTAGGCTTAGTTCAGGTCGATTGTAATCTTAGAGAAGATAGGGAGTTCTTGTTATCTTGAGTTCCGCAATTAATCTATAAAATACTTGATTAGACGTAAACAATAATTGGTTGACAAGCTAAAATTACCATAAAGATATGAGCTTAATTGGTTATTTGCTTTCGTATTTAGTCTTAGTTCCACTAGTTTATCATTTCTATCACAAATCAAACCCCCTTAATCGTACATATTGTTAATAATGTGAATATGTAAATATATGGTATATATGTAAGTTAGTAAATAAAAGTACTCAATAGTTAGTTAGTTTTTCCAGTCTCTCCGTGGGATCGACCCTACTTATCCTTTACTATATTGTTATTTTTGAGGCTAAGATAGGTTTTATAAATTGTTAATTTGAATGCGCAAACGACCCGTATCAAAATTACTTGTTGTTTTCACTCTTAAAGGCAATATTCTTAAGTGTTAGAATGTGACTCGTTTGTCGCATTAATATGTCGGAGTTTTATTACGGTGAGCAATAAACTAAGAAGGGATAAAACTGAAACTCAGAATACATGTTGAACATAATACAAGATTAATGATGTCATGATGATGTCATCATCATCAAATATCTACAGCTTGTTTCACGGACCGCGTGGGATTCCTATTTTGGTTTCATGAAGAGTTTGTACGTGCATGTACTACATGTACGTACGTAATTGTTTTATTTAATTAGTTTATTATTTTTGGTAAGTTGTTTTAGGAATTAGTTTCCTAATTAGATTAGTCTTTGTCAGGGTAGTTTACTATATAAACACTACTCCGTCTTAGCTATTCTTAAAGGAGAGATTTGTGAGGCAAACACTTTGAGAGTTTTAAGAGGCAGATCTAGAAAAACTCTGTGCTCATCTTTTGTAATTTGTAATTCTCCCGACATAGTGAAATATTTTCCCTCGCCCTGGTGGATGTAGCTATCGCATTGATAGTGAACCACGTAAATCTTGTGTGTCTCTTATTTTTGCATCTACTCCGTATCGCTTCCGCACAACAATTGGCACCAGAGCTAAGGTTCTGATTTGGGATCTGCTTCCGCGTTAGTTGGTTTTTAGGCGTTATTTGGGTTTCTTGATTTTCAGGTGAAAAGATGTCGGGAACGAATGTTTTGAATGTTGAAAAGTTCACTGGGAGAAATAGTTTTGGGTTGTGGCAGTTAAAGATGAGAGCTTTGCTTAGACAGCAAGGCGTATGGTCTGTTATCTCAAAGGCAAAGTCAGCAGGTAGTTCGACTGATGCAGCAAAGACAGCAAAGACAGATGCAGAAGTAGTCTTGGAAGAAAAGGCTCATTCTTTAATTCTGTTATGTTTATCTGATCATGTTATGATTGAGGTTGCCGATGAGGAAACTGCTACAGGTTTGTGGTTGAAGTTAGAATCTTTGTATATGACAAAGACTCTAACCAGCAAGTTGCTTCTTAAGCAGCGTTTGTTTGGTCTCCGTATGCAAGAAGGTACGTCTCTCAAGGACCATCTAGACAGTCTTAACTCTATCTTACTTGACCTGCGTAATTTAGATGTTAAGGTAGATGATGAGGATGCTGCCTTGATTTTGTTAGTTTCTTTGCCAAATTCGTTTGAGACTTTTGTGGAGTCTTTTGTTGTTGGTAGAGATTCTTTGACCCTAGAGGAGGTGAGGTCAGCGCTTCACACTAGGGATTTGCGCCGAGTAGCGTCAGGTGGTGGTGTTGTAGACAATAGTCCTATGGGGCTTGTTGCTGATTCAGGGGGTTCTAGTAAGGGTAAAGCCAAGTCTAAGGGTCCTCGTAAGAATGTCTGCCATTACTGCAAGGAATCCGGTCATTGGAAAAATCAGTGTCCTAAGTTAAAGGAAGCTGGTGTTTCTGCTGTTGCACAAAAAGTTGCTAAATATGATTCTGAGTAAGATTATGCTCTCGTTGTTGATGTTGTTCCACGTTCTTTGGATAGTTGGATTCTGGATACGGGATGCGTTTATCATATGTGTCCTAATAGGGAATGGTTTGATTCTTATAAAGATTCACAAGGGGATAATGTTGCCATGGGTGACGGGTCTATTTGTGAGGTGCTTGGAGTTGGTACTATTCGGGTTAGGATACGTGATGGTGTTGTTGTCTTCCTAGAAGGTGTTAGGCATGTTCCACGTTTAAAGAGAAATCTTGTATCACTTGGGATGTTAGTTGATCAGGGCTACAATTTTCAAGGTAATGGTGGTTCATTGTGCGTTAGTAAGGGTTCTTCTGTTGCTTGGAGAGGTGCTAAGGAAGGAACTGTTTATGTCCTTCAAGGCACTGTTCTGACTGTTGGAGCATCAGGTAATCGTTCTTCTGTCTCTCTCGAGTCTAAGTTGGGGCATATGCAACTTGGACATGTGAACGATACTTTGAAGCACATCCAGTTTGGGTCACTTGGTGATACTCTGGATATTTTGGGTTTGGATAGCTGTAGTGAGAATGGTGGTGTTGACGGTAAGGTGGAGTCTATTCCGATACAGGTCAAACTACAAGGTTCTCAAGATAAGCTATCAACTTTTGTCTCGTCGCCTCAATGAGGCGATCTGCGCCCATAAGGTGGGTGGTTTGGGGCTCCAGGTGGAGCTGTTGTGACTCTTGAAAGAGAGTCGTTGGGATCTCGTAAGGGGTCATTTGAAACTTCGACGGGAGTTTATTCTTTGGAGCTTTTGGGTTGGACGTGCTAGTCTAACAGTTTGTACCTTTGATGGAGGTAATTTGTGCTCGCTTAGAATGTTTGGTTTCGACTTGAGTTTTGTTGCCTTGGTGTAGGCATATTTGTGGTGGTCATGACACCTAGTATACTCAAGTGAGACATTTGTTTTGTTCGTGGCGTTTGTGTTCTTTTGGGACAGTTTGGTACGACGGTACATCTAGCCACGTAGTTTGAAGGAGATTTTTTTTGGAGTCTTGTGTGTGTTGTTTTTGGTACACCGTTCCATCATAGTGACATTGGGTATCTCATATATTTGTGTTGGCGTTTGGTAGCTTTTGGTCTCTTTGGAGTTTGCTACGTTTGGCCTTCCTTTTGGTATGAAGATATATTGGATACTTAGTACATTTGGTAGTTTCAGCTTACTACATTGGGTACTTCGTATATTGGTCACGTTTGTTGCACACTTGGTTCGTTTGTCCATTTTTGGGAGTTGTGTTCAAGTCAGAATGGAGACTATCGGGACAGATAGTGACTTGAGGATCGATTCCGTAGAAGCTGAATTGGGTTTGGTTCTTCTATGTTGAGTTCGCCTTTTGGGTAATTCAAGTCAAGGTGGAGATTGGTTGTAACGGAGGCGTCCCGTTACCCAAATAGTTAATTGATAAGGTGATAAGAACAATAAATAACGAATGTAAATAAAGTTGACACAAGGAATTACGTGGTTCACCAGTAAAATAACTGGCTACGTCCACCCTGCAAGGAGATCAAACTTCACTATAATGGAGAAAATAGTACAACAGTAGACCGGTACACACGCGCTCAATATGAGCCAAAAGTATACCCTATTCTACCAACAAATATGGTAGTCTCAAAGGGAACAAAAGAGACTACCCAAATAAGACGGAGGACAAATTATCTTGAGGCCAACCAAGATCTAAACAAACTCCTCCAATCTTCAAAGACAGACGAACCTCAATAATAGGGCCTGAGACAAACTGAGTTTTCTTCTTCGGAAGGAAACTCACAAATTGACCCTCTTTATTGTGCTCTCAAATCTCTCTCTTAATTAACCTAGAATAAAACTTGAGTCTTTATATAGTTATTCTACCCAAGATAAAATATCTAGACTAATAAGGAAATAAATCAAAATAGGAAATTAATAATTAATTTCCTAATTACTAACCAAAACAAATACCAAAGAAAGACGTGGAAACTTAGAACCCAAATCAAAGTCAAAGTCTATAATTATATCCGTCGTATTACGGAGCAACGTAGCATAGCACACTACGTGATTTCCAACGCCGACTTCGGTGATGCGTGCGACTCACTGCACGGCTCCCGGATGTCTTTCTTTGTTCTTTATTCTCAATGCTCTTCTCGTCTTTCCGTCTTCGACATAAATTCAAGCCACAAGTTTTCTAACATTAAGCAAGTTTAAGGATTTTCAAAACTGTTTTTTTGCAAAAGGACGTTAATCAAAGGATTTTATAAAAGCAATTTTGCAAACAGTTTTTGTAAACCGTACTTTCAAGACCGACATTGATCAAAGCAAGTTCGTTTACTCGTAGGATATTTTTGCTCTCCTTTGTTCAAATCTATTGAATATTTCAAGGAGACAAAAACTGTAATCAGTCTTTTTCATTCATTCAGTTGTAAAGAAAAATATTTGGAGTACGGGTTGTACTCAAGCTGCACGATCGAGTTGATCGTGGGGATTGTTTTTGTAATCGGGTTTGGTGATAAAAATAATAAGAGAAAGGGGTGGACGTAGACCTTTAGAGAGTAGGTCGAACCACGTTAAAAATCGCGTGTCTCGTTCTTATTCTTCTTTTATACTTTCATACGTCGTCATTCAAATTGCATCTTTTCTCTCAACTAATTTTACAATCTCAGCACAGGTTACAATATTTTGAACACTCTTCAATACTGTTTAAATTCGTTTGTGTGCTGCCAACGAAATTAGTAGAGTAAAAGACAAAGTTTTAAAAAGAGTACTTAATTCACCCCCTCCCCCTCTTAAGTGCCAGATCCATAAACTCATCACAGTATATAGAAAACTATGATTCTAACAATATTTCATATTCCGTATTAAGGTAAGTAATTATTCCTAATCTTATCTTATTTTATAAAATAAGAATATTATATATCATTATATATTATATTATCCTAAAAAAAGTTGTTGCTAATTTATGGACGAGTTTTACTCAATCATAGACATGATTGACCATTATACCTATCGTTTCACAACATTTACAATTTTATTTCACCTTCTCACCCTAACCCCCAAAGTACCCTTTCCCACCACCCCTCGCCTACGCGCCGCCAACCTGAATTTCCGACTAGACCAACCTCCCCTCCACCCGCCCAGATCTGCGCTGTCTCTTCGATATTTTTTGTGTTCTACCCTCGTCTTTGTTGCTGTTATCTTGGGAGCAAATTATTCTGATTGTTTTTCTCTACCCCCGAGCTAGAAATCCATGTACAGTCTCATGACTGTTCATACATCATCAAACACTGATTCAACCGAGTTCCTAGGGCAATAAAAGTCGTCGATAAAAACCAGAAACTGCAACAGATTCACTTGAGGTCTGACTGTTCTGAATATAAGTTACCGTCGGAAAAAGAGAAAGAAAAAGAAGAAACTTCCTGAAAAATATTTGTATAAAAAAATATATGAGGAATTGAAAGTGTAATTTAGTAGCAGTGAACAACAGAACTGTTGGTAATGTAAAATTTGCAACCAGAATTAGCATGTACTTGAGCAGTTCATCGTTGTTGCCGAGTATTCGAGTAACATGTACTTGAGCATCTTTATGCCTTCACTTTTTCTACATTGCTTCCTAATACTATCATAACAGCACCTGCATTAAGGTGAGTCGGGTTTATTTAATTTGGTCGAACTACCTGAACTACGCAGAGGAAAATTATTTGCTATTTGTTCTTAAGAAGTGATTGATTTGTTAGTTAAGTCAGGTTTATATACAGTTCTACATTTAGTTGTTTGCTCATCCGAGTTTAGATTTTTGTTCGCTAGCATTGCCACAAGAGTCTGAGTTATGTGCGTGTAAGTCATGGTTCCGAAACTGCGAAAATCTGTCTATTTTTGAAACACTTTGTTGCTAAAGGAGTTGATGAATTATGAGCATGTTCAATTATTTAAGCTAAGATTGAAGGAATATTTCAGGCATTCAATTATAAAGAACTAATGTTGTAATACAATTTTACTGTTGTTTGCAGCACTATGGTGTTATAGAAACAAAAAAAAAAAGAACATAGCTAAACCATTATTCTGTTACAATTATTCGACAACTAAAATTACAAGTCCGAAAGTGTTATTATAGACGATGCAGTCTGCCGCGGTGGTTGAATAGAACTATAAAGTAACTGATGATGTTGCAATCAGGGTAATTTATAGCCCTCAGGGATGGATCGGAAAATCCCGTCTCAGTCACTATTGGTCGATCTGATGAAAGCACAATTGAATCAATGGAATCCAAAATAACTGATGATGTTTCTTCAGTTCCAGATAATTCGTATAGTGGGTTTACAGACGAGAACAAGCCGGGAACAGAAAATAAGAATGGCCAGATTGATATGGCAATTAATTCAAATAACATTTCTCATGGAACTTTAAGTTGGGTAAATGGCAGCAACAAGTTAAGCTCCAGTTCGAGTTTCAGATCCTTCACTTGTTTTACCTTAAGCCTTTAGTAATGAAAACTACAAACGCTTTTTGCAGGTCAGGAAATTGCTGAAACAAATTGTCCATGTATTTTTGTGAAATTGCTGAAACAAATTGAGCGACCAATAGTTTCAGATTGAAGATATTGTTCGTATTGAACTGTCGATGTTTTTTGTGAAATTGTTGAAACAAATTGAGCAACCAATATGCAATTCTAATTTCATTGCAGTGTCAGTAGATTTTTCAGTCTGAAAAACTGTATTACACTCCGAGATTTGATGCGTAGGACCACGACTACACTTGATTGAGAGCCTTATCTAGCTTGTTAGTACTAGTACTATATTAAAAAAACAAAGGATAATTTGTGAGAAACTAAAAGTTTTGAGGCCAATTTCTATTTATTATTGATTGATTTATGCATTTCTGATACATATTGTTCTACTCATTGTAGTATGATGCCGCAATACTTCATACTTCATTTGCAGCAGCCATAGTAACTTAATTCCTATGCTTGGTACACAACCTTGTCATTGAATTTTCGGGTGGAAAACTCCATCTCTTGTCTTTATATGATATGGCTGGCAAGGCAGGCATTGAGTAGAGCGAAGGCGGCGAAGCAACTGAAGGTGCGGCTAAAGACTGACTTCTTTCTTTGTTTAAGGCAGGGCTGACTTGGTTGAAATGAGAGAGGCTGTAGATAGTGGATCTCGTGACCTACGGGGCAGAAGTAGGATGTCCAAGTGTTATTTGCTAGTGAAAGGATTTAGCAGGTCCTTTGGACTACTACTGTGAATAAGTTTTTGAATGAGATAATGGGCATTGCAGCGTAATAACGAAGTCGAGTACTCAAGGTCGTGCTTTAGTTTAGAAGTTTAAGGTAGTTTTTGATAAAAATAAGAATGAAAATTTAAGGTAGTTTTTGACAAAATAAGAATGAAAATTTAGAGAACACACGTGTGAAATCCAACTCATAAATAGAAATTGGCCTCAGAACTTTTTTTAGGTAGTTTTTAACAAAAAATTAAAATGAAAGGTAGTTTTTAACCAAAAAAAGTAAGGTAGTTGTTCACAAATGAACATAAATGTAAGGTAGTTTCTCACAAATTATCCAAAAACAAATGAACAAATCACGTCATTCATGAAAAAGAATTAGAATTAAACAAACCCTAATTTAATTAGTATAAGCAAATTCTAATATAGAATTAATAAAATTAAGAATTAGAATTAGTACCTTAATGATACGAGAATTAGCATCCATGATTGTTTCAAAGACGTATTTAATTAATTTGTGAAGGAGAGAATTTGAAAGAATTTGAGAGAATTAGAGAGAATTAGACAAATTAGGTAAAGGACATAATATGGAAAAATAATGAAAAAAAGGACATGATGGAGTAAAACTCGTCTATTAATGAGCAATTACGTAAAGAAAAAATAGGCCGTCTTTAGTCTTGCATTATTTAGCGGAAACGCTTGTTATGTGAACATAGATTTAACCATATTCCTAACAACTCAGCATTTTTAGACAACCTAAGGCTTGCATACCGAAACTTTTGAGTCCGTGAGTCCATCTAAAGTATCAATGTTATACTGAAAAATATCACGTTTATTTCTACTAACAATTTTTTGTTTCTTTTTTCAGTATAGCATATTTTTTTGTCCTTTCTTCAGTATGACTTTTTTTTCTTCATTAGTACCAATTTTTGTCCTTTCAGTATTACCTTTTTTTTTTCCTTTAAAACACATTTCTTGGTTTTTTTTTTTCATAACACGTTTTTTAGTGTAAGTTGTGAATTTGTGATATTGTTTACTCATAACATTAGTTTACCTATGTCCTTTCTTTGTTCCCCTAATTTTTCTATTGTATATATTGTTACTCTTACTTAAAATAGTAAAGTAATTTAAATAGGTATTTTGAAAAGGTTGGCCTTTATTTTATAATCAAATCTACCTTCTAATCTTATCTAGTTTACAAATTGTTTTACTTATTTTCATTCTTTGTTCAGGAAGAATATATCGACTATGAGGGAATATTTTATACCTTATTTCTTTTTTCTTTTCTAGTCTAATGTATTGCTATTTCTAATTAAATCTAAAAAATATCAATTTGATAGTTTTGAAAAGTTGGAATTTTATTTTATAATCAACTTCAACGTCTAATATAATCTATAAAAATTGTTTTATATCCTAATTCCTTTCTCTTTTTTCCCTAATTTTCCATGTCAATATATTTACTACTCTTAATTTAAATAGGTGTAGTGTCTAATATTGTGTACTCATAACATTGTTTTACCTATGTCTTTTCTTTGTTGCCCTAATTTTTTCAGGTGGAATATATTGTTACTCCTACTTAAAATAGTAAAGTAATTTAAATAGGTATTTCGAAAAAAATTGGACTTTATTTTACCCGACTGACCAAAGCTCACCTCTAATTTCGACAACTTCAATATAAGTATGTGTTTGGCCCTGCTTTTCAACTGTTTTTTCAACCAAAGAAATAGAAGTTGGGTCAAACACTAATTTTTAAAAAACTAAAAACTAATTTTATTAAACAGAAATTCTAAAACTGACTCCTAAAAACACCTAGAAACAGAAGTAGCAATTTGTTACTTCTGTTTCTCTTTTCACGTTGCTTTAAGTTATTTGAGCGCCAAAACCCAAAAAAATACCGCCAAAACACAAAAATTACCGTCAAATACCAACTTTCAATTTTTTTACCTCTTATAAAATAAAATTGTCTGGTGTGAGGGTGAGTCTTACTAGATGTCGGAATTCTCGCAAGTTAATCACGCTCTTTTGTACATATATATATAATACGGAGTATATTTTAGCAAAAAAAAAAATTTATAGAAACTAGTTAGGCCAAACACGATAAAGCTGATAAAAATAGTTTTTTAAAAATTTTGGCCAAACAGGATCAATTTTGTCAAGAACTAGTTTTATAAAAACTCCTTTACAGAAGTAGAAATTCTTTTTCATAAATAAGGCCAAACATGCACTAAGTCTAAAACCCCTAGAGTCCAACAGATGGTTAATTGGGCCTAGTTATTTTTAAAATGATCAAGAGCATAAAGGCCCACAACATCCACTACAAGAATACGAAAAACAGGCGACGGAAAATGGCGACTGTCATCTGTAGTCGCCAAATTGGCGACTGAAAATAAAATTTAGTGACTGAAATCAGTCGCCAAAATGGCGACCGGAACTTTTCCCCAACTTTTTCCCCACCGACACAAAATGACGACTGAACCAAAGATTTGGCGACTGAACACAGTCGCCAAATTTAGAACCAAAATTGGCGACTGAAGCTGCAGTCGTCAAATGTAATATCTGCAGTCGCCAATTTGGCGACTGAAATTGGTCAGTCGCCAAATTTACTTTTTCAGTCGCCAAAAAACGCGATAAGAAAACAGAAACTCTTTTCCCCCTTCATTATGCGCGTCTTACTTTATCTCCAAAAAACACAAAAAAAGACCCGACTGAACCAAAATCGTTTCCGTCACCACCCACTACTTGCACCTCCACCACCACCACCAGCAGCCACCACCACGGTCACGGCCACCACCACCAACAACTTCCCTCTTCTTTTTCTCCTTTATTCAATTGAAGGTTTGTATTCTTTTTTGTTTAATTTCAATTTTTAGTTTGATTTTTGTTTTGTTTTGTAGATTTAGTGATGTAGTAGCCAATTAGGATCGTCTTAGCTTATTAGGTTGTAGTTAATTAAGTTATACTTCCTCCGTTCGATTCCATTTCGCGGGTTTCTATTTTTTACACTATTCACAAGTGAACATTTAATCTCAATTTTCTCCTAATACGTAAGAGAAAACATATTCATGTGGGGTCTTGTTTGATTCGTCTTTACTAGTACATTGAAAATATCTAACTTTTATAATTTTTGCAACTACGTAGCTAAAGATATTTAACATGTAAAACGTGTGTTGGCAAACGTGAAAAAGCAAATCCGTGAAGTGGAATCGAACAGAGGGAGTAGTAGCCAATTAGGATGTTAATTAGATAAATTGGGGGTTAGGGTTTATATGAAATTGGGGGTTAGGGTTTATATGATTAATGTTGTTTGCCTTATTAATGTTGTTATGCTTGTAATTGTTACTTAATTATGTTAAATTATGGGTTAGGGTTTATAAAAATTAGGGATTTTTGATAAGTTAGTGTGTAAAATTTGGGATTTTTGATAAGTTGTAGTTAATTAAGTTATAGTAGCCAATTAGAATGTTACTTAAAAATTGAGGGTTAAAGTTTATATGAAACTAGTTTTTGAACCCGTACACTGCACGGGTGGTAACGTAAATTGATATTTTGAGTAAATCTTAGGTATACATTATTTGGACCGGAGGCGTGATGTTATGAGTATATTTTAGACGGTATCGCCCATCTTTTTCTATTTGATAAAATGCAAGTATATATGAAAAGAAACGATCACCATACAATGGTATCGAGCCAAACATTCAAATACGACACTCGTGCCTCAGACGCAACATAAATAGACACTTGCTAATAAAAGTATATTTTAAATATTTTTATATGAAGTATAATAATGACCTAGCTAAAATTATTAGTAGATTCTATGTTTATACTTATATTGATATAACTCGTAAATAATATAATACCTTGTATATGGGTCGAGTTACAATCATTTTTTGACAATCAAACTTCAATTCAAAAAGTTAAATATGAATTTTAAAAAACTAAAGTTATAAATATATAGATTCGTAATGAAAAATATTTTCTAAAATTTATCCCAAGATTTTTACCCCTTCTAAAATTAGCAAGGTAAATTTATAACATGCAAAATAATTTTCTCTTATCAACATAATAATAGATACCTCAAAATAAAACAAAACGACAAAAAAATAGGGAATAAACGTTTAAAACATAAATGAAAAAGATAAAAAAATAATTAAAACACATACACTTTACGGAGCATCTGATTCCAACAACACCTTCTCTTTATCAATTATCGTCCTCCTCTTTTCTAATCAATATTCAGATTGATTGTCATATTCAGATTGATTGTCAATTATCCTTCTATTTTATAAACACAAATGATACTACACCGTTTCCCTTCCTCCTTCTCTTTCACTCTTTGTTTGATTGTCATACTTAGATTCTAACTCAATTAAATTCCCTCAATTTCATGACGATCAACGTCTTACTCCAGTAATCTTAATTTTAATTCTGCAGGTTGGAGATATGAAAGCTTTGCTCATCGTCGAGGTATGATTAAAGTAGCAAGTAATCGGTAACGTACTTTAATTTAATTTGGTAAATATCCGCTCTTTTGTTAATCTAATTCGCCTTGATCAGAGATGCATGTGATTATGAAAAAAATATAAGAGTTTTGGATTATATGATGACAAAATCGTTTAGGTAGTTTATCTGTGCGAGCATGAGAAAGTGAGATTTTGAACGGCCGATTAGGACTCTTTAAGAATGTGGAATGGTAAAATCAATTGGGTTGTTAATAGGGAAATTGATAAATTGTACTTGAGTTATTGCTATTTGTTAATTAGGTTAGTGATATGGTTAACTCAGGGTTTTTGTCTGTGCGACTGTAGGTTTGTAGTGGTTACAGGAGCAAACAAAGGAATAAGCCTATGAGTTTGCAGACAACTTTCATCTCAGGGAGTTGTAGTTTTAACTTCTTGAGATGAAAAGAGAGGATTAGAAGCCATTGAAAATCTGAAGAACTCGGGGATTTGTTCCGAAAATCTTGAACTTTGTCGACTTGATGTTACTAATCCTGCAAGTGTTGCTTCTCTTGCTGATTTCATCAAGGCCAAATTTGGCAAAGCTTGACATCCTGGTATGTACATACGGTAAACTGTCAATCTGTTATCGAGGGGTAAGTCTGGCTTTAGCGAGTGGGAAGGGAAGGTCCAATGCTTTTGTTTTCTTACCTGTAGATCCTTCTGATTTGGTACATCCTCAATGACTTGTATCTCTCTTCCACAGGTAGAATCTGCTAAAGCATCAAGAAGACAATGGATCATGTTCGCTATACATCCAGCACTTTGGCACTGTACTGGCTCAGTTTGTGGGGTAAATCAAGTGAGTTTATACTTGAGTTTTACGTAGCTTGTATTGTCATATGCATGATGGGAATGGTACTTATGCGGATATTTATTATATGCTTGTGTGTATAGTAAAGGATTAGGAAATTTTTGTATGAGCTACCTTGGAGATGAAGATTTTCGATGGAGCTATGCTGATTCCAGTACATAGGAGTTGAATTGTGGTGGATTGTAATTAAAACCGGAAAAAGTAAGGTTAAAGAAATTAATACATAGGAGTTATCGTGTAATAAAATTATATGAGCTAAATGTGTATACAAACACGAATTTAGTAAAGATAAAAAGACCTCATCGTCCATTAAAATGACATCGACCGCAAATAATGCAAATTTTTTGCTGTAAAGATCAGGACGTTCCCATCTGCGGATGACTTTCGCGCGTATATTGAGGTAACTAATCCTCGAGTTTGATTTTGCTGAACTTGGTGACCATGGTGCTTTGAGCCATAGTATACAGTTGAGTTTTGAGAAGAAAAAGTTTTAGAAATAATGGGATGAATTTTCTGAAGGGTTAGAAACGAATGAAATAAACTTGATTAAATAACGCGTATAATACCATTTCAAATTAGGCAAATATATCAATATCAATTTATGAAAACTGAAAGCTTCAATGTAATCAATTTTTCAATCAAATTTATTTCAAAATTATTCACAATTAGATAATTATGGAAATCACGTAAATTTCGTATAAATTTCGTAACATAAATATCGCGTATAATACAATTATTCCTTAATCGTCTCACAGCTTCCGTTTATATTTCATAACATAAATTTCGTAACTACTTATGGAAGAAGATTCTGACTTTATGGTGTAGATAATTATTTATGGTGTAGATAATTATGTAATTATTACTAAATTATCACACCTGACTTTTTATTATTCAATTTATTTCCATTTCCATAATAATTCTTCTCTTAATGTGACCAAATTTCAAACTTAAGGGGCTAATTAGCACTCGAACGGTAAATAAATTTACACCAACATGAGGTTATCGTTTAAAAATTTTGTTAAATAAGAAACGATAATTATCCAATAAAAACAACATGAAACATCGTTTAAATTTTTTACTAACAAATAATTAATGAATAAACCCGTGCAATTATGCACGAGTATAAAACTAGTAAGCTTTATAACATATGAATATGTATATGAAAAATAATAAGAAATGAGGAGGGAGGGTAATTAATTGGAGAGAGAGAGTAAGTGGAGAGAGTGAGGTTGGTTATATAAGAGAAGAGTATAGATAGAATTGAATGACTTGATTATTAACAATAGGATACAGAGGTATAAATACAAACTGATATGATCAACAAGATAATATATCCTAGGAAGTAAATAACTAAAAGATAATAAATCATATACTTAAGGTAACAGAAATATACAGAGGATAATAATAAAATCAAGTTGATTGTGTATCCTTAATATGCCCCCGCAAGTTGGACAATCCGGAGGATAGTCCATTCTTGGATAATAACGAGGAAAACCGAGGCCGTGGTAGAGGTTTTGTGAGGGCGTCTGCCAATTGGTCATTAGTATGCACATGTTGAACTCGGATATCATTGTTGCGAACGTGTTCTCTGACAAAATGGAATGAAATTGCTACATGCTTCATACGGGAATGGAAGACCGGATTTTCCGAGTAATGAGTGGCCCCTAGATTATCACAATAGATAACAGGAACAGAGGTGCTGGATGTGTGTAGTTCGGACAGTAGAGAACGTAACCAAAGTAAGTCTGCAGTAACGTCTGCTATAGCCCGAAATTCTGCTTCGGTGGACGAACGAGCCACTGTTTTCTGTTTGCGAGAGACCCACGGAATCGGATTCTTACCAAGATAAACAATAAAACCAGTCGTGGATATGGAATTGGTTTTGTCACCTGCCCAATCAGCATCACAGAATGCGTGTAGATACATGGGCGAATCTGAATGTAGTTGAAGACCAAGATCACGGGTACCATTGAGATACCTTAAGAGTCGCAGGTAACCCCGATTCAGATCTCCCCGACCACCCTTTCAACTTAGGCAACACATGAAAACGGACTTCAACAAGGCTGGAAAAGAGCGATCCTTCACTTGAGTCACGCGTTTCTGGGTCCCTATCCACCACGTACTCCAGATTCTGCAATTCCATAAGTTGTAGCATTTTAAGGTGTGGCAGTTGTGCAACCTCAGAAGGCAGAGATATCAATTCGCAACATTTGTAAATCTTCAGAGTCACAAGATTAGGGAGATAAAATAATGTCGAGTTCTCTCCTCTTCCACACCATCTCGGCATTGTCTCACCATGATATCCTTCTAACTCCAACTTCCTAAGATCAGGATGAGGCTGCATCTCTTCCAGCAATGCTAGCTCATGCTCCTTGCTTCCATACTCCTTTCCCCGTCTAAATCTAACAACAATCTTCTTCAGCTGTTCCGTACTCCTTAAATATGCACCCCCGCTATGTCCTTCCTTCAAAAATTTTGCATTTTTAAGCACCCCAATTCGGATCTCTAGACTCCCTTTTAATTTATTCAGGTGTTTTAGATCTTCCAACCCATCAAAACATTGCTTTGAACCCACCACAAACTGGCCTAGAGTTTTCAGACAGTTCATCATACCTATGCCTCTAGGCATACGACTCAGTGCACGACATCCGGCTACATTTAAGGTGCTTAAATCAACTAGCTTGCTCACATCGTTTGGCAAATTTTCTAACCTACTGCAGCAATGTAAATCTAGAGTCTGCAGATTAACTAGTTTTGTTATTGATTTGGGAAGAATTTTCAGATGGATACTCCATGAAAGATCTAGATACCTCAGATGCAACAGTTGACCTATTGATTCTGGTAAACTTTCGGCTTGCATTTGTCTCAAGTCTAATGACCTTAAGCATGTCCAACTTGGTATCGATTTACTAGCTAGTAATTGGTTCGCATTACCCATATAAACCTTCTTCACTTGATGGTAAGTACGGATATGAGTCTTATTGTAGATCTGGTTTGTATAACAGTCATTCACAAGAGAGAGATGTCGAATTCTTTTGCCTACATTAGAAGTGTCAAAATTAAACCGACAAATCTCACCATCCGCTACTTGTTCAGCAATATCATGCAAGAGATCGTGCATCTTGAAGCACACAATCTCACCAAATTCATCTTCGACGACATCTTGGAAGAAACATCTTTGTAGCAAGATAAGAAAATATTCCTCGCCCAAATTGTCGAAGTCAATGTAGCCTTGTGCCATCCAGAGCCGGATCAACATTTGCTTATTAATAGTCCAATCCTTGGGAAAGATAGCACAGTAAGAAAAACAAGTTTTCAAGGAAGGGCTAAGTTGATCGTAACTTAGCTTCAATATGCGGTTCATTGTATCGTCTATTCCACTAATACTCTCTAATCCTTTGTGATGAAATGATAGCCACTTAGATTTGGACTGACCACGCAGAAGACTTCCGATTACTCTAATAGCAAGCGGGACATTGGTGCACTTTTTAACAATCTCTTTGCCAAGTGCAACTAAATCATCATCTCTTTCTTTTGCTTGGAATGCCATCCTTTCAAACAAACTCCATGACTCCATTTCAGACAAACCTTGTAACTCATGCACTTGATCACCTCCGATCATTTGGGCAGTTGTTTTCGAACGTGTAGTTACAACTATCCGACTTCCCCTTTGACCTACCTTCAAAAACCCTTCCAACTGCTGCCATTTATCGTAACTTTCAGTCCACACATCGTCTAGTACCAGCAAATACTTTTTCCCTTCCAATTTCTCCCTAACTTCATGATGTAGCTGCTCCAAAGAGGTCAAGTTATCAATGGGTGACCCTCTCACCACCTTTCCTAAAAAACACTTCAAGTCCCACTGTTCCTGATTCTGATCGGCAATACAAGTCCAACTCTTCAACTCAAATGCCTCGCTAACCTTAGGATCATTAAAAACAAGTTGGGCAAGAGCGGTTTTCCCCAAGCCTCCCATGCCTACAA